>OX578134.1:138979792-139649792 GCA_951213105.1 Amaurobius ferox
ATAAAACCTTTTCCATGAGTAAGAGGCATCGAGCTCCATATCGAACCTGTAAAGCAATACCCTTAAAACAGCTACGTTGAGAACTACGAGAATCTCATGACATAGCAAATACTAACATTCCATTCGTGCCTCATTACTTTCCTTATATACATAATGTATAAGGACAGTATTGTGACGGGGTCGAAAATTCGAAATCGAGTTTTCGACGGGAGAGCACGTTTCAAGCATCCCTGATCACGAATCAAACATTTTTGAAGTGATGTCTGTGTGTGTGTGTGTGTGAAAGTATGTGTGTGTGTGTGTGTGTGTGTGAAAGTATGTGTGTGTGTGAAATATGTGTGTGTGAGAAATATGTGTGTGTGTGTGTCAGTGAGCCTGTGGAGACGATAACTGATGAACGAATGGACCGATTCGAACCAAATTTGGTACAAAAATCACAATCCGTAAACACTGGAAGTATATTGTTTTTATACGTAATCGAATGTTCAGAACCCCCCTAAATTTTCGAGTAAAATTTTGAAAACATCGTCAAAAAATCAAAACCGCTAATAAAGTTACGCAAATAGACATTTCTTATGTAATTCTTCATTAGAAAACGATTGACATAAATTTTAGAACGCTAACATGAACCTTTCTCGAGATATTGCACATTTTTCAAAAAAATTATTAAAAGGTCATATAAAATGAAAAAAAAAATATTTCCTATTGAGAAACATGTTCACTTTTCATATGTAATACCATGCGATAAATTGGGTGACATCATTCTCGTAGATCTAGCTCGTTCCATTCATGAAAAAAGATACTTTGAGTAATACTTTTGAATTTGAACGCCAATAGTCATTTTTCTGTTGTAAGAACAACTTATTTCTTCGTCCATAACGCTTGGCG
Source organism: Amaurobius ferox (assembly GCA_951213105.1). Lineage (NCBI taxonomy): Eukaryota > Metazoa > Arthropoda > Arachnida > Araneae > Amaurobiidae > Amaurobius > Amaurobius ferox. The sequence goes on from OX578134.1 coordinate 138,980,681, forward strand.
AAATTTTGGCGACAAATTTGGCGGAATGTCGCCAACTTGGCGACTTTTTGAAATGTTGCCAAATAAACGAAAATCTCCCCAAATGGATAAAAATGACGCTAAATCAATGAAAATGACGACTATTTGTCGAAAATTCAATATCTTGGAAAGAATATTAGTATTCACTATAAGAAAAACCTATTTATTTTACTGTAAAAGTAGTAAATTCATTACATTATATAATGAAAGTCATGTGTTGCCCACATGTGTGTGTGTGTGTGTATAAATATTTTTGTCAAGAATCTTACCGATTCTTCCATTAGTCTCCGCCATCAATATGTGGTCTCAAACCAACCGTGGACATGTGAACTCACAAAGTGGCGCAAACCACCAGGTTGACTCAAATGCAGCGATTTTAAAGTTAAAATATAAATTCGTCATAAACTTAAATTTCAATTTTAAACTATATTACATGACATTTAACACGACTACAGATTTACAGACAGATGTATTGAGTGTATAGGATTTAAAAGTTACGAAATAAGTTACCATTTTATGTGGATCTTTTTCTGAAAATAGCTGACTTTTATTTTTTCTAACGTTTTATAGTTTTATACATGTCAAATTTAAACATCTGAAGTCAGTCATCGATATTTTTCACATTTCTAAATACACTGGCTCCCAAAAGTTAAGCACGGACAGTATAAAACAACAAAAATGGAATGGTAAAGCTTTAGTTAACTCAAAAGTGTACAGGAAGGTAGCAAATGTGTTTATGCATTAAGGAAAACAAGAATTATGTACAAAGATGAAAGAAAATGACTTTTCGTAAGTTATACGATGACGTCGCATTTGTATCATTAACAAAATGATGTTTAAAGACAAACAATCCAAACAAAACTTACATTAATATGATATGTGACCACCACGGACCTCGCCACAAACTTTACAACGACTTTATATGCTTTCAATTAGGTAATCAATCATCGCAGATGCAAGCAAGAGCTATTCCTCCAATAGGGTAATTTCCAGCTCTTTGAGACTGGCTTGAGGAAGTAAACGTCCAGAGACAGCACGCTGGAGACCATCCCAAAGTCTTTCAATGGAATTAAGGTCGGTAGAATACGCCGGCCACTCCATACGAGAAATGCCCTCAGTTTCCAGACATTCGTCAACGATTTTAGTTCGATGGGGTCGGGCGTTATCGTCCATAAGTATGTAATCAGGACCAACTGCTGCAGCGTAGAATCCTGAAATAGTGTTTAGGACTTCACCCGATTGTCGCGCTGCTGTCACAGAACTGCCTTTAAAGATGTGCAGCTGTGTGTGATATCCTATTGAAATTCCTGCCTACACTGCTACCTCTGAATGCGTAATGTTCGATAATGTTTTTGACCTGGTTGCGTATGCATCGTGCTCTCCAGACACTTACACGCGTGTCATCTGATTCCAGGGCAAATCGGGACTCGTCTGTGAACAGGACGTTGTACCGATCTGAGACAGTCCAATTGACATGTTGACGGCACCACTTTAATCCTGCCCCTCTGGTTTGGACGGTTAGAAGAATACAAAATGTTGTACTCGGGCGTACAGTCTCTTCATGTGGAGCCTTCGGCGCATAGTACTGTCAAATATTGTCTTATCAAGTGCCGCTGAAACCATGGATGTAACAGTTGTGGAGGTCATACGTCAATTCCGCTTGGCTACTGTAGCAATATATCAATCATCAGATGGGGTGGTAACCCTTAGACGACCGGGAACAGGTATTCGGACAACTGTTTTACTTTTTTGGAATTGTTTCCATAATAGAGAAATTACCGAATGATCAAAGCCAAAGAAAATAGCGACATCTTTGATTGACTGTCCTACGTTAATACGTCCGACAGCATGCCAGCGCTCACTGTCTGTCATTCGTCTTCTTTCAACCATTGAAGAATATCATCAAAAATAATCCTACAAAGTTTACAAACACTTCGTATCAGCATTTAAATGCACCATCTCAAACCTTTCAGAATGCTGGCCTCTTCAACGACTGCCTAATTAGCATATATTCGGACAGTCAATCGTGATTGGCTGTAACATACGATATTTGCATACTGTCATTTACACCCACAGCGATTTTCAGCTACTGAAAAATTCAAATGCTCTTTCGAAAAATGAATATTTGCATTGCGTGCTTAACTTTTGGAAGTCAGTGTACTTGCTGCCAACAAAATAATTGCTCAATGAGTAAAATGCTTTCTTTGCGAATGATAATAAAAACTTCAGCAATGTATATAAGCACAAATAACAAAATGCATCATACATATGTTTCGAGGATACGCTGTATCCACTTCGTCAGTGCAGGAGAACCATCAAACTCGAATACCAAAATAGAATATGCGCAAATAAAAGAAACAGAAGGGACTATATATGCAAGATCTGGATTAAAAGCTCAGATTTGCCGTTTCTCTTGCACTGATGAAGTGGATCCAGAGTATCCACGAAACAGCTGTATGCTGAATTATTGTGTTATTTGCATACGCTGCTCAAGTTCCCCTTTAAAATAATTTTTGTTTCCACTGTGTATTGATCCAGCTATTTTTGTGTGATGTAGCATTTTTATGTGATGTAGTATTTTGGTGTGATGAGCAATATTTTGTAGAATTGGTATTCTTTGATTTTTATAGATTATGCTTTAATTGTTTATCAGTAGCATGGGTTACTAGTTTTGAATGATATTTTCATCAGATGTAGACTTGCAGAAAAAATTGCATTATATATGAAGAAAGTAATAAAAATGTAATCTTGTCAGAGAAAAATAAGATACAAAAAGAAAAGATTATCAGAATATTCAATTCACGTTTTAATGCGGAGCAGAATCTCATGAATTCTATTACATATTGTAATAACATTTTCTTTGAAGTTGAAGTATGCTATGAAAAATACTTAATAAAATTTGCAAACTGTTAGCCTAATATTTTATTTAAATGTAAGATTTTTCGGTTTATTTTATTATCGGTCAATTTTATTAAAATATTATAAAATACAGTTAACTTTGATCAAATATTAGAAAAAGCATGGAAAATTGCAGTTTTTATTTCTTATATATTTTACTGAAGTAACTTTAATTAAAATGGAGTTTTAATCAAAATATATAATTAAGAAAATACATGCATTACGGAGTTGTTGTGTTTGCGGCATAAATTATATCATTAGAAGAAGATGGTTGAGCAACAAAATTTTATTTAATAAGTACATATATGTAGTAACTGCAATATTCTACCAAATTTACCCAACTGCGAGCTCACTTACCTTAGCTAAAAAACAATACATTGCTCATTAAGTACAGAATTTATCTTTTAGCCAATATTTATTAAACACTCATTTCTAATTATGTATATAGTTATAAGAGCCCTTACTTCTTAATGATTCCAAGATACTCGTTGATTGAATTATTTATAGAAGTGACCCAGGAGGCTCGAATTCGAGACCTGAACTCTGATCGAAACACTGCGAGGAATTACACTTGACCATTTGCACATAAGTGGTTGGCACATACTTTTTGTATAGTTGAACTGCATTGAGGTCTTGTCGAGGAGATCCGGCACAACTCTTGCATTGAAATATCAGCAGCAAATTTATTATATCAACATCGTTTCAATACTGTCGTCGTCAATTTTTTGGAGCGACCTCATCACTCGAAATTTTGTCAGAATATCGCCTAGTGCTTTGTTCTTTTTTATATCGCCTCATTCTTTTTGCTAGGAAATCGCATCTGTTCCATGCTACTGCGAAATACGCCTTTCCCTACTTTCATTGGCCTTGTTTTTGTGCGATGTTGGGGCCCATCTTGATCGGATCCTATGTAGCTTGCGACAGTCTCATTCGGAAGTATCGTTTACGCCCAATATAGCCATCGTGATTTTTTCCAGCTTCTGATGTGATGGATGTATGGGTCTTAAACTTCTCCGAGTAAAATTATCAACCTTGACGTCACTCGTCTGAGTTCTTTGTTCACAGACTTAAAATTACCTAAATAGTCTTACTGTGTCATTTTTAAGACCACGTTATTAAATTAGAAATTTATGTATTTAGCTTTATTATTATCATTCAATATTTTTGCCATTTGTAGTTAGCTGTGACTATGGTGTATATGTCGTTTCACAGGCCAATTGAAACAAGAGCTATTTTTTGTTCAAGTGTGTAGTGTACAATTAAAAAGTAAATACACAGGTCAACGAAGGAGGCTGCTAGATATTAAAAAGAAGAAAATACCCTTGTAAAACATGTGCAGTTCATTCCCTGGCATTATCGTTGTGGCACTTAATAATGGGGAAATTAAATCTGTATGAAATATTTAAAAGAAATAAACTCTTATCACTTCTGAGTTAGCGGTGAACAGCCACATTAAATATAAGCATACTGTATCATAGATAGAAAAGAAATTGTTCGATTTCAACTCAATTCAACTTAAGGAATCGTAGTAAATATTTAGGAGATATCAAAAATTTTAAAGTTCTATTTTGAAAAAACAAAAACAAAAAATGCGGACAAGAAATTTTGTTTTGGGTCAAAAGTTATCCGTCTTGGTAATTTTAGTTTCAAGACAAAATATTTAAATGCGATCATTTTATTTCTAAAAAACACAAATAAAATAAAAGTATTTACTGCTTTAACCACACCTTTATTTTCACAATATTATTTTTTCCCGTCAGTATTATAACATTCTTACTAACTAAAAGCTACTTGCTAAATTAAAACGTCTGCACGCAGGAAAACAATTAAAACTGCATTATGCGAGAATAATAACCTGCGTACGGTTAGTTAATAGAACGGTTTATGTATGTACATAAATTTCGTTGTAGCATGTTACTCCCTTGTAATAAAAATTTTTACCTTTTCTCTTTTTTCACATTTTCTATGTGCATACGAAGGTCAGGAATAGTAATTTTAATACGAAATCTTTTTAATGACTACAATTAACTATTTTTAAACTATTTTATATGATTATTTTGATATATTTCACACGATTGTATTATTTTTAATTATGCTACATGATTAAAGATATTACAAAAATAATCAGATGATTGTCTATGGTAATGTTTACTAACATTAAAATATTTCTGTCTAATACACAAAATGGAAAATTCGAATATAGGTTTATCAGTGAAATATCGCTTAAACTACGCAATCAAATTTTATGTTTTTTTCAGGTGATGAGGCGACACCCAAGAAATATTATGATCTAAGTTTTATGATCCTAAAGTGAAATGATGAATAACGGGAATAAAATAAAGACTTTCAGTATAGTAGCATAAATAATTGTTTGCATATGTTTCTCTTTCGCTTCTCTCTGCATTGGTGTGAAAATTGTTCCTAAAGTGAAAACAATGTTATTGTTTTCCGAAATATAGCATATAAAATAGAGATTGAAGCAGTTTTAAACAGATGAAGAATATTTTATTATAAATAATATAAATTTAGTTAAAAAGCAAAATTTTATTGATATAGTTGTACGTAAAAGCAGAATTAATTTTATTTTAAATAAAATCTCGGCGAGTTATTCAGGAGAAAAATAGAATTATCAAATTACAACTGACACTGTTTGTTTCTAATTTCATTTCATTTTACCAATATTCTCTTTTTGGAATTTATTATTTTTGATTTGATCTACTTTAGTTTGTTCATTCACGCATAAAACAAATATTTTATTTATGTATAAAGAAATTTGCTATTTTTGTAAAACCGTTGATTCTCAAAGTCCATTCATCTGGCGCTAGTAATTATCTGATTGTTAAGCTTTAATCAATATATTAACACTAGATGTTAAGCTCTTCATATGATGAGGAGCTCTTATTCAAAATTATCTTTCCCGCTGCACGCCCGCAGTTTGTTCACATCTAATATCCTTTAACAATTTCCGACCACGTACTTATAGCGATCAATAACATTAATTATATGATATTTTATCAAAACATTATAGAACCCCTTTATGTAACCTGATTCATTTATCCCTAGATCGTTTTAAGAACGAAATTGTCTTAAGAACAATTGTATTTTGAATCAATAATATTCAACCCCACAAAGCGAAAGGGATTATGAGATAAATTGGACTTGCCCAGATATTAAATTTTTGTCCATTTGGCACCATATTAAAACAATCGCCAACTTAGGGATGTTTCGCCAGATTTCTAATCAATTGTAAAATATAAATGTAAAAAGATAAATCCTCTTACTATAGAATTATTAAATTTTGGTATGTGCCAAACTTGTTTATAACTTTCTCGAATTGACAATTAAATAACTATTTAAAAATAATCTGATGTGGGCAGCACATGACTTTCCTTATATAATGCAATGAATTTACTACTTTTACAGTAAAATAAAATTAGGTTGTTCTTATAGTAGATATTTATATTCTTTTCAAGATATTGAATTTTCGTCAATTAGTCGTCAATGTCATTGGTTTAGTGTCATTTTTATCCATTTGGCGAGATTTTCGTTAATTTGGCAACATTTTAAAAACTCGCCAAGTTGGTGACATCTCGCCAAATTCGTGGCCAAAATCGCGCCAAGCGTTATGGACGGAGAAATAAGTTATTCTTATAGTAGATAAATGACTGTTGGCGTTCAAATACAAAGTCTTAGTCAACGTATCTTTTCTCAAGAATGGAACGAGCTAGATCCACGAGAATGATGTCACCAAATACATCGCATGATATTACATATGAAAAGTGAACATATTTCTCAACAGTTAATATTTTTTTTTGAATTCTTGGAATTTTCGATAAATTTATTTGAAAAATGTGCAATGTCTTGAGAACAAACAGTTCATGCTAGCGGTCTAAAGTTTATTTCAATCGGTTCATCACATAAGAAATGTCTATTTGCGTAACGCGTAACTTTATTAAAGGTTTTGATTTTTTGATGATTTTTTTTAAATTTCACTCGAAAATTTAGAGGGTTCTGAACATCCGATTGTATTTGAAAACAATAGACTTCTAGTATTCACGGATTGTAATTTGTGTACTAAATTTCATTCGAACCGCAACATTTGTTTGTGAGATATCATTTTCACAGACTCACTGATACACACACACACACACAGACATCACCTCAAATATGTTTGATTCGTGATTAGGGATGCCTGAAACGTGCTCTCCCGTCGAAAACTCGAATTCGAATTTTCGACCCCGTCACAATACTTTCCTTATGCATTATACTATATATAAGGAAAGTAAAAATATGTTCTTTAAAAACTGTATGAGATGTAGGAAAAGGGGAAGAGGACGAAATTCTAGTTCAGCTTCAATATCAAACTTCGAATGTCAACTTCCAGATATAAAAGCAACGGTTATCTTGTAATATTTAATTTTCTCTGGACTGAGTCTCACCTACTTTGTGAAATAAAATACTGCTTCTGATGAAGAATGTAACAAAGCCTAGGTACTCAGCATGCATTTCTACATGATGCTGCAGGTATCTAAAGAAAATAATAATTTTCCAAATACATCAAATTTTAGATTACATCTTAAAAAATAAACAGTTGTGCTTGTGTCACATGCGGATATACAAATGGAGGAATAAATGTTTAGACTACATCTTAGTTCAAAAGAAATATTCCTGCTCACTATTCCAAAACTGACGACTTGAAGGCATTTGTTCTGTTCATCTGAATAATTTGAACGGCATTACCTCCTTTCCATCCCTACAGTATATGTTGTTGTACAGGGAAAGCATCGTTATAGGGCCGAAAATTAGAAATCGAATTTTCGACGGATCTACAGGTTTTAGTCATTCTAGGACACGAATGTGATGAAGCAATTCCATATTTTTGATACGTAACCCTGGGAGGAAAAAGGGCAGTTGTAATGTACTTGAAATGTATATAATGGTTTTGGTATTATGTATATAAGCTATGCCTCTGCACAGACGAAATTGGGATTTTTGGCGCCTTTGGGTTGTATGCGCAGTTGACATGGATTGTAAATATTCAGATAATTAATTGCAGCAAAATGTCAAAGTTGAGCTACAAATCTCTGAAAATTTATAGCCCTGTCCGGTGTGGCTCGCGTCGGGGTCCGATCCTTGGACCACCCGGTTTGTAGAAAGCCCTCTGGTTCTCGAATTTTAGTGGAGAGCATAAAAAATGAGCGTCGCTTCGAAAACCAATGGTGTGAAGCAAAATTGGACCGCCTTTTTTATTGCGCTTGGGAAACAGTAAATGAGAATTCGGGAACTTCCTCTCTATTTTTTTGTCGTTCCCCTCATCTTAAAATTTCTGAAAGTTTTTAGTAAAAATGTAAAAAACTTCCGACCCAATCTGATTTTCATGGAGAAAGGTCTCCTGGTTTCTTTTTGAGCACTTGTGTGAAGAATGCATCAGTGCAACGAAGTTAAGCGGCACTAGACGGCACATGTCGTACGGCAGTACATGCCAGTTTCACAGAACCGGCGCTTTTTTACCTGACCAGGGGTACCATACTCTAGGGTAGCGCATATTTACCAAAAACAGCCTTTCATTTTGTTGCAGCCATGGCAGTGCTTAGTCACAGCTATTAGAACGATGTCGACAGATTAGCCTAATCTTTCACGACAAAGGTACGTGGACGGAGTCTTGTAGGGGCATCAATCCCTGGCTCCTATGAAGTAGACGAAAGTCAACTGGGTGTCATCGAATGGATTCAGTGAGGTTCGTGGCAGATAATTTCTACTGAAACGTAATTGCTTTTGACTTATGGTAGCGCCTGTACGCAAGTTCTCACGATCCGCTGGGCCTAAGCCAATGTTAAGAGGAGGAAAATTGAAGTGGACAGTGTGCCCATCTCCGTAATAATCCTTGTCTGAACTATCGTCACCTGTTTAACCTCAACCGAGCTGCTCAGACTGACAGTGATTTTCATGAAACATCCAATACTGACCTAACCTTTCAAATAATCTTGCCACCCATTTCCAATGTGCAGAGCGATGGCTACCAGCACACATTTGAGTGACATTTCTTCTGTAATGAAGGTATGGTAAATTATATTTGATTTTAAATGTTTTATGAGTGATGTGTAACAGTATTTTGATGTGATCTACAGTGTTTAAGGGTAACTATAAGCTTCATGGGATATTTGCCCAATGTATGTTCTTTTCTTTAAAAGCGATTAAATGCAAAATGTGGATAATTTAAAAAATACAAATTATTGTAAAATTAACCGTACACCCGAGCTCAAGTTGGGTAATTGAGAAGTAACTGTAAGTGTGTATATTTGTCATTAGAGTTCATCGAGATTTCATGTGTTCTTTTAATAAATTGTTAAGTGGCCACAAAAAGGAAGTGACTCTTTAATTAGGGAATGCAATGTATTTAGGTCCAATCGGACCCCACTATATGAAACACGGTTAAGCTGAGAGAAACTATTGGTGAGTAATATGTAGTGTATTTATGTGTTCTATTTTTGTATTTATGTGTAAAATTCACCTCACCATATAGCCCACCGAGACGTAAACTTGGTGCCGTGACGACTTGAAGGCATTTGTTCTGTTCATCTGAATAATTTGAACGGCATTTCCTCCTTTCTATCCCTACAGTATATGTTGTTGTACAGGGAAAGTATCGTTATAGGGCCGAAAATTAAAAATCGAATTTTCGACGGATCTACACGTTTTAGTCATTCTGGGACACGAATACACAATTTACAGCGTTACGAATGTATGCGTACCTATCTGTGTGTGCGTGTCTGTTCAATATATATATTCACTCTAGCTCAAAATCTCCTCTACGAAATTTCACACAATTTGGTATGTAAGCCAATTGTTAGTTCAACTTGATGCATTTATTTTGCTGTCAGGTATTCTGTAAAATGCGCAAAAAATGCGTAACCTGAACTAGAAAATTTCTCCGTAGCCTCATTTTTTATATCTTAGAAATTTCTCACGGATTTTTATCTACAAACTATATTTTTCATTTCTTTTCTGAAATCGAGAGATGGGATTAACCTCTACATATCCAAATACCCAACAGTCACGATAGCATATTAGCTTAATGTTATTTCGCAAAATATTTTCATTTAATTTAAATATCACAGGGGACAGATATTTAGAGAAATATTTTCATAGCATTTGAAACAAAAATTAAATTTTATTTTCTTGCTATTCTAGATTCTTTTGCTCATATGAAGATGCTTCCTCTTTCTATTATTATTATCATCATAGGGGATCGAAAAGCTGGATTTTTTTCTTAAAATAGGGAATATATATTGATAAATATATTTAAAAGTGCAAAGAACTGGATAAGAAAAAACATATTTTATAACTTTTATTTGGGTCCGCCATTTCTAGATATGTGTAAGATCAGAATATTCTTAAACAGTAAAACTAGCACGCTTTCTCTAAATTTAATTATAAATGTTTATAGGAAATCAGAAATAGTAACTAAAGGAATATATTTCCGTATATGGGTAGTGATAAAATATTTCTGTTAGCCAACTTCTAAGGAGTACATAGATAAGGATAAAAATGGTTGTAATGCGTCTGTAAAACCAAATTTTTTTTATATAAAATGGTTCAGATAAGATTAGTTTCATGACGTAATTGTATTCATATTGATCAGGTCTATTTAAACGCATGGTCAATAAGTCCATAGAAATTGTCTAATTTTTAATAATATAATGTACATCATCTGTTTTTTTTTCATTGTATTTGAGTACCATTTTGCAGAGTTGTTTATTCGATTTTCATTGGTATATAAAGTGAAAAGTTAGCATTCTGTGTTCAGTAACTTAATGAACACTCTTTTAGTTTTTTGAAAAGTGAAACTAGATGATTAAATAGTTGGGCAAAATGTAAATAATACTTACTGTATACCACCTTAGTATTACTTATATTCACAACATTATTTCTTCTGTTTCGCTCATTGAACCACATTTCTTACTTTCGATAAACGATAAGTGGGGAGGACTCTGAAATATTTCCTCAAAAAAAGATATCACGCATACGACCGATTAACGAGAAATGGCAAACATCGTAAATTAATTTTATGGGCATACTTTGTTCTTTTATAAATTAGTAACGTTATATTGGTGGATTCATAACAATAGAGTCTTAGTATAAAGATTTGAGTTATATCTGTGAAATTTATACGTAGTAAAGAATAGATAATAATTCTAAAATCTTTGGAATTTTTCAACGTTTCAATGTAAAATTACTGAAATTTAAAATGGTTATTCTTATTTTATTATATAATTTTGTGTGTGAATTACATTCAGCATTAGTTTTATAAGTATCATATATAAATTTGACGCTTATTTTGCAACAATTCATACAGAATAACAGTTTTGAAATTGAGAATCACATCATTATACAACACAATCTTAGACTGTATCATTTTAAACTATAGCATCTTCAATAAGCAAGATTAAGCAAACTCCCGTATATTGAAATATTTTAATAATGAATTTATCGATTTGGCTTCATTTTCGTTTATTTGTCGTTATTTTTGGAATTTTAACGATCTTATCTTAAATCTGGCGCAAAATACCGCCAAGTTGGCTATATTCTCATATCCGATTCAGACATCATATATCCAATAATTATTGGATATGAAATTTGTATTATGAAATTTTAACCACTTTTAATATTAAACAAGAAAGATCAATCATGCGTAAAGCATTGATTATGAAACGCTTTCCATCTTTAATGCATTTTTATTTAAACATCTCTAAAATGCAATACATTCCTGGGTAATATTTTTTAAATTATCACAGTACTACATTAATTTATTATATTTGAAAACTTATAACTTCATCGAAAAAAAGGAACTTTATTCAAACGATGGCATTGAAATATAAATTGCCTGGTTTAAACATCTCCAAAATGCGATACATTCCTCAGTAAAATTTTTAAAATTATCACAATACTACAATAATTTATTATATTTGAAAACTTCATCGAAAATAAATGAACTTTATTCAAATGACGTCATAGAAATATATATTGCCTGCCTCTCTCTATAAAAGCATCATTTCATTCATAAAAATTTTTCCATTCCACATTTCATCACAATACTATAATGATTTATTTTATTAAAAATCTTAAAACCATGGAGGTACAAATAATTTAACTCTATGCTTAAAACTTCATCGAAAATATCTTCTGCATCTCTATGTAAAATCAAGGAATGTTTCATTCATATCAACTATATTGCAGACTCCACGAGCTAAATAATTTTGAGTTAAAGAAATGCAGCAATTATTATACAACTAATTCTACATCTTTGAGTGTTTACATTCTTCATAAGTGAAAATTAGTCTTCGTTATAGAAATAATCAAAGTTTAGTGATCATTTAAACTCAAATAAATTGTACTTGCGTTGTTTCAGAATGTAGATGCATTGAATTTAAGCAAAAATAAAAGGGTTTTAGGACGGATACAACACTAAATATAAAAAGTCTGATGTGGGCAACACATGACTTTCCTTATATAATGCAATGACAAAATTTACTACATTTACAATAAAGACATAGGTTTTTCTCATAGTATATATTTATATTCTTTCCAAGATACTGAATTTTCTTCAATTAGTCGCCATTTTCATTGATTTAGTGTCATTTTTATCCATTTGACGAGATTTTCGTTAATTTGGCAACATTTCAAAAAGTCACCAAGTTGGCGACATTCCGCCAAATTCGACGCAAATATTTCGCCAAGCGTTATGGATGGAGAAATAAGTTATTCTAATAGCAAATAAATAACTATTGGCGTTCAAATACAAAAGTATTACTCAAAGTAGCTTTTGTCATAAATGGAACGAGCTAGATCCACGAGAATGATGTCACCCAATTTATCGCATGATATTACATATGAAAGATAAACATGTTTTTGAACAGTTAATATATTTTTTTTAATTTATGAGATTTTTTGATAAATTTATTTTAAAAATGTGCAATATCTCGAGAACGGTTCATGCTAGAGTTCTAAAGTTTATGTCAATCATTTTCTATGGAAAAATTACATTCTAATGTTTGATATTTTAATGTTTTGAATTATTATAAAAAATAGTTCTAACTGAAAACGTGATATTACATATATATGTTATTATATGTTTTATTATGTAATTATATTAAATGTACATGCATATTTATTGAAAATGTGTTTATATAAAATATGTATTATTATGTAAAAATATTATTTAATATACAAACCACCCGCAAAGAAATATTTTATGCACGCAAGGACAGATATTTCGGTTCCATTAGACTGTAGCCGCTGCCAATTGTTTGTGACAAGATGATTTCTATCGATTCCATAGTTCTGGTTGATCTAACTTTTTCTTTTGTAACGTACTATTTAATTTACAATATAACATTGTTTTATTCACTAAGGATGGAAACAGCTATAAACTGAAAAATATAGACTTTATTATAAAACTGTGTCTCAATTTGATTCTTATATAACAAAAAATTATAAAAATGTATTTAAACATTTCGCAGTACAGTAGAAAACTTTCGGTCTTAAAGTGAAAATGAGATGAGTATTTCTTCCATTTTGTTCGTTATTATAATAATTTTACCGCATAATATTTATTTAAATGCTGAAAGATTTCTCCAAAATGATATCCTAATATCATTCCTTTTAATATGTTCTAGAATCTGCATAAGTAAAATCAAACAGGTGTTTTTAATGAAAAACCCTGACATCTGGTGGAAAAATTAATTTGCTGCATCTTGACACCTTCATTTAATAAAAAGAAAAAAAAAATCCACATTTTTTAATAATTCTCATGCATACTGTGGGGGTAATTTATAAGAACTTTTCTTGTTTTATTTAAAATTGAATTGTGTCATATTTAAATAAATGAACACAATTTAATTTTAAAGCTTTTTTCGGGAAGTATAATTTATTTTTGAATCGAAGTTTAATATTCATTTTTGAAAATTTTAAACTTCGGATGTATTATCTATAAAATGGACGTAGTTTTATATGCTCTTCATAATAATTACTGATTATTAGTGTTACGAATGATTATAAAGTTATATAATTATTTTATTTTCATTTCCTGCAGTAGTCTAAATTTCTACCAAATTTGGCTAGATCCATTAACCTACAGAATGGAATAGTTTACATAATGTGATTATATCGATTCTGCACACAGATACTGATTCTATTGAACACAGATGTGGTTCTTCACAATCTACACATTTGAATACGATTTTCGATCTTCCAGTCAAACGTTTTCGAAACGGAAAATATTTTTTTAGCCATGAAGATAAAATGGTAAAATGTTAACAAATTTTACTCATTACAGAAATGTAGATACAAACGTGGTTTGAGTATAAACCACGTATTTTTAACCATTTATGGAAATTCACAAAATGTTTCATGAATGCAGCTTAAAGTCATTTGGTGTATAAATAGTGCTGTACAGATTTTATTATGGTATTCGGATTTTATTATGATTTCAAAATATTTTCAATAGCAACGTATAAATTGGCGTACAAATTGTGGAAAATTTTACTTAATGGTTTGTTGGTTAATTGGGGTTTTATGGCACATAATATAAAATTTTTTTGCTTAAGCGTTAAATAAATGGAAGTTCGTTCATTTTCTAATATGAAAATATACATCATGCACAATCCTGTATCCGCATTTTTCATTCTAAACAAACTGCGACTTCTGATGATCTAAAATTATCTGAATAAATCTCATGACATACTAACATGTTATCGTAGGTGCTTTAGAAGTTCATATATTTATTAAATTATAGAGTTGAATAGTTTCTTTATTAGTTTCATACATATGAGGAAATTGATAGTATATTTCAATTTTATTTTAAGATAAAAGCCAGACAGTGAACAGCAAAATGCATGTAATATATATTTTGTTCTGAATGTTTCATTATCCATCTCTCCATAAAGATACTCGTAAAATAAAGAAGTCAAAATTGAAGCTGAAATTCCAATCGGAAGAGAGAGAGAGAGGATTTTGAGTAATGTATTATTTATATCCTTTTGAAGTTCACAAAAACTGTGAGTAATATATTTCTCTTAAGATGGATTGAACCATGAATATGATATTTCTTTAAAAATTTATCGAACTACGACTAAAATATTTCTGTAAATATTGATTGAATTTGTAAAGCAGTTCTTAAAGAATCTGCGTTAGGTTGTACAGAGAACCCAACGGATACATTATAAAAAAATACATAGGTTGAGAAAATGTTATGCTTTCCGAAATAATATTTGTACTGATACACATACGAAGTTCGAACGAAATGGTTTGTTTTATGAATTTATCTATTGGCCAAAACCCTTTCTCGAAACATATACGTTCTTTTAGATCAACAATTAGATTACTTTATATAAGAAATATCATTTAAAAATATATAAATTCTTGACTGAGTAAATTATCCCAGTAGTTAGTATTTATCATTAAGAAGTTATATATTGTTCATTAATTAATCAATATAATTATCCTTCAAGTATTTAATAACTATTGCTAATTTTTATTGCTATTGGTTATAATTTTCTTACCATTTTTAATACTCTCTTATTAAGAAAGATATATGTTAACATTAAATTATTCTCCTCCTTCCCCTCATCTGTTTAGTTTCTTTCATTTTGCCTTTCCAGGAACTCAATCACTAATTTCAAACCTTTTAACTCTAGGCTTTCCTTCTATCCCACTCTCTTTTACCCAAATTCCGCATCCATTTTGTGCCTTTCCAGTTCCACATCCATTTTGTGCCTTTCAGCTACACAACCGTTTTGTTCCTTTACAGCTCCACATATCTTTGTCATTCTAGCTCCACATCAATTGTATGCCTTTCCAGCTTTACATCCTTTTTGTGCCTTTACCGCTCATATACCTTTTGTGCTTTTCCAGCTCAACAGCCCTTTACTTTTCCAATCTCTTTTCCTACCATTTCAAATCTGCTTCATTTTTCCGCCTCTGAAATTTTAGCTTTTCCAATTTAAGACTTCTTTCCGCCCCCATTTTGCTTTCCTAAATTTCAAAAATGCTCTCTTTTCCTGTCTTTCTCTCCCTTCCCTTTTCAATCTGGTTGAAATAATAGTCTCCATTATCTTTTTTACAAACTCTTTTTCATATTATTTAAATTTTGAAATAATTTATTTCAACGCAACGATCCTCAAGGCTTCATTTATCTCTTTTCACAAACTCAAAAAACAATTCTTGCAAATCCCACTTCTTTATTTAGAAAAGCTATTGCAATAGGTTTACTATAAAAAACAAAGTCATAGTATACAAAAATACGAATGTGATTCCACCACAGACTTTCACAAATATTGCTTAACCATATAACACAAATAATAAACACATAAGCAACATTTTCGCAATGTAGGTAAGCACAATTAAAATTCGATATTAAAATAATTGGAAGAATTGCACAAAACTCTTGAAAATATCTTATAGTAAAACCATTAAAATTTTTTGTATTTAAAATTTTATAACTAAACCATTAAGCAATCAAATTAGATGTAAACAATGATTTACATTCAAATTACATCAATGTATAATTAAGCAACCAAATTACATTTTAAAACTAAAAAATTAAGCAATCAAATTACATTAAAGATATTTCTTAGAAAGACACATGGAATTTTCTGTAGGCTATCAGATAAGATTTAGATAATCAAAGATAAGATAAGCAAATAAATCAGCATTTATAAACATTCTTTTAAAAGTAGCTATCGTCTTCCAGTTTTATACGTTCCAGTATTCATAATTTAGCATCTAAGGTCAGAACTTACATTCATAGTTACATTTATAGTTTCATTGATTATCACCAACTCAAATTGTTATTGTTTGCAAGCTGTATCGATTAGGTTACTTTCAGTGGTGTTGGATATATGGGTCATTTTCTGTAAACGGGAGTTTTACATGTCCCAGGTGTTTTAATAAACGTTTGCATGACTTGGGACTGATTTGGGACACTGATCAGTTTTACTATATTATACTTCCTATTTTTCACCCATTAGCTAAAAAAACAATTTATATTTTTAATATTTAAAAATTTAGTTTTTTATTAAATGTCATTCCCCTGTGCGTCACAACAGCCAAATAATAAAATCACAATTTCATTTACAAACCTTCATTTTCTAGTTTTCTTTTAATTTGATGTTTTATATTAAATTGCATAATTTAAAATACAAATAGTAATAGAAAATCCACTATGCATTAGAGCAATATTTTAAATTAATTTTTTACAATTTGTCCCCTAGCTTTTTTGTCTTTAAATAAAGTTTAAATATTTAATTTTTAGTCCCTAGCCCTGTCTTTAAATTTAACACTTTATTCTATATATAGATAACAACACAATATAATTAAAGTATTATTCCATTTTACTAAAGTCCATATTTACCATTTCAAGAGTTCGACTATGTTCTAGTTATCATTCTGTGCAGGGAAATATTATAAAACTGAACAATTTTGGGTAAGTATTTTTATATCTTGTCCTTCACTTGTTTTTAATTATTCTCAGAATTAAAAGTAAATATTTTTTTAACATATATGTATGCCTAGTTAGTGTAGAAAACTGAATATCAAATTAGGCTTAAATGCAAATAAAACTCATATACTCAGTAAAATCACATGATTTGTCATTCTCCTGTCGTCATTTACCTGTCTTTTTGGTAGACAAGGAAATGGCATTAGTATAGGTGAATTACATGTAAACTAGATTTTCTTTTTAGAAGATAAAATAAATAAGAAGTTAGTTCTAAATATAAGATTGCAATTAAAGCAAAACATTTTTTTTATGTTTCTAATTATATATATATATATATATATATATATATATATATATATATATATATATATATACATATATATATATATATATATATATGTATATATATATATATATATGTATATATATATATATATATATATATATATATATATATATATATATATATATGTATATATATATATATATATATATGTATATATATATATATATATATATATATATATATATATATATATATATGTATATATATATATATATATATATGTATATATATATATGTATATATATATATATATATATATATATATATATATATATATATATATATATATATATATATATATATATATATATATATATAGGTATATATGTATATATATATATATATATATATATATATATATATATATATATGTATATACTACCAAAGCAGTTGCTTATATTTACCTTTTCCTTACGGCGGTACAACAGTTGTACCACAGAAAATCTCTTCCTCTAGAACGGCGCTGGTTCAACTGCTGTACCAGTCGTTTTCACCCCCTTTTTTCTGGGAAAGGAGGAGAGTGCCTAGTGTCCCCAGTTGAGTGCCTTGAGGAATGCCTGCAGCCCTTCCTTCAAGTTTCTCCTTACGAACAAAATACAAGGTCATTGAAGGTGTTTATTTAGAGGGGTGGAATTTTCAGTTATTTTGCCATTCTGGAATTGAAAAAATGGATTCTTGGAGCCGTAACGTAAAGGTTAAGTGTCATTCCCCTGTCATGCCGTCATTTACTTGTCTTGAAAATAAAAATTTGCATGTTCTATTTTATTTTCCCCAAATCATTGCTGCTACTGTTTTTTTTAGTTTAAACCATCCATGTTAAAATATAATGCAGAAAACAGGTTGAAAAATAGAAAAAAATATATTGTAACGAGAAAGATGAAAAAAAGGTTAAAGAAAATGACCCATATAATTGATTAGTAACTGACAATTATTTTAAAATATGTAATACCGGATTTACTCCCTTTGAAGATTACAGAATCCATGGACCAGGTGCGTAGTTCTTATGAACTTGCCAGAGCAGAATAAAATGGCCAATACATTAAATAATATCAAAAACACTTGCTATTTGTCACAAATGCACGAGCTTCTATGAAATCGGTTATTTGGTCGAATGAAATTTGTCGGATTTTGTAGTCGTCAAAAATTGTGGCAAATGGCGAGTTTTCTTGTTGTCATAGAAGATATCGGCTATTCATGCTGACGAGAGTGTAATAAGAGCAAAACCGACTAATAATTGCTATTATCTGAGAGGCGTGAGTCTTCATTACTTTGGAAATGTTCCCTTATGGCGAGTTCTGTAAGAATATGTATCACACAAGTTATACGCGTTTATAAAAATGTACGATACAAAACCACACTAACACCAGCCTAAAGTTATATAATGTATTAATAGGCTGGTAAAAATATATTCTTGACCACATGTAGATAAGTTTAAGAAGAAAATGTTTCTTATAAATTTTTATTTGAGTTTTATGTTAAATCAGAATCTCATGAATTTCATGTATATTGGAAGAAAATTTCATCTTAAATTTATATATTCTGCTTACACGAAGAATGCATGATTCAAACGCAGAAAATGTTAAACATATATTTTGAATATTTTGAAAAGAAAAGTTTTTCTTTCATCTTTATATCAGGTAGATTTACATTATTGTACTTTTTCAAAATCGTAAATTATATTTATGCTTATTTAAATTCATTAAAATGAATAAGATAATACCATTTCTGTACGAGTTTTCGTCAGGTGTTAGTGTCAACTGTAGTAATTTTTACTTTCACATACTATAGAATATAATATAAATAACGTATTGTATCAACGAGAATTTTCGATTTCGAGATTTTGATGTTAATATATGTTTCAGGATCTCCTGAACGTGTGATGTCCATTTGTCTATATGTTTGTCATCTGTTCGTGGTTGATTTATTCTGTACCTTCTTGTTTCAAAATGGAATTTTTACACATCAGAGGTTTTGCATGACTGCAAGTTAAAAACTTTATAAAACGCAAACAGGTTGACATCGGGTATTCAACCGGTAGTAGAGGGTCGAAGAGACACAGTCGCAGCGCAGCTGAGACCTACATACTTGTTACACGACCACGCATGTACCACTATACAGCTGACGCTATGGAAAGGTGTGGCAATTGCACAGCATGCGTTGTCAAACTACGGCAAGCTCCGGCAAACTTTGTCATGCACAGGTAAGCGACGGAATGCGCACTCCTAATGCTGCATTGTTATCCGCTATATGCCTACTTAGCTGGCAGATGAGCGATCTATATGCACGGATAGCGATTAGTAGACAGCTACGCGGACACGGGGCGGATCGTGTATAGGCACTGCGGCAGCGACAGTGCTCTCTCTTCCTGGCAGTCTTGTGTGCAACTTCCTAAGTGCGCATGGGCACAACAGTCAAACATCACGCTTCACAGTTCCAGCGGCGTGGTGTTTGACGGTTGTGCGCATGCGCATATGGGAAGCTGCACGCAAGGCTGCGAGGGAGAGAGAGCACTGTCGCTCCCGCAGTGCTTATACACTAGCCGCCCCTCGACATCTACTGCAGATTGTAAGATAAGCAATATATTAAAAATCGACCGAGTTGCCGTCGAAGGTAGACGATAAAAAGAAACCGTAAGTATTGACAGAAATATGTTTTACGCCGGCATTCGTATATATTACATTTATTTACATTTATATATATTACATTTATTTACTGTATTAAACTCTTTCTACACTTTGCGCACCATGGTGTATTAAATATGATATTCTAATTGCATGTTTTCCTAAAATATAAATATCATTTTCGCGAACAATGAAAACTACATTATGCATCCACCCATATACTAGATGGGGGACATTTCGTTATGTACATAAATTTCTTTGTAACAAGTCTACTTCCTCGTTGTAAACATTTGTTACATCGTCCTTTCCGCATTTTCCACATACATACGAAGAACACAAATTAGTGTCTTCCCACGGAATATCATTTCAGCTCTTAAATTAACTATTTTAATGGTACCATTAAGATGAAGGTTGATAAGAGTGCATACCCGTATTGCGGTTCACAACTATGATGTTCAATGTGCTGCGGAATTTAGTTTTAAGTTAGCGAAATTATCTGCATAAATTGTTATGTGGGTGTTTATCGCTTAAAGATATATACAATTAAGAGGTTATTTGGTGAAATGTAAATGTTGCCATAAATGCCTTCTCTGATGATTCTGACTGCAGCAGGATAAATATATTTTATTAGTACACATCTTTTATTATGCATACTATATGCTGCTTGATATTTGAAATCTACAGGGTTTCACATTTGTTTTTCATAACATCTAAAGTTACACATCATAGGTGCGAGATAACCTATAGATAAATTAATAATAAGAATAATAAATTAAATGTTTGGGTGAGGAATAGAATTAATTTATATTTTTACTTGAACATAGAACTTTTTTCTATGTTTACTGCTAAATCACAATCATTTAAAAAAAGAACGATGTAAGAAGTTTATTTATTGAGTTCAAAACTTAACATCGAATGTTATTTATAGAATAGCCTATAGTAAACTTTCTATGATCGTAATTAGTAATATATATATATATATATATATATATATATATATATATATATATATATATATATATTTATACTGCTCAAAACAATTAGGAGCTATTATGAGTTCGGTATCAATCAGCCATATAATCAAGTAGGTTTTTAACGAAATTCAAAGAAAAAGGGTTAAACAGGAAATTTTCAGGTTCACAAACTTCGGAATATGCAAATTTTATCTGTGGCGTTGAAAATTACTCGCTTTAGAAAAGAAGTAAAAATCGATCTGCAGCATTATTTATGCAGGAAGAGATTTGAATCAATTGACATGCGTTGAATGCTTTGTAGCAGTGAATACGATGTCTCAACAACATGACTATGCCGAATCGGTAGCCTGGAGGGCCATCGGTCTTTTAGAGGCGGTCCGTACGCAACCAGCTGTAGCGGAACCCCTTGGAATGTCCTAAAGTGCCATTTCCAGGATATGGAATGGTTATAGGGAAACTCGAAATGTTAGCCGAAGACCAGGACAAGGTTGTAGGTTTGCAACAACACAAAATGAGAACCGGTTTTAACACTAACCGCCAGAAGATATCGTAGCATGAACGCCACTCTTTTGTAACAGCACCTTCGGAGGGCTAGTGACACCAGTGTTACAACTCATACTGTTGGAAATTGACTCCACTGTGTTGGTTTGTGTACTCGCAGACCTATGGTTTGTGTATCCTTAGCAGCCAGCCACCTTGCTGCTTGCAGAAGGTGGGCACAAGGGCATCTCAGATGGAGGCAAAATGAATAGAGCAATGCTCTCTTCTCAAGCAAGTCCCACATTAGCTTACAACTTGACAATAACGGATTAACAGTTGTAGAGAACGTGACACTCAAATAATCTTGCATTTTTAAATAAAAGTGTGCAATATGGAGAAGGAGAGGTGATGGCTTGTGCCAGTATCTTTATTAGCGGTCGTACCGAATTGTATATTACCAGAAATGGATAACTGATGGCTCAGAGTTTTATGGATGAGATCCACAGAGTTATGTGGTTTCTTACACTGCAACAATCGGGGACGAATTCATTCTCATGGTTAATAACTCTAGGCCATATCGCGTTTGTCTAGTGGACGACTTCATTTTCGACAAAGGAATCCTTCGAACGGATTAGCAATCATGTTCTTTAGACATGAACCCAATAGAACGTGTTTGGGGCATTCTGTGGAGAAGGGTTGCTGGTCGCCTATCACCCCCAGAATCAGTTCAGCAGCTGGAAACCGCTCTTCTACAGGAATGGGAGAGAATACCCCAATCCCTCCTTGATAATCTCATTGATTCCATGCCTCACAAGTGTGAAATATTACTTTCGATCAGGGGAAACCATATCTCTTATATAAACTCATTTTTATCCGAGAAATCACATTTTTTTAACATGTACAAAATGTACATTTTTGTTTTCTGACAAAAAACAAGAAAAAAAAAATTAATTATTTCTTGTTCAGTGCGTAATTTTCCTTTCTAGTAGCTTACAACGTATATGGATCATATATCAGCCAACAAAACATTTTCTCATCTGCAGTTTATTTCCAAATTCATAAAATCCCCTAATTGTTTTGAGCAGTGTATATAAAGACAAAAGAATCGACATACCCCGCAAAATAATCCGATAGTAATGAAACTTTACATGCAAACGCCTGTCGACCGAATTTGCAAATGATCAAAAATTTGCAGTCAACGAATGAAGAGTCGGAACTACAGCACATTGAAACTGAGCACTATGGTGATGATAAGGAGCGAACCTTGCTTTCAGGAACAAAACGTGCAGTGGATTTCGATTGCTTTTACGTACCTTGATAGCAACAATGCCTCGTCGGCGAATTCGCGGCCACTATGAGCATATGAAGGAGTTTCAAAGAGGGGGTAAGGTCGGACTGTATGAGGCTGGATGGGCACACCGACGAATCGCTCAGCATGTGGATAGGAGCGATACAGAAATTACACGATGTTGGCTGGAATAGATCCGGAATGGCATATTTCAGCGGGAAGCGGACGGTCTATAGCGACGACAGAACGGGAAGATAGAACGATTGTTAAAGCAGCTGTGACTGCACGATATTCGTCATTATCAACGATCCAATGTGTAACAAACACGGAAGTGACCACCCGGACCCTTAATAAAAGACTACGGGAGCGGAATATACACTCGCGGCAACCATTACATGGCCTATCACTGACCAGTATGCATCGTCAACAGATATTGCAATGGTGCCGCATCCGATCAATGTTGTTGTTGCTGTTGAGACCCAGACCGTCCGACCTACCAGAAAGGTGTAAAGTAACTGTTTGGACGGCTGGGAAGTGCCACCCAATTTAGACCGGAACTTAGCTTTAGAGGCATCCACAGGGACCGTACCCTCCTTCCCCTACCACCAACCTATCGTAAGGACTTACGGAAACACATGTTTAACGTGATCGTACTCCGCATGAACACGGCGGCAGTTGTGGCAGCATGCAAATCCAGCGTGCAAACCACCGGACTTCCGCGCCCGAAATATGCCAACCGCACACGGTGTTCGCAGGTGGTCACCCATCCAAGTACTAACCGCGCCCGATGCTGCTTGACTTCGGTAATCTAACGAGAACCGGTGTTTTCATCACGGTACCGCCGTTGGCTGCACCCGATCAATGTGGAATTGTTCGGATTGGGAACGAATTGTCTTCAGAGATGAGTCCCGTTTCGAACTGAGTCTTGATGATCATAGCAGACTTGACTGGAGACAACCCAGACATCGTCAGGATCCTGCTCTTACTGTCACACGCCACACAGCCCGACAACAGAGAGTTATGGTCTGGGGTGCCTTTTCGTTTGATTGCCGGACCCCTTTGATAGTCCTCCGTGGTACAATCACAGCAGAGCGGTACGTTGCCGGCATTCTACGACCCGTTGTATTTCCATTCTTTCGCGACACTTCGGGCTAATTTTTCAATAAGATAATGCCAGGTCGCACATGGCACACCTGTCTATTGATTGTTGTGATTACGACACACTTCCTTGGCCAGCCAGATCCCAAGATCTCTCGCCTATTGAGCACATTTGGGCTGAGATGGGGCGTCGCCATCCTAATATATAGATGAATTAGCTCGTCAATTGAAGGCCATTTGAAACGACACCCCTTAGAACACCATCCGGCAACTTTATGCATCAATGCCACTTCGGGTAGCAGCTTGTATCAAGGCCAGAGGTGGACCAACGCCATATTGACGTGCTAACTTTGTGTAGATCTTTCAGTGCAATAAGTCATTTAATTGTTCTGAAATTCTAATTATTTCTTTTTCTATATATCCAAATGACACGTACCAAATTTTGTCTCATTTCGATAATTCTTTCTTGATGAGTCGATTTTTTTGTCTTAGAGTGTATATATATATAGCTATATTTCATTAAGCAACGTAACATTGGGTACACAATTCAGATCAATAGAGACATTTATATTCTAAAAAATTATCTTCTTAAATACGTAAGTTCATTTTTGTTAGCGTTGACATACCACAGTAGTGGACATACCACATAGGGTTGACATACCACATAGTTTTTTTTTCAATTTTTTACTGCAGCGTCAAATTGATTAATATTTTAAATATGTCTGTGCTACACCGCAATATTAACATCCCTTCTTATTTAGCGTCATCTTAAAGACACCATTAAAAGAATTAATTGAAGAGCGTAGATTATCTTTTGTTGGAAAAATAAAATGTATATCTCTGCACACAGAAAAGGCGGATATGAGAATATAATACATGTTTATTACCAAGGATAAGGCTTGTTGCGAGGAAAATTATGTGCATGAATAAAACGCTCTCTTTAATTATATAGTTTGTTGTATATGTAGTTAACAAAGTGACCACTGAAATATAAACAAGAAAGATCACACATGCATTAAGCATTGATTATGAAACACTTTCCAACTCCAATGCAATTTTATTTAAACATCTCTAAAATACGACACATTCCTCGGCAATATTTTTAAAATTATCACAATATTACATCAGTTAATTATATTTTCAAACTTAAAACTTCATCTAAAAAATGAACTTTATTCAAATAACGATATTGAAATAAAAATTGCCTGGTTTAAACATCTCTAAACTGCGATACATTCCTCGGTACTATTTTTAAAATTATCATAATACTGCAATAATTTATTATATTTGAAATCTTCATCGAAAATAAATGAACTTTATTCAAATGACTTCACCGAAATATAAATGGCCTGGCTCAAGCATCATTTCATTGATAAGCAATTTTTCATTCCTTTCATTCATTACAATAATAGAATAATTTAATTTATTTAAAAATTTAAAACCATGGAGGTACAAGTAATTTAACTCTATACTTAAAATTTCATCGAAAAAATCGTCTACATCTCTATGTAAAATCAATGAATGTTTCATCAATATCATCAATGTTGCAGACTCTATGAGCTAAATAATTTTGCATTAAAGAAATGCAGCAATTCTTATACAACTAATTCTACATCTCTTGGTGTTTACATTCTCCATTAGTGAAAATTAGGCTTCGTAGTAAAAATAATCAAATTTTGATGATCATTTAAACTGAAATATATTGTAATTGCGCTGTTTCAGATTGTAGATGCACAGAATTTAAGCAAAAATAAATAGGTTTTAGTACGGATACAACGCTAAATTTAAATTAAAAGGAACTTTAAATATCAAGATTTTGACACAAGATGGATGTCATATTTTATTTTGCTGTCGGTCACGTGATTTCTTCATATAAAGTGTGTAATAGTTATTTTAATTTTTATTTAAAAAACTACTGAATATATTTTGCTGACATTTTTTATATATTTTATGGGATAATTTGAATATTTCCTAAAACTTTCGAAGCAATTTGTGAATTTTAAATTCGCTTAAAAATGTTTGAAAAATTAGGTCTCATAGGGTTCAATGTGTTTCATTTTTTCAACCCGGTTTTAATCAAAAACTAATAGGGTGATATTTTTCAATTATATTCTCATAGGTCCCATAGACCGTCTGAACAACATACTAAAATGTGATTTTAATAAAGTCATTTTTACGGAAGTTATCGTGCTATCGGACAGATATACAGACAGACAGACAGAATGAACATAGTCATAAACACTTTTCAACTATATTGTAAAATGTTTAAAACTACAATGTACAATAATCTAAGTTGTATTTATGCCACATTGTGCATACTTGGCAACACTCACTTCCGACAGTCAAGCATGCTATGTAAATTTTCATTTTTCGAAAGCGTAATTGAATTTGAATGGCTGAAAATCGCTGTGGATATAGATGGCAGTATGTAAATATCGTATGTTATAGCCCATCTCGATTGATTGTCCGGATATTTGCTGATTAGGCAGTCGTTGAAGACGCCAGCATTCTGAAGGGTTTGAGAAGGTGCATTTAAATGCTGATACGAAGTGTTTATAGCTTTTGCAGGATTATTTTTGATGATATTCGTGTTTCTATGGCTGAAAGAAGACAAATGGCAGATAGTGAGCGGTGACATGCTGTCGGAAGCATTGAAACAGGACAGTCAATCAAAGATGTCGCTATTTTCTTTGGCGTTGATCATTCGGTAATTTCTCGATTATATAAACAATTCAAAACAAATCCAACATTTGCCTGGAGACCTATGCCCGGTTGTCCAAGATTTACCACCCCTCTGATGATCGGTATATCGCTATAGTGGCCATGCGGAATCGATGAGCGATCTCCACAACTGTTACATGCATGGTTGCGGTGGTACTGGTAAGACAACATCTGCCAGTACGGTGCGCCAAAACCTCCGCTTGAAAGGACTGTACATCTCAGTACCATATTTTTGTGTTCCACTAACCCTCCAAGTCAGAGGGGCAAGATTAAAGTGGTGTCCTTAACATGTCAATTAGACTGCCTCAGATTAGTGCAACGTCCTGTTCTCGGATGAGTCCAGATTTGCCCTGGAATCAGATGATAAGCGTGTTAAGGATCTGGAGAGAACAAAGCACATGTAATCAGACCAAGAACATCACGCATTCAGAGGTGGCAGCGTCATGGTGTGGACTAAGATTGAATTTCAATATGATTAAGCGCGCACAGAGCTGCACATCTTTAAAGGCGGTTCTGTGATGGCTGCGGGGTAATGGTTTGAAGTCCTAAACCCCATTGAGAGAAGCTGCAGCAGAGAGAGAGTTAGTCCTGATTTCCTTTCCAATTTTCTGAATGGAATTGCATTTTTTACAAGTAACATGTTTGTGTGGTTTCGTGGATGTGTTGTTTGTAGAGGGATATATAAGCGTCAAACAGCAACCAGATTTGGTATGAAAACTTACTACCCGGAAAAATACACTTTGGTCAGATTATATTTACATTCTAATATTTTTTTAAGAATTGTACGTTTTAGCATAGCTATGAGCGGTTTTTGCTGATATATTTTCTATAGCGAAAGAAAATATTATAAAAAAATTCTAATTTGACATTACTGGAAAGATCAAAGGAAGTTCTTTCCAACGATGTTTGAACCTAATCCTTAGAATTCATATTTATTTTTTCTCTTCATATTTATTTCATAAATACATCGACACTTGCATTTTTTTAGGTTATCTGAAACTTATTTCACTAAAATTATTTAACTTAACTTATTATATTAACTTATTTCACTTATATCCTAAACAGAATATTAGTACAATTTTAATGTTTGACAAGAAGTTATGTATAATCATCGCATTATAACAAATATTTTGTTTTAAATTACTTCATTATATTATTTATTGTGATTTACGCGTTTTCAAGTAAATGCATACACATTTAAATCCCATATACCGTAAATGAAATGCGGTAGATTTTCATTCACGGCCGAGTGCGTATGCCTAACTTGCAGTGGGATTTAAGCCAATCCTTCTCTCCTATAGAAATGACCATTTTTCTTATTTTTGTATTCTTTTTTTTTGTTTGCTTTCCACATTTGCGGAGTGCATAGGAAATTGAGGCGTTTTAAAGAGACGATTTTGTAAATGTATTATTTCAGTTTCGGGCGCTTAATTAGAATCTGAAAAATGCCGGTCAACCCTTTCAAGCAAATTTATTTATTATAGATACTTGCTATTTATTTACATGAAATGGACAATTGAATAATGCGTTCCAATGTAAGATTTTCATGTTCCATTTGTTGTGTTAGATTGTACCTTATTATTATCTAATTTCATCAGTTATAGCTATGCGGTCCCTAATAATATCCGCATTAGTTTGCGCCGATGAATTAAAGTGTTGACGTAGCCCTGATTCTAAATCCTTGGTTTCGCTGAGTTTATGTTATTCTGTCAGTGCCATCATTAACAGAAGAATTTTAATGCCCGGTTGCTAATGTTCGTCGCTTAAAGGTGTAATTAACAGAGAAACATTAATGCCTGGCTTTTAATGATCGTCTGTTAATGCAATGACCAACAAACATACAAAATTATATTTTTTGCTCTTCAATAGGTTGCTATAAAATAATTGAGAAATGTATGTAAGACAGAAACGGATTTATTTCACAATTCTTATTCGTGTTATATGGAATAAACAAACATGTAATTCAACTATGTCATGAAACTGGAACCAGATTTCATGCGATATAGAAAGTGCTTGTTTTTAACAAAAATACAATGTATGGTATTAAAAGCAAAAATAATTACTGCCTCCCGCAGCTAGCGGTATTCGTATCTGAATACCTATCGAAACCACCACTTGGTATATAATCTTACGGCTTTTTCAAATGTAACAACGAATACAACTTGGGGTATCGAAAATTGGAATTCAAACCGGCTGTAAAAAGAGGAAGGCCAAGGTCAAACTAAACTGAAAGGCACTTGTCATGTTACAGCGATTATGAGAAACGAAGAATTTCTCCGTATTATTGTAAAATATCTTAAGGGCCACTCTGGCAACTCCCGTCATTCTAGGTATAAGGTTCGATATTTACGCTCCTATGAGGCCAATACATAAATGATTAAATAAGCACTAAAATAGGATCATATTACGAAAAGTCAGAAAGCTGCACTACGTTCAGTTAATTATTATTGGAATTACTGAACAACAAATAACGAGAAGGGCCACACAGACCCCTCCGGCTTTCTAGAGTTAAACCCTGGCTAGTTCTGACGCAGTCGCCATTGCGTTAAATGTCAGAGAAGTCTAACGGTTCACCTCTTGCGTTACGACCGTGTTTTGTATAACAAAAATTGCTTGTTTAGTTGTGACCTATCACCCCTTAAAATTTGGCTCAAGAGTTCTGACTCACGCTATATATATATATATATATATATATATATATATATATATATATATATATATATATATATTATTCTTTACGCAAATTCGGAATTCTTCTTAGCTAAGCATTTCAAATGACTATTTTAATGGTGTCGTTAAGATTGTGTATAAAATTGACTCAGCCCAGGGGTGCTCGAAGTGTTACACGATTTACTTTTGTTCTAACAACATTGACTTTATTAACGGTTCTGGTTGTGACATCCGCCCATTTATATGCAAAACTGTTTCTTTAAATAAGGATATTGCTAATTATCTTTTTGATATACTTAATTTCTGTAATTAAATACTTTTTTTTGATACATGTTTGTTCCAGCTTGTTTAATTTTTTTGGTCGCTGTGAACTGTAAGAAATATAAAGTTAGCACTATTTTGTTCCATTCGCATTGTTCATTATCATAAATTAAATGTCACGTTTTAAGAAGGTACCCTTGGATGCCCCAAAAGTACAAGTTTTGAGCTGATAAATTTAATAAAAGGTTTTTAAAAGATCTTTTACTCAAAAGTACATGGATGAAATGACATGGAATGAAATGCAAATTATGATGTTTGTGTTAAAGTTTCGTTAAAAGAATTCTTTGAAAATTTTGTTAACAATTCGATTTTTTTTTTTTAAATCCAATTCCTCAAACGACTAAGATCTTTGACTAATATGCTTTCTTCGAGATTGAAAATATATCTTATACAGGTTCCAACTGAAATAAAAAAAATCCCATTTTATTTTAAAATTTAGGACTGTACGCAGTTATCTTGATAGACATTTTACATTAAAATTGAGAAAAAAATGGCACAGAAACAAAAATCAACGATTTTTTCCACGAAAATAATTCTTCTTTTGCAATAAAATAGCAAAAGAAACCCCAATTAATCAAATGAAATCGGCTATGTAGCTAACTGCTTGTTGCTGTCTGAAAGAATCAATTCAAATTTCAAATGAGTCGTTCGAAAATTGATGAGAATATCGTGACAACTGGCTTTTAACAAATGCTTTTGCGACGAACGTGTTTAAAGTTTTCTGAACACAATTCTGGGCGTTTTGTGCAAATATATGTATATTTGCAATATCCTGGTAAGCATAACTTTCTGAAATTTTAACAGAATATTTTCAAAACATAAAATTTTTAGTAAATGTTAAAATATAATGTTCTGTTTATTATTTACCTAGATGTAGACAGATCACCCAAAGAATTTTCGAATAATTTTGGAATGAAGCACTGCTGGTCATATGTGTGTGAGGGAAGTGGTGACGAATAATTTAGAACAAATGTTGTCGTCAAAGTGAAATTTTATATTGTACACAAAGCTAGAAGTATATAAATATTCATTGATTTTTATGACTAGAAATCGAAATTTTTGAAATTAAAGAGATACATAGCTGATATTGGCAATGCAGTCAGTATCAAAAATTGACAGCTGTATGATGAATTGCGAGTATGTAGGATGTTGAAGTAACATGTATTATCTAAATGATTCCAATTCATTACCATGACAAAATTTATCTATAAAACTTATTTTTTTATGTACTTTAAAAAAATATCTTGATAGAACAAATTCAGGAGAGAAACTAATGAAAGATTTTTTTTATGTATTCTGATGTTGATTGCAATAAAGGTAGATCTAAATAATTTGAAATATAAATTCATGAAAAAGTTGTATTTATACTCGCATTTCAAACATTTACATTATGTATATCAGAAATATTAGAATATCCATTTTGATTGCGTGTAAAGCATCAATATGTTAGCTTCAAACTGGAACAATGTAGTTAACTGTTAGTGTGATGCAGGATCTTGAGTGTTTACAGGTTGTTAATAAGTACAAAAGCTACAAAAGCCACTAGATGTTAGCTATAGGTGTCAAAATCATGATATGGACAGACATCAATTTATGATCACAGTAAGTAAATGATGACATCACGGCACCTGAGGTTCACGGACTCAGTCGACTCCATGGCTATACAAGAGACTCTCCAATAGAAGCCGGGACCAGGCTCTTACGAGATGCATGTGAGCCAATGGGCGGACAGAGACCTGCAAGCCAATGGACAGCAGTTGGGAGCTCGTAGATAACTCCATGCAATGGATGAAGGATGAGAGAATTCAGCACATTACGTCATGGAGGTATAGGCGGTCGTATGACTAAGAGTCTGTACAAGTACGTGTTGAGGACGAGTGAGATTTTGTACGTTATGCAGAAGTGATAGGTTTGTGAAAGATATTTAAAAGCAAAAATACCTTATTAATAAACGTCGAATGATGTAAATACCTCGCAACCTATATTATAATCTTATCTGAGGTGATAGCATAGATCTGACTCTAAAATAGCTGAAAACAGACCCTGTATCATATATACAACATTCTAGAAAAATACTCTGTAATTAGAAACAGTAATTGATAATATGCATGAAGTCGAATATTAATTGTGGATTTAATCATGATAATTTTTAAACATATGTAATATTTACATTAAAATTTAAATTTGAATACAATTATGTATATTCATTGTGATTGTCTGAATAATTCATTGAATGTATAATAAAGCAATTTCCTTTCAGTTAAACACGGACAACACACAATGGTGAGTTACTACGAAAGCAAGTACTATGTAAATTTACAACACGGCGGCAGTCGCAATTATTAAAATTAAATTACAGCAGGGTTAGGTATAATAATTTGTTATAGACCAATTTTATTATTTAGGATGCTCAATTCTCAGTAGGGGAGTTTATCTTATCTTTTCAACTTATCAAAAGTATAATATTAAGTAAACGATATAAGGCATTTGATTTATTTTATTATAACATGCTTTTTTAAAAATATCAATATAACGGTGAATATATATTCAATGTCTTAAACGTAATCCTAACATTTCGTATCTTATTTAGGGTGTCATATTTTCTTATATATATTCATTTCAATGTCTAAATTTTTGCCATTTACTCGATCATATTATTCTACAATGCAAATCCGAGAATATGATTATTTATGCACACCCATCTTAGTTAACAAGCATACTTATATTCTCTAAACATTATTATTTCTGGCCTTCCCATTTTTTATGTCTAAATGAAGAATAAAGGTTTAACACATTACACTAAAGATTATCTATGTTCTTCAATTAACGATGATAATGGCGTCATGAAGGAATCGTGTAGAAGCATCATAAGTATGATTTTCATTGTCCCAGTGTATTATGATGTTCAATGAATTACAAAAGTTTGTTTACTGGGAGGAAAAATTGCGGAATTAATGGTTATGGTAGTGTTATCAGCGTATAGAAGTATTAATATTAAGGGTGTTTTGTAGCATGAAAATGTTGTTAATAGCCACATCGATGAGTGTAATCTCAAGCTGTGTCAGGAAATTATATTTAAATTGGTTTGTTTTGAATTTCTAACTGCCTAGTACAAATAAGCTTACGTTACGACAGTTGTCATTTGTGCAAAACTTGAAATATGCATTGTCTTAATATTTTAAGATAAAGGTGATAAGTATTGCAATTAAATTTGTCATTCAATAATGTAATTTGTATTTCCGTTTCACTTATATTCGCATATTCTTTGTGAGTATTTTTGAACAATATTAATAGAGCAAGTTATATGTTAGACACGTAAAATTGCTTGGTGCAGATTATTTATGTTGGTAACATTAACACTCTGTTTCGTAAAGTGTTTGGATTTTTGTAACACTTTACAACAAAATTGAAAAGTGTTTATGACTTTGTTCATTTTGTCTGTCTGTCTGTCTGTCCGTTAGCACGATAACTGCCGTAAAAATGACTTAATCAAAATGAAATTTTAGTATGTTGTTCAGACGGTCTGTAGAACCTATGGGAATATAAAAGAATAATATTACCCAATTAGTTTTGGATTGAACCCGGGTCAAAAAAATGAAATACATTGAGCCCT
The DNA here is from genome assembly GCA_951213105.1 of Amaurobius ferox. Taxonomy (NCBI): domain Eukaryota; kingdom Metazoa; phylum Arthropoda; class Arachnida; order Araneae; family Amaurobiidae; genus Amaurobius; species Amaurobius ferox. The sequence continues at coordinate 139,014,226 of OX578134.1, forward strand.
ATGAGACCAAATTTTTCAAACATTTTTTAAGCGGATTTAAAATTCACAAATTGCTTCGAAAATTTTAGGAAATATTCAAATTGTTCCATAAAATATATAAAAAAAATTCAGCGATATATATTCAGTAGTTTTTTAAATAAAAATTAAAATAATAATTACACCTCTTATATGAAACGATCACGTGACCATGATATGAAACGATCACATGGCCCACTTCAAAATGATATATGGCATCCATCTTGTTTCAAAATCGTGATTTTATTAAGTTCTTTTTAATACATATTGAGTGTTGTATCCGTCCTAAAACCACTTTATTTTTGCTTAAATTCTGTGCATCTACATACTGAAACAACGCAATTACAATGTATTTGAGTTTAAATGCTCATCTAAATTTGATTATTTCTACAACTAAGCCTATTTTTCACCTATGTAATATGTAAACAGCAAAATATATTGAATGAGTTGTATTAGAATTCCTGTATTTTTTAACACAAAATAATTTAGTCCATGGAGTCTGCATGGCTGATATGAATGAAATATTTATTGATTTCATAAAGAGAAGGACGATTTTTTTCGATGAAGTTTCAAGCATAGAGTTTAATTTTTTGCAGCTCCATGGTCTTAAACAAAATGTTTAAATAAAATAAATTAGTATAGTATTGTGATGAATGAAATGAATGAGAGAAAGTTATAAATGAAATCCTGTTTTTATGGAGAGATCCAGGCGTGTTATTTTTTCTATGACGTCATTTGAATTAATTTCAGTTGTTTTCGATGAAGTTTTCAAATATAATAAATTATCGTAGTATTATGATAATTCTAAAACTATTACCGAGGAATGTATAACATTTTAGAGATGTTTAAACCAGGCAATTTATATTTCAATGCCGTCATTTGAATGAAGTTCATTTTTTTCGATGAAGGTTTAAGTTTTCAAATATAATAAATTAATGCAGTATTGTGATAAGTTTCAAAATATTACCGAGGAATGTATTGCATTTTAGACTTGTTTAAATAAAATTGCATTGAAGTTGGAAAGTGTTTCATAATCAATGCTTTAAGCATGATTGATCTTTCTTGTTTAAGATGAAATACATTTACCGGACATTTTTAGTAAAGTAACTCCTCTACGATATGAATGTGTTTTTAGCAAAGTAGAGTTTATTTAAATATTTTACTATATATATATATATAGTACATATATGTATATATATATATACTATATATATATATATATATATATATATATATATATATATATATATATATATATATATATATATATATATATATATATATATATATATATATAATCATTATGTGCCAAAGTTTCCTATTTTTCAAACTTTGGAAAGCAATGGCATATACATTATGCTATAACTTATGTCTATACTATTTTACTCATATACAAAAGTTACATCTTAACAAGCCTACTTTCTAGCAATAAACATTTATAACAATGTCCTTTTTACTTTTCCTGTATAAACGAAATACATAAATTTTAATCAGCACACTAGAGATTATCTCAAAGCGCCTCAATTAACAACATTTAATGGTGCCGTTAAGATGGAAGTAGATAAGAATGAATACTGTTGTTACAATGTCGTACTAGGATGATCATAGTACATGTGTAGCACAGTTTAGTCTTATGTTAGAGAAATGAACTAAATTAATGGTTATGATGTCCATCTCACAAGAATATACCCATGATCAAATGGATGTTTTGCAATATATAAACTGTTCTTTTATGACTTCATCATTGTATTATGTTTGCATCCTTCTGTCATTTTATTATGTTTGTATCATTCTATCGTTGTATTATGTTTGTATCATTCTATCATTGTATTATATTTGTATCATTCTATCATTGCATTACGTTTCTGTTGTTCTAACATACAGATATGTCAGTAAAGTTAGATGAGAAATATATATTTATGCCAGTCATTGCGTCTCAGATGAATTATTTACGGTAAGGTATTATTTTAGCATGTTTGAGGGTCTAACAGTTGCAATTTTTGAAGGTAATTAGAAATGTGAAAAACGAACATTTTTTTACATTTAGAAATTTAAGTTTTATTACATATCAAGATGACTTAATTTATAATTAAATCATGTAATTTTATCGAGTTCAAAAAATGTAACTGAGAGCAATTGCGACTTTATTATTCCGACATTCAGTTGTTCAAAAATTTTAAACTTATTTTAACACTGAACTAAATTAGCCTTACTTTATTTAAATATACTGAATATGCAATAATTGGAATTAAACTTACCAACATGTTTTATACTAGCTTAACTTAATTAATCCATAATGGAAATTTTATTTTAAATATATGTGATGTGATACTCAGCGATACAACTCAACATACAGCAAAATAAAATACTCCCAATCCTCCACCCTGGTCAAATATTTGTTACAAAAATATGAAATGTATATATAAATAATCATTGTTGTGTGACATGTAATTTTAAAGAAACTATATATATAATACGATTTTGAATAGTAATTCTGCTTGATAAACCGCGTATAAAATGTACTAGGATGTCTCTTGCGACCTAAGCACTCTTGCGACTCCTGATGTCTTTTGCGACTAAAACAAAGCAATGCAACCAGCTAAATCTATCTATATAGCATTATAATATTCAGCTATATAATATCTAGCTATGTTTAATATCCGAGACCTTTATTTCAAGAAAGTAGAAAAAACATAAAATATTAAATCCAAAATATTAAATATCAAACTCTTAATGTAACTATGTCTCTGTAACGTTATGCGTTAAATTAACTCATCCTCCAATCTGTTGGGAGGGGGGGGGGGTTACACGGAGTTACTACACGGGGTTATCTGCTAGCTCCAATTGGGGTATCGGCTGTCAATTGGTCCTCAGGCAACTGTCTAGCCATTGGCACTGGTGCCATTTTGTAGCCTTTGTATTTATTAACAACCTATAAACACATTTTAAGGACACTCTATCATACAAACAAATACAAACAAAGAGAAAATTCTGTTTAGAGCGCGAATAATTTTGAAATTAATTTTACTCCATAGAATTAGCATAATTTGACATCTGACCTCAAACATCTCAGTACATACATCGAACTATTCAATTCGGACTTCGTCATAATCTAAAACATGATGAGTTCCATCTATGTTCCAACAATTTATTCGAATCGGTTGAGTTTCACTATGGCAACGAAACTTTCGCAGACAGTGAGATTTGAATCAGTGTTGTCACACTCGGAACTCGCTTTCAATTCCATAAATGTTCTTGACATGTTCCTAAAATGTTCAAAACTTAACTTAAATATTACGATTTATACATTGATTTGTGCTAAATTATTTGTACTAAACATAGCTTTGTTTTTCCTGTACTGAAATATATTTCTGAAACATGATGAGTTCTATATATGTGCAAAATTTTATTCAAATCGGTTGCCTATGGCAACGATACTTTCGCATACAGTGAGATTTCTCTCAGTGTTGCCCCACTTGAAACTCGTTTTCAATTCAATAAAAGTTCTTGGCATGTTCCTAAAATTTCCAAAACTTAACTTGAATATTACGATTTATACATTCATTTGTGCTAAATTATTCGTACTAAACATAGCTCTGCTTTTCTTGTACTGAAAAACAAATTTTTAAATATAAACATTGGAATGTGAATATCCATATTTTAAGCGCTATGGTATATAATATTTTCCATTATTTTTCAGAACTTGGTCGAGGTTTAACCTCTGCATAAACAAATTTCAAAGCGTCACGCCATGATATTGATCAAATATTATTTCTCAAAATATTTTCATTTAACTTTAATATCGCAGGGTATGGGCGTTATTTGAAATATTTTTATATCGCTTGCAGTAAATAAAAACTTTCATTTATATAAAATTCGACAATTTTCAAAACTTTTCAAGATACTTTAGACTTATATTATTTTTATCATGATAGAGAACGATTTTTTCAAGTAGAAAAATGCACAGAAAAATAAATTTGAAATATACAAGGAAGCGGTTCAAAATAATTATTTTCAAACTTTTATTCGTTTTTAGAATTGATAAAACTAATATCTATGCATAATTTTATTTAAATGACGAATATAGTTCTTATCACGATCTAGATAAGCTTTATTTTAGGTCTTCACGGGAAATAATAAAATTATTAATACAATTATGTATTCGAGAGTAAATGTTGCAAATAAAGAATAATCTTGGTTCTTTTTTAAATAGGGTTGAATGGCACAGTATAAGAGTTTCTAAGTACAACATAGAAATGTGTTATAAAATCGATTTTTCTTTATATGACATTTTAGTAAATAGACTTTGCATGAAGAATATTCAAGAACGCTGACCCTGTTTTTTACGTAATTTGGGACACTAAGATCGAAATGATTTTACAATTATGATGCCCATAATTTGAGTTTTAATGATCTGAAGTTTATCATATTTTCTGAAAACGTGACAATGTTATATGTGATGCAAATTTATACTTGTAATTTTTTGTTTTCACAAGAATTGTTTTAATATCGTATATTTTTGTGTGCATTAATGACTAAAATTAATTAATGAAACTCATAGGCACTCTACCCTATAAGTTATTTTAAAATATCTTAGTACGTGTAATCTACTGTTTTCGACGTAGACGTGACGTTTTTGCCATCAACCAATCACATAAAACTTGTTAAAGTTTTGACCAATTGGATTTTTGTTAATACAGGAAATACAAAATTTAATTATTATTTAATTAACAAGTTCGAAATCATTCTAAATCCGTCTTGTACATTTAAGAGCTCATATTAGTCTATATGTTAAATTTAATAATTGCATTTTTTGCCGTTTTCTCGAAATGCAGCATAAAAAAAAATCTTGTTACATTTTTAATAGAGATATATTTGCAATACAAGACATATAATTGGTGCACAATAATAACTGCGAACTTTCAAACTTAATTCCCATGACAACAATAGTTGCGAAACACTCTCTGTTTAAAAGAATCAACAATAAGGAATGTTGTTGTTAACATTCCACATTGACCCAATTGTAATAACTAACGTTGCAATCAAGCTTAGAATTAAATATCTATACATATAATGTTTGTAGTGTTTCAATAACTCAGTCTTCGGCCATATTTGTGATGTTTCTGCCAGCAACCAATCACAGCAAAGTTAAAAATATGATCGACCAATTGAATCTTTGCCCATATTGAAGAAAAAATGTGACTTTAGAAGTGAATAAAACATGGAATAACTAATAAAGTAAAGCGAAATAGAGAAAAAGAGCACTGACTTGTAAAAATTCAACAACGTATATAGGTATTGTTATGCCTGCAAATATTTGTGGTCTTCGTATTGCTAGTCTGACAAGGACCCGAACTCTCAGCTTTATTCTTTCTTTGACTTTGACATTAGATATATCTTAAACTGTTGTTTAAAAATTGTCTATTTCAGCATACTTTTCTAATATTTCATTATAAATGTAACAAATTTTATGTTCTTACTCGCTACAGTTTTGTGATACAAGGGCGGAGTCAGCTACGTTTTATTCTAATATAGAAATATTCACCTATTTATATATGAAGCTGTTACTTAATTATTTTCAAGTAGCAATTATTAAATTTTATTTTATTATTGTTAATTGAAATGTAAAATGACTTTTTCATTAGCACTAGATAAATCTATATTTAGTTTCTCCATTTTAGGACAAAATACCGTTAATAAAGTACTTATATAGTTACGCTTTCCATCTCCGAATTAGTCAAAGCGAGATTTTGGAGATACTGAATCCAAAACACAAATACCATTTTCTCAGTAAATAGTCCAAAACATATGCAAATGTATATCAAATTTAACTTAATATGTTTTTAAATATTATCTTACGTTGATTTAAAACTATCTGTACAAACTTTAATGGAAGATAAACATTAAACCAACCTTTCTTCGTTGATGAATGTATGTCTGCAGATGTTATCATTGGGAGTTGTCATTGGGAGGGCGGTTTTGGACGGCGTGGTATTTAGCTAATTTTTACTATTATTCGTAATTCGGATGTCGTACGTGAAACATTTAGCATTTCATGAAATTTATCAACATACATCTAGCGCATTAGGCTGCCAATGGAAAGAATTGCTGTAAAATTATTGGTAAATGCTACAGCATCTCTTCAGATTATATAGAAGCCACACACGCTAAATACATGTTATCTTACTAGCCAGCCCGTCATATTAACTGGAAGTTGTAAGATATCTGTTTGGATGGCCCCCAATAAAGTCCGGGATTTAATGGAAATGACAGCCATAAGGACGTACAAGCATTCCCACCACATCTCGAATGAACTTTCGGATATACATATTTATCGTGACCTACGTTGCGTACGTAGACATGGGTTAAATTTATAAAGACTGATTCCATAAATATTTCAGTCAACGTTATACCAAATATATGTGAGACCAGAAATAGATGTCACACTTGTTTTGGTGAGACAGTTTTATGCCAGTAATTTTTTTGTGCCTGAAACGTCAAACAATACCCCCAGTCTGAATGACGCCAAGGTTTACAGCACGTGAACCCAAAGGTCAGATAAAACCATAAATTTAGGGGCGTCAAGACAGAGGGGGGTCGAACGAACTCTTAAGAAAATGTGAAGTAATGACATTGGATAAAAGGTTAACCAATGGAGAAGATGCTTGTTGCGTAACCCCGAAGACCGCAAATGAGAGAAAAGGGGAAGTAACAGTCCGGAGGCAAAAAAAGAGCCAGAACCTGTGACACAAGAACGATGATAATACTCAGTTAAAAAATATACAGATTACTTGGTAAGAAGAACGATGATAATACGTTCCGTAGATGTTCCAAAATAATGGCTAGATCTATTGATTTGTGCAGTGCAATCAGAAGTACGAGATGGAGCCAAACACCCAGAGTTACGGCCAGTACGCGTTACTGATGCGAGCATTATGGGCTATGGTCAAAGCCGAAAGTGAAGGTATGTGTCCATTAAAAACTACAGGTCTAAAAACATTTAGGCATTTTAATACTGGTCTCACATGGTTTCGTTCCGCCGGAATAATTAATAAGATGAATAATTGTTGTAATTGAGTAATTAAGTATTTTATGTTGTTAATAAATGTTTTATTGTTAAAGTTAAAATGGTGTAATCCATATTTAGTACAATATTAATAATAATTCTTTTACTGAACTCGCGCGAAAGATAAATAATTGGAGGGTTAATAGTGGCATAAATCGCAATGCACAATTTAAAAATGGAGTCCACTATGTACGGATTTACGGCCATGTTAAGATAAGATAGATATGTTAATGATAATTAAGCTAAAAGTTTAACTTTAAGTTGCCTTTCCGACAGTAAGAATCAGTTATTATACCAATGATTACTCCAATTAGAGATTATGCCACATCTATTTCCAATGTAAGAAACATATATGATTTAGTGCCTTGTAGGATTTGAATAAACTCAAAAAGTATTGGCAGCATTTACTCACACATAATTATTACGTAAAATAAATAAAATTTTATACATAATTTAAAAATAATTCGTGCTTTAAAGAATCACAACTCCATATCAACATGTGAACTGGTCATTAAGTACACTACCACAGAACTGTCAGAAAATATCAAATGACATTTTTGTCTCTTACAAAAATACATCTATTATAAAAATAATCAAATGGCGTATTTTAAAATCTCAAAAACATAAATCTTCCCTGAATACTAAATCAAATTTCTTGTCAAAACGAATATTTTACGGTCAGGGAATAAAAATATCAAACCTAACGTGGCGTAAAGAAACATTTATCGAAATTCAAGTTGATCCTTTTATTCGGATACTGAAGAAAAGTTGACGTGCCATGACAGCATGTTTCATGGTCGAGATCTTTATTTGATATACTACATAAAGTCTCTTTCATGACAGTACATCTAAAAAGTATTTTAATGTATATTTCAACATCCTACCTACTTTGTAGCTAGATTTTAAAATGAAATAATGCATCAAAGTAGGCAGAGTGCAGATATCATTAGACTTGAAAGTTAAGCAAATAATAAAATAAATCAGAAGAATTTTCTCTGGAAAATTATATTTTTGTGGATTTTACATACTCAAAAAGATAACTTCTACTCCTACACAGGCATCATTTTATAAAAAATTTATCCATTAGATATTGCTAAGTTTGACGCTAACATTATTTTCTTTACACGTTCAAATAGAGTTTGCTTTAGTTCAGGAAGTCTGAAAGTTATCAAATCTCTTAGTGCCAATTTATTCCAAATTAATGGTATAGATTGATGTCAATATTAAGAGTATGAGAATATTAGTTTTATTTTAATATTTTATAGTGGATAACTCTCGGGTTCCTTGTATATAATTTACTTGATTGTTTATTTTGTGTGTTTGTAAATATATATTTCATTTAGTATATAAGTTGTAAAGATAATTATCGATATCCTGTACTATGTACCATAGAGAAAGCGAGATGAAAATGATCGACTTTTTTTAAAAGACATATTTTGCTTCAGGCACCATAAGGAAAATAAATTTTTTATATAATAAATGTCCCAGTGCGTTTAAAGCAAAATGCACCTACTAATGTAATAATTTAGTGCATAACACATAAAATCCTCTAACATTTTGTATGTAAAATTTATGTACACGTGTAGGTAGATATTTTAAGCAAATATAAAAAAACTTTAAAGACAATAAAATCCGGAATTTCCATTTCTAAAATGAATAGTATTGTAAAACATAAGATATTCTTGAGATTATAAAAAAACCCCAAATATTCATATTATTGGAAGATATTTCATATTTACTTACTAAACCTCTTGTTGAATTAACATTGGAAATAATAGATAAATAAACGGATATAAATGTTTATATTTATGCAATGCCAACTATATTTTTGTAATCTGTTTAAAGTTTATTTTGAGTCTTAAAAAGTCTTTGTGTTTATATTCAAGTTTTCTACAGAGAAAGAATGGAATTAAAGTATAAATATTTATCATCACCGATATGTTTTGAATCTTCTCTCTCATTTTCATACACTTTTTACTTTCCTTATATACATAATGTATAAGTAAAGTATTGTGACGGGGTCGAAAATTCGAATTCGAGTTTTCGACAGGAGAGCACGTTTCAAGCACCCTTGATCACGAATCAAACATTTTTGAAGTGATGTCTGTGTGTGTGTGTGTGAAAGTATGTGTATGTGTGTGTCAGTGGGTCTGTGGAGACGATATCTGACGAACGAATGAACCGATTCGAACCCAATTTGGTACAAAAATCACAATCCGTAAACACTGTAAGCCTATTGTTTTTATACGCAATCGAATGCTCAGAACCCCCCTAAATTTTCGAATGAAATTTTGAAAAAATCGTCAAAAAATCAAAACCAATATTAAAGTTACGCAAATAGACATTTCTTATGTAATTTCTCATTAGAAAACGATTGACATAAATTTTAGAACGCTAACATGAACCGTTCTCGAGATATTGCACATTTTTCAAAAAAATTATCAAAAAGTCATATAAAATAGAAAAAAAAATATTTCCTATTGAGAAACATGTTCACTTTTCATATATAATATCATGCAATAAATTGGGTGACATCATTCTCGTGGATCTAGCTCGTTCCATTCATGAAAAAAGATACTTTGAGTAATACTTTTGCGTTTGAACGCCAATTTATCTGCTGTAAGAACAACTTATTTCTTCGTTCATAACGCTTGGCGAGATTTTGGCGACAAAATTGGCGGAATGTCGCCAACTTGGCGACTTTTTGAAATGTTGCCAAATTAACGAAAATCTCGCCAAATGGATAAAAATGACGCTAAATCATTGAAAATGACGACTAATTGTCGAAAATTCAATATCTTGGAAAGGATATTAGTATCTACTAGAAGAAAAACCTATTTATTTTACTCTAAAAGTAGTAAATTCATTTCATTATATAAGGAAAGTCATGTGTTGCCCACATCAGATTTTTTATTTTTTTATTCAATATTTTAAAAGTAAAAGGTACTTTCAAAAATATCCATTTAGGTTGATAGTTAAGTTATGTGTTTTGACACTCTGATCTCATTAGTTGTGAAACATTTGTTTTTGTGAAATACTATCAAGAAAATGCTTTTAATCGAACAGGACTGTTGGTTTCACACTATTTTATAATGCAAGATATGGGGAACAGGGACGTATGTTTTAAACCCTCTATCATCACCAACCTCATTTTTAGCCAGACAAAATCTACATTTTTGTATTTTTTTCTCCCTTACATCATGCGAATTTTTAAAGCCTTCATTTACTAAGTTATATTAACAACACAGTAGAAAACAGTGTTAGTAAAGCCACACAGAGACACATCAGATGCACATGCAGATATACACTTGCAGTTATACACAGGCATAAACATGGAGGCATACACATGGGGGCTTTCAAGCAGACATACAGAAATGCATAAGACACACATACTGGCCTACAGAAAGGCGGCATTTCAAAGTGGTTGACTGTTATTAAAGATTAACTAAAACGTGCAGATACATTAAAATTTGACAGTGTCAGGGGGTTCGTCAAGGAGGATTGAAGACCCAGGTCACCAGACTCACCCTCGGATACGAGCAACAGGATGAGTGTCGTAAACGGGGGTGTCATAATCCCATTCAGGAACCAATCGAAACCCACTGAAGTGCGAAGAAATAATATTTTTGAAAATGGGAAATGAAATATTGGGTGACTAAAATCCCTCCCAGTTTTTTGGCGACGATTCTCTATTTGCCCAGTGGCGAAGCTCCAGGGAAGAAAAAGTGGACAGCGTCTATCCAAATAATTTACGATCAAATAACTTTTATTTTAATTAAATATATTATCTGAAATAAAAACATAAATTATTTACTGGGTAAATCATTAATGGACTTATGCTTCGTCTGTTTTGAGTTCAATGCCTACGCCTTTCTTGTTTCTTCGTCAGACTGCGTTTACACGAGAGAGGAATTTCTCTATGTCTATCCACGCCAGAAGAAATTCCATTGGAATAGGAACGAAAGGAAATATTGGAAAGAAAATGCATTCATAATTTCTACCCTGGCTGCGGCAGTCCTTTGATAAATCTATCTAAGCAACATGGAAGGGACTTAATAGTTTTTAATAGTTTAATAGATTTTAATAATCGTTTTTAATTTTTCCTCTCAATTATAGTGTTTATTATATGAGTCAACTGGAGAGAAATTTTAAAATTTAATAAGAAATTTGATTTAGAAAATCGGTGAAATATAAGGATTTTGATATCATAGAGTTTTGAAACATTTCATAGTTTAAAACTCTTCGTATGAATTGACATATGAAAAACTATGAGACATTTTACTTAAACAAATAAATTACGTAATTTAGCATATTTAACCTTATACTCTTTGATTTTAATTTATTATTAGCTTCATTTTTTTTTCAAAATTAGAAGAGGCATATTTATAGTAAAGAAATTTACATGTCTGTGCTTTACGGTCAAGGAATAACATTTTTATGAAAACTGAAACAATGGTGAATGTTGCATGCAAATACTCATTTTTATACGTTTGGATTTTTTCTATGTGAATCAGAAATTGAATTTTTAACAAGCAAAAGTAAAGATTAATGAGTAGGCAATTTATTTTCTTAGATGTTTTCTTGATTTTTATATAGTAATTAATATTGAGTTGTTGTGTACTTTGTAGTTGTTTACTAGTTGTCGTACCCTTTAAAACAGTTTGCATTGGTCCCACAGACAGATGTATAAACTGTTTCCACTGTAATAAAAATGCAAATGCAATTAGTTAATTTTCATTGTTATTTAATTTCTACCGCAAATTTCGGTTTGTCTGATAGTCCGACAGCCTCTGGAACTGCATTTGGATCAGTTCCGCTGTACTATGTTACATTTACTGTAATACACTAAATGCTTTTATGTGCAGAATTATGTTCATTGAAGTTTACCGTATAATTTTTAAATTAGTTTAAACGTTTTTTCTCATACTGTACGATGTAATTCAGTCTATGCAAATGTCTATGTATGCTTTGGGAAAATACCCCATTTATTGTCCATTATTTTGTTTTAAACTAATTTGTTCCCCTTTACACCATTTTAGTTCGACATCTGATAATCCGGCACCGAAGTATCGAATGTGCAAATTACAGATATTATGCTGTATATTTTATTTTATTTGTAACCTTGCTAAAATATATAATATGAAACTTTATTGTCTAATTCTCTCTCCCCAAATTATTTTATCCGCCTTTGCCACTATATATGATCCCATAAGGGTCCATAAATTCCATATTAACCATGTATAGAACGTAACCGTGTAGAGAGTCCATGTATCGAATTTAAAATTCTCATTTCTATATGAGATATAGACAAAAAGAATTCCTTAAATTGATTTATATATCTAGAAATGATATAATATGAACCCATAATAACATAAAAATTAGCTTCTCATGTTTTAATTTAAGGTGGCCTGCAATTCAATTTAGATACCAAAAATCAATATATAACATTCCACGGACCTTGATTAGAGACACAGATATATCCCATTATTACAAGGAGACTTCCAATGTGCAGGAAATTGTCCCTAACTCAGCCATAGATTGTTTTAAATTACCCTGTAATTCTTGTCCTCGAAAGTTATGTTGGGAAAATTAGCTTCACAAAATGATAAGAAAAGTTTTACTTTTTGCTTAATCCATAATGACATAAAATTTAAAGTCAATCAATCATTCTATAAATGATAAAAATGTATCATTCTCTTTTGATATTATAGTTTTTCCAAATTATGTTTCCATCTGCCTCTGCACGCAAGGCCATTATATAAAAGTGAAATAAAAGTTTGGCTCAAGATTATCTTCTTATAAGAATATATTAAAATATTTAGTGAATTGTCGATTTTATCGTTTGACAAAAATGGAGTTTTTAACTTTGTTCGTGCATATTGATAGAGTAATTTACATATAAAATTAAGCATTCTATTTAAATTTCAGTATGCGATGTTTATTTTCGCAATATAATTATATGATTTAAAAAATCAAAATACTACTTTTCTTCTTTGTTTCAGTTAAATACAGTATATGTAAAAACCAATGCTTCCTGGTTTGGTGTGCTGTGAGTTAAAATGTACCGTTAAAAGAGAGGAAATGTACTGCTAAAGGAATGCGAATATACCGCTGAAGGAGTGCAATTGAACCGCTAAAAGAATGCAGATCCACCTCCAAAGGAGTGCAAATGTACCGCTAATGGAGTGCAGATGTATCGCTAAAGGAGTGCAGATGCACCGCTAAAGGAATGAAAGTATGTCTCAAAGCCATGCAAATGTGCTGTAAAATGCGTGTGTGTCATAAAAGAAATACAAATAATGCGCAAAAATGATGAATGTTCTTTTGCGAATGAAATAACAAAATAAACAATCTACATATGCTAACATATTTCAGTTCTCGATTTCCACATCTTATTATGTGTTACTTTCATAAACAATTATTTGGTTTTTCACTAATGCTTCTAAGCCAACAAATTTGCCAAAAATCACATTAAATTAATTAAATAATAACGCCATTTTGACAGAAAATTTTCAAGGGAGTATAAATATTGTTCCTTTAAAGTGGGGGTCGAAAGCCCAGACATTCCGGCTCATAGATGGGCGGCCGGTTTAAAATGGGGGTATCATAGTTGCCAAAAACGTCAAATGTTCATTTTGTAGTATGATTGTAGGACACAGTTATAAATGAGTAAAATAAATATTACAAATTTATTCAAACTGTCATTACTACAGTTTCAATAAATACTTTATTATGTATAATCTTGAATACTTTATATGTAGTGTCAATTAATTTATTATGTATATCCTATTTCGATTTGACGATTAGTCTGATACTCGTTCGCGGAGTGTATTCTAAATGTATGGCATCATCCTCAGGCTAACCCGGCAATAGTTATGTAGGGTGAATTTATGTGTCTTCCCTGTTCCTCAGTCGCTTGTGTCGTAGAGTTTCTATTTTGCTATTTTTGGTGATGTTACGATCGGACATCACCATCGATATATATACCAAGCATTTAATAATTATAACTTTCTAGTGCTTTAAAATTTCATATGAAGGAAAATATTTTATTTAAAATAGCGGAAGAAGAAAAATCAGCATTAATATTAGGAAAAACTAAACTGTTTTGATGTACATAAATTAATATTTTATCCTACTTCAATTCATATATGTAAAATTTGAAAACTAACACTCGAAAAATATAATGTATGTGAAATGTGCTGTGTAACTATTACCATTTTTGTTAAACTTTTCTTATTACACGCATATATGCATATTTTACGAAGAACTTCCTTTGTCTCGAAGAATTATTCTGCCTCACAAAGTAAGCTTCTTTCATACGGAGAAAGCTATATACTTAAAATATGAAGAAAATGCAGAAGCTTTTAAAACAGAGATTATAAATTGTCATATATTATAAGAAACAACAATAAATGTCAGTCGTTGTTTTAAGGACAGAGCATTATTCCAGTATAAATGCAAAACAGGTCATTCAACGTTAACAGTGGATGGATTAAATTTTGTTTTCGTAATAAGATAAAATATTATGCAAAAATAATGGCGAATAATAATTAGTATTTATTTATATTTATTAGGATTACAAAAAAGGATTTTACTGCCAACATAATAATCAAAAATATACTTAAAATGCAAATACAAAACTGTTAGTAATAAATAAATTATACAATATATAAATAAGATGTATAATTCAGAGGGTTAAATAATAGTACCATAATGTAACACATTGCAAAACGGATGGTATTTATTGCAATAGACTTTATCATTTCTGCAGGAATATCCTCTAGTCCTTCTAAAACTTTAAAGAAAACAATTTAAAAACTTTTAACATCATTGCCACTTTATGTAAGGTTTTTAAATTTTTAATAGAACAATTTCATTTTTTGTTGCGATGTTTGACACATTTTTCTCAAAATAGATAAATTTTAAAGTGGTTTTAACATTATATTCTCTTTGTGTTACCTTAATCAATAATTATAGTATATAAAAATTCCTATTTCAGTAGAGTTCCTAGGAATGCCTTTGAGCACCCCCCAACAATCCTTCTCCATTCCCAATGAAGCAAAATCAACATTTGTCTGAATTCAATCAATCAATTTTACCCCAAAACTACAATAGGCAGGAAGATGAAATTTTGCATACTTACTTGAAATTACACGTAGATATACAGAATCACAATTTTAATTATCAAAACGAACAGTAACAGGTTGAAGTGCTCGTTTTTAAATTGAGCATGGTCATCACACTTCGTACATATAACAAGTAAACAACTTTTATTAAACATATCATTAAAGAGTGCGCACTCGTATGCATTGTGATGGATGGAAACGTGCTCCTGTATAACAAGTACATTTACACAATTTAGAAAAAAATATTATCAGTTGCAACCGTTTGAAAAAAATATCATATATGCTACAGAAATTCATTTGATATCCATAAAATGTTTAGGTATTATTGATATATAAGAGAAAAGTTACAAAAGAAAATGTAAAGCATTATAATCCACCCTTTTTATGGCACTTTAAGACTCCTGAGACCCCTTAAGTATATTACTTTGATTTAATTGTTTTCCTGTATTCTAATTTGTTTAATTTAATATTCAATTTCTATAAATTTATATGCTCTAATATATTACGATTTTCAAATATTGAAATTGATATTTTATACTCATAATTTCATAATTATTTTCTAATTTCATAATTCCATTCTATTCTAATAATAAGTTGCAATCCTTTATAACTTTATAATTGACATTCTTCTTCTGTCTTGTTTTGTTGTTGACTCATTATCATAAGTTCTTAAATTCCCCACTGGATAGGTTACAGTCACTTATATTCGGTAGAGTATAGGTCCGGGGTACTATATATAGGTCTAATGAGTACACTCATAGAATTTTCGTTATAGAATTAATGTAGAGCTTAAATATCTTCCTAGGAACTCTATATAATGATGAATTTCAATATGTATTTTCAAATGATACATGTAATTAAAATCCTTTTTGTAGGAAAAAATGTAATGTGGACAGCTCTTGACAGACTTAAATTCATTAAATTTATTTTGTACAAAACAACGCGCTCAAGTATTTAAAATTACACTAAATTACAATTTCAATGCAATTTTCGGTTTCATTTTGTAACTGAACGTAGCTTCAAAGGTGGCCGCAGAAAAAGTGCAAAAACATATCTCGAGAACGGTACGTCCCAGAGTAGTGGGATTATATCTTACTCTTTTCGCGCGCTCGCGCGCGCACACACACACACACACACACACACACACACACACACACACACACACACACACACACACACACTTAGCGCTAAAGATAGTAGCATTTTCGTGTTCTAGAGGTCCCAAAACATGTAGATCTATCGAAAACTCGGGTCACGATTTTCGACAGTATTCCAATGGTTTTCCTATATATTATCATGCATTGTATGGAAAGTAAAAAATACTTACCAGATTAGAATAGAGCAAAGCGTAGCAATAATTACAAAAGTTTCTGGCACTCGTTTTCCTTTATTCAAGACACCCCGCTTATCATTGTGAAAGACCACTATACTTAATCATTATTAATGATTTTCGTCGTGCTCAGATATAATTCTATACTAAAGTGATTTGTTTTAATGAGTTAGGGAAAGTATTCGAAAATCTAATTTTATCAACTTCTCAATATACAAAGAGGTGAGGCGATTTTTATTACTTTCCCTACAATACATGGTAATATGAGAGCCGTTTTTGTGAAATGGCCCTCAAAAGGTATGTATTCATTCTATCAAAAAAATCTAAATCATTTAATTTCACAAAATTTGGTATATAAATCACCTGTGTGATACAGCGATGATAATTTGATTTTGTTACGATTTGGAAAGAAAAAAACCTGCCTTCTTTTTTTACGAAACAGCGCGAAAAAATTGACAAAATCTGAAGTAAAAGACTGTGTGTGCACTTATAAATCCATTAAATGCTGGTTTCATGCTCAAATAGTAACGATGGAAATAATAAAATCAACAGCATAACACTAGGACTAACCGATGTTTCTTTATTTTTGCCACGTCGCATAAATTAGTCATCAAGTGAAAACGTAAATGGAAATAAAATTGCATATTCTGTGTCATTTCAAATACTTGTCCGTGATATTTTGCTTTATTAATCTCAATTTAATGATTTACAAAGAATGAAAGAGAAAATGAATTTCAGTTTGTAGAGAAAGTCAGGTAATGTTCATAACAGATTTTTTTAATTCATTTCGCAACGACACTTTATTTTCCAGTACCTGGAGTTCAGCTACCTGCTAAACTTAGCATTCCAGCTCCCTGCTAAACTTGGCATTCCAGCTCCCTGCTAAACTTAGCATTCCAGTTCCCAGTGTTACAGCTCACTGAATTCTGCCAGTTGGGAGATAGGCCATTGTGGAAAGTCAGACGCATAGAACCTGAGGAAAAGGAATCTTTTGACTACATGTCACGTCGCGATAGGACCCAGCAGCAACTGGATTTAGTGGAGTGCTGTGGAGTGTGGTGACAACAGCGCATCATATACAAATCCCTACAACATCCACGCTCATCGATCTGCTCAGTCCAGTGGCCTTCAGAAGTTCAACGACTGTGATAAAATCTATTCCTTCCTCTGTTGTCTCTCTTACAATTTTTGTTGATTTCGCCCATTTATCCAGCCCATGTGACCTATGTTTTATGCTCCCAAATTGTGATCCATATTAGGCACCATTAAAATTGCTTCAACTATGCTATTGACGTGCGTACGTGGCGTAATCTATGCGAGCAACGAAATTACAAAATAAAGAAAAAAAAACCTGTTAATTTTTGTTGAGTTTTAGTGAATATATCTACTTTCTCTTTACAGAGTTAACATAAAGTAATAACGTGACAATACCAGATATATATTGAAGTACATGTTGTTGCCCTAAAGCGACAATTGAAAGAGCCTAGAATAAATAATTAATAATATTGCGTAATAATCTTGTACAGGACGGACAAAGATATGACCTTCTGATGTATTCTGCCGATCCCATCAATAATAGCTATTCAGAAACAAGCGATTGATAAACAGTTTGATATAAAGTTTGAAATGCGTATTGTGGTGAAATAACATATAAGGAGATGATTTTTTCTTTATACAATTATCTCTTTGCACGTGTTCCTTGAATGATATGAAGGTGGGTGGCTCCAGAAGAGCCTAACACATCGACCAGAGGTCTATTGTACTACGCACGTGTTCCTTAATATAATCATTAAATCAAAACACTACACATTAAAATCCACATTTTTAACATTTAAAATAAATTATCAATTATTTATATCTCTATTATTGTTATAATTAAAATTATATCAATTTATCAACAAACGTTTAAAGAAGAGAAAATCACCATGTGAGACCAGGTCTTTTGAATCTTATTACAAAGATCAAAAATTGACCTAATATACATGAAGACTGACACGTACGTCTATATTTCGGGTCTATAGCTCGATATGGCTGTCATCTATTCCGACGCTTTTTCTGAATTTGGAGTCAGACTTCTTCTTTTTCTATAACATTTTTACTACTCAAAATTAATAACCACTGCACTGCTTGAAAACACGACTCTCTCTCTTAACTCTTAAATACCATTCTTTATTCTATGCGTTAACTTTCCTCCTTGTAGCCACATGATTTTGCTTAGGGCTCAGATACGCACTCCTTACTCTCATTGGATGTATCTCAGTGCGATGTAGTGTCTTTGCATTATTGACTCTTCCAGTTTCCAAAGAAGATCAGAAACTGAAGTCTTATGAAGTCTTGGCAATAGAATAATTGCCCCAACCACACCTGCAATGTGTGTGACATGTAGTTTTTGAGTTTAAGACTTTCTGGGATTAGACTGTCATAAAACGATGTCGAAAAGTCTGCGCTTTGTTTCGTCGTAAACATCAAAAACTGCATATGATGTCTCTTAGTCTCACACGTTTATTTTTTCTCAAATTGGTAACAGAAATTATGCATTATATCTCTAGAATAGGAACAGAATACGCAGAAAAGATCACTTCACCTTCCTTTCTAAAAATTATGGATCGTATAGAGCATAGTAAAACATATTTTATTTAAAGGTACATCTCATCATGAATTGATGTAAGATTTATTACGCCATTAAAATAAATTGCCCCAGTAACCTCTATGTAACGGGAGTTACGGAATTCAAATAACCTTAAAGCGATGAATGCATTAATTCAACGATAACGTAGTTTTGAAAATGAGGTTTGACAGTCCGATATCGAATCAAGGATTAGAAAATGATGACACGTATATCTACATGCTTCTTAACGAAGTGAAATTTAGATAATTGCGAACATTTTGCATTCGTATGTCCTTAAGAAAATATAGCTATAAATATACAGATCTATTATACACTGTAAAATACGATATCTGTGGAGAGGATAAAAATTATGCAGTAGAAAAATGTATAATTAAAGCCAATTATGTAAAACTCTCGGATTAGATTAAAATACTTTGCCATTTCACGATTAACTTAATGTGAATAACATCTATGGTTGTGGTTTTTTTAGCGAAAAATCGGAGCTTTACGAAAAAGGTAAACACTTTGGACGCTTACACCTCAAATCTAATAGATAAAAGTGTAAATTGTTTTTCTTGTTCTGTCGGAAATAGGGTCCAAATTATGAATATATAAAAATAATTAAAATATTTTGATATTTTGAACTTTCCGTTAAAAAAAAAAAAACTTTAAAATGTAGTAGCTCTCCTAGCCAGAGTTTCTATTCACTTTCCTAACTTTCAAGCGAAATATATAGTAAACGATAAAATATAGACATAAATAGTAAACAAATGTGAACTGAAAAAAAAATTTAGTAGTAAAATCTATATATTATTAGAAAAAAGTTCTTATAGTTTTCAATAAATCGAATGTTAATTTTAAGAAGATTGAATGTTTCCCGTTTTTCAAGATTGTAATATTTATATTTCATAAAGTAAAAGATTTATCTTTAAACACTAAGCAAGTAAATATTTGTAGATCTTCGAAAGCCCTATAAGTGTATATAATTCAATTTTGAACAGAGCTTTAATTTTTGAAAAAACTCCGTACGAACAAGCATTTATTTCTTTTTTTATACTGCTCCAATTATCTTCGAAACTGTAAAATATAGATATAAATATTAATCAATAAAATATGAGGAAATTTAGTTTCTAAATATATATTTCTTTTTTTATAAAGCTCTTTTCATTATAGAATAATCGTCTTGTCAAGAAGTATGCAAATTTTATGCTTTTCAATTTTGTAATGCTAATATCTTAAAACTGGAAGTGATAGCTTTCAACAATAAGCAATAACTTGCAGCTCTATGAAAACCCCATAAGTGTATATAATCAGATTTTGGATCAAATATTTTATATCACAATAGCCAAGATTTATTTTACAAAATGTTATTCATGCAAAGTCATTTCGGCTCCATTTCACTGGAGTCACCGCCGACTGTTTATATACACGAGGTTTTTCTTCACAGGGTCCTTACGTATAAATCTCATTATGAATCACTATTTTTTGAATCACTAATTTGTACCTCTACTGCATGGATCAGAATGCATGAGTCAAAATTGAACGTTCTCAGGGAGGGAGGAGGTGGGGGGGGGGACTTTCAAAAAGTCCTTGGTTAGAATCTGTATTTATGATCCTAGAAGACATTATTTTTAAATGATACATTCGTTCCAAAAATTTTGTATTTTGTATCATAAGTCGTAATCTTCACCGTTCTAAAGGTTCGGATGGCTTTTTCTCTGTACATTATACTATTCATATAGGGAATGTAATAAACTTTATCTTATCTCTCCTAACTCTCATAAAACACCCTCTTTTAAATTTCCTATTTAAATCAAACTGTGCCAAATGTAAGAGGTTTATAATATTAACCAATTTGTTCTAAATACCTGACACTATACAACATAGGTGAAAAGTGTTTATATTTTGTTCATTCTATTTGTCGGTCCGTTACGGCGATAACTGCTGCAAAAATGACTTTATCAAAATGAAATTTTAGTGTGTTGTTGAGACGGTCTGTGGAATATATGGAAATGTAAATGAATAATATCACCCACTTAGTTTTGGATTGAATCCGGGTTGAAAAGATGAAATACATTGAATCATGCGGAATCTAATTTTTCAAACATTTTTTAAGCGAATCTAAAATTCACAAATTGCTTCGAAAATTTTAGGAAATATTCAAATTATCCCATAAAATATATAAAAAAAATGTCAGCAAATGCATTCGGAAGTTTTTAAAATAAAATTTTAAATAATAATTACACCCATATTATATGAAGAGATCACGTGACCCGCTTCAAAGAAAATATGGTATCCATCTTGCGTCAAAATCGTGTTTTTTAAAGTTATTCTTAATTTATATTTAGTATTGCATCCATCCTAAGACCGCTTTACTTTTGTGTAATTTCTGTGCATCTATATTCTACACCAATGCAATAACAATATATTGAGTTTAAATGATCATCCAACTTATATTATTCCTTCAACGAAACATAATTTTAACGAATGCAGAATGTAAACACATCAAGCTGTAAGATGAATTGTATAAGAATTGCTGAATTTGTTTAACGAAAAATTATTTAACTTTGGAGTCTGAAATATAACTGATATGAATGAAACATTCAATGATTTTACATAGAGAATCAGATGATTTTATGTTATTGTATTTTTCGATGAAATGTCAAACATGGACTTAGAAAGTACGTTTACCTCCATGGTTTTAAATTGTTAAGTAAAATAAATTATTGTAGTATTATGATAATTTTAAAAATATCACTGTTGAATGAATGAAATGTAATAAAAGTGTATGAATAAAATATTCACTGCTTTTACTTAGAGAGCCAGGCGATTTATATTTCGATGAATTTGAATAAAGTTCAGTTTTTATCGTTGAAGTTTTAGGTTTTCAAATATAATAAATTATTGTAGTATTGTGATAATTTTAAAAACATCACCGCTGAATATATCGCAATTTAGAGATGCTTAAGTAAAAAACTGTATTGCAGTTGGAAGGTGTTTCATATTTAATGCTGTATGCATGATTGAACTTTCTTGTTTGATTTGATTCTCCGCCAAACTACTGCAGTTGCCAAATTACCATAGCAGTTTGTGCTTCAAGTTCCTAGATACAGAGATTACCGGGAAAATAAAAAAAATCTGATGTGAGAGTTCCCTGAATACTCCAACTCATTTCTTCTTTTATTCTTTTATAATTCTTAAATTGAGTTTAATTGCACAAAATAGCACGTAATTCGAAGTGTCATTTTAATTTTAGTTTTCAGTTGGCTACTGGATGTATTTTCAAAGTCGATGAGGTAAAAAATACGAAAAAAACTAAAATATCTCGAGAACAGTTATTTCCAGAGTTGTGGGATTGGTTTTATTCTCATCCTTAAAAATTACGTATGAAACAAGCATTAATTGGTACACTCTAGCATACGTAGTCTTTTATTTTTTGTATGTTAGAAATTTTTGCGGGCCATTGTGCAAAATAGAGGCAGATTCTTTATTTCCGAATCGTATATAAATAAACTTGCCTTGGTGTTAATTAGATTTTAGTACGATTCGAGGTAAAAAGACCTGCCCTATTTTGCAAAAATGTTTCCCAAATATTGCATGCATCCACTGGAGCTAAAAAATTGACCGTATTTCACAAAATTTGGTAGATAAATTACTTGCGGCTTACCCTGGTGCTGATTAGATTTCGATACTATTAAAAAAAAGAACCTGACTTTTTACGAAATGGCCGCAAACATCGACAAAGTCTTGAATAAAAGACTACGTATGCTCAAATGTATGAATTAAATTCTTGTTTCATACTTAATTGTTGGCGATGAAAATAATAAGGACAACCCCATTTCGTTAGGACTAACAATCCTCGAGTTATTTCTGCTTGTTTGCATTTTTGCTACGCCGTCTTTGCAAATACGTTCAGTTACCAAATAAAAATAAAACTCGAATTAAAAGTGCAAATTCAGTGCTATTTTGTGCAATTAAACTAAATTTAATAAATTATTAAAGAAATAAAGGGACAATGAATTTGAGTGTGTAAGGAAAGCCATAAGCTGCTCACATTATATTTTTAATTGTATAAAATTTTTGCAAAAAATGCATTTAAAAACAGGCAACATCTCGAGAACGTTTCATGTCTCATTCGTTTTCTAATGAAAAATTACTTCTAAAATAATTACTTATCTATTATTCTGAAGTTTGTTTGAAAATGGGGCTGATCGTTCTTCCAAATATTCTATTGTATTAAAAATCAATAGGGTTACAGTATAAACTCTTTGTAACAATCGTATCCATTTGCGGTTGAAACGTTCCATTCGTTCGTGAGATATCGCATTAGTAGATACACACACTGACAAACTTACACACCCAGACATCACATCATTAATATCCGATTCAGGATTAGAGATTCTTAAAGCGTACTCTTTCGTCAGAATAATTTCTCTATACATTATAATATGCATGCAGGGAATGTAATAGCATTTATCTTACCTTTCCTAACCCTTATAAAACACCCTCTTTTAAATTTCCTATTTAAAATCAACTGTGCCAAATTTAAGATGTTTATAATATTCATCAATTTATTCTAAATACCTAACAAACTCTACTTAATATTTCAAAATATACACAATCTAGATAGAAACATTATTTCATGTTCCGCATATCTTATAGGGATTGTAAAATGCTTAAAAATGCATTACATTACCCACAAGTGATGCAAGATTTATTGTATCGTTTAAGTAAAAGACCTTCAACACCATCATAAAACTGAAGTAAAAATAAAAGGAATTCAAATGATCTTATAAGTGCGTAATGCATTATTTTACCCTCAAATGCAATCTGCGAAATGAGATTTAACAGTGCTCGAGTGAATCAAAGATTAGAAAATGATACATTTCTCAACTTGTTTCTTAACGGCAATGTGCAATTTAGTTAATTAAAGAATGATTTGAATGTAAGGGGATAAAAAAAATATACATTAAATTTTGATTTTGTTTTTTTTGCTGAATTTGGTACAACGACGTGTAAAAGGAGTGAGTGTTAAAAAACCTTTGCAAGTATATAATGGTATAGTTTGGTCTGTATCAAATACATATAACAAAATAAATAGATTACATGGTTTCAAGATGTTAATTTATAAACGCAAAAATATAAATTACAGCGTCAGTACACTGATTTCTGGTTAAACGTAAAGTAGTAATTCATGCAATCGAATTGCTCGGATAAGCATTCGAGTCGTTCTAATGCGCAGTAAAATAGTTTTAAGGAGACTGTGGACGTTGAAATGTTTTTTATTTATTTATTGACTTAGAAACATGAAAATTTGTATAAATATTCTTCTAAACATTACTATATAAACTACCATTCAATTTTTTTCAACTTTGTTATAAATTTGTACTTTTTTTAAAATTTAATTTTTTTAACGAAAATTTGAAAATGCATCCCTGCATGCCATTTGTTCACATTTTTGATTAATTTTACATTATGATCACTCAATAATATATTATGAACAAATATGAATACATTTTTAAATCCCCTAGAAAGTTAATTTTTTAAAAATATTTTTTTGCATGAAAACTTAATTTTCATCATTTAATTATTCTTCACTTTTAATTACCTTAATAAAGTTTAATTATAAAATGCATACCCAGTTTCATTAAAAAGTATGAAAATGTGTCTTCTTACCAAATTTCATGCATCTCAAACAAAAATTAAGACACATGGAGCATTTTAAAAATGTAAAACCCTTGAAAATTCCGTTTAAAAAGCATGCATTTAACTTTTTGCTTACGGGTGGGACAGAGTCCGTCCCAAATGAAGATCCCCCCAAAAAGACAGGTTTTTGACATACCCTATCCCAAACAGTTCTTCTTCCCCCTTTGCAGACATTGGAGTCCATGGAAATCGCCGGCAGAAGCATTGCACCTGCTGCAGCAGGGATAGGGTATGTCAAATACCTGTCTTTTGGGGGGGGGTTCTTCATTTGGGACGGACGCTATCCCACCCGTAAGCAAAAGGTTGAACGTGTAAAACAATGTTAAATATATATATATAAAAAACAACTTTTTTCTGTCGATTTTGCTCATTTCAACGTCCACCGTCCCCTTAACACCCAGTGGAATGGATCAGATAAGCAGTGGCCCAGTGAAATAGTTCGAACACGTAGTGAAATAGTTCGAACACGCAATGAAATTGCTCAAATATGCAATGAAACTGTTCTAACGTGCAGTGAAATGCTTTTAACACACAGTGGAAAAGACCATTCAAGCAGTGGAGCAGTGGACAAGCTCGAACACGTAGTTGGCCAGACACTTAGTTCCAAGACGAAGAGGAATAGCACAAATACGTGATGGAATAGCAATAAAGCGTAGTGCAATAGTTTTAACACGCAGTGGAATGGGCCAACGGCCCTACCGTGCTGAGAACACCGGTTCTGGCTAGATCACTGAAGTCAAGCAGCATCGGGCGCGGTTAGTACTTGGGTGGGTGACTACCTGGGAACACCGCGTGCTGTTGGCACATTTCGGGCGCGGTAGCCCGGTGGTTTGCGAGCTGGATTTGCTCGCTGCCACAACTGCCGCCGTGTTCATGCGGAGTACGATCACGTTAAACATGTGGGTCCGTAAGTCCTTCCCAGAGGTTGGTGGTAGGGGAAGGAGAGTACGGTCCCTGTAAATGCCTCCCCCACTAGGTTCCGGTCTAAATTGGGTGGCACTTCCCGACCGTCCAAACAGTTACCTTACACCTTTCTGGTAGGTCGGACGGTCTGGGTCTCAACAACGCAGTGGAATGGATCAGATACGCAGTGATGCAGTGGCATAGTCCTAACACGCAGTGGAATAGTTCTAACACGCAGTGAAATAGTTTTAACATGCAGTAAAATAGTTCAAATACTCAATAAACTGTTCGAATGCGCAGTGAAATAGTTTTAACACACAGTTGAATAGTTCATGAAATAGATCAGACATGCATTGATGCAGTGGTGTGTGTTTTATTAGCTGTGTTATTTTTATTAATTGTATTAATTTTATTAGTTTTGTTATTTATAAAACATTTAAACTAAAAGATTAACTAAGACTCTCAGATATTCGACCAGCGATAGTTACCTACTTCTCATTCTAGAAATTGAGTTAACATTTCCAATGACTCTAAAAAACAAAGCACCCTTATTTTCATCATTAGGCGTACACAAATGGTAACTAATTGTATGTATACATTGAAAAACATAGTGGTCAACATTACCAACCTGAAGACAAGAATAATATGGAGAAATTTTAATATTATGTTTAACTTTTAATCTGGCTGTATCTCTATTAATGTTTACTCGATTCGCATAGAAATAATGTCAATATTTTGTAATTATTATTTAAGTAGTATTCGTTGGCTTAATTTTTAAAATGTGCTTCTTTACTACACAAAATATTCCTCGATATTTTCAATAAATGTAATATATTAAATTGATTGAAAATATAGAGGTATTCATTATATATATAGACTGAAATTCTTCATTTTATCCCACAGGCGAGAGCACATGTTTCAGTGTACACATATTTCCAAGTCTATAGTTCATATTTCTTTAATATTTTACCATAAACAATTAAATGTCCATTGAAAAACTAGCTTTCATTAGTTGATTGTGACATTTAAAAATTACACTGTAAGATTAAGGGAATTTGTAATACCATACGGTGGAATTTGTAATACGGTGGTTTTTACAGCCTTTTTGTGTACATGTACTCCTCACCAACTACATTCCTGTGACTGTAGTGGACATCCCAAAACTATAGGTAGTCGGAAACAAACGGATATTTTATATCTCTGTCAGCAAAAAATAATATCACGTCCACCTAGGGCATATCTGACTATCAATCAAAGTGTGCACAGGTTAAAATCCACCGACATGAGGCATAAATGATAAAATATAAATCATTTAATTCTATACTCACACACTAAATCAAAATTTTATTTTCATCATCATTGATTTTTTCAATTTTTTTTCCAATTTTGTGTCATTTATCAATATAATTATTTCAAGCACATCGTGTAAAACTACTTTTTTACAACAGAGAAGCTATTATGGTTTATAAATTAAAAAGTACCGCATTAAGGTACTTTGTTACATGCTCCTTTTTACACAGAAGTTGTTTCAATATATTTAACACGGTTCGTTATGAATATCAGAACCCAGCGGACCATATAAATAATGGTATGCTATAAATATATATGGTAACCTTTATGGGAATAAATTGGCAGCAGTTCATAGATCACATTTGTTAATAAAACAGTTGAGTTGCAAATTATCTTTTCCGACAGGAGTTTTATTTTCAGAATACGTTATAAAGATATAGACCAAAAAAGTAATTATCATGTTAACTATTCGTCAACTTTATATTTTCAAATGCATTTTCTTTTTCTTAGGAAACCTACTTTGAAATCAATCGTAACATCAGATTCACTGGCGCATACAATTATAACTATGTTATTCCTAAAACTAATCACATAAAATACTGCATAAAACGTATTGTTAGCTATTAAAATGATAATGTTTTACCTAATGAACTGAAGTCTGTAAAATCACCTAGCTGTTTTAAGTGTAAATTGAACGTTTATCTATGTCCTTATATACGGATTCGACAATATTTATTTATTATTTTGAGTAATTAGTTTAAGTATGGTTTTTGTTAATTATTGTATTCCATCTGTTGCCAGTATTTCCTCATTATAGTAATTCTTAGCAACCTAAATGGACTTGCTAGTCCCTAGACAGTATTACAACAATACTTCGTGTTCTGTGTTTATGTTGTGTTTTTCTGTCTGTTGTGCTCACTTGTATTATCTTCCCTATTATATTGATAAATTTGAAGTTGAATTTTAATTTTATTTTATCATACACACCTAAATAAATTACTGACTGCACGTGTACGCTGTAATGGAAAAGTCAAACTACTTATAACTATGATATTTGGAACAAATATATTTTCAGACAAGTCCAGAAATACTTTGTAGAGCGGCTTTTGTAAAATTCAATTTAGTCATTATTTATTTTTTATTGGTTTAGTCTTTTTTATTTGTTTTATTTGTTACTTCCTATAGGAATGTCCTGATTAGATAAGACACATCTTTTGATTCACAAAAGACAAGTTTACACACAGGCTGTTCAATTATATTTTTCAGTACTGGTGGTGGGACATAGTGGAATAAACGAACTGGAGTTCACTGAATTTCTTATTGGAGAAAATCTTCAAAACGTAAACTTGGTAAGTAATGAATTTTTAAAATCCCGATGTTTTTAACACTGTTGACTGACCTGGTTAAAAACATCAGAATTAAAGAAAGGGAAAATTAAAAAAAAATTATCCATAAAATGCATGTCCGACTACTTTATTTTTAATTTTAAACTATACCAAAACATATTTCTGAGGACAATATAACTGGAGTGTTATCAGAAATGCAACTAATTCCCGAAATTACACTCTACAGTATTGTGGCAATTAATTGAGAAATGCAGTTTTTTTTATAAAATTCAGTTTTATTCAAGTTTTCTATGGACACATTTAAAACTAATAAGTGATATGACCTCCCCGAGACTTTATAACATCACAGACACGTTTCAGCATGGAATATGTACTAGACTAGCACATGTAGTTTTAATTTCAACGTCTCTGAACCATATGTCAATAACGGCCGAAATTAGCTTGTCCATCGTCGTACAGTCAAATTTGTGAAGCCGTTTTTTGACAATAGCCCACAAATTTTCTATGGGTAAGTCTGGTGAATTCCCGGGCCAATCCAGTACGGTAATATTTTTTTTTGAGCAGAAATGTTTGATTCGCTTCGAAGTGTGACATGGCGCGCTGTCTTGTTCGAAAACGCAATCATCGTTCGGCCACAGTTTAGCCATGGTTGGAAGCACTTTTCGGGTCAATATGACTTCGTAACTGGCACTGTTCATCATTCCCTCTACGGGAACAAGAGATTCTGTCCCCAAAACGCTGAAACAACCCCAAAACATCTTTTTGGGTGGATGCTTGATTGATGTGGTGCTGATTGAGAGGTTCTCCTTGGCTCCTTCTCACGAACATAGATCTAAATCCCTGAACCACAAAATGTGTTTCGTCAGAAAAGAGAACTTTCTCCCAGTCCATGTTTTGTATTTCCGTGCCCATTCCAACCTTTTTTTCTTCATACGAAGCGTCAGAAGCTGCTTCTTGTACGGTCGACGTGCTCTCCGTCCGCGTTCTAACAGCCTGTATCGCACTGTTGAAGGTGCAATATCAACACCAGCTGCCACCACGGACTTAGACAGGTCAAAACTGGTTAATCGAGGATTTTTAACACTCATTCGATGTAAAGTTTTGTCGTCACGAGTCGAAGTTGATCTTTTTCGGCCGCATCTTCCAGAGCGGTTGGTTCCAGCATTTCCTGTTTCCTGAAACCGCTTCCAGATCCTCCCGACACTTGCTGCACTCACTCCACATATTTTACCTATTTCCTCGAACGTCTTAGAAGTGTGTTCTCTAAGCGCAATCACTTTAGCACGTGTTTCCGCGCTGATATCCATAACGCTAATGAGCCCCGCAACAACTGAGAAACTACCACTGCGGAACACCTGCCACCTGGCGGAGGAATTTGAACACCTGCTACTTACCAGGTGCATACGAACACCTGCTACTTTGATAATAACTGCAATTTGAACTCTGAGCTAATTTGGAGTGCTTCTTCCTAAGCTTACGTGTGATAAAACGAAAAAAATGACATTTCTCAATTAATTGCAACAATACTGTACTATCCAAAAGGCAATTTTACGATGATTGTATGTCATATAGTTGTGTGTTTTATTGGGTTTCTTTTACAATAGTGCAGGAAATCTATATTTCTTACACTCTTATACCGCATTATGATGTATGTATTCTTTAATACAGTAATTTATATTTGTATTAAGTATATTTCAAGCCATTTTGAAACGGTAGATTTTTATCTTTCATATTAGCAAAATATATCCAAAAGACAATTTTACGATTGTCCTATGTCGCATAGTTGTGTGTTTTATTGACTTTCTTTCACAAAAGTGAAAGCAATTTATATTTCTTAAATTCTTATGCAACATTATGATATATTTAATTTTTCTATAGAATCCATATATGTATTAAATATATTGCAAGCCATTTAGAAAATGTAATTATTTTTTAGCTTTCAATTTAGCATCATAATCCACTAAACATCATTGAAAGTTATACGAGGTCAAATATTACATATTATGAATATATTACATAGTTTTTGTGCAATGCGAATTAAATGCATATATTACGTTACTCAACGTGTGCTTATATGCTGCATTATATGGATGTATTTGGGCAAATTCTGCTTACACATATTTTCTCATTTTCCTGCCCAAATACATATTTCTATATCAGATTTCTTTACGAATTACGCATTTTTCCAATTAAAATTCTTAAAAGGCAGTTGAAAATAAGGTTCAAAACGGATCTATATTTTACAGAATAACAGCCGGATAACTAATTTAAATGTTTTTTTCTTCTTAATAATTGGATATTTTTAAAAGTGGGTATTTTGTTTCGAAGATCCAGAATCTAGCACGTTTCAAATATTAAGCTACAGCTCCAAAATTATCGTTTTGTGTTTAGATCTTTAAATGCCTCATTCAAAAGAAAAAAAAAACGGAAGAAAAATAATGATTCATTTTAAACAATTTTAATAATATTGGATGTTCATAAATACTTTAGATGTGTATCTATTATGGTGTGCGCTGTAATATTTGTTAAGGGAATTGCTTCTAGAAATCTGGAGTAATGATCGGTTATAGTTAGTACATACAGATGCTGTTTATTTGATCTAGGTAAAGTTCCAGCTACACGAAGAGCTAGTGTTTCTATAACTTTTAATTTTCTCTTTTCCATTTTTTTATTTGTATTAGTGTACTCGTCTTCGTTTTATATTGATTTGATTCAGTGCATGTTGCACAATAGTGTTTACAGTCCAAATACATACCTGGTGAAAAGTAGTATTATTTCCAGTATTGTTTTTTCTCAATTTCAAAATGAGCTGAATGTGCAGTTTTCAGATATGTTTTGAATAGTGATTGGGGAATTCACATCTTAGGATCGATTTTATTCACATTTATTTTGTAAACCATTAAGGCAGTTTCTTTGTATTTCTCAGAGTTTTGTGCCTTTTTATTGAATTTCTTTGCTTCTAATATTTTGATTATCCTTGTAAATTTTTTAATTTCCATCCGCTTTTCTTTGATAGATGTTAGTTTTAAAATAGTTTTAACTATATTTAAGGGTTGATTTTAATTTCTGTGGGGTTTTGTGTGTTTTCCTTAAAAACTCTGGACATGAAATTCGCTGGATTAGAAATGCTATCCATATGTTTCATTTTATATGAATATTGCTGCAAATAGGAAATCAATCTTGTCACAATTTCATTTTGAATCTTGAAGTTTAGATTCCACGTTTTTCTTTGGAATATGTTAGGATTTTAAGGAGGTTAGTTCCTGACCATACAAGTACTCTGTGAGAAGCTTAATTGCTCATATATGGCAACAAAATCCCACAGATCCATTGTCGGTCTGCATTGACAACAAATAGAAATTTCTTATTATTATTCACTTGTTTGAGCACTGGCTCAGATAAAATTGCTTTCTGCAAATTTTCAAATACTTCTTTGAATGCTTTATCATATTGAAATGTTTTCCCTTTTTTCTTAGGACCACTAAAGGATTTACTATCTGTGCATCATTATATATTAAATTTTTGTAGTATCAAGTCAATGCTTTGATTCATTTCATGTTTTGAAGCATGACGAAAGATCTGATTTTGTTTAGATTGCCTTCCAATGATGAACATCCATTTTTTTAATTTTGCATCCTAAATTGGTTATTTTTTTTATAAATATCTGTTCCTTTTGGAGATCAAGCGCAAGACCAAATTATTCCAACCGGTTAAAAACAATTACATGATTTGTTCCATTGCATCCCCTGCTAAAATTTTGCCGTCCGGAAACATAATCCTTTTTAATTCTTTTAAATCTCTAACACATTTCTGTAATAGTAGATGGAAGTTTGAGGTGGAATTTTTAGCTTCAAACAAGAGACGAGCAAAGATAAAATATCTGAAGTCAATTATGGCTAATTTTGTTAGATATTCTTCTTTCAGCTGAATTTGAAAGAAAACACTTTTGGGATTAAGTATTTTGTGACCTGTTCCTGCATGCAAAATGTTATTGATATTTGGTAGCGTGATTTTAAATTCTATTGTTGATTTAAGAATTGTTAATCACAGGCCATCCTCTATTTAGTTTATAATTATCTGTTTTGTAGTAATTATCTATTTTGCAGCTGCGCTTGCGCACAAAACAGAACTAGAAAGTTGTAGGAACTCGTGGAATTTTTAATTCTCCAGTAATTATACTATTTCCATTTGTGTATATTGCCTGGCCTTGTATGGCAAATTATATGGCTTTGTTTGAATTAAGCAACTGTGAATTAATTTAAATTCTGTTATAATTTCCTGTGTCACAACGTTTTATAGGATTTCGAAAATATTTTGTAGTTACTCATTAACATAACTGTTATTGCTTTCTTTTGTTGGGTTGATAAACTGTCTCGGTCAACATCTTAGGGTTTTAATTCTTATTTCCTTAGTTTTAATATATTTTGAATAAATATATTGTTCACGGATAATTTCATTTCTGATTCACTGAGCGATTCTATTACTTTGGTCTGAAATTTTGTCTCTACAGTTTCAAGTTGACCTTTTCTAATAGATATTTTATCTTCCTATTTGTTGTTTATAATCTAGGCAGTTTTACTATCCCTGTTTACTAAATGTACTGTTTCTGTGGGAGTAATTCTGGATGTATCTGTGATTGTCTCTATAACAATCTCCAATTTATTTTATTTGTTCTAATATTATTAATGCAACAATTTGCATTTCAATTGGTTGTACAGTAACCTGGCTTATAGCGCCGACAGTGATGATCATTTTGCAAATATTATTTTTATCTGTCTTTTAATTGTTCTAAATTTTTGTTTCGAATTTCAGTTCTGTGCCTTTCATGATTAATTTTGAATTTTCTAAATCCAACACAATTTGTTTTTTTTAAAGCCATATCCTAATGAAAGGGTGTAGTTTGTATTTCAATTATTTTGAGTGATAACGAATATATTTTTTACAAATTTATCATCAATATTGAATCCAATTTCTGCAAAAGAGAACGGAATAGGATCTCTACGTAATGCCTTTATTATTGCCTCATGTCTAGAGATGTAATTGAATTTAGTTTTTTCTTTTATTTTGGGGATTATTTCAGTTGATGCCAGAGAAATGCTGGCCCCCGAATTGACGATTGCGAGGACTTTAACGCCTTTATACTTACTGCTAGATTATTTTCTTTTTTGACAGTACACTATGATATCATTTGCAATTGTCCGGAATCATTATCCTCTCTATCTTCCTGATTTTTTTTCGCTTTGCACCATTTACAAATGCATGTGGTGTTAACCTTCCACTTACTTTTTGATGCTGAAAATATATATACACACAATCATTTCAAAACACACATTGCACTGTGTTATTCTAGATTAAATTAACCATTTTATTTATATATAAAGTACATATATACATTTATCTACACAGTCATGTCATTATAAGTAGGCATTTCTTTAATTATTCTAAAGGTGGGCGCTCTTTCCCTAGCTACTTATTAATTTTCCAGAAGAATTATCAAATGTCAAGTATATTTATTAATTAAATTAAATTAATTTTCTATTTGTTTACGCCACAGGTACTCTTTGTGATCAGGTGACGATCCGTCCAACTTCTAGTCCGCCACTGCATCGTGGGCATGATATATATTTTTTTAATCGGAGATAGAACTCCTAGTTCTTGGACAGGCTAAATATTACGCATACTTCACAATAACCATTCTGCAAGTCAAGTGGTTTTTTGATGATGACAGTTCTGACCCATGTTGGAAAGGGGTGATTATAACTGGGCTCCTCGTCATTGGTTGCTCAGGTCATTTGGCCGATGAATTGCCACTCTCTAACATTGGTAGCGGATTGTTTTTGGGAAAATGCCATCTCTTCGCAGGAGGTCTGGCTGGGTGTACGAATTCCATCATTTTAGACCCCTTTGCCCACCCTAACTTTGCCAATAAAGTTCTTTATTTTTTAGATAAAATAGTGTCGTCAGAGTTTTTACTATGTCTGTCCCTCCATTAATTATGAATTTCATCATTTCAATAAAAGATCGCAATTTCAATGAAAGTTAATTTCATGACCCAAGAAGCATCACACTTTACTAGCAATTGTGAGTTGTCGAAGTTTACCTTTTCGTGAATTTAATTTTAGAAACGCTCTTTCACTTGATCAACTTGTATGATAGCAAAAGATTGCAGTACTATGGTGAAAACATTGTATACATATTTTTGATCGTATTTTGACATCCAATCAAACCAGCTCTATAATGTCTCAGACGATGCTCCTGTTGGTGTCGTATCTTCATGTTTTAATAACTTAACTTCTGATCTTAATTTAACGTAAAATACATGGAAACACTTCATAAGTGTCTCGGTATTAGCATCTAGATTTCCGACTGAATTTATTACGGCAGAGGCTTCTCGATCCAGTCCCTCTATCGGTAAATATATGATGGCAAAATAGGCTGATGTTTTCATTTTTTTATACTGAATATGCAAAAGAGTAAGTATCTTCAAGACGTTATGATTATTTTCTTCTAGAATATCTATTTCTTGAGCATCACAAATTTCCATGTTAGAAG
Organism: Amaurobius ferox; assembly: GCA_951213105.1. Lineage (NCBI taxonomy): Eukaryota > Metazoa > Arthropoda > Arachnida > Araneae > Amaurobiidae > Amaurobius > Amaurobius ferox. The sequence continues at coordinate 139,049,168 of OX578134.1, forward strand.
TATGAAATGAATCACCATTTCGCAGCTCAGTTAATGACTGAATAATGAAACTGAAGAAATTGCGGAAATCAAACATAAAGTTTCATTTACTAACCTTCATATTTAGCTGTAAAATTGGGTCTAATACAGAAATCAATTCAAAACATTTCATTTGCATTAACATTCTTCGCTCTTTTATTCTCCTTTTCTTCTCGCAGTAATAATATTCTTCTGAAGCTAAAATTAAAGCTGAGAAATTTTATTTTAATTTGTTTTAATAGCCATAGCAGGAGCTTTTCATGGCCAACGGCTTTTCATCAGACTAAATTTAACAAATGACCATATAAACTGAATTATGCCAATAAAATGCATTATATACAGTAGAAAAATATAAGCATTTACTAATATTAGGTTTAAACAATGGGAATAATAATGCATATTCGAAATACATACAAATTAGGACGCGCGTCTGGTACACGAAATCTACCAAAAGGGGAAAAGGAGCGGTTGGTGAAGTGTTGTCAAGGGTCCTTGCTGGTTGGTCTCTGGCCGAAAGGTAGAAATCTGCCCCATGTGTGAGGTGCCAGACGAGCGAATACACTTTAATATCTCTTAGCGTTTCCCAGCTGTTTTGTACAACTCTGGTCAGGTTCATGAACAAGAATTGTGTTAAGGAGCTGGGGAAGGGTATTGCTTTAGACAGAGTAGTTACGAAGTGCTGAGGTGTGCGGTTAGAAATGCTTCTTAGCATCAATGCGAGATATGCTTTGATAATAGGGAATGTTTGACGTGCCAAGACGAGCGAATACACTTAAAGTAATATATCTTCCTCTTCCTTAGCTGTTTTGTACAGCATCCAGGCTACGTGTGTTGGGCTATACTTAGACGCAAATTCCCTCCGGTTTGTAAATTGGACGTATCAGCAAATTAACATTTCTTGAATGATCTTATATTAAAGGGAAGGTAATATTTTTCAAGTTGAAAATATCCCTTATTTTATGAAGTTATTTATAAGAGTTGTTCCTCAACCGTCTATAAATGAACACAGAGTGAATATGGAGTACTTTACCCCTTTTCGGCTTTAGCATTCTAGTATTAGAACTCATCTTTACATTGTTCTGCAGTATTTACTTTAAGAATTTAACTTCAAATCTCCACCTCTGGCTATTAATATGTGCAAAATTAACAAAATAATATCATTTCTTATCACAGATGGCAGCACATGTCTCAGCATGCAAACAAATAGAAGCTTCTAGCAAATTGCAGTCAGAACGTAAGTACATTTTTTTTTAAGTACATTTCTGAAGGGAATGTCTTATTATCCTTTTGCTCAGAAAATGTATCTAAGATCTTTCTCCTTGTATGACCTAGTTCCCTACAGGGCCAGCATATTCGTTATCTCGAAGAAGTTCTCGAACCTTAAAAAAATTGCCAAATTGGTGATAAATCGCCAAATAAGGAAACCCCATCCAACCTTAGATTTAAGTCATAGGAGAGGTTGACTGTATCGTTTTTCCCGTCTGGTTTTCAAAACAGACTACAGAGCGGGCGTTTTACACGTTCATAACTATATCTTGCAAATAACTTTCGTCGAATGGAAGAATTATTCTGAGTAGCAAAATAAGATTCTTTTATACAGAGAAAAGCGTATATTTAAAATATGAAAAAAAAAATGCAGAAGCTTTAAAAGTTGTAGAGATTATAAAATGGCACATATTACAAGAAACAGCAATAAATGCCAGTTGTTTTTAGACAGAACGTTATTCCAGTATAAATGCAAAACAGATCATTCACTGTTAACCGTGAAATTATTTAATGTTGTTTTAATAATAAGATAAAATGTCATACACACACAAAAATAGTGGATAATAGTAATTAGTATTTATTTATAACTTATTAGATAGCAAAAGATAGATAGCAAGATATTAGATAGCAAGTTTTAATACATAGTAATTACATATACATAAAAAGTAAATATACAATTTAGCATTAAATAAAATGAGAAGGACCTTAAGATGCATAATTCAGAGGGCTGAATAAAAGTGTCATATTATCAGATATTATAAAACGGCAGGTATTTAGTGCAATAGATTTTACCATTTATGCAACACGTATAATATGTGGAATATCAGCTCTTCCTTCTACAATTTCAAAGACAGAAATTTTAAAACGTTTAACATCATTGTCACTTTTACGTTTAACACATTGTATGTTTTTTTAAAAATTGTAATGGAACAATTCCAATTTTTGTTGCGGTTTTCGACACATTTTTCTCAAAATAGCTCATTTTTAAAGTGGTTTTAACATAATATTCCGTATGTGTTGACTTAAACAATAACTGTAATATATAACAAGAAATGTCAATCATGCTTAAAGCATTGATTATGAAACACTTTCCAACTTCAATGCAATTTTATTTAAAAAAGTCGAAAATGCAATACATTCCTCGGTAATATTTTAAAACTTATCACAATACTACATTGATTTATTATATTTGAAAACTTAAACCTTCATTGAAAAAAATGAACTTCATTCAAATGACGGCATTGAAATATAAATTGCCTGGTTTAAATATCTCTAAAATGCAATACATTCCACGGTAATATTTTTAAAACTATCATAATACTATGATAATTTATTATATTTGAAAACTTCATCGAAAACAACTAGAAATAAATTCAAATGACGTCATAGAAAAATAACACGCCTGGATCTCTCTATAAAAGCAGGATTTCATTCATAATTTTCTCCATTTCATTCATCACAATACTATAATAATTTATATTATTTAAAAATTAAGACCATGGAGCTACAATTCATAAACTTTTTGCTTAAAACTTCATCGAAAAAAATCGTCCTTCTGTTTATAAAATCAATTAATATTTCATTCATATCAGCCATGCAGACTCCATGGACTGAATTATTTTGTGTTAAAGAAATACAGTAATTCTAATACAACTCATTCTACATATTTTGCTGTTTACATTTTACATAGGTGAAAAATAGGCTTAGTTGTAGAAATAATCAAATTTGAATGAGAATTTAAACTCAAATATATTGTCATTGTGTTGTTTTAGTATGTAGATGCACAGAATTTAAGCAAAAATAAAGTAGTTTTAGGACGGATACAACACTCAATATGAATTAAAAAGAACTTTAAAAAATCACGATTTTGAAACAAGATGGATGCCATATATCATTTTGAAGTGGGTCATGTGATCGTTTCATATCATGGTCACGTGATCGTTTCATGTGTAATTATTATTTTAATAGATGTGTAATTATTATTTTAATTTTTATTTAAAAAACTACTGAATATATTTCGCTGAATTTTTTTTTATATATTTTATGGAACAATTTGACTATTACCTAAAATTTTCGAAGCAATTTGTGAATTTTAAATCCGCTTAAAAATGTTTGAAAAATTAGGTCCCATAGGGCTCAATGTATTTCATTTTTTCAACCCGGGTTCAATCCAAAACTAATTGGGTGATATTATTTATTTATATTCCCATAGGTCCTACAGACCGTCTGAACAACATACTAAAATTTCATTTTGATTAAGTCATTTTTACGGCAGTTATCGTGCTAACGGACAAACAGACAGACAGACAGACAGAATGAACAAAGTCATAAACACTTTTCAACTTTGTTGTAAAGTGTTAAAAACCGTATTTTAGTTTTCAGAATTCACAGGAGTGCCATTGATCACCGCCAGAAACTCGTAAAGAGAGCTCCGTAAGTGTACCCATTAGGTTCATTTTGGGTTAGTGAAGCGAATTCCATTCACCATTCCTATCGAAGCGAAATCAATATTTGCTTCGGTAGGAATGGATAATTTTGTGATAATTTTTACCCAAAAGCTACAATCGGTAAGGAGATGAAATTCTATGCAAATACGTGAAATTACCCGCAAATTTGCAGAATCAGAATTGCAATTATTATTACGAACTATAACAGGACGAAATTATGCTTCTTTATGCTAAACATGTGCACTACGAGTAGTGCAAATAACAAGTAAAATACAACTTTTAAATAGCTCATCAAAACGTGTGCATTCGCATGCTTTGTGATTTAAACGTGCTCTTGTACACTGTAGAACATCTGCTAGCATGCTACTGAAAGTTTTAGGGAGGCTGTTAGTTAGATACTCTTAGTTAGATATCAATACTATCAGTTATATATAAAATTTGAAATGCTTATTTTTTTTTGTCTTAGATTGTTAACAGAAAAATATATATTTCTGTTACGTGAGGGAAAAATCTGATGTGGACAGCACATGACTTTCCCTGCAGACTTATATCCACGTTCTATTTATTTCAATTAAATGTAATTAACTTTTAATTCAATTTTCGTTCTCATTCGGTAACCGGGCTTATTTTCAAAGGTGGCGTAGGGAAAGTACGAAAAACTAAAATATCTCGAGAACGGCTAGTCCTAGTGTAATGGGGTTGGTCTTATTCTTTTCGTCGTTAAACATTACGTATTAAACGGGCATTTAATGGATATATCTAAGTATACCAAGTTGTTTAGTTTAGATTTTGAAGATTTTTGCGGGCCGTTTTGCAAAAAAAGGCAGGTTATTTTTTTCCGAATCGTACCAAAATCTAATCAGCACCAGAGTGACCTATACGTGACTCATCTACCGAATTTTGTGAAATTCGGTTCATTAGTTTTTCAGCTAGAGTGGATACAAGCTTTTGCGGGCCATTTCGCAAAAAAAGGCGGGTTATTTTATTCCGAATCGTACCCAAAAGTAATCAGCACTAGCCCCGGCCACAAGTGACTTACCTACCAAATTTTGTGAAATTCGGTCGATTAGTTTTTTAGTTACAGTGGATACAAAATCTGCACAGACAGACAGACAGACACACAGACAGACACACAGACAGACAGACAGACAGACAGACAGACACACAGACACACGCACAGACGTCACGCTAAAAATGGTTTTTTCGTATTCTACAGGTCTCGAAACGTGTAGATCCGTCGAAAACTCGAGTTGTGATTTTCGGCATGATTCCAATACTTTCCCTATACATTACCATGTATTGCAGGGAAAGTAAAAATACGTAGGAAATAACACCTCACTTTCCCTCCTTAAAATTATGGATCGTATAGAGCTTAGCATATCATACTTTATTTAAAAACACATCTCATCACGAATTGATGCTCGATTTATTACACTATTAAAATAAATTTCATCAGTAACGTAATTCAAATAACCTTAATGCGAGAAATGCATTAATTCAACGATAACGTAATTTTGAAAATGAAGTTTGACAGTCCAATACCCAATCAGCGATTAGAAAATGATGACATGTTTATCTACATGCTTCGTAATAGCGAAGTGAAAATTAGATAATTGCGAACATTTCGGATTCATATGTCATCATGAAAATATAATGATTCACAATTTTACTGTACACTTAAATATATGATAACAGCTTGAAAATTTTCTCTATATATTAAAAAGCGTATCCTAGGACTTGGCTGTAGTCCTGTTAGAAAATTTAAATATGGTTAAGTAATCTTAATGCTGCTTAGTTGATATCATATATTTTACTTTAGGGATACATCTGTCACACGGGGCCTTATTTTAAGCTTCGTTGTTCATAGTTCAGAGTCTATTGATAGAGGGCGCACCAATAGCCCGCGTACCATTAAGTTTTCAACAGAGTGGATCACAATGCTATAGTAGCGCCATCTATCGATGATCGACGCGGGATTGCGATCAATAATCTTGGAATACGACCCCTGGTACGGTTTCACCCTATGACGTTACCAAAGATGGCGGTCGTTCAATCACAAAACTGTTTATACCGCTATTAATGCTTGGACAATTTGCATGGACATATCGTTAATATTTTGTAATTAAAATTACAACATAATATACAACCTATTTACACTGGTGAATAGGATTGCTTTTATGACTATTTGTTGTTTTCATTTTTTCTTCATTTGTCTTTAATACAAAAACATTTCTCGATATTTACAATCAATATGATATATCATATTGGTTGAAAATATAGATACATGCATGAGACTAAAGTTTTTATTCTACACCACAGATATGGTCATATTTTCCCCATACAGTGTACATATACTTCCAAGTTTATTGTTTATAATCTTGAATATTTTACCATAAACAAGTAAATGTTCATTGAATAACTAACTTTCATTACTTGTTTGTGACATTTAAAAACTGGATAACAATGCTATATTAGCGCCATCTATCGATGATCGACGCGGAATTGCGATCAATAATCTTGGAATACGACCCCTGGTACGGTTTCACCCTATGACGTTACCAAAGATGGAGGTCGTTCAATCACAAAACTGTTTATACCGCTATTAATGCTTGGACAATTTGCATGGACATATCGTTAATATTTTGTAATTAAAATTACAACATAATATACAACCTATTTACACTGGTGAATAGGATTGCTTTTATGACTATTTGTTGTTTTCATTTTTTCTTCATTTGTCTTTAATACAAAAACATTTCTCGATATTTACAATCAATATGATATATCATATTGGTTGAAAATATAGATACATGCATGAGACTAAAGTTTTTATTCTACACCACAGATATGGTCATATTTTCCCCATACAGTGTACATATACTTCCAAGTTTATTGTTTATAATCTTGAATATTTTACCATAAACAAGTAAATGTTCACTGAATAACTAACTTTCATTACTTGTTTGTGACATTTAAAAACTGTTAACATTAAAAACACTACCCTGTAAAATTAAAGTAATTTATAATACCATAAGACAGTGTTTTTATTTTCAACAGATTTTAATATATGGCGCCCTTTATAAACTACATATTTTTGCGGCTTCCTATGACTGTAATGGATATCGCATAAGCATAGTGATAATAATATTGATAATGATATAAAAAAGATGGATAATGATTTTTGGAACAAAATGTAATAATCACGTCTATCAACACTACATTTGACTGTCCTCCAAAACGCCCCAGGGCACAGCGGTGTAAAACCACTGCCATAAGAAAAAAATTATAAAACGCAAACCATATACATCTATACCCTAGAATAAATCAAATTTCAATTTTCAGTATCATTAACTCTTTAAAACATTATTCCTATTTTGTGTCATTTATTAATATATTTATTTCAATAAAATCACTTCAAACTTCTTTTTTGCAACAGAAAACCTATTAGGGTTTATAAATTACAAAGTACTACATTAGGGTACTTTGTTACATGTTTTTTTTACACAGAAGTTGTTTCAATATATTTTAACATGGTCCGTTATGAATATCGGAAACCAGCAGACCACAGAAATAATGGTACGCTATAAATAGATGTGATAACCTTTATGGGAATAAATTGGCAGCAGTTCATAGACCACATTTATTAATAAAACCGATCAGTTGCAAATTATCTGATTCGACGGTGAAGGAAGTTTTATTTTCAGAACATGTTATAAAGGTTTAGAACAGAGGGAGTAATTATTCCTAATTTAATTTTGACATTCAAACTTATTTTTAAAAAAATACTAATGCAATGTGTGTATGTATTCATTGCTGTCTGGGTGTACACACTGTAGTTGAAAATTCAAACTGACAGCAACAATATTTGATACAAATATATTTTGAGACAAATCTGGGAATACTCTTAGCGATTTTTGTAAAATTCGATTTAGTTTTCATTTATTTTTTATTGGTTTAGTCTTTGTTACATTTAATGCATTTTTATTTCCTAATTCCTATATTGATGTCCCGATTAGGCAAGACAAATCTTTTGGCTCACAAAAGTATGATGTTTACACATAGCCTGTTCAATTTTATGTTTCTGTATTGGTTATGGGGCACAGTGGAATAAATGAACCGGTGCTCACCAAGTTACCTTTTTCGGGAAAAATTTTAAATAGTGAACTTGATGAGTAATAATCTTAATGTCTTCAATATCCTTGAGTGACCAGGTTCAGGAATATAAAAATAAAAAATTAAAAAAAAAAACTTATTCATAAAATGTACATCTCAGTATTTATATTTATTTTAATAAACTTTATTTTAATTATAAACTATACCAAACATTTTTTGAGGGTATTTTAGGAATTGTAGTATTATGTAAATGCAGCCAATTCCATAAATATTTTGTCTACTATCTAAAGGCAATATTAAGATCATTGTATGTTGTTGTTGAAACCCAGACCGTCCGACCTACCAGAAAGGTGTAAGGTAACTGTTTGGACGGTCGGGAAGTGCCACCCAATTTAGACCGGAACCCAGTGGGGGAGGCATCCACAGGGACCGTACCCTCCTTCCCCTACCACCAACTTCTCGGAAGGACTTTCGGACCCACATGTTTAACGTGATCGTACTCCGCATGAACACGGCGGCAGTTTTGGCAGTGGCTGGAATCGAACCCGGGCCTACCGAGTGCAACTCCAGCGCGCGCTAACCAATGGGCTACCGCGCCCTAGATCATTGTATGTGGTATAGTTGAGTGTTTTATATATTGGATTTCTTTTAAAAAATGTGTATGAAATTCATACTACTTACATACTTTTACAACATCATGCAATATTTATTATATTATATAGTAATCCATATTTGTATAAAATGAATATCGATTTAAAAGGGTAGTTTATTTCATTCATATTTGCAGTATAATTCGATGAACATCATTTAAACTGATAAGATATCAAACTACATAACATACCATGAAAACCTTAGCTAGTTCTTGGACAAGACGAATTAAATGCACATTCTAGACTGCTCAATTTGTGCTCATATGGACTTAACCAATTTTTATTCGAATATATTCTCTCATACAGTTCAATGTCATAATTTCTGATTGGCACTTACCTCTGTATTTCGGGTGTGTTGCTCAGCATGCCTGGGATTTTTGCCTCTTCTTTTTCTGACATTTGGAGTCAGCTTTGTCTTTTTCTAAAACATTTTCATTACTCAAAATAACCATTCACTCTCTTAACTCTACAGCTCGAATCATCACAATCTTTGTCTCGACACTTTTGAATAATTATTATATAATCATGATAAATCGCAGACTTTTAGGCACCGTTTTATGACAGTCTTGGCTCGGAAGGTCATGGCCCCAATAAATTCACGCCATATAAATTGGTGGTTGGTGCAAAGATCTTACAGGGAAAAGACTTAAACTAATCTTAATTGGAAACTCAAAGAGCCAATGATGCAAAGATGCGACATCGCACTGAGGAGCATCCAATGAGAACAAAGAGGGCATATATGAACCCCAGACCAAATGATGTGACCACACGGAGAAAAATGCAACGGATATATCGGAATGCCAATTCAAGCAGTGCGGTTCATAAGTATAGAATGATTATCCGAAAGCGATGAGAGAGAGAGTCATGATTATATGATCAAAAAGAGAGAGAGAGGGAGAGGGAGAGGGGAGAGAGAAGGAGATAGAGAAGGGGAGAGAGAGAGGAGAGAGAGAGAGAGAGAGAGATTTTAATATGTAGTGTTTTGATTTAATGATTATCTTTAGGAACTCGTGCAAAGAGGTAATGGGGGATTATTGAGGGGTTACACCATCTTTGTATCACCACACTTACACATTATGCAGTTTTCCAATTAAGATTCTCAAAACACAGATGAACAACATAAGATTAAAGATGGTTCCAATAGTTTACGGAATATTAACCAGACAAATAATTAACATTAAAACACGGGTTTCTTCTTAATAATTGGAGGCTTTTAAAAGCGGGGATTTAGTTTTGAAGATCTGCAATCAAGCACGTTTTAACTATTATGCTGCCTTAAGAATTCCTTAGCTCCAAAAGTATTTTTTTTTGCATTTAGATCTTTAAGTGCGTCTGTCACAGGAAATGGTAGAAAAATCATGTTTCATTTTGAACAATTTAATAATATTGAATTTTCGGAAATACTTCAGATTTGCGCAAATAATATTTATGTTTGTTTATTTGGAGCTTATTATTGCGATGTTTAAGTTTGACTTCTCCATTTTGAAATTATAAATGAAAACATTTCAGCAATTGATTAAAAAAATCGGATATTAGCAACACATGACTTTCCTTATATAAGGGAGTTAATTTACTAGTTCTACAGTCAAAAAATAATGTATAAGATCCACGGCGCGGTGTTTTTATCGTTGAATTGTACATTGGGCGATTTTCCTGATGACAACATGTTAAACTATTTCAAAATACTCAATAACCTTTTACTTCACTCAACTCATCAATATTAATAGCATCCTCAATAAGCAATATAGTCCATATATTAAAATACCTTAATAATTGCGCTTTAAATTAGGCATAATTTTCATTAATTTAACGTCATTGTTGCTATTATTTTCATTAATTTAGCGCAATTTTGATTAATTTGGCGACATTTTCGTTAATTTAGCAATATTTAAAAAAGTAGCCAAGTTATCGGCATTCCGCCAAATTCTCGCCAAGCGTTATGGACGGAGATATAAGTTATTCTTGTAGCAGAAAAACGATTATTAGCTTTCAAATACAAAATTATTAGCTAAAGTATCTTTTCACAGGACTGGAACTAGCTAGATCCACGAGAATGATGTCACCAAATTTATCGCAAGATATTACTTATGTAAAGTAAACATATTTCACAATAGGTAATATTTTTTTTTATTTTATATGATATTTTGATAATTTTTTTGAAAAATGTGCAATATCTCGAGAACGGTTCATGCTAGCGTTCTAAAATTTATCTCAATCGTGTTCTAATGAAAAATTACATAAGAAATGGCTATTTGCGTAACTTTATTAACTGTTATAATTTTTTTATGATTTTGTCAAAATTTCACTCGAAAATTTTGGGGGTCTTGAACATTTGATTGCGTATAAAAACAATAGGTTTCCAGTATTCATGGATTGTAATTTTTGTACCAAATGTCGTTCAAATCGATCCATTTGTTCGTCAGTTATCGTCTCCATAGACTCACTGACACACACACACACACACATACTTTCACACACACACACAGAGACATCATCTCAGAAACGTCTGATTCGTGTTCAGGGATGCTTGAAACGTGCTCTCCCGTCAAAAACTTGATTTTAAATTTTTGACACCGTCACAATACTTTCCTTATACATTATAATATGTATATTAGGAAAGTAATAAATAATTCATTTATTATTGAATCTAATTTTCTGATGGCATAGGGTATATTTATGTTTTAATATTTAGCGAATGGAAACTTTGAAGTTATATTATAATACAGTATTCACAGTTATAATATAATGCAGTATTCACAGTTATAATATAATGCAGCATTCACAGTTATAATATAATACAATAATAATTCTTCCGAACCGGTAGTTTGGAATTCAATTCATGCTTTAAATATCTGGTTCATGGAGTCCGATTTTAAAATCGTATTTTCCTTAAAAATATATCTTTGTCTTGAAGGTTTTGACGTTATAATATACAGCGCATTAAAGTATAACATATCAAATATTTTCAATTTGAACGATTATTAAAACATATAAAAATATTTGATCTTAAAAGTAATAAAATATAATAACGAACCTATTTCTGGAGTTTCGTAATGTTTTTATGAATTTTATATAGGTCTATGAAATAAGTATGTAAACTGAAACAATAAGAATATTCATCTATATCGCATTTTTGTACAAATAGTTAATAATATTTGTCACGGAATAAATAGTTAAATAATAATATATCATTGGGAATTAATATATCCATTGTTTAACATATTTTTGTTTTTTCAGATTCTTCGTAAGACCACCCCTCCAGCACACGATGGCCTAAGATATTGATTGTTATGATCTGGAACACATATATGGTCTTGACAACGGTTTATATCCTAACGAAACCCGACTTTTTATTTTGCATCCAGGGGAGGTGAAAATATTTTTTCCGAAAACTCTTTCAAGACTTGCAAAATCTGCAAACGTATGAAATCTGAAATTTTACAGACTTATTGTATCGACCACGGGACAAAACGTAACGGTAGCCATTCAACGGGACAAAACGTAATCACGGGACAAAACGTTTCACGGGACAAAACGTAACGGTATTCCATTTGCTACTGAGAAGAAAAAGGGTAGGTTAGAAACGTCTCCCCAGGTAGGTTAGAAACGTCTCCCCAGACCCTGCCATATCCCTTCCCAGGTGCTATAAATCTAAATATATGCAAATATAGCCTTGACCACGTGACAAAAACTAATGGTGCCGGATTTTTGAACTCCTCCGCCGGGCAGGGGCGAGGAAATGAGATTTTACCTAAAAGTCTTTCCAGACCCAACGAAAGTCCCTTGATGCACCTAGGAGTCTGAATCTCTCTGCCTTTTAGCGGCTTGAAAAATAGTGCTGCTATATAGCAATGCCATTCTTACATCTAATTAAATATCGTAAAAGTTATATCAATCGTTATACTGTGATTTTTTTATTTCCCAAATAATTTAAAATAATTCATCCAAGTGCTGCATAAGTGTAATATATTTAATACTCATTCAGTCCCAATTCCTTGATTCAGAACAGCGGTATATCTGATTCTGGCAAGCACCATTAATAATGCTTATCACCATTGTCATTCCACAACAATGAGCAACGTCTGTTCTATAACAGAGACGCTCTGGAAAGCTTAATAATTATGATTTCAGATTTCTTTCACCTGCTGTTTTCTCTTGAAATAAATGGATTTATCTTGCGCTTTATGTTGAAATTTACTCGCGGTTATTCATTAGGGAATTTCCTAGCGAACCATATGATATTACATTTAGTTCTGAATACGTTGTCCATATTAGCTCCGTTATGTTTGACTGAGTGTTGCTATTGTTGAGACCGAGACCGTCCGACCTACCAGAAAGGTGTCAGGTAACTCTTTGGACTGTCGGGGAGTGCCACCCATTTAGACCGGAACTCAGGGGGGGGGGCATCTACAGGAACCGTACCCTCCTTCCCCTACCACCAACCTCTCGGAAGGGCTTGACAGAGTGTGTATTTCCAAAACAATAATTTTACCTGCTTGATTATAAAGTTTCTTCATAGTTAACTCCGTATGGTATTAGATGAATTCACATATGATAAATAAAAGTTTTATAATCAGTAACACGATAAGTGATCTTTAAAATGATGGTCTCACCGTCGTGTACCATTATGGACTGATTTGGATCCCACCCTTCTATCCGAATCTGTAGCTGCCAAGTGTATAACACATGTGTCGTGTTGATCTCTGACTTTCAGGGGTCTGTTGCTCATTCCCAAGATAGCTATAAACTTGGATATTCTTTTTCTGTAATATATCTACGAAACTGAGAACAACACAATAAAATTATTGCAAATGGTGTTGTAGCACTTGCGAAAAATGAACTTTAAAACGGCACTTTTTAAGATTTTTTCGAGATTTAACTATTGAATCGATTTTAATGAATGATGTCTCATTTTGTGTATTCTAATAGAGGTGCATATTCTTTTATAACGTGAAGTTACATTTGATTTCGTATGTGAAGAATTGGAAGAACTTGATATTTCGGCCATTTTGAATCGATATTGAATCGATACTGAATCGTTACTGAATCGATTTTAGTCAATGATGGCTCATTGTGTGTTACAGTTTGAGGAATTTACTTTCCTTTTAAACTTGGTGGTTTAGTTGATTTCGAATTAAAGAAAAAAGAATAAAAACATGAATATATGGTGCTTGACTGTAAAATAATATTTGCAAAACTTGTTATATTATTGTTGCGTAATCATGTGGATAATATTTCTAAAAGAAGTATTATCCACATGAAATCATTGAAATCTGGCAAAAGCACTACTTCATGGAATAAAACTTCACGATGCATACGAAAGGCAAAATTTTCTTCAAGAAAAAATTATGAAATCTCAAAATAGTTAGAGCTAAGTTTACGCAAGACCGGAGCTGGACTTTTAGGTAAAGAATTACACGATGAAGGAGGAAGCTAACCCTCCTTTAAATTCTATACTAGCCGAATACCTGTTGGAAACCAACGGTCTCGCAATAAGCAACCCCTGAATATTGTCATTTTGTTTTAATAATTCGCGTTTCACATTTATTCCGCAAATCGAATATTTTAGTGTGCGGAACCCCCTATAGAAAAAAATATTGTAAATTTTAAATTGCGAACGTCTTCCTTTCGAACTATCTACCAGTACACCAAATTAAAGTCTCTATCTCATCCCGAAGCATACTATTTTATCATCTTCCCCTTCGAACGTTTTTCTGTGGAACACACCCATAAATGAACATTTTTGAAAAACTCTGTTCGCCTTGGGTTTCTTATCAGATGATTGGCCCATATACCAAATATCAAGTCTCTATCACATTTAAAGGAAACGTGTCTCATTTACTCCGAAAATCGAATATATTGGTGTTCGGCACCCCCTAAAGTTGCAAATATTGGAAATATGAAATTGCACACTTTCTTCTATTCAAACTATCTACCAGTACACTAAATTTGATGTCTCTATCCTATCGTGAAGCATGTTTTTCTATCACTTCATATTTCGAACTCTTTTCTGTGTTGCACCTCCTTAAATGATCATTTTTGAAAAACCCTAATAATCGTACGTTCTTTTTTATCAAATGATTACCCCATATACTAAATTTCAAGCCTCTATCATATTGCAAAGGAGGCGTTTTTCATTTGTTCGTCAAATCGAACATTTTGGTGTGTGGCACCCCCTACAATAGCAAATGTTGGAAAACTGAAATTGCACACTTTCTTCCTTTCTAACTATCTACACGTATACCAAATTTGAAATTTCTATGTCATTGCGAAGCATGCTTTTTCTATCATTTCACCTTTTGAATGTTTTTCTGTGGAGTACCCACCCCCCTTAATATACATTTTTGAAAAACTCCATTCTTCTTGGGTTTTCTATAAAATGATTCTCCCATATACCAAATTTCAAGCCTTTATCATGTTCTAAAAGGAGTGTTTCTACTTTATTCCGAAATTCGAACATTTTTGTGTGCGACACCCTCTAAAGTAGGAAATATTGGAAAACTGAAATTTTACACTTTCTTCCTTCCAAACTATCTACCCGTACACCAAATTTCAAATCTTTATCTCATGCTGAAGAATGTTTTCTTATCAATTCACCTTTGGAACGTTTTTCTCTGGAGCACCCCCTTAAACGAACGTTTTTGGAAAACTATAATCGTCTTGGGTGTTTTTATCAAATGGTTATTCCATATACCAAATTTCAAGCCTCTATAAAATTTTAAAAGAGCCGTTTCTCATTTATTCGGTAAATCGAACATTTTGGTGTGCGGCACCCCCTTAAGTAGAAAATATAGGAAATCTGAAATTGCACACTTTCTTCCTTTCGAACGATTTTCCCATACACCAAATTTGAAGTCTCGATCTTATGGCAAAGCATGCTTTCCTATCATTTCACTTTTCGAATGTTTTGGTGTGGAGCACCCCCTCTAGAGAACATTTTCGAAAAATTCGATTTCCAGAGTGTTTTATCGAAAGATCGAGCCGTGTACCAAATTGCAAGTCTCTATCTATTCGGGAATTGCCCAAAAAAGCTTGACAGACAGACGTACAGACAGCCAGACACTTGGAAATTAGTATATATAGATAGCTTTATTCAGTCGTATTGAATTTAAAAGGCGACTACGATTATAAATTGCTACGCGTGATTAAAGTGAAGGATTTGGATCTTTCAGCAAGATACGCTGCAACTGATAGTACAGCTTCAGTCTTGCGTAAACTTGGCTAAAACCAATTTGATATTTTATAACTTTTTGGAAGAACATTTTTGTACTTGCGAGGATGGTTTTTTTCGCTACCATGAAATGATATTTTTGTGAAAATTACATCTTGTTTAGGTTTTATTGTAGGAACGCTTGCAGGCTGGTATCTCGACCATAAATAATCACGAGGATTTTTATTACAATATTTCACCACAGACAGTTGCGTCTGGATAAGTATGAAGACAAAAATCATTATCTAGTAAATCCCTAACTAGAGGTGATAATAGCTTGTACCTAAAGAATGTCTTTGCTTATAAAATCAAAGATATTCTAAAAAGCTTACGACTGAATATCATGATCTGCTACCTTTATATGTATCAAAAGTCTTTCATTAGAAGCTGGTGGCAGCTCCTACGGTTTATGGCTTACCACGTCTATATTATGCCCTCGTTTAATAATCAATACAGTGAGTTCCAACGTTACCATAGAAAAGCTATTGAAAAGTTGGTGCATGTCGTATACGGAGAAGACATTTGTTGTTCCGCACCATACGGTATTTGACTGTGATCTGTTAAAAAACAATGACATATATTATCTAAAAGTAGAGTTTAACTTCGTTCTAAAGCACCCTTAATGTAACGTTGTCTGTCCATGGTGTCTGTATTTTGGATGTCGGTTTTCCCGAGAGACCAATCTTAGCTTACTGAATGCATGGCCATATAACTGAGATTACAATTTGTAGTTGCTGAGGTAAGAGAGTCAACATTCTTCCACTTGAATGATCCTGCTTAGCTTATGATCTGACATTTGTACATACTGGACAAGAAACATAGAGAAGTTCGTAAAAGAAACATTTCAGTTACATTAGTAAAGGCAGAAATGACTGCTGAAAAGATTCTTAGTCGAGATTTACCTTTTCTGGTATAATAACTGTTTTTCTTGTATGAAGAAATCTCGTTATGCCGTTAATTGATGGCACTTAATACATGTTATTTTAATTCCATGAATATATACTAAAAGTGTCAAATATTTTGTTTCTTAGCAAATCATATTTCAAGGATTTCCTTTTAAAATGTTTTATTTGGTGACAAATACAGATTTTATAAGATATATCTGTGTTTTTATTGGATATTACCACGCTCATTTAAATACATATGTTAATTTTCTATAATTATTTTCATATAAGTTTAAAGAAATAAACAATTGAAATATGGGCATTTTAATTTTTGTTCAAAATTACATATCTTACATTTAAATTGTTTTGACAGTAATCTATTGATATCTATGCAAATATTAAATTAGTAAAATGAGGTATATATATATATTATATACATACCGTCCTTGAAGCAATTCATATGCTGTGCTCATCATGGAGGAGCATCACTGACAAGTGTATTAAAAGCTGCTTTAAGAAAGCAGGATTTTCGTTTCAGCAGAAAATGAATGTGAGAAGCCAGAAAATGAAAGTGAAAATTGTGAAAATGACATAAACGAAGAAGATTGGCATACTGTATCTGGTGGACTCGCTACTTTCAACGAATTCGTTGATGAAGATGAAAATTTAATCACAGCCCAATTGCGGGAAATTGGAGACATTGCAGCTGACATAAATGGTGGTGGCAAAGATGAAGAGGTGGACGACGATGATGAAGAAGATGCGGCAAAAGTTCCTCCAACTCACACAGTAGCATTAGAAACTTTAGAAACTTTGCGTGACAATTTTCAGTCCAATTCCGGAAGCGAAGGAACTTTTCACGTCTTGATGAACTTGAAAAGACTCTTTTTGAAAATTCACGAAAACAAAAACAATCCTCGATTGTAAATTATTTTGTGAGAAAGCAGTTATAGGAGTAAAACGAAAGTTGAGTATGTAAGCATTTCCATTTTCTTTGTGTTCTTAAAAAATAGTAATTCATTAAAAAATAAATTCATTGCATTTTGAAACTAATCTTATTTACATTTTTCAGTAGTGTATACACAGTATTAATTAAAAATATAATGTAATACAATGTATTGATGTTTCACATTTAAGCTCCCTTTTGTGAGTTTTCGCTTATGCGGGTCTCTCACTTTTGCTCGTTTTTCTCGCTGTCCCTTGCGCCCGCTCATAAGTGAGAGATCACTGTATATATATTCGAAAAATATAATAATAATCAATTATAATATATATATATATATATATATATATAATATTAAATTTTACACACACATATTTTATACATATATATATATATATATATATATATATATATATATCTATATATATTAAATATATATATAGATATATATATATTTAATTTTTATAAAGCGTACCCCCTTGAAGTAAAGAAAAAAAAAACCCAATAAATGTCTATTGCAGTTTTGAAAAATAAACGGCTATCAAAATCAATTTACTGATATGAGAAAATGTGACGAAATGTATCTATAAATCTGGAAAACAGACGAGAAAACAGAAATATCGGAGATGAGAAAATAGATAAATCGTAGACTAGAAGAAACCATTAAGGGTATATAAATCATTTATAAAATAGGTTTTTTGTCTTACTTGAAATAATACACAATATCGATGCATTTTAAGATAGACGAAAATATTTTCAAAGCAACTACTGTAGGGTTTTATTTAATATAAACAGTACCCAAAATCTCAAAAATGCTAGAGTAAGAAAACCAATTACTAGTTATCACTATATTTATACGTATAAATGTAGAAATTGGAAACATTTCGTGGTCCGGCAATTTTTGATATATTATAATTCGCCTTGTTGCACCAAAAGAATTTTCTCACATTTCCCATAATGAGCTTCTTGCTCTAAGGAGTTATGGTTGCGTTCCTTGTTTGAGTATGATGAAGAAGACAGGAAACCAGTCAGAACAGTTAACTTTGTGCTATACGTTTCTTTGAACAATTTATTTAGTTTTATTGCATTATCAGCTCCTTGAGCTGTACAGAAGGTAAGGCAAAAATGGACACTTACTTCTGTGCATTTTTAATAATGTAAAAATATATGTATTTTCTTTTACGGTATAAATTCAATTAATTGAGATAAATGGTTATTGGAGTTGGGAAGTAATTTGAATTCATTACGTTTCAACAATTATTTAATTGATAACTAGTAAGCATCAATGAACTGAATGTTGAGATGTAACTAACACATTAAGTTATTATTCGTATATTACTTTAAGTTATAATTGGAATAACAGTACTTTAAGTTACGTAATAGTACTTTAAGTTATTATTGGTGTTAAATTATTATTGGTATTTATAATTAATTAGAGTACTATCCAGTTTAAAATAAAATACATTTTACATCGTTAATACATCCACAAATGAGACTAAAAGTGTTAGCAAAGGGCAAGGATTAAAATATAAGTATTTTCATTATTTTCTAAACTTCCTTTATATAAAAGGAATTTGTGTTATAACAATGATATTAGCGAAGTGGAAATCATAGTAAAACTACATTTGAAGTGAAACTATCTTAAAACTTAATAGCACAGAATTGCATAATATGTTATTTGAAAAAGAGATGAGAAATGAGATCATAAAAATCTAATATACTGTTATTCAGCTTCACTGTAACATTACATAAATGTAATAATGTGTCTTCTGATAAATGTAGTTTTATGCAGTATTAGGTTTGATGCCTTTGTTCTTTGACCGTAAAATTTTCTCTCTGTCAGTACCTTTGATTTAGTACTGAGAGATTTACGTGTATTTTTATCGTCTTAAACTACTTTATATTTCTATTTACAAGTGTTAGCATGGTTGACTGAAAATGAGTTATCTTTTGGATATAAAATATATCTTTTGGAATGATTATAAGTAAGTAATATAACGACTACAAATTTATTGGTAAAGTTAATATAGTATATTAACATCCACGTACACTTTTAATTCAAATTGCTTTTATTACACAACAAGTTTATTTTCTAAAATATTTTTTTCGAAAAATGATATATTGATTTTGTAGTTTATTTATCTGAAATTTATAAGAAAATAGATCCAAAAAGACGAAATTAAAATGTGTCTTCTTTATAAAAAATAATATCGATCTCATTTTTTGCATTCATTATGAACTAGATATAGGCTTCGCATGTGTTGGTTCTTGTTGATTATATTTGAATTTTCAGTACTTTTTTCTGAAAGCTGTTTTTTGTGAATTATGTTAAAATTCCCCAACATGGAGTTACCTTACTACACACTTCGGTTTACGCACAAAACACGTGTTTATTAATTTCAGGTGAGATCATGCTCTTGGTGATTTAATTCTTTAAAGGGAAAAATTTAATATAAAATAGTATAAAGAAAGCTTTAAATGATTCTATTCAAATTAGATTAATATTTTATTTCATTGCTAATGCTTTTGTGAAAGAGGAAGATAATTACTGTCATTAACTCAATATCCTTTTTTTGAAATTGTATATCGTTTGTTCATTTTTATAATATTGTTAAAATATTTATATACATTTTACAAGAAACGAAGCAAGAGGAGTGCAGATGGGAACAGAAGTAAGAAAATAGTGTTACTAACGGCGAGAAGAGAAATGGGGAAGAAGAGACCCATGAAGAAGAGACAAGAATTGGGACATAATGGATGAACCGTAAAATATGTACCAAATGGGAAGTGAACGTGCAATAAAGGATTGTAAATCTCTAGTTTAGTTGTTTAGAAAAGCATAATTAAACTAAAAAACCAGGAAAAGAATGACCATTTTTGAGAAATACAAATGAAATAAACAAAATCTAAAAATTGAATCAGAGATTTCCAAGCAGAAGAGAAGAAAGGATAGTATCATTAATAAGGGATTGCGACTGAGAAACAATCAAGAAACTTTCAAGAAATTCTTAATTCAAAACTGGAATTAGGAGTATAAACGAACTTGGCCTCGGAAAAATTAAAATAATGACCATAGTCCCAAAAATATTCAGCAATAGTAGACTTAGAAACGAGGCTTATATGTTCCTTAATATGATATTTAAGAGCTACTTTTATTTGATAATAAACTGCTTCAAAATTTTCTGTATGCAGTATGCCAATATATTTATTCAGTTCACACACGGAATAATTTTTGATGTGAATTCCATTTATGTTTGGGGTATCTCTTTCTAAATTGGATTGAACGAAAATTGCAAACACTATGGACGCTTATATTTCCGAACATTATTGATATATTTATAAACAACTTGTACTTGTTCTGTCGGAAACACATTACAGTTTATTTAACATATTAAAGGAAGATGCATGTCTGTTTGCCTGTGTGTGTAGTCTGTAGAGCGAAATCTAAGCGTCATACAAATGTGCAATTTGGTACAGAAGTAATGCCTGAGAATACATGTACACCTCGGCGACAGTTTGTTTGAAATTTCGAAATAGTTTTTGGTTATTATATATTTTAGCCTGATTTAGGTCTTTGTTCTTTATTTACACAAATTAATTCCTTAGCGACCTAAAATGTTTTTATCATGACACCAACAGAAAGATCGAAAAATTATCTTTCAAAAAACCTTTCAACGATGAAGTCTATACAATGACACGACACATTTTAATGATTTCTTTAAATATGTACTTTTCGTGCGTTTTTCTCATTTTTAATATTACAATTTACAAAATTTGACATGCCGTCCAACGTTCATGTTTAACAACAGCTCCTAAATGTACCACATACTACTACAGAAAAACATAATTTCATAAACTCATCCGTAGATAAATTAAAAACATTTTACCCAGTTATGGATGCATCAATTTACGGGTTTTACCCGTAACACACACACACACACATATATATATATATATATATATATATACCGTATATGGTATATATATGGTATCTATATATGCACGTATATATAATGTAATATATATATATATATATATATATTTATATATATATATATATATATGATATCAATATTTCAATATGAAGTTTTTATCATAAAAAGCTAAAACATGTTCGGCTGAGAGAGATTTTGCCTCACTTTGATTATTTTCTACCAAATTATCTTCTAAACTATAAACACCAGATGTAAAAGGCAAGCGACAAAATTATCTGGTTTTCCGTGTTTTAAGTGTGTAATGCTTCTACTAGCTATAAACAAGGCCATATTATGTCTGGGGCTTCTAGGGCATAGGCCCTCTTCACAGAGAGGCTACAATCTTTTGAAAATTTCAAAATATACATCCGTCAATATGAATTTAGTATTACGAAAAAGCAAGGGGAAATGCACCTAAACATCTGGAGTAAAGAAAATAGGAAATATCGGATATGAAAAAATAGCAAAATCGTATACTTGAGAAAACATTAAGACTAGATAAATCATTTTATAAAATAGTTTTGGATTCCTACAACCATTAAAGATAAAAAAGAACGGATATATTTTAAAATAGAATATAAACATTTTTCTAAAGCTATTCAAGTTGTTTACAAAAATATTGATATTATACTTAACATTTTCAAAAGATTGATATGTAAAGGAAACTAGTTAATTAATTTTCAATTTTTAGGATTTTGTTGACTTTTTTAAATGCAAATATTTAAATTTTAAAATACTTCTGATTAATCTTTTTTAAATGCAAGTATTTAAATTTTAAAATATTGTGAATGTATAAACTTTTAAAAATATCTTATTCATAAGCCATGTAGCTTTTCTTATTTAACCCATATTAGGAACGTAACGGAAAAAACCGTCAACCGTAAAGTTTGTTTGGATGAAACGAAAAAAATGTAAATGTATAATTAGAAAAAATCATACAAGCCCCCGTACTTTTATTGAGGAAAGAGGGTATAGGTCAATTTGGCGGCTACAATTGCTTCGAGGGTGTTTTGAGCCCTCTTCCTCAGGTCAAAAACTGCTTGAACTCTTTTCAACTAGCTAGCTTATAGGGAGTTCCTTCATAGTAATTTTTAATTCTGTTCTTTTTCTGAGAAATTTATATATTTGATAGTGTAATACCAAATAAATAATAATATCTATAAATCATTATATATATGAATGTACTAAATATGATATCTTGAGAAATGAAATGTTTCCAATTAACTTTAGGAATATGGAGATGAAGGAATTGATATGTTATGAAAAAGTGAGGAAAGCTATGTGTTCTATTGGTAAAAATTTATTCGATAGCTATAATGTCTAATGTAAATAACGTTGTATATAATGCATTATATGATTTGTTGATTTGTTAATGTATATTTTGTTTTGTTAGACCGAAGGCTTGGTCATTGTTATAGACGAAGTTTAGTCTGTGTTTGAAAGAAGTTGTATTTAAATAAAGGTCTTTTGACCCAAGTACGGATCAGTCAGAGAACGGATCTTTGAATAAATTGATGAAAATTTTAATGTTGTTTGTTCTTTTGGCTGTTTTGGATGTTGCTGCTCTACGGCAGCAACATCTTAAAGGTGCGAGTATTTATAAACGATTTGGATTGGCTCGCCTCGTGTTGGTCTCAGCGCGAATGCTATCGAGCGGTGAGTAGTGATGTCTGAGCT
Source organism: Amaurobius ferox (assembly GCA_951213105.1). Classification (NCBI taxonomy): domain Eukaryota; kingdom Metazoa; phylum Arthropoda; class Arachnida; order Araneae; family Amaurobiidae; genus Amaurobius; species Amaurobius ferox. The sequence goes on from OX578134.1 coordinate 139,072,350, forward strand.
GTCGTGGAGGCGGATTGTCGGACGGGCCACCTGTGTCCAAATCAGGCGGTTTCTAGGATCAAATAGGTACTTGAAAAAGAAAGTTCTAAAATCAGTAGAAACAATTATAGCTATCTAACTGACATATGCCTGATTTCTTTAAAGAATTATTAAATTTATATTTTCCCAAGTAACAGTTTTATTTCTTGTGAGTAAAAATCATACCACAATTAAAAGCAAAAACAAGACAAATATCAAAAGCATATTAAAAAAAACATTAGCATTTAAAATATACAGATTATTTTTTCTCTATTTAACTTAAAAATATTATCAAATTTATTTTGTAAAATATAGGTAAAATAGATAACTTAGCAACTTATTTTTCTATATTCTTTCTGCTTGGCTGTTATATTGCTAGTGTGCTAAAATGCATATTTGGTATGCGCATCATCGCATACCGGCTTTATTTTAACTTTCAGATAAATGTAATAACGTGTTTTGCGATAAATTCTGCTTTATGCAATATTAAGTTTGATGTCTTTTTCTTCGGCCGTAAAATTTTCGCAATAGAAGGACTTTCGATTTAATACTTAAAAGAGACTAGCGTTATTTTATGTTCTTAAAAAGCATTATATTTATATTCACAGAATTTAACATGTTTAGCTACAAAATAGAGTTGCAATAAAACTGCATCATATAACGATTTAGAGTGCGCAACTTTTATAACGTGTATAGATAGGCTAGTAAATGTATTATGTCAGCATTTGACTATAAAAACATTTTTGTAAAGTTTATCTGAAATATTTTTTATTAAAAAAGTGTTGTTTTGGGGTTTTAGAATAATTACAGTACATTTCTTTTATTTGAGTCTATTCTATTTAAAATGTTTAATGTTTTATGAAATATGTCTATTGATGAGCAAACTATTTGGCAATTGTAAATTTAAGTTTACAAAAATATTTAATGTCCAATATTTAGTGTAGCAGTTAGCCATTATCTCAATATAAGGAATACACTCGCATTGTCACACCTGCAATTTGTGTGACGTGTATTTATTGGGGTCATAACTTTCCGGGCTAAGACTGTCATGAAACAGTTACTAAAAGATCCCGCTTCGTTTCGTCGTAAAAATCAAAAACTGCATATGGTGCCTCCTGGTCTCGCAATAACATTTAACTAGAAGGTAAATTCAGTATTTGCATATGTATGCTACACATGAGAAGCGATTTAAAAAGATTAACGCATCACCCGGCATAGCAAACTTAACGCGATTGTATTGATTGTTAGACAGTACGTGTTAGAGTTCAACCGTACTGACATAAGATTATCAATTTTCTAACTGGTTAAAGTTTTCTTCTAAATGATTGTAAATACATAATAATAAAAAATAACATTAGTTAATAAATGAATTACCGATAATTTTGTTGTATTCCCTTTTTTCAGTTGATTAAACTGCATATGGTGCCGCCTGGTCTCGCAATAACATTTAACTAAAAGGTAAATTCAGTATTTGCATATGTATGCTACACATGAGAAACGATTTATAAAGATTAACGCATCACTCGGGATAGCAAACTTAACGCGATAGTATTGATTGTTAGACAGTACGTGTTAGATAGGGTTCAACCGTACTGACATTAGATTATCAATTTTCTAACTGGTTAAAGTTTTCTTCTAAATGATTGTAAATACATAGTAATAAAAAATAACATGTGTTAATAAATGAATTACCGATAATTTTGTTGTATTCCCTTTTGTCAGTTGATTTATTTCAAATTTAACGTGGTCGACCAAAAACAGCCTTTGGGGTAAGTTCTTTTCCTGATGTACCTTTACAGACACACCACACTCACGAATAGTTAAATTTTCAAATTAAATTGCGGAGTATGCATAGCGTACTATAATAACTTACTTTACTATTTCATAAAGATATATTTGGTCTTAAGTTTTTCATTCTTACAAGGCTCAAAAATATTTAAATTATGATCTTATCGTTTAGCCAGAACTTTCACTGCGAAAAGAGGGATATCAAATTGAGCACACACCAAAAAAAATGTGCAGTAGTCACATTACATAAAATTATGTGCCATAATATACATGTGCAGTAGTCACATTGCATATTATGGCACATAATTTGGTGTCTTTGACATTATTTGGTGAATTATAAAAACGTAGAGTACATTTTCACACAGTCTTAACCTAGGGGCGCGATATCCCAGTTTTTAGCTCGCGAGAATTACACTCGGTAGGTCGGGATTTGATTCCCTCCGCTGCCAAAATTGCCGCCGTGTTCACGCGGAGTACAATCAAACGTTAAACATATGGGTCAGTAAGTCCTTCCGAGCGGTTAATGGTAGGGTAAGGAGGGTACGGTGCCTGTGGATGTCTCCCCCACTGGGTTCCGGTCTAAATTGGGTGGCACTTCCCGGCAGTCCAAACAGTTAACTCACACTTTTCTGGTAGGTCGGACAGTCTGGGTCTCAACAACAACGCAGTCTCAACCTTAACAATCATACCTGCCAATACTGTGTGAATGGACATTGTCACTAACAATATGAAGACTAATGCTGTTGCAATTTCCAAATATCTCTTTCTCCATGTTCTTGTTTTTCTGAAAGGAAAAGTAACGTTCAATAATTTTAAAATAATTGATATTGTATTGACTAAGGCGAGACATTTGAAAACGCAATTTGAAACATATTCTTGACGACGTGATGACTTATATCAAGTCGTGAAGAAGAATTACAGCCGGAATTACATTATTAGCAAGTTTATAGAACTTCTCATAGAAGCAAATTAAGGGAAGTTATGCTGTAAAAATAACAGTGTTGTTTAAGTTCAGTTTTCGTAAGTTATTCATATCGTACGAAGAATACTTCAGTTTTTGAGGTTATACTTTTCTTGTTTGGGAACTTTCTGGAGCATTTAATTGATATTGCATATGATGATTGCTTTAACAGTTTGTGAAATTGATATAAAACTAATAAATTAATATTTGAAATGAATTCATGTTTGTAGTTTATTTCTGCTATGAATAAAGTAACTTATAACGATATACGATGGAATGACACTCACTAATCTAGAGGATTAAAGTAATAATTTACAATAATTTAATTATCAGTGCTTTAGACCCTTTATTACGATTCCAGATTAGTTCCTGCAATTTAATTCCTGGATTATTTTACACTGTATAATGTTACCTTCATAAAATATAATATCTATGCATTTTTCTCTCCAAATAATAAAATTAGTTAATATATTTTTTAACTTTTTAAAAATATAGAGTCATCATTTTAATGGAAGGAAAATATTTTCTCCAAAATTGATTTTACTGAAAAAACCGTTTGCTTGTAAAATACTATCTTAATTAAAATCTTTATTATAAAAATATTTGTGAGTTTACTTGTGCACTTTCACTTTATTGAAACTCTTTTTTATAGAATGAGTTTCTCCAAGAGACTAAAATATTTCTATTTTCACAGAAATATAAGCTTGGAATATTTTTTTAGCTTTATCTTTGCCGTCTTAATATATATTTTGTGTTTAATCTGATACGAATATATTTTTAAGCATACCTAGTTAATGGTTTTGTTTAACTCGACGAATTGTATTACTCCAACGAAGTTTGAAATGAATGGTTTTGTATTTCTCGAACGAAGTTTGAAATTTTGTTTTACTTGAGAAGAGTTTAAATTGAATTTTAAAAGGATAATTATTTTCTAATACTTCTAAAGAAATTTCCAAAATAAAATTATGGAAAAGTGTGCATTTTAATAGTCTATATAGAGATATATAATATAGTTATGCACACATGTGTTGCACACTTAATATATAAAGTTTTATAGAGAATATGTATGTTGTATACAATTCGAAGCCCCTTTAAATTTACGTTAGTCAATTTCATTTTTATTAACTCATCATTCTCATATTATACTCGCTTATTTTAAGCTAAATATTTTAAAACAATCACCCGCTAATACCGGGTCAATTTATGAATAAAATTCTTTCTTTCACCAATTGATTGCGTGTTCATCAGCTCCACAAAAATAATAAGTTCCACAAAAATGCATAAACAAAATTTTAAAGATATCAAAAACTAATAAATGTGAAACAAAATAATTTTAAACCTTTGTTGCAAAATATAAGAGCAGACATCGAAGGTATATCAGTATATGAAGATATATCAGTATATCAAGTGCCTGTCTTAAAAAAAATAGGAGTTTATTTCATCAGATTGTTAGTGTGCTAGTATACAGAAATATGTAATTTAAGATTAAAAGTGGAAAGAACTAAAGAAAGCGCAATTTTTCCCTCTTCATATTAAGTTTTAAACTAAAAAACTCTCGACAACACTATTTACGATTCAAGTTGTCAGAAACGAAATGTAAAGTAAAAATTTAATTTATTTATTTGAATCATTGCATCGTTTTATCAATAAGTTAAAAAAATCCCACAAAAATAGCTATATAAAAATAGCTATCTAAAAACTGTCTAAAAATAGCTATCCATAAAAAATCCTTCATTAGTAAACAGTCTACAGCTAATGTATAAGGATATCAATGTCATGAAGCATAACATGTATTTGCACATAATGCAAATACTGTTCATACCCCGGGTTAGTCCCAGAAATGAAAAAGGGGGGAGTAGTAATTACCCAATACTATATGTATGGTAAGTTATTGCTACACGATGTCTCCTCACAGACGAGATGGGACAGTTCGGCGCCATGGCTTGAGTGGTTCATGGCAGAAGTTTCAAATGTTCATAAAAGATATGTCGTAGTACATTTCAGATTTAAAACTACAAATCTCTCGAAATTTATAGCCGCTGCGAAGTGTTAGCTTGAACCGGGGACCGGTCGGGACCTCCCGGCTGTGGGAATCCCTCCGGTCATCAATTTCTATTAGGACGCATAAGAAATTAGCGTCATTACGCAATAATTCGGTCGGAATTAGAACCAGCCATTTTTCAAACTTACGTAAGTGAAATGACGAATGAGCGGACGAGGTGACTTGCACCCCAATTTCGTGCCTCCGTCTTCAAAATCTGAAGAAACTTGACTAAAGAAATGTAAAATTAGGCTCTTTTCTGATCTCATTAGAGAAAGTCTCCAAGTGTATGTGCACTTGGTTTGAAGCCCGATTCTAAATGCATATTGACGCATTTTTAGGCACTGGTATCCGCCGCCATTCTGTAGCGGCAGCCTATGCATACATATATTAAGGAGTCGGTTTTTGTACCCTGCTGCGAGTACATATACACCAGTGTAGCTCGTAGCCAGGCGCGGCTATTCATCAATTTAAGCTTATGGCCGCTCTAAGCCAAATCGAGCTGCAGCGGAACGAGTTTTGTAATATCATCGGGCAGTGGCGATCATCGGCGCAAGCGAGGACTTCGCCCCTTTTTGCTACGCAGTACCACACAGCTCTGAAAATAGACGGCGTAGTATGGGCTACCCCTTGGACCCTTTAAACTACATTTAAGCCGTGACAACTGTGTGGACTGCAAGGGCAGTAATCGACAGCTCAGTGTCTGCCTCACCTCACGGACGAGTATACGTGGACAGCGTGTTTACTGACATCAATCCTGGACCTCTATGCGAGCGTACAACACACGTCAGCTGAGTGCGTCAACAGTCATCGGTGCGGTATGTGTGAGGCAAACAACTGCAAAGTTTATTCGGGATGCGACCGACCGGCACCGGCCTGCGCGTAGTTCCCGGATCGCCAGGAATCGCTGAGCCAACCGGCAAATGGGCGGTGGAGAGTATAGCGGACAGCGTTCCCCAATTAGTGATGGAGTCCCGATTCAGCGAAATCTCCTAAATACGTGTGTCCCCGTGAACTGTGTGCTATCGTCTACCCAAACCCTCTTCACTATGAATTGTGAAGGATCTAAATTTTAGATTAGAGCCACTTAATCTGTGTTGGAGGTATTATGTCCTTTAAGTTTCAATTGTGATGTAATGTGTATTTATATATTAATCTAAATCTAAGTATCAGCGTAATTTTAAATTTTGGGAAATTTCCCTTACTGCACCAACTTGAATTTTGATTAATGAGAATTTGAAGTAGCAATTATCATAACTATCCCGTACACCCCGCTAGTGGCCACAAAACTGACTGGTTCTTTTAGTATAAACACAATATACTTTGATCTATTCATATACCACTCTACCATTTCCAGGGTCACTAAAGGACACTATGGGTAAGTATTAGTGTTGTATTCATGTAAATTTCACCTTATCACAATCAACGGATTTCGAAGGTTAAACTTCTTTCAGATAGGTGAAGCAAGTCAGTCGTACACTAAGAAGCTTGAAACATTCTGCTTACATGCAGGATTTTTTCAAATGGACTGCTGTTGATGAGATGGATAATATGGGATACCAATAAAAAGTTGGCAAATTTATACTGGAGTATTGGTTCCATGTAAGCTGTATCAAAAAGATATATTTAGACTAAATCACACCGGACTAAAACTAATCGGGAAATCAGACGACTAACAATTATGTAGTCAATTTTGTATTCAAGTGTACAATTTCATGTGGTCTATACATATACTAGTTAATATAGACGCAATATTAGTTTCATCCTATTCAACCTATGTTGGCAAAACTACATGGGATCAATACGGAATACAAATGGGTTAGCCAAAATGCGGTGTTTGAGTTGATCTACCATATATGACCCATTTTAGATTAAACATGAAGAAAATAAGACACCCCATTGCAGATGCTAGTATCCATGGATCGGTTTAGCGTTTATTATGAGCTCATCATTATGGAATAACCGATATCTGCAATGGCAGCAAGAAGCTTATCATAAGCCTCACTTTTTGCGAATTTCTAAGGGAAATTACAATTTCAGTCATTCCTTGTGATCGGCATGAAATCTATTTGCTTGTGTAGTTCAGGCTACACGAAGCTGCATAAGCAAAGTTCAATACGGGTTTTGTGAACTAAATTGTAAATGAATTTTATACCGACCGTGTGGAAGGACTAAAATTGTCATCGCCCATGGAAGTTCCCCCAAATCGTACCTTATAGCAATTTTCTGGCCGCTACTACAGATATCGGTTATTCCACGTTGAACAGCACGTAATGAGTAGGAAACCGGTCCACGACTATTAGTATCTGTAATGGGAGTGTTTTCCGAATTTTGAGAACGACGTTATGGTGTGTTTTGTGTTTATCAAAGGCATATTGTTAATGTCATCTGTGTCGCACGACATGTTGATATTTCAATTACAGATGCCAATCAATAGTAATGTCAATACAGATGCTAATAAGCACTTTAAATGCATCCACGAGAACCAATTGGAACTCACATAAGTAAACAGCGTGCATCCCCTCCATCACCAACAACAAATCAGAAGAGGTGGTATGACACCACAGGGGAAAGAAAATAGTGGTTCCAGAGTTTTTCGAGAAGTTTCGTGAGATTCAATTTTTCAACAGCATCCTAGAAACACGTATATTTAGGAGTATCAAAAATCTCCTACGATCGCGCAAAGAAAATGTGAATCATCAATGTGATGAGTATGTGTATAGTGAATGCAAGTTGCGTATCAGGTATGTGCAAGTATCCAGCAAGGTGTGTTCTTGACAAAATGTCAAAGTGCAAAAAAATGAGGTATTTTTGCAATTCCATCTGTTAGTAATGATCACGGAAGGCACATAACACATATCGAATATTTAGCAGCACTTGAGTAAGGACTCAAATCTTGTTAAAGAACTATTGTGTTTAAATAAGAAGCGGTATATATTTTCTGTATATATTAATAATTTGTATAAATATATGTGTCATTTAAATAGTTGTTATAGATATATGTATCAGTTAAAATGATTTTATGAGTAAACGTTATGAATAATCAAGATAGTTATATATGTGAAATCAAAGAATTGATCAATTTAAATCAGAGTTATTATTTTATGTATTGAGTGCTATTCTCCTGTGCTCGTAAGCCGGAGTTTCCATACTCCACCCTTAGTGAAGGCATCAAAAGTAAGTCCTTGTTGAGTAAATTTTGGGTAAGGACAATTTACCTTACAGACTGCAAATGGGGCGTATATGGTAACCGTACGGAAATAAATAATTAAATACTGAGAATGTGAGTTAGAAATCACATGCGTTTTGAACATGTTTATCAAGTGTCTAAGTAGCATGTCTCAATTTATATAATGTTCCTAGGGAAGTCCAACTCAATAACTTTGAAAGGGAAGTCCAACTCAATAAATTTGTTCATGAGTAAACACGTTGAATATATCTAAAGAAAAGTAGCCATGTCTGATTGAATAAAACAGATTGGAGCGCTCTTGTATAGAGAATTCAAAAATTGGGATACACGAAGTAAGATAAACAATGAAGTGAGGTAAACAAAAAAAAACAATTAAAAAGTTGTAGAGCAATGCCAAATTAGTAGGAATCGACAGCAGGAACGTACAAATCGAGTGTACGCAGGTCGATAAATACATGTCAAAAAAGCTGTACATCAGGGTCGAACACTGTTTCACCTGCAATCCTTGTTAAAGTACACTGTATTGTTTTTTCTGGAATATAAATGGGTATACTAATATGGCGCTAAACTAGTTTTTCTGCTCATGTAACAATCAATTATTGTTTTATTCCCGAATACGACACGGATTAGCTAATAACTGGAATGAGTTAAATGAATGGCTTCTACAACAGATTTATTGTCGATTTTCACTTATTATGAACACATTCTACAACTTTATAATTTACGATTTTAGTCTTGCTACGGAATTCTCGCTTTGTTGCCGAATTCGTTATTCTCACTTCATAAATTCCCCACTTGGAGGGTTAGGAGTTTTTTGGGCATGACTATTGGGGGTTAAGCCCAAGTGAGGATTATGCCCAGTGGGGGTTATGCCATTTTGATTGGGTATATCCACTTTACTGTAGATATTCCTAACATGTATACACATTACCCTTTCCTTCTGCTAGGGATTTCCTTAGAAACCCTGTATATATTTTTCAAACTTAGATTAATATTTTACATTTGATCATATAATATATGAAAAATTACAAAATAAAAAGCTGTAGAAAAAGATAATAATGACTTAAACTATTGCTTTACATTTAAATCCAGAAATTATCTCAGTAGATGTTAATTCGCATTGCACGCATTTTATTCAGAAACTGTATGATAATCCACAAAATCCTTCATCTATGGTTTGGAAAAGAATATTTGAAAATATAGATATGAGGATTTTAATATTTTCTTATTTTATTTTGCATCTTGTTCATTTTCCAGCAGGAATGTTAAAGGAACGTCGTTCCCGTTTTCCGGGATTGTGTGCTATGCAAATTTTATGCATCCTTTCATTTTTCCATGCATAGGAAGTAAAACATAAGAAAATGTTCTTGATTTCACATTCATCTTTTTGATGAAGGTTCCCGTTTTAAAATATTTTATGCATAGATAGCAGATTTTATGCATCTTATGCATTCTCAACTCATTGTAAAAGTTTTTTAATTCGGTAGAAATATTTTGTTTTAATAAACACGGTTTGAGAAAAATATATCACATATGAGTGAAATATGAATTGCGGTCGTAAATGAAATTATCTGATTTGTTTCAAACGGAATGTAAAATTACACTCCTTTTTGCTGAACTTGAATATTTTAAAATCATATTTTCTTCATCATGGTTCCCTACAATGAAGAATATGACAAAAATAAGTATTGATTTTTGAACATAAAACAGACTCTAAGCGATCTCAGTATACGTGTTTAAGAATCAACCATTTTCAATCGTGTTTAAGAGTCCCTATGTAGAATATCTATAAAACAAATTAACTATAGCATATAAAATTTGTGACAATTATTTCCATTATTTTCAAATCAGTAATTGGTGAAACCCCCCTTCGCGGCAATGTATGCTTGTATACGTCTAGGTAAGGAGTGATAAAGTTTCCTAATGTTATCCTGCGATACATTCTACCAGACATTCTTCAATTGTTGCTCCAGATCTGCTGCATTTCGGGGTACCCGAATCTGGAGGTCTAGCAATTCCCATACAAGCTCGATTGGTGAAAGACTGGCGAAAGAACTGACCAAAGAACAGAATCAATAGCTGACCAAAGAACAGAATCAATAGCACGAAGACAGTCCACAGATATGCAATCCGTATGTGACACGACATCATCTTGTTGGAAAATGACCCCAGAATGGCGTGCCATGAAAGGTAACGCAAACGGCCGCAGGATTTCATCAACATATCGTTGAGATGTTAAAGTTGTACGCAGGATGACTAGGGGCGACCTGCTGTCGCAAGAGATAGCACCCCAAATCATGACGCCAAAGGTAATGGCTGTGTACCTGTGTAGAACAAAGGATGATTGGGACCGCTGGTCCGATTGGGACCTCCACACACGTATCCGATGGCCAGCTGGTGAAAGACTGAAGCGTTATTCATCGCTGAACACTACGCAATTCCAGTTTGCTGACAGCCATGAAGCTCGGCTACGACACCACTCCGAACGACTCTGTCGATGTTGTGGGGTTATGAACAGTCGTCTTAAAGGCCGCCGTGAGCGTAACTGCACCCCAGCCAAGCGCCGTGAGATGGTGAAAGGTACCACGGGTGTATGGAAGAGGATGTAGCACGTTGGATGCCGGACAATGATGCCGATGGGTCAGTTCAGGCCTGTCGCACAGTCATACGATCTTGCCTCGCATTCGTGCATCATGGCCCTCCAGAGACTTCATTCCGCCGATGAGAGTTCCTTGCAGCAACCATTGCTGCCAGTACCTTTGCACAGCAGTACCCGTTCGGTGTCGGTGGCGGCCTATTGCTCGGTATAACGAGCCGGATTCATGCATTCCGACTATGCGACCACGTTCGAGCTCGTCTAATTGCTTATAAGGTCTTCGACAACGTCGTAACGCATCATTGGTTGTGTCTCCAGGGAACTGCAATGCCGATAACGAACAAAGATAAACCGTCCACATTTTAACCTGTTTTAATGGATGCTAGCTGAGCAGTAGAAACGGCCGCTATGACCGAAGTTAACACTCAACGGCCTTGCAAATTTAATCATTTGTTTACTTGGTATAAAGGAATTTGCATGCAAAAATTCGAGATGATCGATTTTTTTTTTTTTTTTTTTTTTTCAAAACAGTGTACCTTGCAAAATGTTCAAGAATCTTAATGAGACTTGAAATACCATCACAAATGACAGAAAATAATTTAAACAGAAAATAATAACAGCAATATGTGAGGAAAACTATCAAATTATGGTGGTTCTCAACCTATGTATTAAGAATGAGAAATAATTTAAAATCCTTAGTGTTGCTTCAATAAAATTTTGAAAAAATTCATCGAATAAATTTTGAGCTAAATAGGAGACAAACATTACATAGACAGACACACTGGCAGTTTGACCCATGCACACGAACACAGATGGTGGATTAGTTCGAAAAATGGTGGAATTGTTCTGTGGAGTAGACCAAATGTGGTGATCTGTCAAGAACTCGAGTTTCGGTTTTCAACAGGATTATAATACTTTCACTATGCATCACTGTGTATTATAGAGAAAGTAAAACTGCAGTTCCACTGAAGAACAGGGAAGAGCAGAGGTTGGAAGCGTATGTCCCTAGCAAAACGATCTTCAGCATTGCTGTTTAATCGCTTGCTTCGAATCAATTGTGAAAGCCCCAGGCCGTCCGGCTCGTCCAGAGGACTTGGAGCAACGTTCGAATCAATTGTGAATAAATAGAACAATCAAACAGGGTTTCCCAAAAAATTTTTGTGTAACACAATTTGCAGTTTTTACGAAACAACTGTAACCGACATTTGCCGTTTGTATTTAAATAACAATTCAGATGAACTACAATCTCAGTAGACAGATGTAAATGTCAAAGTTACTGGTCTTAAAACATGGTAGATCTCAACTCTGGAAGTCTGGTTCGGTGTGAGATATATGTTTATTATAAAGTAGAAATGTTCAACAGTGTTTAGGCAATATGGTTTTGATGTAAAGTGTTACTTTACTATCGAGTAATAAATTTAATAAAGTGGTAGGGTGGTTTGGACTTTAAACGTTGACTGTAATGAATGCGATGTATACATATAGATAGTGTCGATAGATGTTTCTACATCTCGACTTGTTTGAAAGTTTTATTTTTATATTTCGATGGATGTTTATACATCTCGAATCTTTTGAATGTTTAATCTTTATATATTTATGTCTGAGTATATAACTTTTATGTCTAGCTTTCCTCTTTTATATTGATACATATGTATTAATTTTATTACAATGTACTGGCCTCTGGGAGTGTTGTCGCGACATAAAGCTTGCTTTAACCGGGGTGAGGGAGTCATAAACCCCCGGCCAAGTTTTGGTACTTTGCTTTCAAATCTTCATTTCCCTTTTTGCACTGATATTTAAATCCTCTTTCTTGTGCTGCTATACGCCATCTAAGCGTGATTGCTGTTTTTACTTTGATAATTCTTGTATTTACGGTTATTTATACAATATATATATATATATATATGCATGACATATATATATATATATATATATGTCATGTATTAATCCCTAATTTGATTTCTTTCATTTATAAGTTATCAGGAGTACTTGATAATACTTAACCATTTAAAAGTTATTTCATTCACATAAATAAGAATTTTATCTCTCTTACATTAATATTTATGCAGTTAAAGTCTGATTTATATCTTCTTAATTGTTTTACAATCTCTTTTATTACTTTACCGAATAACTACGATTTCAAAGAGCAATAAATAGTGAACTGGCAGTTACATTAAAATATTATATGATCCAAATATTAGATCGCTTATGTCTATTGATCTTAATTGTAAAAATATTTCAGAATCAATTAAATCTATTCGTTTAATAACTAAAAACGGCTTTACTATGATTGCATACACTACCATAAAAATAAATCATGACAGATACTGGATCGGAATTAGTAATTTAGATGCAATGGGGTGATACTGTATTATTAATCTGTAATTTTCTTTCTTACCGCAGCAGAAATCAACCACTGTCTAATATAATGGTATCACTGACTCTACATTGAAGGTTATATGCTTATGTTTTGAACAGAAAGAGATAGACAGACCTAAGTATAATTTTTCTTGGATTTGAATAATAATACTCGATATAAATGAGTAAAATTGTCATTTACAATTAGGGAAAATTATACAGAATTTTAGAAATAAATCTTAAATTACTCTAAATAAAAATATTTTATTATTTTTCACTTTTTTATTACTCGCACTTCATGTTATTATGTCTTCGTTTAATTCTCGCCCTATAGTTTCCTTCTCTACCAGAGCATTCTTTCTGAAGAGCAATTTAATTTTTGAAAATCTCATGCAGGGTCTGTATTAAGCAGAGAAGGACGGACTGACCTTCAAGTCCTTTAAGATCAACTGATCTACATCTGCGGATCTGTATTCACTGAGTTAGTGCACGAAATACTATTTATTTTTGTGCTCAATAGGTTGCACCACGTATCTCCAGTCTAGATTACTCCAGTAAAATGGTGATACGTGGCTTGGTTTCCCATTATTACACTAGTTCTTCATAATGGCGTCTGAGCAACATTTTGGCACACATTTTAATATAATTTTTGGTTCATTACCAATGTATATGACAATATCTGGGAACAGCAACGCATGCAACGCATGATCGCCCTCGTCAAAGAAAGGGCAAACAAGTAATTAGCTGCTGACTTGTTATTATAAATGAATTTCAAAGTTCCGATTACCAGAGCAACCAACTGCTACACAGAAAATTAATGAACGGCCGTAAGACCCCTATCTACTTTGAAGTGCCGATTAATGAATTTGATCCGTGTGACTATAGAGGACTTGTGACCGTGTGACTATAAATGCTTAAAATAACCTTACTTAGTATATAAAAAGCTAAAATGTTTTGAATTCATCTAATATGAGTTACAACCATCAAACATAATTTCAAGGTTTGTTAAGGTAAGTTTTAGACTCTACGCAAAAGCAAGACACAAAAGAATTAAAATTATTTAAGTAATGTTACAGACGCCTAGATTCGTATTAAATAATTACCAAATATAATATTTAAAAGAATTAATTAATTGAATTTGAAAATTGGAAGAAAATTTCAATTAATAATATTGCTGTACGCAAAAATTTGATGATTTTCATAAAGGCATAAATATGTATTTGCATGCCATATTTTTATTGATCAGCACAGAAGCTCTAGTTTTAAAAATAACAGAAGGTGGTGTAGAATATGACGTATTTGGATTGAACGATCGGAATGCAATACGAAATTTAAGATGGCAATTAAATGAAAAAGTACAATTTAATGAGTTAAATATTAAGTTAAATATGATCTGCGCCACACACGTTTAGAACTGCTGAACATATTTTAAAGATATGGCATCGAACATAAACTGCGCATGCTCTATATTAAAAAAGTTCGCATGGCCGTAAGGAATAATTAGGCTAAGCTTTAAACGTAGAAATTTTAAGTGTAAATTCAAGCTAGGGAGTTAATGCATTTAAAGTATCACAAATTCAAAGGGTTTTATAAAATTGCATTACAAGTATTTCCATCAAAAAAGCGCATTCAAAAATATTTGGGGGATGCAATTTTTACTTGAGTTTTTGATGTATTTTATTTTCTGCAGTTTTTACTATAGAATGTAAAATGCACTTTTTCAGTATATTGCGATCTATTCGTAAAAAAAACTCATCTGCTATTTCATGCAAAATATGTTCATATGTATTATTCACTATTTTTCTCTTTCAATCTACGATTGCAATTCTCACGTTATCGATCCAGCTACCGAGTGGGGTCGTATAAAAATTAGAGATAAGTTCTTATTTCGGATAAAATATTCTTCTTTGTTATTGCGTTATTCATCTAGTTTTTTACTTGGTATTGTAATATCAATAGATAAATTTTAAAACAACGTTAAATTTTAAATAAGATATATCTATTAAAACAATAAAGTTATAAAAGAGCCTTCATATTGTGGTATATAGTGTGTACACTTAATTTTTGGCCGAGCTATTGAGCATTTTTATTCTCTTTTGCACATTTATTTCGAAAATCATACGAATTTTCGGAAAACTGGAAGAAACATCTCCAGAAACTGAAATAAAGATTCTTAGTGAACAGCCTAGTCCCTCTAGATTTCGATGCAGAAAATATATCGGTCGTCATCTAAGCTCTATCCATCATAGCCATTACTGAGAAATTGATGTGTTTAGGAAATTGTTTTAACCAGAAATGAAACAACTGGAAGTGGAAAATTTTTGTAAACCCTCTACATCCTTTGAACTTTAATTTTAAAATCATAGCGGTCCACACTTAAGCTCTATTTATAGCCAAACTTGAGAAATAGATTTCAATAAAATTCCTTAAACCTGAAGTGGAAAACGTGAAGGTGGAAATTATTAATATCCCACAACCCTACCCGTCTCGGTTTCGGAGTTCGATGTTAAATCAAAATCAGTCATCACCGGAGCTCAATAGCATATCTTGAGAAATATATGTTTTAATAGAAAATATTCGCAAAAACAGTAGTAAGCAGCGATTTTGCCACATATAACGTTATCAAAGTTTAAACTATTTTTTTCAGGACATATTCTATATTATAAGCAAACCATTAGCAATATATATTACAAATAGTGTTACAATACTACACAACTGCTTCTAATTTGGATCTATATATTGTTAAAAAGACAAAATGGTTAAAAAAATCAAGCAAATGAAATGCGTTTAATCACGCTGCATTACAACTTTCTTATTCCTTGCACAAAATAGTTTTACTTTCTGATTTTCTGTTATAATTAAAACCCGTGAATACCATTTTTAATTAGTAAATGCATCTGATTTAACCAACATAAAATGATGTTGAACGAATCTACGTATGACACAATTTTCTTTGAATATACATCAACTTCAGAGTATATATTCTTGTAATTAGTTTAACTACTTTATATCTAAAACATGATTTAGAAGATCATAAAACATCAAAAGTAATTATAATTATTTTATAGCGAATTAAAGTAATTATTATAAGATTATAATGAATTATGAAATGATAACGTAAAAATATTAATAATTAAAGCGAATAATAATTGTCGGAAATACAAATAATTTTGGGCAGCTCTTTATTTAAATAATACCTTAATCATAGAAATTCTAAATTAAATATTTTTTTAATAATTTATGTTCCTACAGTTTATGAAAGAGTTACACATATATCTTATGTGCATTTTGGAAATTTCCATGTAGGATGGGCGCTCCCGCAAACCCCAAAATATTACTCTTTCTGTCTCGAATTCTAAGCTAATATTCATGATTTTATTTATTTTTCACTGAATATGAAATACCAAGTTGATAGAGCAAACAGACAAAACAAATTGTTTTCCGCGACTTTTTAAAACTTTACAATAAAGTTAGTGTTTATGACTTTGTTCATTCGTTCTCTCTATCTGTCTGTCTGTCTGTCTGTCTGTCCGTTAGCACGATAACTGCCGTAAAAATGACTTAATCAAAATGAAATTTTAGTATGTTGTTCAGACAGTCTGTAGGACCTATGGGAATATAAAGGAATAATATCACTTAATTAGTTTTGGATTGAACCCGGGTTGAAACAATAAAATGCATTAAACCCTATGGGACCTAATTTTTCAAAAATTTTTAAAGAGGATTTAAAATTCACAAATTGCTTCGAAAATTTTAAGTAATAGTCAAATTGTTCCATAAAATATATCAAAAAAATTCAGCGAAATATATTCAGTAGTTTTTTAAATAAAAAATTAAATAATAATTACACCTCTTATATGAAGCGATCACGTGACAATGATATGAAAAGATCACGTGACCACGATATGAAAAGATCACGTGATCCACTTCAAAATAAAATATGGCCTCCATCCTGTCTCAAAATCATGATTTTTAAAGCTCTTTATAATTCATATCGAGTGTTGTATCCGTCTTAAAACCACTTTATTTTTACTTAAATTCTGTGCATCTACATACTGAAACAACGCAATTACAATATATTTGAGTTTAAATGATCATCCAAATTTGATTATTTCTACAACGAAGCCTATTTTTCACTTATGTAAAATGTAAACAGCAAAATATGTAGAATGAGTTGCATTAGAATTGCTGTGTTTCTTTAACACAAAATTATTTAGGTCATGGAGTCTGCATAGCTGATATGAAGGAAATATTCATTGATTTTACAGAGGGAAGGATGATTTATTTCGATGAAGTTTTAAGCTTAGAATTTAATTACTTGTAGCTCCATAGTCTTAATTTTTAAATAAAATAAATTATTATAGTATTGTGAAGAATGAAATGAATGGGTAGTTGTGTAATGAATGAAATGCTGCTTTTATAGAGAGAGCCAGGCGTGTTATTTTTTCTATGACGTCATTTGAATGAATTTCAGTTGTTTTCGATGAAGTGTTCAAATATAATAAATTATCGTAGTATTATGATAATTCTAAAATTATTACCAAGGAATGTATAGCATTTTAGAGATGTTTAATCCATGAAATTTATAATGATGATTTATAATGAAATTTATAATGAATTTATATTTCAATGCCGTCATTTAAATGAAGTTCATTTTTTTCGATGAAGGTTTAAGTTTTCAAATATAATAAATTAATGTAGTATTGTGATAAGTTTTAAAATATTACCGAGGAATGTATTGCATTTTAGACATGTTTAAATAAAATTGCATTGAAGTTGGAAAGTGTTTCATAATCAATGCTTTAAGCATGATTGATCTTTCTTGTTCTCTCTTGTGTTTGTTGGGTGTGACGTAAGCGCTATTAGTCACCTCCTGTGTTTATGACCGTTGGTGAATGAGAATCAGAACTTTCTGGATTTCCTTAATGGTCTCTTTGAATAAAAAAATAACGTTGAGGGCTTTTAAGCGTTAGTGGGGATTGCAACGGTCGAGTTCATTTGACGCAAAACCTTGTGGTATCTAAAGAGAAGAATTTATCAGACAATTACAGAGCTAACTAACGATTGATTCTCTAGCCCAATATGGGCGAAAACGAGCTGGGCCGTAAAAAAGTTTGACTATCTTGGAAATAGAAGTAGATTCTTCAGTTTCATACAAAATATCTGGTGGCTGGGCTCTGCAAAAAGAAGTCAGCTCGGAGAACTCAACAATGCATCTCGACCAATATATTGATGCTCAACTAAATACTGGCGTCCGGTATAAAGTCTGTGTATGATCCGGACATGGATTTAAGAGTTCATAGCAGGACCGTGGAGTCCCTGATAACATCGAAGTCGATTTCACTGAATACTTCCCGGCAGTCCAAACATACACCTCACAATTTCGGGTAGGCTGGATGGTCTGGGCCGAAGAAGGAGATCTCAGTGAATGTATATTTCACTGAAATGTCTGGCTCACTGAAACAGTTTCATCGTTGCAAGGGCAAATCCAGAGTTTTATTACGAGGGGGGGGGGGAGGGCGGTTCCGGGGACTCTTCCCTGGAATTTTTTTAATTTTGGGCTGTTGAATAGTTTAGATAAATTTTGTTGTTAAGTTATATTACTATACTTAATAATTAAAGTTGAGCTTATCATTAAACTATATGGAAATATGGTTTAGGGTAAATTATAGATAAGTATGACAGAAAGGATAAGCTAATAAAGGATACAATACATATACATTTATACAACAACCAAAGGGATAATTTACAATGTATTTAATAGAACAAGTTTAAATCTAAATTACGAAAACGTTTTAATTATTTTACGTTTCTTTATAACAAACAACTTTATAAAAAAAAGTTTATAATGAAAAGTCAAGCCGCCTTGGTTTCTTTGAAAATTTGTCAATCACTTTATTTACATCAATATGAATGTCTCTATGGATGTGTATTAATGCTAGTCCTGAAAGTCTCTCTTCTGTAATCTCAAAAATTATTCTTCATCGTCTTTATTTTTTTTCTATTTATAACCCCGACGGGGGGGGGGGCGATCGCCCCCTCCGCCCCTCGCTGAATCCGCCCTTGCATCGACGTTCTCTATTTTTGTTGATAAACTCAATTGTTTTGCTAGGGGGAACCTTCCTAAATTCCATGATAAAGAACGCAAACGTTAAGTTTAAATTTAGTTATTTTGGTATCGGCTAGCATGAACAACGGATTATTTTAATTTCTAATTAGAAGCATTTTGTTCACTGAGCTCATTATTTTAAGTGTTTTTATATTATATATTTCCAATGATGCATAAAATTCAATTTTTATTGAAACGCATAAACTTTTAATAATTTTATGTGTTTCAATAAAAAGTTTTGACCACTTGTCAGCGATATTATTCCAAATTGAGTCCAGCGTTGTTATCCACTAACCAAGTTTATTTTCAATTTGTCAGTTGCAGCAGAGGTCCTGTAAAGCGGATTCTTTTCCTCAGAACATGTCTCCCAAATAGGTAAGAGGTCACATTATCTAAATTTTACTTATTAAAATTGGTTTGTATAAAAACTTATTCGCTATACGATTGTCGGCAATGTTGCCGGTGGTAAAGGTTTACTGCGGTACGTACTTTACCATAGTAGCGGCAGTAAATATTTCTCAACTGTAGACTAATTTAATATCCTCTGGTCGTCGTAAAATTCTTTAAAACAATAATATAAATAATTATTTAAGTGCATTTTTCAGATGTTTATATATCATATGCCATAAAGATGTTTATATATCATACGTCATAAATATGTTTGTATATCATATATGATAAAGATGTTTATATATTATATGTCATAAATATTTTTATATATCATATGTGATAAAGATGTTTATACATCATATGTCATACAGATGTTTATATATCATATTTCATACACATATGGTATTTTCTTCGTTTACAGTACATAACTTTTGACTAATATCACTGAAATATGAAAATGATTTTCATATAAATATTTAATACCAACCAAAATTCATATAAATATTTAATGAACTATAAATCTTTCAATTTAAAACACATTTTGTTCGTGGGTGATTGCAAATCATTGAACTTATTTAAGTAAATACATTAAGTAGAGAATATCGCCATCTGTTACAACTTTGGGAACACAATGAATAACAAGTCCTTTGACAACCCATTTTCATTTAGTTCCAAATAGGTTTTTAGTTTTTCCACAGTACCGGAAAAAGCACAAAAATGAATTAAAAAGATTAATTTTTTATCATTGTTAGGGATAATTAACTATCGAAGGATGCTTTTCCTTCACCATGAATAATTATATATATTTTTTCTCTTTTTGAGAGATACTTCAAACAATCCTTTAATAGTTTTAATGTTGTTATACATTTATATTACTTATATTTATAATCCGTCATAAGGAGATGATTTATCGCTATCTAATTTGCGTACCTACATAAAGAATATTGTCATTTGTTGCAAAATAATCTTGGAATATAATGAATAAAAGTTTCTTTATCTAGTTTATCTTCAGTACCGACAACATTAAATCAACATTGATTCTAAATTTATTTAGGACGGACGTCGATCCGTATTGTTTATTAGCAGTTCCTTAGTTTAAACTACTTAATCCATAATTAGCAAGATTACAAAATCTGCATGTTTCTTTTCGTCCTGCTGTCGCATTTAATTAGACATTTAATTATACATTTGACATTTCTTCAAATATAACGCTTACATTTTTTCGCATTTTCTAATCAAATTGCTACATCAGGGTAATTACTATTCATTGTGTAACACGTGTTACACAATGAATAATCCTGGATGAAAATAGGTCAGGTTCTTTCTTTCAATACTACAAATATAAAAACTGAACTTTTAAATCCTACTAGGAAATGCAAAAATAAAAAAATGGTATTTTTTGTCTTAATGCTTTTTGCACAAATATTTTAATGTTTTAACTTTTACTTCCCCGCTTAAATATTTTGATAATACTAATGGAGGTTATAAAATGTGGGGATGTATAGTAAGGGGGAGTAAAAGGAAAAAAGTCAGTGTCTATATTTGCTATAGCTGCCTATTGGTTAATTGATTAAATTTGAACTTCATTTTCACTAGGGCAGTAGCGGCATATTTCGAGCAGAAGTAAATCTCCATCTCGATGTCACTTCGTCCATGTTACTTTGAGACTGCCACTTGAGACGATTTTCAATTTTGATGCTGTCCATTTTAAAGCTAGTTTCAATCATTTGGAGTTCGATTTTATTCATGTTCTGGGTGATTGGTCGCTCGTTCTATATATGCTAAAAGCTCTAACTTTAAGCAGGGTCACTAACTAATAGCAGGATAGCTCTAACTTTAAGCAGGGTCGCTTTAAGTCTTTCTGAAGCTCTCAAGGAAAATAAATTCTAGCCACCCTCCTTAAAATATACATATATAGTAAAAATGTACATTGAGAACGGAAGATGGACCCAGATCTTAATGGTCTTCTAGCATTTGCCCTGACAGAAATAGCTGTGACTTTAAGGACGTTGCGCCACTACTCGATATAGTTTGAGATCAAAACATCTTTCAGGACTTTTATATATTGTTTGCGGCATGAAGAAGTGAAACTGGATAGACCTGCGACATAAAGAAGTGAGACTGGATAGACCTGCGGCATGAAGAAGTGAAACTGGATAGACCTGCGGCATGAAGAAGTAAAACTGGATAGACCTGCGTCATGAAGAAGTGAAACTGGATAGACCTGCGGCATAAAGAAGTGAGACTGGATAGACCTGCGTCATGAAGAAGTGAATCTGGGTAGACCTGCGGCATAAAGAAGTGAGACTGGATAGACCTGCGGCATGAAGAAGTGAAACTGGATAGACCTGCGGCATGAAGAAGTGAAACTAGTTATTAAATCGTTATAGTAGTCAGAATCTAATTAATTTAATGAGATACAAAACATTATATTTATTTATTTTTGTGGTAATAAGAAATAATATTGATCATTTGTAATTGTGGATCGCAAAACCGTTCTTCTGAGCATGGTTATAAACTTATGGAACCAAAGACGGGCAACCTCCATGATTACTACTAGTACTACTACTTGATCATTTATGAGTAACTGCATAAAATATCGCCATCTGGTGTGAAAATGAGTTAATTGATATAACGTTTCTTAAAAGGGCCCATTTTTATGAAGTACTAAATCTTTATTTTTTTTTTCATTTTATACGAATTTCAGAAAAAACACTATCAACAGTTAATACATATAAAAAAGTTCTTTGAAGATCGTTTAGGATAATTAATTGTCGAGAGAAGCTTTTTTCTTTCTCTTGAATAATTAAGTTTTTCCCTATCTGTTAGAGAACGTTTAGTTAATTAATTATCAGAATTAATGTTGTTATATATGTATATCAGTAATCTTTATAATCTGTCGCTAGCAAAAACTCATTGCATGGAATACTGATATTGTATTCTAAAAAAACGTTGAATATAATTTCCAGGATTTCAGTAAAATTAAAGAATAACATAATGGGAAATATAATCTTTTAGATGTAGTTTAATTATGCTTGGTGAATATTAACAGAGATAGTATTCTTATGCATTTGGACAGTACAATCAAAACATATAATAATATTGTTTCAGATATTTATATTCAACATTACATTTCATGTAATGTTATACATATGATTAAATGATATGAATAAAACGACATAACTAAATCTCAGAACATTATTGGAGTTACAATGCAGTAAAATATATCATGTGACCGCTTTACGTAATGCATTCGATGTCCCCAGTTGAAAAGTATTTCTCCTCGAAGAAATTCCGTTTTTAAAAAAATAAAAGTAGCATGGAATGTGTGTTTCTATACTTAGATCCTGCCGATCCGGTGGTAAAGCGGTCAGGGGCATGCGTTTCCGTCTGATCGCTGGATTGCCGGGTTGTGGGTTCGAATCCCGCCAGCGGGCATGGATGTTGTGCAGTCGAGGCAAAGTCAGATTTCTGCCCTTGGGCAGCCTCAATAAAAAGTGAAGCTGCAAATTCTCCCTTTCGCCATGGGATCAGGGGTCTTGTGGACGTGGTGCTAGGCGCTCCTCACCACGGAGGATAAGTCACAACAACATACTCAGATCCTACGTAGAGTCCATATAGGTCAATTGAAATCATCAGTTAAATATAAACATACTTATAAATCAAGAGGAAAATATTAATTCTTTTAAAGGAAAATTTGTCTTTCTGAATATAAGATAAAATGCATGTTTGGTACCTAGGAGATTATTTATGATCACTCTTTATTAATTTCGATAATTCATTTCCAGTTCCTCTGAGTAGAAAATCCAGCAAAAATATTAGGCAATATCCTTCCTTTCTATCCTAAAATTCTTTTGCCTTCCTTTCTATCCTAAAATTAGTCATAAAATTGCTAAAATTCTCAGTAAGTTTGACTTCAAAGTGATATTTTCCTCTGTTAATAATATACATTTCTCTTCCTTTAAGCATTCTAATAACTGGGATATTTGTCGAATTTCTGGTCACTGCAGACTATCATCATATATTGGATAAACTAAATGTGCTTTAAATTGCCCTTTGAGAGACATTGAGCCGAAAACCAAGAAAGAAATATATTTTCAATTACGAATTATTGCTAGATAAATATTCACGGCTTGATTTTCTCCTGTCTCTAGTATTCAAAATGTCCGCTTCTGTTTTTTTTTGGATGCCTTTGAAGATTTTCATATCAATAAAATTTTCATTTTTCTGGTTAGGGATTTGTCAATGGGACCCTATTTATACTAGGTATAGCATGAGTGTGTCAATATATGTCAATATCACTATGTCAATTTTTCAGCTCCATATATTGACTTAATATACTCTGGAATATATAAATATTTCCTGTTTGCTTCTCAAGTTTATATTTTCTTCATTTTCTATTTTTCTCCCATTTAGTCACACCAGGTGGTGCTAATACATTCGATTCTGTCTTTTAAGTAATTCTTGTTTATTCAACATACTCTAGCACTCATTTAAGCAGTCAGGTCCAGGCTTGTTCACACTGAAGAAGGAAACGCAAATATTTCTGGAATGTACATCCATGTACATAACTTTATTTGCACTGCATTTTATGTTATAGTTAGTTCGTTCAAATGTGAAATACCCCCAAAACAGTATATGTCAACGTCTTATAAATGACGTAATTTGTTTTAAATAAATTAAAATAATCTAATTTCAGATAGAATGAAAACGCCAATAAAACGACAAAAGATATTTTCTTTGGTTGATCTTTTTGAAAATCCAAACACCGCTCATATTTTCCGATTTAAATATTCGTACTAAATGCATTTAAAATATTTTAATTTGTTAGAAATATATCACTTTAGACTTATTTACAAACAAGAATCATTAAAAAAATTAGTTAATTCGAGTTAAATGATGCCTATTTAGGCATCCGACTCAGATTTGATTGATTTTTTATTACTCAGTAAAAATAAATCAAATCTGAATCGGATATTACACGCCATCTCAATATTTGTACGTGATATATGACTTTATATATTCAGAGAAAATTTTATAAATGCTTTCATTTTGTATATAGCTGATTTCTGTGTTGTAAAGGATTATTGATCCTAGAAGCTCTATGTATCGGATTTATAGACTCTATGTACAGATATTATAGATCTTACAGCAAGAAAGTTAAAAGGGTGCAGGAGTGACTACGTTTAGAGCAGTGTTTGAAAAATATCCACTTCTGACTGTCAACTCAAAAGACTCAACATTCGACTTCGCAAAAGTTTCTCACGTAGATTTTGTCGTGAAGGGCTCTCAAGTTAATCAACTACAAAGTGTCAAAAATCCACGAATTTTTGGTGCTCTAACTTTTACAGTTCTTTCATAAAACCGCTGAATTATCGGTCTTTCAAGAATAGCACAACCCTGCCTACAGCACATCTTTCCCCCAACTGACACTTTCAAAGAACACGATACGTGGTCTTTTTTCAATTTTAATCCACGGTATTTTTATAGAAACGATGTTCAAAGCCTTTTTCCAATTCCTAAAATCATCCGTTAAATTTTTAAAAGGTACGATTTAAAGGTACGAAAATGCAGATTATTTTGTAGTCATTCGATTAAAATGGACGAATTGGTGAAATATAAGTTAAAACTGTCGTTAGTTAAAACTGTCGTGAGT
Source organism: Amaurobius ferox (assembly GCA_951213105.1). Taxonomy (NCBI): domain Eukaryota; kingdom Metazoa; phylum Arthropoda; class Arachnida; order Araneae; family Amaurobiidae; genus Amaurobius; species Amaurobius ferox. The sequence goes on from OX578134.1 coordinate 139,097,457, forward strand.
TTTTTATACAGAGAAGCAGGAACGTAGATTATATATTTAAAAAAAATCATTTAAACATAAAATTTTACGGAAACATGTTTTTAAAACATACAATCATGGGGGAGGGGACGTTATTTAGGGATACGCAAATGTGAAGCACGGAAAGCAATTTTACTTTTTATGTAACAACGCTTCATGTACCTGAGAAATTCCACACAATACACAGGGTTCATAGGAAAGTATTTAAGCATCTCATTAACTTTGTAAGGTTCTTTGCATACGTGTACACTTTAGATATACAGTAACGGCCATGCTTGGTCGAGCAATAGTGATCTAAAAAGTGGTGATCTAAATAGTGAGCTAGTGGAAAATCTAAAATAAAAAAAAACTCGGCAACAACGCGAGATAGAAAAAATAAACTATAGAGCATTATCTAACTAGTAGGAATCGGCAGAAAAAACTATTATAGAAGGCCTTTACAAGGCGCAAGAAGATTATTAGTGAATTGATGTACTGACTAGGAATGCTGAAATAAACAACGATTGTCATCTCAAAGACGTCAAATACATAATCAGTGAATCCCTTCCCTCGTCGATCTAAAAAAAATGAAACTGCCAACAAACTGGAGAAAATAGTTGTCCTGGAACCATTTCCTACTTGTAGATAACTTTTGAGATGATATTATACAAAAGCAAGGATGTCGGATAAAGCAGTTTGGAGGAATCTTCTGCTGGTTTCATGGATATCGACCCTATCCAACACCAGAGATCTCCGGAGACAGAACCTTTTCAAGATTTAGAAACGCGGGCAGGTAGGGCCTATGAATATTGCATGGTGCAAAAATAGTTTCCCACTTTATACCAAGTTCACTGCTTAAGTTGGGCGTTTTTTATGTACTAATGCTGCCAGAGAGGCATTTTTGAAAAATACAATGTTGGTTTTAAACTACCTAAAGGTTAGTCTTTTGAACTTGGTCTATCTCCGACTACTCAGGCCAAGTGGGATAAGTAGATGGAGAAAATCAACAACACTTGCACGCACAAGGATATACAGCTTGTTCAAAATGCCCTCTAGTAGAAATAATGCACATTTGAATTCGTCACAGAATATTCCCGAGTATATGAAAAAAAACATTGCAGGTTTCAGCTTGTAACATGTTTTGAAGATATGATTTTTCATAAGTATTTATTGCTTTCTATATACGTGTTTCGTTCATTCCTGCTGCTCATTCCTACTAATTAGACAAAGTTCTACTGCTTTGCAATTTCGGACGGCCTGGGGCTTTCACTGCTTTGCAATTGGCTTATTTTCGTCCAGTTCACTCTGTTGCTGAGTTCACAATTTTTTTTAATTATTCTCTATGATAGCTGCCATCACTTAAAATCGATTGGACATATTGACATAACTATACAGATAAACCTAATATGTGAACTCATGGACTCTATTTACAAAATTATTTTAGTGCTTAAGGACTTTCCTAAGAACTCTGTATAAATAACATTTAACTATAAATGTTTATTATCTTGATGGCAAATGCTTTTATGATGACAACATAATGCATAAAATACATAAAATTATTTACGAGTATTGTTTGAATTTATTACTAAATTTTAAATTTAAATAGTAGTTTATAAACTGCTATTTTAATGAACTACATAGATAAATAATCATTTTGCACTGTTTGGTAGTAAATAATGTTAAACAACAAATCTATAATTTTAATAAATTATTTTGGATTTAGAATATTTTGCTAATACATGCTATTGTTTACAATCTTTATCTGCATATGGTAATTTCAACGATTTTTTTTTCTTTATGGAAGAACAAGTTTTAAGCGATATAACAATAATAGCAAGAAAATTCGTTTTGCAGGTTTTCATTTATAATATTCTATATAAATGGAAATCAATATAAAAAGTCAAAGTAATGGACGACGAAACATTTCCTTCATTATTTTTTCGTTGTGAACGATAACAAATAATACCGATTCATTATGAGTGCCTGCACAACATATCGCCATCTGTTGGGAATTTTTTCCCTCCATAATAAATATAAGAATGTTTCCTAAAACAACTATTTTTCATTAAGTTTCAAATCTGTTTTCAGCTTACCAAAATCGAAAAAATTAAATCAACAATTAATACTACCAGAAAAAAAAATTTTTTCATCAGAGTTTAGTATAATTAATTGACGAAGGAAGATTTTTGTTCTTCATGAGTAATTAAGTTTTTTCCCTATTTGAAAGAACCTTTAGTTAATTGATTAATAGAATTAATGCTATTAAATATGTATATTAGTTATCTTTCTAATCTGTCGTAGGTAAAAAATTGCATGGGATCTTAAATGCTCTTAAAAAGTGATGTGTATAAATTCTAGATGCTCTTAGATATTACAACACAGGCAGTAAGAAACAAATCATAAGCCGTGATATGATGTAATTTCAGTAAACGATTGACGATCATTCAAATATTTGCATTTTACCTTCAAATGGAATAAAGCCCATTGAAATGCACGTATTCCTACTAATATTTTGAACAATAAAAATATATTCAACTTAATGCTACGAAAAATTAGAAGTGGGTAAAATATGGACTTTATTACAGACTCAAACTCATTTTCTTTATATATCAAAAAAGCATTTAACAGAGTCTAATTGCATAAAATAAGATGGTTGCTTCTTTGAAATTACACCAAATTCATACTTCAAGTTCGTTTTCATTTGGCGACATCGGGTATTTAAATTTGTCAAGATGGCAAAAATAGGACAGTAAACCCTAGTGTAAAGGGGTAGAACCATCTCTGTCTTTCGTAAAAAATTACGTATGGAACAAGCACTTAATTCATGTAAACATATTTAGTTTATTATTTCAGATTTTGACAATTTTTCAGGGGGATTTCGTATAAAAATGTCAGTTTGCTTTCACCAAATCGTACCGCAATCTACTTAGCACCATAAGTGGTTGGTAAAAGATTGAACACATAAGTGGTTTGTAAAAGACTGAACACATAAGTGGTTGAATCGACTAATTAAATGACATATCTTAAAACCAGATTTAAAGGCCACTTTATTAAGAAACCATCCTACAGAAGTACAACAAATAAATAATTTTAAGCCGAAGCGTTTTCGAACACCTTCATGTTCGTCCTCAGCTTCTCCTTCATGAAGGTGTTCGAAAGGGCTTTGGCTTAAAATTATTTATTTGTTGTTCGTCTGTAGGATGTTATTTTAATAAAGTGACCTTTAAATCTGATTTTAAGATTTGTCATTTAATTAGTTGATTCAGTGATTTGAAGTTTAACGTGTCGCCACTAGTGGTACATAAGTGGCTTGTAAAAAATAAATGGAAAATGTTTAAGCTAGACTAGATACACACATTGCACAAAAATATACAGACGTCACATTAAAATAATAAATTCGTGTTCGAAAGTTCCCGGAATATGTAAAGAGCCTGGTCGAACAAGTTTTTGACTGGATCCCAATACCTTTCCCGTACATTACAATGTATCGTAAGGAAAGTAAAAAAGCATAACCTATATGAACATTTTAAGAATCAATATTCCACTGCAATACCTGATAGCATCGCCGGATTCGTTTTAGGCCTTCTTTACAACCCTTTGTTTAATCTTCTACATTGGTACAACAATTCTATGGTCATGAAAATTTCATAGAAATGTCCCTAAACACTCTATTAAATTTGTAAGGGAAGCTTCATAAGTGTGCATGTTAGGTTTTTTGTATATAAAATTGACTATGGCCGATAGAATAAAATTTATTGCAGAGCCTATAGTCGAGATATATAATGTTAGAACAGCGAACAAGGTAGCAAAGAAAGATAGAAGAAAATTGTAAATTACAAAATTGTAGCGGATTATCTAACTTGTAGGAATTGATATCACTAACGCATAAAATGGGTGTGTGAAGGACAATAAGCATCTGTTTAAAAGTCATATTATCTGGGACTATAATACGGGACATCTGCAAACTTGTGATAGTACGAATTCAATCTCGAATTCAAAGGTGTAACGATGCTGACGGGGATCAATTTGAACAGACTGTACAATAGATTCCTGTGCAAGTAAATGCTGCTTATTTTACCAATCCTAAAAAGAACAGTCATTTGACAAAAACCACATTGTGTGAAAGAGACAGATGCATTTTGTAAAAGTTTTATTGTTAATTCTCACTAATTATACAATGCCTTATAACTTTGTAATTTGCTTTTTTCACCCGTCTCTCTTTATTGTTCAGTTCGCTATCGTAGCATTTTAAAATTTCCACTAAGGCACTGCAATATTTCAATAATCTACTAGGGACACTGAAATATATTTTACTCGATCGGGCATGGTAACTTTAATTTAGATAGACCAAACATGCACATCTATGAACATTATCTTACAAAATAATTGTTGTGGTTGTAGTTGTAATCCCAGACCACACAGCCTGCATGAAACTTGGGTGACTAAATGTGCGACGGGTGAATTGCAAAATAATTTGAGTGCTTAAGAGTTTACCCAGGCACGCTACAGTTTACTTTGCAATAAGGGGATTTAAAGGAACTTGTTTGCAGTGAGGCCAAGGAGCTGAGTAAGTTGGAAAGTTCATCTGTGTATGGAGGACATTTGCAAAGTAACTAAGTTTTACAGAGATACTTCAGATTCAACGTCAGTCACCTATGAACAGCACACTCGTAAATGCTTACTGCGGACAATAAGAAAATAGCAATTTTCTGTTTTATAACTACCTGCATAAAATTTTGCAATTTACTGAGAAATGGGTTTTAGAAGCAATATAAATATAACCAAGCTACTAATGAGACTAATATTTAATTACGTTCCAAACTCATTTTCGGATCATCCATAGCAAGGAAAATGAAATCACAATTAATACATCCAAAAGAAGAACTTTTTTATCACAATAATTAATTTTCGAAAGAGCTGGTTTTGTTCTTTATGAATATTTAAGATTTTTCCTATGTCATTAAGATTATAGCTATTGATTAAAAAACGCAATGTTAGTACATATAAGTTTTACGTATAAGTCTAGGATTGAACATATATTAAATGGAAAGCGAATTTTATATGATCAAAGGTGGGCTATAAAAATTTCAAGGCACTTTAAGAAAATTGCCAAGATATTGAAACTTATGGAGAGTCTTATATTTATCATTCAATTAATGAATTATAGCAGAAAATTTTATGTGTGGCTTGATGGATTTTATTTTTTATTGCCAGGCAGATTTATTTAAGGAATAGACATCCTTAAATGTATATTTTGGATTGACATATAAAAGCCAATGGTGAATATATTTGATCAATATACCTGTATAAATTTTGATGTGATCATCAGTATATGCTTTTCTCCTCAGATTAATAAAATCAACTACTGAGGGAAAATAACAACACAAATTATAACTTTATTTATACTCAAACTCTTGAAGAATCATTAAGACTTTTGTGGTTACTGATTAAAATTAAAATACAAAATTTCATAGAAATAGTGTACTCCACAGGGAAAAATAAAATTTGTTATATCTTGAAAACCGTTAAAAATATTAAATAATAGTGTATTTTTATTTATTGTTAAAAATACTTACAAAGTAGAAACGTATTTGATAATAGTAAACATGTTATTTTTGTTTCCAATTTAAAAAAAAAATAGGCACTCTTTTCAGAACGGTGCATCTTAACGTTCTGAAAATTTAGTCAATCCTCTCTATCTAAAGAATCCCTTCTAAATAAAGTTAATCCCTTCGAAATAAAGAATTACATATAAGATAGTTATTTTTCTGAAAATATTTTATGTAATGCACGTATATTTTTTTTTCAGTTTCTGAAAATTGAAATGATACAAAATTCACAGTATTCTTCTCTGAACTTTTCAAGAGTGAATATTTCCATGGAGTTATTGAATTGCAATAAACATACCCCATTTGTTAAATTTGTTCCCTTTTCCTAAAGAAATCATGTTAACTTAAGATTACAGGAAAATACGGCGTGAGACTAAATAATGTAATATATAATTCGGGTAATACACCAGTGAAAACAAGCTGAACAAAGGAGTCAGACGAAGAGGCACCAGGCTTGACACTTCAGTTGAGAAAGGTTTACGACCAATAGATTCGCAAATTGGTGATGATTAAAGGTGTCTAAATGGGCGTAACATATGCTTCCGGATAAGACTTGAAAAAGGGTGATGTTCCAATTCACCTCTTCCCATTTCATCCTGTGTCTCTAGTTATTCCCATTTCATGCTGGCTGCATCCCCTCCTAATTACCTTGTGGTCTTCACCTGTTGGCAGAGGGGGAAACTGTGTACGTTCCCCAATAGTATATTCTCTTCACAGCTCTCCTCCCATGTTGGAGGAGCTTTGTCCCCCTCGCGGCCGTTCTATTTAGAATGGCTTAACTTTGTCAAAACATATACAGTAAAGATAATTTCCCTTTCGAAAGATCTATATTCGTCTATATTGATTTTATACATAACTAGCAGTATACCCGTTTTTGTACTGAAAATATATTATAAAGAAACTTAAAATTCACCATCAAGTGCAAATATCTATAGTATTCTAAATGACATTGTTATTCAAAACATTCCATTAAAATAATTAATTTAAGGCTCCAAAAGGGGAGTTCAAAATTCTCAATATACAAAACTCAATATTTAGGGTAGTAAAATGAAGTTCACGTATACTGCTATTTAAAATGGTTGATGAGCAGGTCCCATAATAAGAAATATTTTATTGTTAATGAAGACAACATTAAATGAACATCTCGAAAAATTAATGACCTGAATTTTTTTTTCACGAAGATGGTTAACAATCATTGACATATTTTTCTAATTGTCCGATCGAATATTTTTAATTTCTATTTAGAATAATTTACTTGCAATTTCCTATTCTGCCTTCCATTGGCAAATATCTTTGACATTTGGGTGATTTTTCATTACAAACAAATGTGTCTCTGTCTCAAAGAAACATTAAGCGTTTTTTTCAAAAATGCCATGAGTGACATATTATTTTAAAGTATTATATAATTCACATAACATTAATAATTGATAAGTGATAAAAAAGCTCAAAATTATTTTCTATGGACATCAAATTTTGTAGCTTTATTTTACGAGATATTACTCCAGAAGAGTATTATAGTTTTTATTTTTAAAATACTAGTTATTAATCGAAGCGGTACGATAACTATAAACCCTTTGGACGTTTATATCTTCAAACCTAATAGTTAAATATATATAACTCCTTTTACTTCTTTTGTTAAAAATATGGTGCACATTATGAATATATGAAATGATTTCAATATTTAAATATTTTAAATATTTTTCGAAGAGACCAAAGTTTTTATGCGAGCAATGATTAGCTTTACTTTGATTAATTTCACTCAAAATATATTCGTAAATATAAGAGATAGATATAAATAGCAAACGACAAAAGATTCAATAGGAAATCTAGTTTCTTGATTTATAATTTGTTTTTTCAGTTTTTGAGAAATCGTCTTGCAAATTAAAGAATATTAAAATTTTTCTGTTTTCCAAATTTGTAATGTTTATATATCTCAAAAACTGAGAATATTAGCTATAAACTATACAAAGTAATATGCAGCCATTTGATAATTCTAAATGGATATATAATAGGATTTTGGATCGAGTTTTTAATTAAAGAACTATAGTGATTCTAATTTCGATATTTTATTATTTTGAACTGGTTTGAAAATGTTTAAAGAAGACAAACCACACACAAAGAAAAATGTAGCTCACGCGAAATAGTTTCGGTTCCATCGGAATGGAGCTGCTGTCGAATCTTTTTTAATAAAGTTGTGTATTTCAATAGTTTCTGAAAGGAATCAAATACAAAATTATTATTAATTCCATGAAAAAAATTGACATTTGCTTGAATATTTAAGATTTTTAATACTAAAAGGAACGCAGATTTGCTGCATGTATCATGTTGGTAAAAATGCCCACAGTTGTAAACATCATGCATATATGAATGGTACTATAAAACAATTAGAAGTATCCATTTCATAGAGATATCTGATGAGATGGTAGTTACTCTACCTAAATTATGTAATTCTATTTAAAAAACGCCAAACAATATATTTGCAAGTAATATTTTTAATTTGTTCTCAACACTAATATTACGACTGGTGAATGTCGTTTGGATTTTCTCCCTTTAAGACACCTGCAATCACCAGACAATTTTCAAAGTGATCGCAAGTGAGACGGAACTCGTCGGAACTCATCCCCTAAGGAGTCATTTGCACCCTTCTCAGTTGGGAAGAAAGTTGGGGAACAGGTTTACTTTGGATACGGGATGAAATGCTACTATTTTAAAAAAGGGTAGCGTAAGAGGTGAAATGGGACCGGTTGAAACGGAAATAAACCTGAAAAAGCTACATAGAAAGGGGAGGTCCAATCAGAACGACACTAAGTTGCAATAAGGAAACAAGTACAATCAGGGCATCAAATAGAGTGTGGTGATATACTGTTTAAAATAAATATTTAATATTTAATTTAAACAGAAAAATTACATATACATTGATCCTTCACCTCGAACAACGTACAATGAGAATTTTCAAGAAATGCAAAACGTTGACAACTAGTACAATTACAACTAGTGTAAATTAAAAATGGGATTTTGAGAGCCTTTTGTTCGACCCTCAGGAAATAATGAAAGTTAATTAATAAACGTCTCAGAAAAACAAGGATATGCGATATTTTGAAAAATAGGAGTCAAAATCCCAAAATGAGTATTTTTGTAACCATGCACGCTGTACCCCAGAAAAACAAAATGATCTAAGTACATGTATTGGAATAAACAAAATTGTTTAGTTGTTTCTATTGCATTAAGATTAAATATTCTAAAAATATGTATAAGCAATATTTTACGTATTATTCCAGTTCACTTAAAATTTTATGTTTCGATTTCGCATTAAATATTCTAAAAATATGTATAAGCGATATTTTACGTATTATTCCAGTTCGCTTAAAATTTTATGTTTCGATTTCGCATATGTCTTATACTTTTCGGTACATAGAGCAATTTTAAATGAAATGAGAGATAAGCAATATTATGGAAAGTTTCGTAAAATATTCTTCAGAAAAAATTACTTAAATTTAGTATATGTAAAAAAATCTGATGTAGGTAGTGCATGACTTTCCTTATATAATGCAATGAATTTACTACTTTTACAGTCAAGAAATACTGTATAAAATACACGGTACTGTATTTTTATCGTTGGATTGTACATTTGGCGATTTCCCGGATAACAATACGTTAAACTCTTTCAAAATACGCAATTAGCTGATATTTTGCGCAACTCTAAATAAACAATTACCAATATTCGTAGTATCCTCAATTAACGATATTGTCCATATATTAAAATATTTTAATAATTGATTCATCAATTACGCGTCATTTTGGTTAATTTGGCAATGTTTAAAAAAGTCGCCAAGTTGGCGACTTTTTTAAACGCCAAAATCTTGCCAAGCGTTATGGACGGAGAAATAAAGTATTCTTATAGCAGATAAATGGCTATTGGCGTCCAAATACATAAGTATTACTCAAAGTATCTTTTGTCATGAATGGAAGGAGTTAGATCCGCGAGAATGATGTCATTAAATTTATCGCTCAATATTACTTATGAAAAGTGAGCATATTTCTAGAGAACGGTTCATGAAGCGTTCTAAAATTTACGTTAATCGTTTTCTAATAAAAATTTACATAAGAAATGACTATTTACGTAACTTTATAAAATATTTTTATTCGTTTCTGATTTTTTCAAAATTTCACTCGAAAATTTAGTGGGATTCTGAACATATTTGCAAATTTGTTCTATTAGCAAATTGCAGTTAATTGTGATTGCCTATATTATAATTTAGTTTTGTTGAAACGAAATAAGATTTTAAATGACACAGGTTCATATTTATTTTGATATTTATTACGTGTGCCTGGGCTCTGGCCCCTATATTTTGTCCCCTGTTCCCGGCAAAGTGGAACTAAGGGGTTAAAAATGTACATGTTTAAAAGGTTTGTCTTTATTCTATTTAGAAAGTTTTGAATGTATTGGTAGATTCAGACAGTTCTGGTAAAATGGCAAGTGATGTGACAGATTTTTTGGTGATGCTGGATGTGGTTTGGAATAGATGCAGTTGGTGAATTGTACGTAGCAGACAGGCGAAGAACAGGTAGAAGTTTGATCTGTTGTGGATCTGTTCGATAGAATCAAGGGTTAGCCTGGTGGATAGGATCAGAAGTAGACAGGGAATAAGTCTGCTCTACCCGAGGGGGCGGGACTGCAGACTAGGGAACACAGCTAGCTGTCGGCTGTTAGTGCAGACTTGGTTCATTGTGCAGGTCGATATCGTGCGTCTTGAACCAACTTAGATGTTTTCGTAATTTGATTACAAAAAACTTCTTACTGATAATGGGCTCACAATTAATCCAGGATTTCATGTGACGGTTTTCTTAAGTGATGAGTTCTGATGAATATTTATCTGGTTATGTAGTATTATGTGGAATCTACGTTGACACAGCAGCTGAGTGAAGTTATTTTCTAGAAATTATGGAGGTATTGAGGAAATATTTCCCCCTTTTCTGTGACTGATTACATTCCGGAGAAAGAAAGGATGTGCCTATTTTATTTTGAAATATATATATATTTTGCATCTTTTTAGTCGATTCTTTCAAGAGTGGCTGTCATGACTTCAGTTGTGAAGTTTTAGCAATGTCATTAATGTATGCTTTAGGTATATGAACTGCAATACGCTTTGTTGATGCATCTGGCGTCTCTTCTGCGCATTTGCCTTACGGTAATTTACTACAGAGGCCGACATGGATTTTGATCAAGCATAGTCGTAGTTTGTTATTGATCTTTGGATGCGTTTCGTGCACTATCTCTGTTACAAGGTTCATTCATATGGAATGATCTTAGTTTAGGTCTGTAGTGATGACATGGATGGTTGCTAGGGCGTCTTGTGTTATTAATAATTTTAGTGCTGCTAGGATTGCTATCTGTTACACATCTCATATTATGTTACAATCGATGAGCCTTTATGTTTAGTCTTCTACCGGTTGCTGGTATTGGTGTTCTGTCTCATTTATCCTAGAGAAGAAAATACTTCCGTTTTGCCATTTTGATACCATTTTTAAACTTCGAATAAAGAGTCTAACGGCGTTTATATTTTCAGATCTGGTATTTATATTCATTTATAATGTGTGATAGCATGGAACTTGGTTGGTCCGCCTCGGCCATAAAATTTCAAATTTAACCCGATTCCCAATGAGAATTAAAAGCAAATATGTCCCAACTCAGAATGTGCTTTACACTACGATTAGCTGCTGGCGTTAGGCTTGACCGTATTGCAACTACTAAAGCACAAAAAAATAGTAAATCAAACAAGTAGTCAATATTACAAATTGGGAAATATTTAAACAAAACGACTAAACTACTTTGATAATTCGTTTCATAAATTATCGTTTCATTCATTATTATAATTAATATTTTTATCCAACAAAAATACAGTAGAAAATCACAAAAGAACAGTTCGTTTACAATTTCATTAAAGGGCGCCATCTGTTTCAAAACATATATATGATACTAATAAAATATTTTAAAAAACGTATTTATATAAAAATATCATTATAAAACTTCATTCAATTTAGAAATATTTCAGTTTATCCAACGTATATATATAAAATTTAACCCATTAATACTGAGAAAACATAAAATATTTACAGTCGTATCGCAAAACTCACAGCCAAATAGATTAGACTTCATGACACGAAGTTCTTTTTTACGTCGCAAAGCCTTTTAATTAATTGACTAATGAAATTCATGTTAATGTTTCTTCATTATATATTTATGTTGTTATTCTGTCATAAACAGAAGCTTTAATCCGTGGAGTACACATTTGATGCGCTTGAAAAAAGAGCGATAAATATAATTATAAATGGATGGTGGAAAATAATCCAGACATTAAAAGAATGCATGAGATAAGTGATAGTTTAAAGACAAAACAGAAGAATTGCAATAAATGTGTGCTATAGTTTATGAAATAAATTAATTAGTATACCTATTGTTTAACACCGCTCGAATGAAAGTTAGATTTATGATTGAAACATTGGAATTTTCTGTTAACAGGACATAAAATAAATCCTGAAATTTTAAATATCTGAAAGATCAAGTGGAAATATAGTTTTATGACAATACTAATTACTAAACATATTATATAAATAATATTATTAAACAACATCAATAGTTACCAAACATTTTTTGGAGAACTTTTTAAATTTGTGAACTTCCACCGAGCGTTTAAGCGTAGATATTTGGATTATCAAACGTACGATTACTAATAAGCTTCATTTTACAAAATAAACTATCAATACTTATTAACATAAATTAGTATTTAATAAATTGAAATATTGAAACTACCAAAACCAAATAAAATGATTAATATGGGGAAAATGATAGTTAAAAAAGCTTAACATAAATTAGTACATTATTTAATACTTATTAACATAAATTAGTATTTAATAAATTGAAATATTGAAACTACCAAAACCAAATAAAATGATTAATATGGTGAAAATGATAGTTAAAAAAGCTATGCCCTAAATTTGTGAACTTCCACCGAGCATTTAAGCGTAGATACAGGTATTAGGATTATCAAAAGTACGATTACTAATAAGTGTCATTTTACAAAATAAACTCTCAATACTTATTAACATAAATCAGTATTCAATAAATTGAAATATTGAAACTACCAAAACCAAATAAAATGATTAATATGGGGAAAATGATAGTTAAAAAAGCTTAACATAAATTAGTACATTATTTAATACTTATTAACATAAATTAGTATTTAATAAATTGAAATATTGAAACTACCAAAACCAAATAAAATGATTAATATGGTGAAAATGATAGTTAAAAAAGCTATGCCCTAAATTTGTGAACTTCCACCGAGCATTTAAGCGTAGATACAGGTATTAGGATTATCAAAAGTACGATTACTAATAAGTGTCATTTTACAAAATAAACTCTCAATACTTATTAACATAAATCAGTATTCAATAAATTGAAATATTGAAACTACCAAAACCAAATAAAATGATTAATATGGGGAAAATGATAGTTAAAAAAGCTTAACATAAATTAGTACATTATTTAATACTTATTAACATAAATTAGTATTTAATAAATTGAAATATTGAAACTACCAAAACCAAATAAAATGATTAATATGGTGAAAATGATAGTTAAAAAAGCTATGCCCTAAATTTGTGAACTTCCACCGAGCATTTAAGCGTAGATACAGGTATTAGGATTATCAAAAGTACGATTACTAATAAGTGTCATTTTACAAAATAAACTCTCAATACTTATTAACATAAATCAGTATTCAATAAATTGAAATATTGAAACTACCAAAACCAAATAAAATGATTAATATGGGGAAAATGATAGTTAAAAAAGCTTAACATAAATTAGTACATTATTTAATACTTATTAACATAAATTAGTATTTAATAAATTGAAATATTGAAACTACCAAAACCAAATAAAATGATTAATATGGTGAAAATGATAGTTAAAAAAGCTATGCCCTAAATTTGTGAACTTCCACCGAGCATTTAAGCGTAGATACAGGTATTAGGATTATCAAAAGTACGATTACTAATACGTGTCATTTTACAAAATAAACTCTCAATACTTATTAACATAAATCAGTATTCAATAAATTGAAATATTGAAACTACCAAAACCAAATAAAATGATTAATATGGGGAAAATGATAGTTAAAAAAGCTTAACATAAATTAGTACATTATTTAATACTTATTAACATAAATTAGTATTTAATAAATTGAAATATTGAAACTACCAAAACCAAATAAAATGATTAATATGGTGAAAATGATAGTTAAAAAAGCTATGCCCTAAATTTGTGAACTTCCACCGAGCATTTAAGCGTAGATACAGGTATTAGGATTATCAAAAGTACGATTACTAATAAGTGTCATTTTACAAAATAAACTCTCAATACTTATTAACATAAATCAGTATTCAATAAATTGAAATATTGAAACTACCAAAACCAAATAAAATGATTAATATGATGAAAATGACAGTTAAAAAAGCTATGCACTACAGGTCTCACTTAAATATAAGTTAAATATAAGAAAACTTATTGGCAGAATTATTTGAAAACAATAAAACAAATTTCGTGTGAATAGAATTGACGTTTTTCAAGTAGCAATTTTTCTGAGTATCAAGTGCGGCACTAGGGAGTTTAATCTTCTTAGATACAGCATAAAACATGTAGTTTTGCTCACAATCAATTATAAACTGCTTCACAAGTAAAATCTAGTGCAAATAAAGATAAGCGAGCATACGTACGTTTCGAAAACCATTGGATTTCCATTTTCAGTACAACAAGCCCAGATTTGAAAGCCCAGATAAGCTCAAGACTATGCTGACCAAATACAAAAATCATTTTTCTATTTTTGAGTTTATGTAAGCTTTCAAGTCCAAGCTTGTTGCAATGAAGGAAATAATTTTCGAAACTTACGTATTCTCACTTATCTTTATTAACGCTGCATTTTATCTTGTGAATCAGTTCGTTATTAATATAAAGTATATTTTATGCTTCTTGATAGTTCCATGATACAAATTTTCAGTCTCCTAAAAATAGTGAATATCAAAGGGTATAGACACTAAAACTTGAACGATTTGCCAAGATCTTAGTTATATTTAAGAACTCTTCTGTTCGACTTCATAAAGAATGTTTAATGTAAAATTAAAATTTTTATCGAGAAATCAAATATTCAAAGTCAAAACAGAAAGTTTTTGCAGAAACTGGATAAAATATTTAATCTAAAATTTAGCTCTTTCAAGTGGGAATTTCAATATATACATGCATTAGTAATTGAATGAAAATACACATATCTTATTAAACTCTTAATTTCGCTTGAAAGCTACACATTCTAAGTCAGCTACACATTTTTGAAACTTTAAACTATGCTATTAATGTAATATTTAATTGCAGTTTAATGTTATTTTTATCTTAAAAATAGAAGATGTAGACCTATGTTATCAACTTTGAAACTAAGTTTTGCAAGTTAGAACATGTTTAGATATCTATGCGTCAATAAGAATGAATTAAAGTAAATCCAATTTATTCACCAATGTAAACAATTCTCATTATTACTTTAAATAAACTGGATAAATCCTGTTCCTTCAACAAGCAATTAATCTTGTTGATTGATTAGGTACTTTGTATAAG
Source organism: Amaurobius ferox (assembly GCA_951213105.1). Taxonomy (NCBI): domain Eukaryota; kingdom Metazoa; phylum Arthropoda; class Arachnida; order Araneae; family Amaurobiidae; genus Amaurobius; species Amaurobius ferox. The sequence goes on from OX578134.1 coordinate 139,112,727, forward strand.
CTAGGCAGAGCTGAAGTAGAATTTTGCTGTAGAATTTATCTAACAATGGAGGTCAAAATTTAAAATGGCAAGTTTGGGAGGATGCATTTTCTGTTCAATATGTGATGTATTTCTTCATATAAAATCCTATACACGCACATACATAACTTTCAATACTGCTGAACTAAATACGTTATTCCCTTTATTAATTTTCTTCTTAGGAAATTTATGAAAGTATTAATGAAGGTATTTAGAGGGTATTATACCTCAAAAATGCAAACATATTCACTAGTTTGCACATTTTCATCATAGTAATAGTTAATGTAGTAAAAAACGTTATAGTATGTAATGGAAATGATGGATACATGAAATATATGGATACTTGAAAACTTAGTCTCCAAGACTGGTTGTTGTTTACTGCATATTGTTCCGAACGCGAAAGATTCCCCTTGGTGCCTCCTTTTTCGTCTGTCTCGAAGGTGAAGAAAACAAAGGCGAAGAAAACAAAATCCATGACGTAAGCATGATGTGAGCCCAGTGTTTCACAGTTAGAAGCAGGGTTTCTATATTTGGCGACTTTCGGAAGGTTCCAGAAACTTCTCGATAGAACGATTATTCTTTGAGATACAGATAAGTTTCTATGGATAAAGTTTCCATGTTTCTATGGATAGACTATAAATAGGAGCCAATATATGACAATATATGAGCTGCATTGAACTGTGACTCTTGTCAATATTTTGGAATTAGTAGCTGTTGTTTTGTGAAATTATTTTCGCCAGTATTTTGAGAATAGTATCGCTTATTCTGTGAAATTAGTGGAATATTTAAGTTCTGTTTGACGGTATATTGTTCTTGTTTACTTTGTACTTGTGAATAAACGCAAGTTATCCAGAAACTTGGACTCGTTCTTTTGTCTTGTGTATACACAAACTGTTCTAGATGATAATTTCGTAACAGTATGTTTATGTCCGTCATGTGTGAAAATGGCAAAACTGAGAACACCATTGGTCATTCTATGGGGTTTTACTTGAATACGACGATTTGCAGTTCTTTTATTCTGTAAATTCTAAGAATTAACGTGGAGAGTGTTTTATGATGATTCTTTCTAGTTTTTCAAATTTGGTAAGGATGTTTGTTTAGATTTTCAGTGATCTTAAATCGAAATCATTAGTCGAAACTGCTTGATATAAATGTATTTATATTTTATGTTCTCACAAAATAAGGAAACATTTTTGTAAATCACACACATACACAAAAATTAACATATAAAACAGAAATAATCGATAAATGTATTTTAATATGATTTTAATATTGAACGAGGGCAAGACATGTATGGATTTTAACAAATATATTTTACAGTGCATACTGAACTGTATAAAAACGAATTACAACAAATTATATATACCATATACGTCAAATGAAATGATATGTACCTGCACGAAGCTTGCAAGCTTTGGTGAATACATGTTTCAGTCAATCAAACAGAACAGAAAATTATTAACACAATAATTCCAAATTATTCACAAAACATTAAGAATAATCTAAAACGGATAAATGTTTCATTCATATAAGATTTCCGTAAAATGTGCGTACTTTAGAATAGAAAACGATCATGCAGATATGCATATAAATCGCAATTTCCAAAATACGAAATCGCTAAGCACTAAAATATAGTTCCGTAAATAAGTCCTAAACATATTCAAACGTAATATCGCAAACAGTATTCTGGTTCACGTGGAATTTTATGTTTAAATTCCAAAATAAAACAGCTTATTACATTTTCTGCAACAAGGAACACTCCCCAGCAAGACAATTTACAAACGATTTTTGGAAAAATTCTGGTAAGGAATATTTCAAATGTTTCAGTTCTACTTGCAAAACAGATTCCAAATTTGTACAAGTTTCTCGTATTAGGTTGATGTTAATCGGATCACTGAATTTTGTGTTAAAATATTTGTGTAAAATAATTTGGGTAAAATATTTGTTAAAGATAACTTAAAAATTTGAGCGTGCATACTATGCATAATATCAAATAATATTCTGAAGCATGAGGTATCATTGTTCAAATTTATATAAAATTGATGCAAATGTAATAACAGTTAGACATTTTTTTAAAGGCGCTGGTTCTACTTACAAAGCGGAACCGGAAATCGTGCAAGCTCCTCGTATCAGGTTGATTTTAATAGGATCACTAAATTTGGTATTAAATTGATCGCTGAATTTCATGTAAATCAGATAACACAAAGATACATGAAAATTTGTATGTGCGCATACTACGCAAAATATAGACCATATTCCAGAACCCGACAAGCCGAAATGGCACTGAAAATTGCTGAAATTGGCACTATATAACACTTGATACAAATGTAATAAAAATTAGAATTGTTTCCTGTCCGCTAGATCTACTTACGAAATGGAATTTGAAGTAGTGTAAGATACTTGGAAATTTGCTTGTGCATGCTACACAGAACACCGACCAGTATTTATGAACACAGAACAGTCACGATAAAAGGAATTCATTGCGAGTTTCGAAAATTTACATCTATAGATTTCAAAATATAAAAATATTGTGAAATGATATTTAAAATGTGTCTGTTTATTTGCGTTTTAAATGCAGAATAATTTATTCTACTTTTACTTCCTCTGCAATATACATGCTAATGTATAAGGGAATTATTGGAATCGTGCCGAAAATCGCAATTCGAGTTTTCGACGGATTTACAAAATTTTGTAACCTTTAGAGCACGAAAAACATCATTTTTAGCGTCACGTCTGTGTGTGTCTGTCTGCGCCATGTATGTATTCACTCAAACTGAAAATCAAATTGACCGAATTTCATAAAAAATTGTGGTAGGAAAGTTCGTTGTGGGTGACCCTGGGGATGATTATATTTTTGTACGATATTCGGGATCAAAGAACCTGTCATTTTTTGCGAGCGCTCTTAAAAAATCCACTCTTAAAACTAAAAGACCAAATTTCTCAAAATTTGATATATAAGTCACTTGTGGATAACCCTGGTGCTGATTAGATTTGGGTACAATTCAGAAAAAATAACCTGCTGTTCTTTGCAAAATGGCCAGCAAAAATCGACAAAATCTAAAATAAAGAAACTACATATGCTCAAATGTATTAATTAAATACTTGTCTTATACGTAATTTTTGACGACGAAAAAATAAGACCAACCCCATTACTCTAGGATAAGCTGTTCTTGAGATATCTTAGTTTTTTCGCCTTTTCGTTACATCATCTTTAAAAATAAGTCCATTTATGAAATCTAAACCGAAAATTGAATTAAAATTGCAAATTCAGTGTAATTTTGAATAATTATTTTGTTCAATTCAACTCAATTTAATAAATTAATAAAGGCATAAAGATAACGTGAATATGAGTCTGCAGGGAAAGTTATGCGCTGTCCACATTTTTAAAGCATCAGGAGTAGCTCTGTATTTTTGATTACTTTAGATAACCCATTCGCCAATGTGGATTTTCTTCCGCCAAATGAAGTTTTTATTCACCGAATTTTGTTTTGCTTTTCCATTTGAAAAATTTGATTTGATTTATGCATTCTCAAATTCCATAGATCGTTGTTTTGGGAAAGGTGTATAGTAGTATGCATTATAGTAGTATGCATTGTATAGCATTAGTTGTATACCACAATTTCAGATTTCCCAATCTCTAAATTCCCAGATCTCTAAATTCTCTAAATTCCCAATCTCAGAATTCCCAATCTCTAAAATTTTCGCCAAATAGTTTTCCAATCACCAAATTGAATTGTATTTCGCAAAATATGACATTGCGATCGGCAGAGCCATCCCCTAAATATCACTCTATAGTTATACTGAATAAATATTTAATTGATTGCGCCAAGTATCGGAGTTGCATTCATTTTTCTCAGACAGACAGATGGAGCGAATGTTAGAAGTTCTTATCTGTAATCAGTACTTTTGCAGAAGGTAAACGTTTTAATTTTGACGAAAAGTGATTTTAAACGAAAAAAAAAACTTTTCAAGAAGTAAAGTTCAATCCGTTTAATGGGATATCCCGGCATTGATTAATTTTTTTAATAAAATTCTAACCTATTAAGCTTAGTCAGTTCATTTAAGTTTGTCACTAATACACGCATAAAATTCTCGAGATAAAAATGGCGTACGACAGTATTCCGATCTATCATGCGTGAATTTATTTAGAGTTATATTTCCTGAAAAATATGAAATAGCTCAGCATTTTATAATGCAGTTCAGGAATAAATTCTAAAAATACTCATACGAAATATTTCGAACATTATTCCGGTTCACATGATATTTCATGTTTCAATTTCAAGAAATACCTTATTAAATTTTCCGCTACATGGAACACTCTCTAGCAAAAGAATGGATCAGCAATTTTGTTCAAGAAAGCCTTGTAAGGTATTTTCCTGAACTTTTTATTTAAATGTCTATTCCATCGAAAAATGAAATATTTCATATTGATGTACAATTTAAAGTCGTGATTATGACATTTAATAACATTTGTTGCCGTACTTAAAATAAATATTTCATAACGGGCATAATATATCGTATTTTTCATAATCGATATATTTGATATGGAAGTGGATTTGTTTACGAAAATTTAAATGTTTATTAAGTTTATAATAAAGAAAGCATTAATTAAACTAAAAGCCATTTTATTATATAAATTGTTTTATATACATTTAAATTTTCAGGTATGCAAATGCATGCATCCTCCAAATTTATTTGAGTATTTTTTAACGACCTTTTTCTATCAATTCCTATTAACAAATTTAAAAGAGTTGGTTACATGTATCAGTATCAGATTATTCCATATAACATTTTTTAAAAGTCGCAGAGGGAAAGGTGGTAATATGGACCCCAACTTTGTTTTTTGTAAAGTGCGCCTACATTTTAAGCTAATTTCACTCGTTTTTGGAATGGTTGGTTGCATATGCTAATCAGCTATGGCCACAATAGAAGGAATATTTTTAAAAATATTTACAGTAACCTCCATAATGCGATTACCAAAGAAAGTGAAATTACCTGTTTTTTTTAAAGTGCGGGTATTATGGATCCCATGAAATAAGTCACATTTTATTCGTCAAAAATGAACTTTATTGTTGAAAAAACATAAATTATTTACAAAATTCGCAAATATAAATTTCTTTCACGGCTCCACATTCACTGTGTGCCCATAATTTACACATCACACACATGACCCATAGTTCTGCATGGCAGTCATCAGTAAAAGCGTGTCACGGAAGAGACAGTTGGCGTTTTGCACACTAGGTTGGTCCTCCCCCACTTAGAGATCGAGCGGTGAGTCGCCGGAGTGGTCAGAATGGAATGATTGGTCAGGGTCTATATTACCACCAACACTATGAAAATATCACATCACTACTCCCAAGCTTAACCAAAAAGTTGAAGTCTGGTTTCGACATATTATCGTCTAACTAGTGTAGTTCAAGGTATGACATCGAAATCTGAGCATTGTGCAAAATAAATACCCATAAAACTTGTATATCACTTACTTTGCTAAACGTTCGCGAATAGGATGAAACTATCAACGCTTACAACACAAATGCTTCTTCAATAATGTCAGGCAATGGCGATTTTTTATCTCACGCGGAGTGATTAGAGTTGATTTACCACTCCTTCGCTAGAGGGAGCCTCGTTCCAGCCGAGGAACTGAGGGGAACCATAATACCTACAGAGTCCATAAAACCACTCTTCCCTCTACTACTTAATGATTTTTTGTGTGATAGGCTCTGAATAAAGGTATCAAGGATTCCCGTAAGGCGGTCAAAGGAATTATTTAAAATTCTGAATGTTTTCTCGACGTCAACATGACGTGAAGATGACGTGTGCCCGGGGTTGCCAGGATTTCCAGGTTTGGCGACATTTAGCGACTTGCGGGATACTTCAGAAACTTGTCGATAGAAAGATTATTCTTTGAGATATAGAGATTTCCAGAAGTTTCTATGAAGAGACTATAAAAAGCACTGAACCCTCCGTTGCAGTGGAGTTGACAAATGGGCCTGACATGAGCTATATTGGATAGGGATATTTGTCAATGTTTTGAGAATAGTAGCAGAATGTTTTGAGAATAGTTGTAGCTGTTTTGTAAAATTATTTTACTCAGTATTTTGAGAATAATATCGTTTATTCTGTGAAATTAGTGGAGCATTTAAGTGCTGTTTGATAGTATATTGTTCCTGTTTACTTTGTGCTTGGGAATAAACGTAGGTTATCCAGGAACTTGGACTCGTTCTTGTATCCAGGCGTGTACACTCAAGATTCTAGAGGGTAAGTTCGTAACAATATGGAAAACTATGCATTAACTTAAAACATAACGTCTCAACTAAAGAAAAGCCATCACCGTTATTTTTCGTACATAGATGTTGAAGAACTGCAAATCAATAAAAATCAGTATGAAAAGTGCATAAAATCAGCGAGACTTTCGTTTTAAGCTAGATATTTATCGGAGGCTTACGTCCCGGTGCTTTGTTCCCGCTTCTCCCGATCGTGACTGTCAGTTGTCACTGCGTGTAAAATAAATTCCACGTTTCTAGGTTATGTATTTATGAAATTTCAATCTTATTACTTAAATTGTTTTCTGCTGTTTTATAATGTGCAGTTTTCCTGATATACTACAATGAATTCCTCTTTTGATGAAAAGAATACTACGTGTTTAAGTATTCGGGGTTTAAAATTTGTAGAGTCATAAAAACAAAAAACTAGAACTTACTGGGATTTAACTTAATCTATAAGTACAGACATGGATTCAAAAAGACTCTAATAAATATTTCTTCTTTTTTCGCTTTTGTAAACTTCATTTGAAATTTACTGCAGAAACTTTTGATATTATGGAAATCATTTAATTTCTAAAAAGGTTGGAAAAAGTTTGAAAAACTATAGGAAATAAATACAAAGTATTTATAGTTAATACCAGCAATTGAACATAGTAGAACCAATTTGAAAACATTTTTATGGGTTAAAATATATGCTGTAATAAAAGCTTTAAAAAGAAGGCAGCATGGATTAAAGTTAACTCATTTCTGTGTGAACATTGGGTTAAAAAGTAATCCACCTCAAATTATATAATTTTTTAATATTCATATATAAACTTATTAATCAGCAGACATAAAATAAAATCGTCACAACTCAAAAGGAAATGTTGTGCACTTCTCAAAAGCAAAGGTGTCACAAATAAAAAATATAGTTATCTTGTGTACCAACGAAGTATTTAAAGCAGCATTACGAAAAATGAGGATGTTGTTTCGTGTTTTTTTGCAAACGTTGTAAAATAAAGTTGACCAAACTGACAATTCAATAATGTATTTAGTTGTTTCTTGAAAATATAAATTAATGGTCTATGATTTTCAATAAATTTGAAAATCTCAACAAATGATTAGAAGTTATTCAGTGTTGACATAATTTCCATTCTATGAACAATCCCTGTTTTGTTTCACTTTCGAAGAAATATTCCGATAAAATTCTTATTAAAGCAAAAGCTTAAAATTTAAATATTTCTTTATATTGGGATATATTACACATACAGAAAACTATAAATAATAAATGCAAGGTCTTGAATTACTTTACACAAAAATAATGTATATTGTATTCTAAAATTGTTTTTAAAAAGAAAGAGTGGGGTAATTAGAATTTGCATAAGTTAACTTAAATATTAACTTGATGGAAGTATTTTGGATTTATGTAATCTACACGCAACTTTTTCAGTAAGCAGTTTAATTGATAAAATACTCGTATATCACAAATTATGTAATATAGAAGGCAAATTACAAACTTACCTTTGTGAAGAAATACCAGCTTTCAATTATCATTTTTCCTTATAAAGCGATATATATTATAATACTTAAAAATAACTTAAAAGTGCAGCAAATGCTCAGATTATTATCTGTTTATTAACTCTTTTATTGCAATCATATAGCACACACATCAATATTATTTTAATATAATTTCGAGCTACAATCGCATGACATACACATCAATATTATGCGAATATAAGTTAGCACAGTAATCACTTAACACAGACATCAATATTATTCGAATATAATTTCGTACTGAAATAATATAACAGACATATCAATATCATTTGAATAGAATTTCATACTGAAATCACATGCGACCTCTTATTTTCAAACACCACATTTACTTCAATAACAAATAATGTGTTTCTACTTTTCCTTTTGATCCTATACAGTGTTCAGAAATGTCAACCGGTTAGATAGGATTCTTAGCTTGGTCACATGAAGTGACGTCATGGTCCACGTAGGGAGTTTAGCAGAATCTGGAGGATTTATAGTGTGCTTGATCAGAACGCATATCAATATCGATATTGTGTGTATCCTACCAAGGAATGAAATTTAATTTCCCTACTTTACTTTTTAAACAAATTACCCATGGAAGTAAATATGATGTATTTAGTATCAGAGTACTTAGGATAAAATTATAAAATCTTAAATTTATTAATTATTTCAGAGTATATAGACATTTTTTGAAGACAATACAGCATATCTTAACACATAAGCTTAATTAAAATACTCTCAAAATTATCGTCGGCTTAAACATAGTGGCCTATCTTATCTTACTGTTAAAGAATATTACTCCAGACAATGTAAGGCATATGGAAATGTAATTAAAATAAAAAACAACTTACAAGAAGTTACACAGAAGCCCTATATCTGTTTAATATGTTTTCCTTTATATTAGACCACCATAAAGTCATTAGGGATAACAGCATTGTTAGTTATAATATTACCTCGTCTGGCATATTCTAGAAAATTCAAAATTAAGCAACATGTTAAATAGAAATACATGTTATATAAAATACTAGGGGGATCTGCCCCCTGCTTGCTCCCCTCGCGTAACACCCTACGGGTGTCAGCGTCAGCAACTTCTTTTTAATATAGAGAGAAATAACTTAAGATATGAACAAGAAAGATCAATCATGCTTAAAGCATTGATTATGAAAGACTTTTCAACTTCAATGCAATTTTATTTAAACATGTCTAAAATGTGCAATACATTCCTTGGTAATATTTTAAAACTTCTCACAATACTACATTGATTTATTATATTTGAAAACTTAAACCTTCATCGAAAAAAACGAACTTCATTCAAATGACGGCATTGAAATATAAATTGCCTGGTTTAAAAATTTCTAAAATGTGATATATTACTCGGTAATAATTTTAGAATTATCATAATCCCGCGATAATTTATTATATGTAAAAACTTCATCTAAAACAACTGAAATTCATTCAAATGACGTCATAGAAAAAATAACACGCCTGGCTCTCTGTAAAAAAGCAGCATTTCATTCATAAATAATTTCCCATTCATGTCATTCATCACAATACTATAATAATTTATTTTATTTAAAAATTAAGGCCATGGAGCTACAAGTTATTTAACTCTATGCTTAAAACTTCATCGCAAAAAATCGTCCTTCTCTCGGTAAAATCAATGAATATTTCTTTCATATCAGCTATGCAGACTCCATGAGCTAAATTCTTTTGAGTTAAAAAAATACATCAATTTCTATACAACTCATCCTACATATATTGCTGTTTACATTTTACATAGGTGAAAAATAGGCTTCGTTGTAGAAATAATCAAATTTGGATGAGCATTTAAACTCATATATATTGTAATTGCGTTGTTTTAGTATATAGATGCACAGAATTTAAACTAAAATGAAGTGGTTTTAGGACCGATACAACACTCAATATGAAATGAAAAGAACTTTAAAATCACGATTTTGAGACAAGATGGATGCCATATATCATTTTGAAGTGGATCACGTGATACCTTCATATCATGGTCACGTGATCGTTTCATATAAGAGGTGTTATTAATATTTTAATTTTTATTTAAAAAACTACTGAATATATTTCGCTGAATTTTTTTTTTATATATTTTATGGAACAATTTGAATAGTACCTAAAAATTTCGAAGCAATTTGTGAATTTTAAATCCGCTTAAAAAATGTTTGAAAAATTAGGTCCCATAGGGCTCAATGTATTTCATTTTTTCAACCCGGGTTCAATCCAAAACTAATTGGCTGATATTATTCATTTATATTCCCATAGGTCCTACAGACCGTCTGAACAACATACTAAAATTTCATTTTGATTCATTTTTACGGCAGTTATCGTGCTAACGGACAGACAGACAGACAGACAGACAGACAGACAGAATGAATGAATGAATGAATGAATGAATGAATGAACAAAGTCATAAACACTTTTCAACTTTGTTGTAAAGTGTTAATAAATAAAAGTCAAACGATTTATTTAAATTCTTTACTTCTTTCGACGAAATGTATGATAATAGTGTTTACAAAATTGTGGTATGTGTACTCATCTCCTATTCCATTTCCTATTTTATTGTTAAAGCATTTTATTCAACTTGATCTGGTGCTTGCTTGTAAGTGTGATTTAAATCTTTGAGGCCCTAGCTAACAAAGTCTTATTAATAACTGTAACAAGAAATTTCGTGTGTTATTGTTTTTAGAAATATATTTAAATACTGAAACCACAATTTTTTACGGGCCATCTCGTCTTTGGCCAGCGTAAGTAGGTACTTTTCTTTTGATAATAACTTGAGAACTGGAGCTGCTAAATGTCAATCAATATATGTATATATATATATTATAGTTAATACATATGTTAACTATGTATGTAATATGTATATGTATATATATATATATATATATACTTACATTATTGTTCCTATACATACATATATATATATATATATATATATATATATATATATATATATATATATATATATACATATATATATGTATGTATGTATGTATAAGAACATTGAAATTTTTTTATGATATTTCTAAACGATACATTTAAAGCTTCGTATATCAAAGGCGCCATGCCGCTCTTTCAATATAAGCCAAAATAGTATTTAGATATCAGTATTTATTATGATAAACAGGATTTCATTTGTTTTAAACTTTTTGATAAGAGAAATACTTTCGATATGGATATAAACTACATAATCGATTGGAATTCTAACCTGAGTAACAGTATTTTCCGAAACTTGATAAGTAACCATCTATAACGTTATAAAATACTAAATACAGCAAAAGAAGGACGTGAGAGGTGCGAGAAAAAATTAATAGCAGAAGCAGTGAAACCACATTATCCAATTCGTTATCTAAGGCATTATTATAACGCCTTTTATAATAATGCGAACACCACTCGTACCAATTTCAACACGCTGATATTATAATACGGTATACGTAAGCATAGTGCACATTGATTTGGATGGTATGTCTTGATTACGGGAACGTTATTTGTGACGTGTTATACATGCTCTTTGTGGATATGTTCCTTTGTTCATTCTACCCGTCCACATCCGGGGCTCTGATTTCTGATTCCTTTATGTTGCTGATGTTTCTAGGCGTTTCGCCGGACGGAGGTTTATTCAGGTAGGTAGTGGCTCCGGGAGTGTTTCCAAGGATTAAAAGCTGCTTTAACCGGGAACAGGAGGTCACAATCCCCCCTGGCCATTTACTGCCTTACCAGTAAGTATTCCCCCCCCTTCTTGCTTTTCACTATATTCCCTTTCATTTTTCTCCTCCCCCCCTTTTATGTTCATTCTATACCTTCACCCTTTATAAATACTATATATATATATATATATATATATATATATATATATATGTGTGTGTATATATATATATATATATTTATTTATTAATAATGCAAGTGATTTTAATATATATATATATATATATATTATTTAAAGTAATGGGCAGGATCTACACGATATTTTCCTATTTTGTGTATAATGAGGTACTAATACTATAATATAACTTTCTCTCGGTAAGTATTATTATGAGAATCCATTCATTTTTCCTATTATAAAAGACCGTAATGCGTTTCTAATGTTACTCTGAAAATAATTTTTCGCAATTAAGAATGTCATTCTGGACAACTTATTGAACTGGAAACTATTTCCCGCATCCGAAAATGGAGCTCTGCTTTGTTGTATTGATGGAACAAACTATTTGTTCCGTATTATTCAACTATTGTGAGTTCGGAAATAATGTTGGATCCCAATCTCAAATATTTGAATACCTTCAGGATGTACTGGTGCATAGATTTTCAGTACTGAGTGACAATTAACCGCTTTCAATGCAGATTCAATTGAGTATTTTGTCAATTATATATTAAATAGTGCAGCAGAGTCTTAGACAATAAAATCTTGCACTTTCGTCTCAGTAGCGCAATGTATAGCTTCAGCCAGTTAGTACGAATATGCGTCGTTCGATTCCCTATTGGAGCAGCAATGCTATTTACAATGCCGCCCGAACAAATCAACCCTGTAGATGACAGAGGTTCGAAAGTGACCCTAGTGCGATTAGCATGGAATCGGTGAACTCTGGGATAGTGATCGCCGATTTCGAATCGGAAGCACAACGATCATGCAGGAAGCACACCTGGGGAATATAAATAGTATCAGGAGGTTTACTTGAGGTAAAAATAGCAGAATATGTTCAGTCAGATTGACAGTTGCAAGTCAATCTAACATTAAAATATGGAGAATATAGAGTTCACTTCGACAAAATATGCTTGAAAATTCCGTCCCAGTAACTCAATGTAGAGCATCAACTGGCTAGTACGAAGAATCGTTGTGCGATTCTTGCGATACGATCGATTCTTGATTGGAGCAGCAGTGTTATTCACAATGGCGCCGATCGAATCAACCCTGTAGTTGTCAGAGGTCCGAAAGTGACCCTAGTACGATTAGCATAAATTCGGTGAATTCTGGGATAGTGATCGCTGATTTTGAATCGGGAGGACAACGATCACGCAGGAAATTAACCTGGGGCATAAAAATATCATTACGAGGTTAATCTGAGGCAAAAATAGCAGAATATGACCAGTCGGATTGGCAGTAGCACGCCAATCTAACATTAAAGAGTGGATAATACAGAGTTCTGTTTTACAAAATATGCTTGCAATTCCGTGCCAGTAGGTCAACTGTAGAGCATCGACTGGACAGTATGAAGATACATGGTTCGATTTACGGTGATTAAAAATTAAGCAGAATTGTATTTTATATAATCGAATTTCTGAAAATGTGTAATATAAGACTATGTCTCCTGAAGACATAAGTATTAGACCCGTTCTCAATAATCTAAAACTGGGTCAAAGATATACTAGTTGAAAAGTGAGGCATGCATAACATTAAAATAAAAATGTTATCTTCATATTCATATTGTGTACATTTGATTGTATCTTATTAAATATTAAAATCCATAATACCATCCAATCTCCAAGTAATGGATTTCCACTCACAAAATATATATTTATTTTTACAAAGACAAAGAGTCAAAAAGAAAATTTGTTTGCTGTACTTAACTGATTGGTGCCAATAAATATGGTTTTACGCGAAAATATTGATATCTACATACTTTTACCTATGAAAGAACTTTTACTGAGGTTAGGTAACTGAATCATTGTACAGTCAATTGTTACTACATAGTGAGAACATTAGTAAAAATCTTTCGTATCGAACAACATTTCTTCCAGCTATGCAAATTATAAAGAATAATACATGTTTCTAAATTTAAGATAATATACTGAAATATAAAATACAGAAAAGATTGCTTAAATATTCGATTTTGAAAAAAAATGTTTTAAGTACATCAATGTGCTTACCTTTACGCTTAGACCGTTAATTTGTTTTTTGGCATTTATTTTATGATAATTTTGCACTGCTCGATATAATAAAATCTAATGTGGGCAGTACATGACTTTCCCAGCAGACTGATATCCGCGTTCTCGTTATTTTAATTAAATTTATTTCACTTTTAATTCAATTTTCGTTCTCATTCGGTAACTGGACTTATTTTCAAAGGTGAGGTAGAGAAAATACGAAAAACTAAAATATCTCGAGAACGGCTAGTCGTAGTGTAATGGAGCTGATCTTATTCTTTTCGTCGTTAAAAATGACGTATTAAACGAGCATTTAATGGATATATTTGAGTATATCTAGTTTTTTAGTTTAGATTTTGACGATTTTTGCGGGCCATTTTGCAAAAAAAGCAGGTTATTTTTTTCCGAATCATACCAAAATCTGATCAGCTCCAGGCTATCCCACAGGTGAGTCATCTACCGAATTTTGTGAAATTCAGTCCATTAGTTTTTTAGTTAGAGTGGACACAAGCTTTTGCGGGCCATTTCGCATAAAACGGCGGGTTCTTTTATCCCGAATCATACTCAAAACTAATCAGCACCAGATTCGCCTACAAGTGACTTACCTACCAAATTTTATGAAATTCTGTCAATTATTTTTTTAGTTAGGGTGGATACAAAATCTGCACAGACAGACACACAGACACATAGACAGACAGACACACAGACACACACACAAACGTCATGCTAAAAATAGTTTTTTAGTATTCTAGAGGTCTCGAAACGTATAGATCCGTCGAAAACTCGAGTTGTGATTTTCGGTATGATTCCAATACTTTCCCTATACATTACCATGTATTGCAGGAAAAGTAATACAACATTTATTTGTATAATCAGAAAATAAAGTACGTCTTTAGTGAAGTTGATCAAAAGTATGAAACGGGTTTGGAGGCAAAAATGCAGTTCTCTTCAGGGTAAAAGCTCAAATTAAACACACCGCCATAGACAAAACTACGTCTGTCTAATAAGACAGATGTTTACTTTCCCTGCAATATATGGTAATGTATAGGGAAAGTATTGGAATCATGTCGAAAATCGCAACTCGTGTTTTCGACGGATCTACACGTTTCAAGACCTCTAGAATACGAAAAAACCATTTTTAGCGTGACGTCTGTCTGTGTGTCTGTGTGTCTGTCTGTCTGTGTGTCTGTCTGTCTGTCTGTCTGTCTGTGCAGATATTGTATCCACTCTAATTTAAAAACTAATGGACCGAATTTTACAAAATTTGGTAGGTATGTCACTTGTGGGCGAGTCTGGTGCTGATTAGTTTTGTGTACGATTCGGGATAAAAGAACCCGCCTTTTTTTGCGAAATGGCCAGCAAAAGTTTGTATCCACTCTAACTGAAAAACTAATGGACCAAATTTCACAAAATTCGGTAGATGAGTCACTTGTGGGTCACCCTGGTGCTGATTAGATTTTGGTACGATTCGGACAAAAATAATCTGCCTTTTTTTGCAAAATGGCCCGCCAAAATCGTCAAAATCTAAACTAAAGAACTACGTATGCTCAAATATATCATTTAAATCCTTCTTTAATACGTAAATTTTAATGAAAAAGGAGAATAAGACCAACCCGATTACATTAAGACTACCCGTTCTCGAGATATTTTAGTTTTTTGCATTTTCTCTACGCCACCTTTGAAGTCCGGTTACCGAATGAGAAATAAAATTGAATTAAAAGTGAAATAAATTTAATTAAAATAAAGAGAATGGGGATATAGGTCTGGAAGGAAAATCATGTGCTGCCCACATCAGATTTTTACTTCCAAAACCAGTTAATACTATCAGTCAATTGTTTATGCTGTTTTTAACAAAGTATTATCATTTAAGCTTAATTTACATAGCAGAAATTTTTTATCATTTTATAGTAGAGTTCTTTTAATTTTTTTAACATAAATATAGCTTACTATGAGCATTTTGCAATATAAATTTCAAGTCTTTCATATTCATGAAGATCTCCTTTTGTCATCATTCAAAACTCACGTAAACTAATTTTGGACAGTAAACCTTGATTTGTGTTTAACACAAAATAATATAATTAATCGTATGGACTGTCTAAAATAGTATGATTACATTAAGCGAATAGCTGATATATATAAGACAATAACAAAATATTAATGTATATAACTTATCCACAACCGGGAGGGACTACAACAATCTAATAACAATAATCGAATGATTTTATTATATGTGTGGTTAAAAAAAATTGTATGGTCAATTTTACCATACTAAATAAAAGGCTTATTACAATAATCGATAATCATTGTGTATATATTATATACAACTCGGCAGAGGTTCATAAATCCAATAACAATTGCCAAATGATTCTATTATATATGATCACAATAATATGCAATTACTGTGACGCCGATAGCACAAGGTTAAAAGAACAATCGTATGCTCTGTCTAGAACAGTTTTATCATATTAAGCGAAACACTGATTACAATAATCGATAATTATTAATTATATATTATACACAACCTCGCGGGGAACTAGCAATTCAATAACAATAGACAAATGATTATTTTATCCATGATCACAATAAACGGCGCCTACTGGAATTGTATAATAGGAAATAAAAGTTTTATAACAATTTAAAAACTAAAATTTTGATCCATTTATATTTATTTTAAAACATAAAATTGCTGTACCGTTTATTTTAACATCTTACTATCTGGACATAATTTATGTGAATTGATATTTATACAGATACTTTACAGTTTGCTGCTAAAACTATAATTTCATTAAGGCAGTATATTTTAATGTTTTATCAAATATCAGATGCATTACCAGTGAATTAGTCTCATTACTTTTCTTATCAATCTTTTGATTGCCTTTTAAGCCTTGAGAAATTCCTAGTTGATAAACAAAAATTATCCTTTGCGTTTTGCGAATAATTTGAAAACAAGTAATCACCTCAAATTCTAAAGTTTTAACAAAATGGTAGTGGAAATTTATAATCGTTAATTAACATTTTCCGTTTGAGGTGTAACGGTAAAATACTTTCCAGAGGATGGTACTAGTGAAGAACGTTTACAAAGATTAAGTTGTTAGAAAGTAAATGCCACGCTTTAATTTTGAGTATTATCCATTTAAAATAAAATAATAATTGCAACAATGAGATTATGAGATAGCTTTACATTTTCTTTTCTTTAGAATGTGCAATTTATACATTTACTAGTTAATACTTGGAAGCTAATTTATTAATGTAATACATTTAATTATTTTATTTGATTTTAAAAGCGTAGTAGAAGAATTAGGGCAATTACATTTCCATTCATTCATTTGAATGCTTTTGAGCTCCGAGAACTTTTAAATGGGTAATATAAATTAATCTTTTGTGTTTCGAAAGTTATTGAAAAAAATACGGAAATTCGAAGTAGGAGAAACTATTTAGAAAAAGGTTAGCAGTGTAAAATATATTTCACATTAAATTTAGAGTTATCATTTAGATTTATAAGTATGTTATAAAATTTATTTAGTTTAGTTAGAGATTTGTTATATAGTTTTGCTTTTGGTTTTGTTAAAATTGGTTTTATTAATTGACCACGTCTATCCAAACATTTAGTATCTTGATGCTCTCTGGCTGAATGGTTCGGCCAGAATGGGCAGAGTAACCTGCTGGTATTATTTTTTCGTTTTTTTTTGTTTTTTTTGGTCAGTGATAATATTATTTTTTTCGTGTGCAAATGGTGCAACATGATAATAGGAAAACAGAGATACAACAGTGTCCAACGAAAAACATGCAGTAAGCACCAGAAGATATTAGCAGCCCTATAGTCTGTAAAATAACAACTTATTTTTATAACACACCAAAGATTAACTTGAAAAGATACGTTCTGAAGCGAAGAAAATATTCTGTCACAAAAATGATAAAATTGTTGCAAAATGAAATGTATCTTCACAGCTTAGATATAAAAAACAGCTGAATCGATTATTTGAATTGATGTAAAAATGGTGTCATAATATGATATATCAAGTAGCAACGCGAGACATATTCAAATACAATTCTGACAGAGAGTTCATAATGGCTAGTGCAGTGTTACAGTGATTGCAGCAGGAATGATTGCGGAGTTAATGATTACAGAATATTACAAAGATTGCTGAGGGAGCGATTGCAGAGGAATGATAGCGGAATATTACATTGATTGCAGGGTGTAACAGTTATTGCAGTGTTTTACAATGACTAAAATATAAATGCAAGAAATACCGAACAAACTGCCCCATTGAGAATGGCGACAGATGTAATGTTATATTGACTCTGAAATTATTAGGGGCGTTGTCGTAAATAGCCGCCTATATTTGGATTTACCAAAATTCTGATACAATGAAATTCACACATGGGAAATGGAAACATACAGCTGAAAAGTACTTATGGAGTGCCGGGAAAATGACGCAGTTAATAAATCCACTGTAAGACTGTGAGTGAAAGACCCAGGCCACTCGGTAATTAATCGCAGTCAAGAGTAGTTAAGAAATGTAGAGATTTGAGATCGAAGGATGTCTGGAGTGCTTAAATATCTCTCAAGTTTTGTTGTTGTTGAGGGTCATGTCTTCTACATATCCTCAAGTGACAAACGTCGAATCGTCTTCAGCTCATCCTAAACAAGCGACAGATCTGTCTGATGAAGGTATTGGACCAGTTTGAAAAGACCATTTTATGAGGTAGTCGTGATGACGGATATGATACTGTTTGAAATATTTTAGTAATACACATAATATGGTTAAATTTAGGTAGGTCTGAAAATGATATATAGGAGCAAAGCTCTAGGACAAACAAATATCACTACTCTTAGGAAACACGATGGAACGTTAGAAAGTTCAAAAATGTATAGAAAAAATTGTATAGTAGTCAGACCTATAGTTTTCAGACCTAAATTTAGGTAGGTCTGAAAATGATATATAGATGTAAAGCTCTAGGACAAACAAATATCCGCACTTTTATGAAAAACGATGGGACGTTATAAAGATCAAAAATGTATAGTAAAAATTGTACAGTAGTAGGCTAATTTTGTTAAAGAAGACTGTTTTGCATTTGCAACCTGTCGATATATTTACATATTAGCTTTATGCTGTAATTATAAATGCAATGCTTTAGTTTGGAAATATTTTAGACAAGAGTTGGAGCGAATTATTACGCACTCCAATATATCTTTTGTAAACAAAACATCCTCTAAGTAACATTTAGTGTATATTTTAAATTGAAAAATTAAATTATTCATGGGGCAGATGTTAATGACTATCATTATCCCCTCATTTTATGCATTAATGTCAAGAGATAGGGATGCAGGCTATTAATACTCAATCGTTGGTAATGTTATATGTCAGAAACCTCGAACGGGAAGCTAAAACTAGAGGTTAACGGTTTCTTGAAAACGCATTTAATGATGTGTAATTACATATTTCAAAACAAGTTGCATCTCCAAAGATTCTTTTGAACTGGGCCGTGTACCAGAAGATATATAAAATATTTCCTTCTCTATATTTAAACTACTTGCCATATTGAGTTAAATTTGACACATAGTATGGTAATTAAGAATATGCTGATTAATAATGAGTGAGATTACAATGTAAATTAAGTTATTTAAAAATATATAACATTAAAACTAGATCTTTAGTGCTTACTCTTTCAAAAGCAATTACTGTTAGTGTTTGCAATACATAGTTTTATTCAATTATAGCTTGATGTTTAAATCTTTAACACGTTCGCAAAAATGCAAGTTAAAAGAAATATGATATATGGACAGTACATGACTGTCCCTAAAGGTTTAAATTCATTTTCTCTTTCGTAATTCATTAATTATACAAATTAAGTGCACACATTTAGCTGAAAACATTAGGTTAATTGCATGTGAGTTAAATAAACATGTTATAATAACTCGTATTATTTAATTTTAAAATCCAAAATAATTGAGAGCTTCTGATTGATTTCGGATGGCTTTAAAATGGGGATTTAGTTATTTTTATTATATTGCACGTAGAAGAATTTTTATTATAATGTACGTAGAAGAATTTTTATTATAATGTACGTAGTATAATGTACGTAATATACGTAGAGTGCCAATGGCATTGTTGATGAAGCTATTGAAATGGCAATAAATTATATAAAACAATCTCGGCAAAATGCAAAACCTAGACACAGTTTAAATGAAAAAGTCCTATTGTCAAAATTTCACAAATGCAATTAGCGCAGATGCTCTGCTCGTGTACAACTAGTATAATAAAACGTTTAAAAAGCAATGGCTCAAATAAAACTTCAAAGGAACCGACTGAATTTTTGCAGCAATATACCACAGGGGGCAGAGTATTTCAAAACTTAATTACATTGTCAGCTCTGTGCCGCTGATTTAGCTTTAACTAAACAGTGACTGTCAGAAGTATATGGTGGAATCAGTACTTCAGAAGCCAACGAGTATCAGACGCATGAAAGTGAAACTCAATTTGTTGAAGTAAATTTAAAAACAAAAATATCTAAGTACAGGCTATCACATAATTTTCTTATTTGA
Organism: Amaurobius ferox; assembly: GCA_951213105.1. Classification (NCBI taxonomy): domain Eukaryota; kingdom Metazoa; phylum Arthropoda; class Arachnida; order Araneae; family Amaurobiidae; genus Amaurobius; species Amaurobius ferox. Next base: position 139,132,956 of record OX578134.1, read on the forward strand.
AAAGAGTATGAGTAGGCGTATAATTTTATTATTTACGAAACTACTACACATATATGCAAAATTTTTCACAAACTATTCGAAAATATTTCATGTTAAACGTTATTTACATGTGATGGTGTCATTTATGAATGAACTAAAAGTTTTCGCTCTATAATATCAACTATTCTTTAATGTGCTTTAAGAGCACAATATTTCCATTTATTTATTTTTCTAATTGATACTGGAATAGGGTGTCAAGTTATAATTTATGAAGAGATTAAAAATATCGCCAGATAAAAACTAATTTAACACAAATAAAATTTTATACAATTTCAGAACATATTTATTTAACATTAATTCTGTGTATACAATTGTAATTAATGTCTATTAGATAATGAAATAAGGAAAAAAATAGTTTGAGTTCATAGCTAAAGACATACAATGGTCAAAACGTATTTTTATTTTCATTCGATATTTGTTAACTTCCAATCTTTAAACATATACTGCACACAATATAATTTTTTAACATTAATGAAAAACATAATATTTCGGGATAACAATTAAAGTATCTTGTAAATTGTGGAATTCAATTATTCAGGGAGCAAACTTTAATGAGTATCATTATCTTTTCAGTTTCTACATTAATGTCAGGAGATGGGATGTAAACTATAAATACTTCGTCTTCTGCAATGCTAATGATATATGCCAGAATTCCGAAGAAAAAAGCTAAAACTACAGTTTAAGAGTGTCGTCTCTCATGAAAACAAATTAAATGAAGCGTAATTACATATTTCAAAATAAGGTTTACTTTTAAAAATTCTTCTGCACCGAAATGGCAGCATATATTTAATATTTACTCCTATCCATTAAAGTACATGCCGTGAAGTAAATTGGATGCACTTCATTCTAATTAAATAACTTCTGATTGATGAAGCACTGTAATTTTTTTTTAATTTTTCAATAGTAATATTGATATTTTTAATATTGATAAGCAATTTATAATCATAAAAAAATTATAAAATAACTTGGTAAGATTGGTATATTATTTAATTGAAAAATGCAAAACTACTTTAGTAGAAATGCATCAAAGAAATATATTCAAAATTATCAACCAGATCTGGAAGCAAAACTCAGTCAACTTCATCAGCATGAATAAGACAGCGTTCGGTTTAGTAATTTATAGTTAGCTAACTTTATTTCACAAGACCAGTTGGTTTCTTCGATTTTTGTATTGATCTATATCTATTTATACGTCTGTATGGTAGGTTATATTTTTACAGAAATTTCGGGAATATTTTGCAACCTTTTCGGAACACTCTTTCATTAGAGATAACAAAATTAATGGATCCGTTTCGTATTTATTATGTGTTTTTTAACATGGAACAATCGATGTCCTCAATGGCAGTAAAAACAATTTGCGAGCCTTTATGGTAACTGATAAGTCCAGTTCTTCCAGGTAGTAGATTTCAAATTTGATAAAAGTTTGCTCTGGCTACACGTGGATCCAAGAACTAAGTTCAAAGTCTAAGAAGTTATCTGTATAGAGCATTTTCAAAAATGTGGAAAATGCTCCGACTATTTACTTCTCTGGAAAGAAAACATTAAGAAACAGTGAGAAAATGCCATTTAGTTTAATTATATTTATTCACTAGGGTCATTATTAACTGGTGGCACTTTCAACAAATTTACTTAGGAGGAGTACTTCAACAACTTCGTCATCACAATGTTACATAAGAATATATGTGAGATTAGATAATAGCAGAGCAGCAAGGTTAAGTTAGTTGAAAATTGTTCGACTCGTGAGTTATATATATATATACAGTTAGAACTAATTTTTTACTAACTATTTAAGATTCCAAACGATCATTATAGCACTTCATCATTTCTAGTGGCTCACAGAGGTGCACAATCTTTCGGAACTAGACTCTACTGAACTTTTCGAAAATCTCGGGAAAGCATTTGAACTAATTTCAAGCTCTCACTCCGAGACAACATTTCAGGATTCTATACTATCTGATCGTCAGAACGTCTTTTTTTCGTCTTCCTTACTGAAAAATAAAACAACTTCCTGTTTATCTTACTATATCCCAAATGGCTTTGAGCGATATTTTCTTCTTGTCCTGTACGTAAAGTTTGGTGTCAATCGCAACTTTGCATTTGGGCGAGATCTCCCTCTTCCTGTGAATGGTAGTCCAGTATAACTATTGGCCTTGTCTTATTATCCGCATTGAGCGGGTATACGTCCACTATTGTGCCAGAAAATCTGGTGCAAGCCACGTCCTTCCTGGAGGCTGGCTGCTTCATGTGACACATTTTTGCATTTGTGGTTTTATAAATACTCTCAGAATGCAACGTCGTATCGGTGTCCGTTAGTCTGGCATCATTATTCCTTTCAATGAGGCTAGACTAACGGACACCGAGAGGAAAAGTCAAAGTATCAAAAGTCAAAGTAGTCAGTATCAATGACGTCCGCTAGCTATTACATTATCATACACTATTCTGATCTTTCACTTAGGATTTTTCGCCTTTGGACCTTCTGAACTGACTGTCAATTTTGGTCATGTGATAGAAGTTGTAACATATTGTAGCACTTGTTACTGTATAGCGGGCATTTCGTTATTAGTCCCCGCATAAATCATGCGGGAGTTATACTGTTGCTTGAACGTTCTACAAACTATGCCATTTATTAAGTAGAACATTATTTTTATGGCAATCTCAACTCGTTCCACACACTTGTCATGAATTTCTTTATACCTCCATTACTAGCAGGTATAGCTTCCACTGTAAAGTTTGTGTTTAAAATAAATTGAAGACTATGAATACATATGTATATCTGAATTTTGCGTCATCGCACTTATTATTATCCTTAACTAAAACGCAAAAGAAAATAAACAACATACAATACAACAGTACTCTTTTAATATATTCGTAAAGCAACATGCAACACACAATTATTAATATCGATTGGTTTCAAAGCCATGAAATAGCCTTCTACGTCAAGTCAAACAAGAAGCCAAGAGAAGAAAAAAAAGTGAAAACCTATGTAGGAAGAATGATGTAGTAAGATAATAAGAATGAACGGTAAAATACCAAAGAAGAACCTGTACGCTCGACAAAATATTCAAAGCACATGTTCAGTGAGTAAAACTACGAACATAAGTGTCCTATTAAATATCAAAATATGAAATAATCGGTTTCGGAAGTTTTATGTGTTATCCAAATAAGCTTTAAAATATAACAGTTTCTAAACAAATACGAAAAATAACTCGAACAGAAAAGGATAACTTCTTGTTTATCCTGGCAAAGAAAGCTGTTTCTTGAATTCGAAATTGGACGACACTATTGATTTTGTGTTATGTGTTGCTTTAAAATTTTTTTTTTGTTTTTATAGTCTTATTACATTACAGCACTTTGAGATGTAGTTATTACGTTTAAAGTCAAAGCAGCTTTTATCAAAGTACTCGTTAGGCCTGTTTCCGGAATGTCCTTCTTTACTCGCTTCAGACATCACGTCTTACTAAGAAATATAATTACACAAACTAACAACTTTTCGAGACGGATAATATTATTACTTTACCTAAAACAGAATAACATTTCTGGGAAGGGGAAATTAGAAAAAAAAATGAAACAGATGGGAAATATTGATTTATCTTTTATCTTGTTTCACGAAAATTAGTTTCTCATTCTGTAGAGAAAATTGAGTTTAATAAATTTAATTAACTTTATTGGTTTGGAAAATATTCTATGCAGTGTTGAAAAGAAAAAAAAATGATAATGTATTAAAACTTTATATAAAATTTTCTGCAGTATTGAACATTGTAAGAAACTTAAAATTGAGCTATTTTATAAGTTACGATATAAAAAAAAATTAAGATATTAATTTTCTTATGCTGATACTAACAAAATGCTTGAATTTTTGTTTTATTTAGACAGAAGTATGATCGAAATAATTTATGTTATAAAGCATTGTACTAAAACTTTTATATGAGTGAAATAAAAATTTTTGAACTTGAACTTTTCATTTTAGATTTTAAAGAATGTGCAACAACGTTTTTTTAAAGTGTTATCCGGAGCTAATATATTTTAAAGGACATATTTATTATAAGCTCAGCATGAATTTAAAATAATAGTAATAGCGAATATTTTTCTCCCCCAAAATACATACTGTTTGTAATGTTGAATAATTGAAAGGAAATTAAAAATTGGAAGGAAGTGAAAGACTTTATAGATTTTAAGCAATTTATACGTTTCGAGCATCCCTGAAGACACATCATTTATTGGTTATTATCAATAAGTAGCTTAAATTTATCTATTAATTTTATCTTTTAAATTTATCTATTGAATTTATCTATTTATTTTCCCCCAAATGCTTAGAAACATCAACAATCCTGATTTAGTTATCCTTAAGATCCTAATAATTTTGATTTAAATAAAATTAGATAATATAATCAAATCTTCACTTGTAATTTTTAATGATTCTTTTAATGATCTGATTTGACATGTTGCACATTGTGTTAGATTGCACGCTATCGAAGTTCATAAACCATCTGGCTGCACTTTTTAGATCCAGTGTCTTATTAATGGTACTACTTTCTGTAAATTAACCGAATATTAAGGCTCTAATTTTCTCATTACTTAGTAATGGTGTTTAAATATGCGAAAATTCTGCAGAATGTATATCAATAATTCTTAATTCAAACGCTCGTGGTTTGACTGTGGTTTCTTTTGATATGACGTCTTCATTTACCAATGTCGTTGTTGAGGATGCATTGTAAAGCAGGAAAATATACTATTCATCTAGAATTTCTGTTCTTTGCGTTTAAAACGGATGGGCTTGTTACTATAGTCAAAATAACTAAATTGTCTAATTGAACAGTTTTGTCTTTCATAACAAATTCTACAAGTCTGATGGTTTGGCAATATTTTATCAAGTCAGTTCTACTGTCAGTAACATTTATATGCTTTATTTACGTTAAGCCCTTTGAGATTATCCTGCTTGTTATTGTCTTTGTGTAGATAGCAGTTTTAATCTTCTTGATCACTTACTTAATAATTTTATAGTATTTTTAACTTTTTGGATCTATAGATCTTTGTATCCAATTTATTTACGAAATGGAAACTGACAACAACATTATCTTCTTGGATATCTTGGTCATCAATGAGAATGATGAATTTTTCTCTAAGGTATATTGCAGATAATTTTGGTCTCTTTATTTCCACATAAAAGTTACTAATATCTGCCTAACCATCACTGATTTCAATTTTCCATTGTACCTTAAACATTTTTATTTTGCATTGTAATTTGTATTGTATCAATTATTTCAATGGTATATCTTTTGATCGTGGTTTCCCTCCTAGCATTGTTGATCTTGCTATACAAAAATCTTCGAAACCATCCTTAAACTTTTTTTGAAATCGATTTTACTATCAAAATCCATTTACAAATATCTTCAAAAATCAGTCAACAGATCACTGAAATTCATAAAATAATCAATGTATCAATATTAATATTGCATTTATACCTCCCAATATGCTAAGGTATTTCACACTCATGAAGATCATATAGAGAATCTAACATTTGGGGCATTTAAAGTAGTTCTTGACAGTGTGGGCTTTCTTATATTGACCAAACAAAATATGCTCTGAATTTCATATTAAAGGACATGAAAACCATGTTATAAAACAATAATTTAATGTAACCTTAATTATTCAACGTTGCTTCAATTTTGACTACCGTTTTGAGTTTTCTTTTGCAAAGATTATACAAAAATGAATGTTGATCTATAATCTATTTAATGCAGCCTTACATATTCAGAACAATACGAGTAATTTACTAAATTATTTTTTCTGATCTTCATTCTAATCCAGTGTCTGGCTGGGTGTTCTATAGTTTCAATAGTTTTCGTTATATTTGTCACATGTATATTTATTTCTTAGCGTTTGGAACTCTTGTGCATCGTTTTCACTTGTTTATATCTTGTTGTTATTAGTTTAATCTTGTTTGGACTTGTCACTTGTAAAAACATGCCTTTTGTGTTTTGAGGCACTCCAAAGTTGCGTATTAGTTCTAATGTTTCTGATTGAATAGACTATTCCATATTCTTCTTTCTTATTACTTCTCTCGGGTTGACTCTGAAGCTACTGACTTATTTATACTCCTTTGTTTCTTCCACTTGCACCCATTTTGTCTTTATAACTTGGTTTCTTGGTCTGTCTAGAATTAAAGAAGATGATCCAACGCATCTTCGAAATAGTTGTTTGCCCTAATGTTTGTCATTTATTTACATTTCAAACCACTGTGAGCACTTTTTTCCTATTTCATTTTCCTGTTTTAGTGTTGCATTAATTTTTGAAATATACATATTTTGGCATTTAAAAAGAAGCATTAATATCCATCCTGATTGACTTCTTCAGCAATCTCAATATTTGTGATAACGTAAACAGATATTATAGGATAATCAAAATTATGTTTGAGCATCCGTTGTGACAATTTATAACGATTCATGATGTGCTGAAATAATTCAACTCGAATTGAATAACGTTTCCACGATTTTATCAGTCCTTGATTAAGAGTAACAATTGATAAAATAAATGTGCACACTTTATTAGATGTCATTAGGATGGGCGAAGTGAAGATTTTGTTACGAAAACCAATCACGAGAGTAAATGTGATTATGCATATTTTAACAAGTGGTGAAAGATTTCGCAAATATATATTCTGCAATACATTCTTACTTTCAAATTAAAGCGCAGTCACATTTTTTTGGAATCCACAGAGAACTTACCTAGTTATTAAGGGATGTTAGATCTACCATAAAAATCCTCATAATTAGTAAATGCAATGATATTATTATTATGCAATGATATATTATGCATAATTAGTAAATAATAGTAAATGCAATGATAAAGTACTATATGAATTTAATGAAGCATACAGGATCAATTAGGTTAGATAACGACAAGTATGTGTCATATCTCAAATTTATGTAATAAATAAAAGAATAATAATAATTGATTTTATATCCTGTTTGTCCTCTTTATTGACATTTTCTTTATATTTATCTTTGAAATGTGAATAGGTATGTCTGTTGGTGATGTAACTTATATACATTCATATATATACATACATATATATATATATGTATATATATATGTATATATATATATGTATATATATATATATATATATATATATATATATATATATATATATATATACAATATCCTTTCTTGAAGTATTTAATTTATAATTAGAGCACCTGATTTTCTTCTCGTATATTATCAATGGATTTATTTATACATTTTCATCCTATTGTAGTAACTATGATAACTAAGTTACGTGACAAATATTGAAATTATTTGATGGATATTCTTTTCATATCTAACTATTAATAATAATGCTATAATAAATTCATGTTTAGCTTAAAATGTCTGAAAATGTTGGAAATATAGCAACATAAATTGATGGGAGATGGAATATTGTTTTACGTACCACAATTTCTCTGTAAGAAGAACTATAAAATATGGACCACTTTTATGTTTAAATTTGGATGGTATTAGGTTTGTATAGGTTGTTATATTTACTGATCATTAGCCATTTCACCCACACGAAGCATGGGTGAAAACGGCTAGTAGTATATATTTTTACATTCTCATACGTAGTATAGAGAAAATGTAATGTCCAAGAAAATATTCGATTTCGAAGTTTTGATGCCTATATATGTTTTTGACCTTGTGAATACGTTTTGAACATTTCGTAGTGATGCCCGTCTGTCTGTCTGATGTCTGCGATCGATGTCTTGTGTATACGATAGCAGCCTAAAATATTAATGGATATTCACAAAATTTTATATCCAGCTTTGTCATCAAATAATTAAGAACTAGGCGGAATTATTTTCTTAAAATTCGAGCAAAATCTTTGAAGTTTTATAATTTTTAACATTGCAGAATAGAACAAAATTTGACATAATCATGCATAAAATAATTTATTTATAGATTAATGATCACGAGCTTTTATAATTTCAATGATTATTGTGAAAAATCACTACGATACAAGCGTTTTGTCTAGAGCTCCTCTACTACAAGCTGACTTATCAAGCATATTGAAGCCCACCATAGCTGGAAGCGCAATCCATTAGCATTAGCTCTATTCGCATTTTCACTTTAGGAAGTATAATTGAAATAATTATGGGTGGTTGTTCTGTACAGAACTGCTCTAGTCATTCTAGAAAGGGTTTTAGGCTATTTTGCTTTCCTAGAAACGGAGAAAGAAGAAAACAATAGCTAATAAATAGTTGGAACGATAATCGGATAGCCGGTACTGGAGCATACTTGACCGAGGTAAGTCCTACAATATTCTAATTGAAACTTATTTTTTATATAAAGTATTTATTTTAAACACTTATTTTATAATTTCTGTAACTGTAGTATGGATTATTAATGATTTTTAGTTGCTATAGTCTTATCTTAGTACACTTTTTTTGTAATGGAAACATCACCTTGAATGCATTATACTGTCTTCAAAACCTAAAAGTAAATAGCTTCAAATTATACATATATATATTAAAGATTTATTCCTGTTACACCAATATCTTTCAAGTTTTATACACTTTGTTGTATTTTAGATCATAATGAATCACAGAATTGGTGAATTCTACTATCAACAAACTATAGCCAAGTGGAAAACTTGCCATGTTATAGTAATTAAATTGGCACTCGTGTACAAATTGAAATTGGCACTCGTGTATATTCAATTTAAAATCCTCTACATTTTGAATAAATTTTTCAAAATAGTTTTACTTTAATGAAGTTTTTTTAATAACATGTATGAATGTTTGCCTCACATATTTGAAAGTTTGCTAACTACTTTGTATTTCAAGAGGAAAATACTAATAATAACCTACTAAGCTCGGATTTATATTCATAAAATTATTTTCAAACAATAGTTGATCATTAAGTAGCTATTATGATAAACGTATTCCGATTTATATACCATTCTAGCTTATGTTTGCATAATTACTATAACATGGCAAGTTTTCCACTTGGCAACAGATTGTTGATAGTAGGATTCACCAATTCTGTGATTCATTATGATCTAAAAATACAAGAAAGTGTATACAACTTGAAAGATATTGGTGTAACAGCAATATATCTTTAATATATATATACATATAGCTTCAAATTATATATATATATATATAATTTGAAGCTATTTTCTTCTAGGTTTGGAAGAGAGTATAATGCATTCAAGGAGATGTTTAGATTACAAACCAAGTGTACTAAGATAAGATTATAGCAACTAAAAATTATTAATAATCCATACTACAGTTACAGATATTATAAAATAAGTGTTTAAAATAAAAAATGTATATGAAAAAAGAAGTGTCAATTAGAATATTGTAGAACTTACCTCGCATAAGTATGCTCCATTACCGGGTATCCAATTATTTATTATCCATTGTTTTCTTCTTTCTTCGTTTCTAGAAAAACGAAATAGCCTAAAACCCTTTTTAGAATGATTAGAGCAGTTAGGTGCCCCATAAATATTTTAATAATACTTCCTAAAGTGAAAATACGAATAGAGCTAACGCTAATGGATTGCTCTTCCAGCTACGGTGGGCTTCAATATGCTTGATGAGTCAGCTCGTAGATAGAGGAGCCTTAGTTTTGTCCATGACGTAATTAACTCCCCCTTGGGGGATAGTGACACCCCCTCCATTCTGGGAGTGTACATTGTCAAATATGGAACCAATTGAAATGTTTTTTCAAGTCCTTTAAAGTGAAGGGTTACACGCTATAGCTGTAATAATTTGGCCCCACGATACAGATTTTTCATTTTTTTTTTAATTTGAAAAGAAAACAATTCTAGTGTGAGAAAAACGATTTGAGCCACATTCTATTTAATTTTAATATAATTTGCGATTTATAGGACCAAATTCAAGTATTGTTATAACATTTTTTGATATATATTCTTGTAGAATGACTTGTTCGCCATTCTCAAAGAAAATGTTACTAGTTCTGCATTTGTTATTCTATAGTAAGGGTAAAATGAAACGATAAAATTATCGTATGAAGATATAAAATTTGAGAAAGTTTGGTGTCTCTCCAGTGTTTTATTCTACAGCTGTGCCATTGGAAACCAAACAAGAATATGAAATAGCAATAAAAACTTTTTATTTCGTCATTCAGCCTATATGTTCCCTTTTTGCTTTTCGTGAAACACACGAAGCAGAAGTTATTATTTTATATTCCCTTGTGTGAAAATTACTTCTTGTTACATGTTCAAAACAGTATTTCTATAGTCTTTCTTTAAAAAATGCAAGCAAAAATTTATTTTAAGACTTTACTATTTTTGCTGGATTTTCTCGTTGAATGACTAGTTAAGTGTTTAGTGCAATTATTCAGATTGTCCACGTGCGCGACTTTAAAGGCAAAATGAGCTCATTATATTCCATGACCCCGTCGGATAGACTTTGCTATGGCGAAATGTCTAATTTGAAGAAACATCCTTCTGAAGAAAAAGGTACAAGATTCTAAATCAAACGTTTTTCAAATTGTCAAATGTATATAATATACTCTATTGATATACAATTAATCATTTTCGTGATATTTTAATTTATATAAGTGATTACACCAAACGATTTTCCATTATGTTTCATCATTGAATTTATTTATAGGTTTTAATTACACTCTGGCAACCTAATTACAGTTTGAACACAGAAATAGTTTATTGGCGGTCCTTCAGAAAAAAAAAATGAAAAAAACATATACTATAATTGATTTTTAACTTAAAATGCCTTCAAATGTTGAAAAAGAGGCAACTTGCAGTGATCACATATGATTTTTTGTTAAATACCGCAATGTCCAGTTCTGCAGAACAATGAAATGCGCTCCATTTTCATGTCTACATTTGAAATGATCTTTGATATTTAGATATTTTATTAAGTATGTAAATGTCACATTTGCCACTAGCAAAGTAACTACATATCCACTTGTAGGTAGTGGCCCGTATCCACTTGGTCCGCACACAGCTTGAGCAGAAATGGTTACTATAGAACACGTAGTTGAAATCTAAAACAAAAATTTAAATGATTCAAATTATAAATAAAAAATGGTATCCTTCATTACAATTAATTGAACGTGGAGAACAAGACAATTAATGAAATTATACTCGACAACATGTCTACGGATAAAACATTATTCTGTGCCATCTCTACAAAATATCAGTTTCTATATTAGTTAAAATTGATTCTGGTACTCGTACGAATAGTGATAGGAAGTGTTTATAGATCATGTGGAATGTTGTGTGCACTTCATTTTCAATGCGGATTTTATTATCATGCGAATTGTGCCCTGTTTTTATTTTATATGTATAACATTTTAGTTTTTCTGAGATGTAATTAGTTCTGTAGAAATCATTCAAATATCGCATAAAAAACGATAATTGACCGTTTCGTAAATTTTAGTCTGTACTTTGAAATATGAATGATATGCTAATGTAGATAATTATGGTCCCGTGTTGGTGCAGAACATGTGCAACGTCTTGTAATTCATTATATACACCATCTCTGCGATCTGTATATATGCAGTTATTGAATAATATTCATATTAAAATTAAATTAATGCTAAATCAATAGTCCTACAAAAGCATTTCTGTGCTACAATAATACTCGTAGCATACCATTCCTGCAATAAAAACATCCCAATCCTACGATAAAAGCATTTCAGTTCTACAGTAGAAACATTCCAATTCTACAATGATAGTTTATAAATTCAAGTAGAATATTTTCAATACTACATGGTTATTGCAACCCTACATATATACATCTTAAATTTTAATATGAATCGATTTATGTTGAAAATAATATGTATTAATATTATCTGCACAGATGAGTTATTTAATTTTTGAGACCATTTCACACACACACACACACACACACACACACACACATATATATATATATATATATATATATATATATATATATATATTTGAAATGTAATAATAAGAATTATGTAAAAAAAAAAAAATAAATAAAAAAAAATAAAAAAAAATACAATTCAAGTAATATTAACATCACCATAGAAGCAAATTCACGGCCATAATGCCGATAAGAGAAAAGAACAGAACCTTCCCAAATTCGATGATTAATCAGAATAAAATTCCTCTTCAGGTCTGAGTATTTAATTCTAATTAAGCCAAACATATGCCTGTTTCAGATTAAGCAATAGTACATTACTATAAATGCTTATATATATATATATATATATATATATATATATATATATATATATATATATATATATATATATATATATTTCTTTGAAACAAACTTCACACTTCAATTTTAGAACAATTTATTAAACAAACTAAACATTTTTATTAAAACAAACGAATTTGAACACGATTAATATAAATGCATTGCTGCGACCTTAAAAAATTGCCTTATTGTGTCTCTGTAGAGATTAATCTTTTTCTCAACAGTGCGTGGATCCCTGGAGAGTAATTTAAATCTGATTAATGCCCGGATGCTTGTCAAGGGATTCATTTGCTCAGACTTCGTTTCGGATGATAGCCATCTCTCTGTGCCAATATAATGTAATACAATGTTTGTTTTTTGGTTGATTTTGAAGCTGGGAGAATAGAGGGCATTTACACAAATGTGAAATTAATTAGATTGAATTTGCTATAGGCGCTACATTACATGATATATAGCATAATTTTTTATGACGGAGTAAATGTAATATTTTTTATCTTATGACACTTTTAATGTGCCAGATTTCTGGCTGAAAGGTTTAAAGCAAGCATTGCTTCTTACTCGCTTGGCTACAAGGTTGTATGTTCGAGTCTCACCTTCAAAATGGATGTTGCCGTGTCCAATAAGTGCAAGGGCGTAGTGTGTCATATATATACTGCTTCATATTTCAGGAAAATCTGATGTGGGCAACACATGACTTTCCTTATATAATGCGATGAATTTACTACTTTTACAGTAAAAAAATCGGTTATTCTTATAGTAGATACTTATATTCTTCCCAAGATATTGAATTTTCGACAACTAGTCGTCATTTTTATTAATTAAGCGTCATTTTTATCCATTTGGCGAGATTTTCGTTAATTTGGCAACATTTAAAAAAGGTCGCCAAGTTGGCAACATTCCAACAAATTCGTCGCCAAAATCTCGCCAAGCGTTATGGACGGAGAAATAAGTTATTCCTGTACCAGGTAAATGACTATTGGCGCTCAAATACAAAATTATTTTTCAAAGTATATTTTCTCATGAATGGAACGAGCTAGATCCGCGAGAATGATGTCACCCAATTTATCGAATGATATGACATATGAAAAGTGAACATATTTCTCAAAAGTTAATTCTTTGTTTTAATTTGTGGGATTTTTTGATAAATTTATTTGAAAACTGTGCAATGTCTCGAGAACGGTTTGTGCTAGCGTTTTAAAGTTTATGCCAATCGCTTTCTAAGGAAAAATTACACAAAAAATGTTTATTTGCGTAACTTTATTAAAGGTTTTGATTTTTTGATGATTGATCAAAATATCACTCGAAAATTAAGGGGGGTTCTGATCAATCGATTACGTGTAAAAACAATAGGCTTCCAGTATTCACGGATTGTGATTTTTGTACCAAATTTCATTCGAATCGCTCCATTCGTTCGTGAGATATAGTGTCCACAGACTCACTGACACACACACCCACACCCACACACATACTTTCACACACACCCACACACATACTTTCACACACACATCACCTCAAAAATGGTTCACGATTCGACCACTAAATATGCTCAAATATATGGACGATCAAGTGCCTGGCTATTAATAAGGAATACTTTATAATGCTATTTACCTAAATTTCAATTTCTTTAGGTTTTCCGTAGTTATTAAATTTATTGATGGTATTTTGAGTATTAACTAATCTCCCAAAAAATAATAGTATCTCCATAGGATTTTATATTAAATCATACACTACTACTTAGAAACATACGCATACACTTATCAAAGGCACTAAATGACAACGTGACTTGATTCATCAATATGGAGCTAAATATCGCCAAGTTAGCAATATTTCGCTAGAACAATTGCCAAATTCGCCAAATTTACAAACGTAGAGAAGATCATAGAAGATACTTTTACTTATATCACCTTAACATCCTAAATGAACTATGACGAACTTATGAGCATTCTGTGGAAAGTTCCGGTAAAGCACTGACTCACGAAGTTTTAAACCAATCTGCAAAATTCGGGAAGTTTTTAGAATTTTCTCAATTGGAGCTATTTCGCCAAATTATTTTCTAACGGCACCGCATTATGTTGTAAATGTCAAGTAACCCAGATTTTCAAAGAATTACAAGATATGTTTTTTGTTGCGTATTTGTGACAATATAATGTTGTTTCCGTTACATACTTCCTCTTCTGTTTCATTTAAGTCACATTTCTTTCAAGATTTACTCTACCATGCTTCCTAAGATGATTCGCATCAAATTACAGGAATATTTTTATGAGACAGACAGTGACAAATATAATATTTAAAATGACGTAATGTCACGGGATTACGACAGATAATAGATACCATACTTAAAAAATTAAATTTTAAAAACCATTTAAAATGACTTCATATCATCCGATTACGACAGTTAATAGATATCATACTTAAAATTCAAAAAATTAATTTTAGAAATCCTTAAGCGTACTTAAAATTAAAAAAATTAAACTTTAGAAGCCATTTAAAATGACGTAACATCACGCGATTACGACAGATAATAGATATCATAATTAAAATTAAAAAATTAAATTTTAGAAGCCCTACAGCACACTTAAAATTAAAAAAAAATAAACTTTAGAAGTCATTTCAAATGGCGTCATATCACGAGATTACAACAGATAATAGATATCATACTCTTAAAATAAAAAAATTAAATTTTAGAAGCCTTTCCACCTTCCTCAAGCTCCTTGATCGGACGTAAGGTGCCCATCAACGGCGATTCAGGCGTTAGACCTAGTCCTAAATCCAATGCTGCGTTCTTATAACCGTCATATCGCCAAACGTTGATGCGCCATTTTGGCACTATCGCCGTTCAATATCTCCAGGCAGCTGTGTAGCATCAATGCAGTTTGCTATATTTACTGAAGTGACATATAACGTGAAACGGAGTAATAATGCTCTCATTCTACCACAACATCACTAGTATAACACAACAGTGGCTTGGGTTATAACTATAATGTAGGAATGTAAATAACATCTGCACCCTAAGCCCCATTATAAGGTATAACCACCAGACTTTGGACCCAAATGAATTTATATTTTTCTATGGTTATATATCAGCTGTGATGAATGTTTAAAAACATCTGGTAGTTTAATATTTAATAATTATGCTTGAAAAATTAAATTTAAACTTTATATAAAGAATAAGATGTTGCAAGAATGGCCATTAAGCTGCTTTGACAATAAAATTATGTCATTCCATTTGTTTACCGAATACAGCACCTACGGAAGAGAACCTGCAAATTAAACGTACTCCGCAAGTTCGATTGCTGTTAATACGAGTACATTTAGAAAGAAAAATAAGTTTTTAAGGACGAGAGTTTTGATTCCAAAATCGGGAGGAAAAGAAAAAATAAAGATAGAAAATGCAGAAAAATATAGCAGAAAAAATGTTTTTTACTGCATACAATGGCGGTATTACATTAAATTCATTTGAGCCCCAAAATTTGTTTGCATAAATATTGTTTTTTGTAGATTTGTTTATGCCAAAAAATTGCAACTGATTAAAGGATTAAAAAGACTAATAAATACATCCTTTAAAAATGTACATTATTATAAATTTGTTTTATTATAAATATAATTATAATTATATATTTTAATATATTATCATTATTATATTATATTATATTATAAGATATTATTATATTATATTATTATGTTATTATTATTATTATATATTATTATATATTATAATATATTATTATAATATAATATATATATTAATTATATATTATTTATAATAATAAATATAATTATATGTATAATTATAAATATAAATTTGCTTTATCTCGTACATTGACATCCTCAAGTGTTTCTTTTTCATATTGTGTATTCTCACTATATGCATAATAATTTTACCGTCTTTCAACAGACTTAATTCAAACTGCATATGTAAAATGTTTTTGACACGAATTTTATAAAGGAACTTTCATATGATGGTAAACGACCTCACAAATGACTATTGATGAATTGTTAGGCTCCGATATATAAAGCTAATACCAGAAACATTTTCTCTCTTGAATGGAACGAACTATATATAGATCCAAAAGAATGTTGTTATCAAATTTATC
The DNA here is from genome assembly GCA_951213105.1 of Amaurobius ferox. Taxonomy (NCBI): domain Eukaryota; kingdom Metazoa; phylum Arthropoda; class Arachnida; order Araneae; family Amaurobiidae; genus Amaurobius; species Amaurobius ferox. The sequence continues at coordinate 139,149,289 of OX578134.1, forward strand.
GTATAATATTGTATATAAAAAGTGAACATATTTCACAATAGGTAATACTTCTCTTAATGTTGTACGATATTTCGATAATTGTATTTGGAAAATGTGCAATATCTCGAGAACGGTTCATGCGTTAGTGCTCTAAAGTTTATGTTAGTCGTTTTCTAATAAAAAATTACATAAGAAATGATTATTTACGTAACTTTATTGAAGGTTTTGATTTTTTGATGATTTTTTTTAAAATTTCGTTCAAAAACTTGGAAATCTTCTGAACATTTGACTACGTTTAAAAACAATAGATTCCCAGTATTCATCGATTGTAATTTTTGTACCAAATTTCATTCAACACATTCCATTCGTTCGTGTGATATTGTCTCCATAGACTATCACGCTCTCTCACACACAGATACTTACACACACACACATAGTTACACATTCACACATACTTACGCACACACACACATACTTACACACACACACACATACTTACACACACACAAACTTACACACACACACACAGACAGAAACACAGACACACACTCATCCTCTCAAAAACGTTCGGCCCGTGTTCAGGGACGCTTAGAAAGCGCTTTGCCGTTGAAAACACGAATTCGAATTTTTAAACCCATCACAATATTTTCCTTATACATTATATATAAGAAAATATAAGGATACATAATATATAAGGTACATACATAGAAAGTAAAAATTTATAATTGGTCTCCATAAGTCATGTTATTATGGTGCACAGCCGTTAGGACCATCCAGATTCCACTTATTTATATCACTAAATACTATCACAAATAGCTGTTTATCACTGTAAGACATGTTCTTCCGTGCCCACTGCAATTTCTCCATTTGGTGTCAAGGTCTAAGAGTTGATTGCCGAGCGATTTTCCCCTGTCCGTTGCCTTTTGTATTCTGTCTGTTATTTTTCTTTTCAAAAATTTGGAGTCCGCTTTCTGTTTAAATTTGTTTTAAAGGACATATCCTGGGAAGGTTCCATCTGCTGTCGTCACGTGCAGAAGTAACGGGTATGACATTCCAGTGCGGATCTTTGGCATCAAGATATTCTTACCAGCTAATATCTTAAATAACAATCTGATATGGGCAGCCCATGACTCTCCCTGCAGACTCAAATTCATGTCCTCTTTATTTCATTAATAATTCATTAAATTAAGTTTAATTGCAATAAATAACAAGCATAATTAATTGAAGTTACACTGAATTTACACTTTAATTTGGCTTTCGCTTTTATTTGGTAACTGGACTTATAGTAACTGGACTGGAGTTTAATTACAATAAATAACAAGCATAATTAATTGAAGTTACACTGAATTTACACTTTAATTTGGCTTTCGTTTTCATTTGGTAACTGGGCTTATAGTAACTGGACTGGAGTTTAATTGCAATGAATAACAAGCATAATTAATTGAAGTTACACTGAATTTACACTTTAATTTGGCTTTCGTTTTCATTTGGTAACTGGAATAATAGTAACTGGACTGGAGTTTAATTACAATAAATAACAAGCACAATTAATTGAAGTTACACTGAATTTGCACTTTAATTTGGCTTTCGTTTTCATTTGGTAACTGGGCTTATAGTAACTGGACTGGAGTTTAATTGCAATGAATAACAAGCATAATTAATTGAAGTTACACTGAATTTACACTTTAATTTGGCTTTCGTTTTCATTTGGTAACTGGACTTATTTCAAAATCGGCGTACAAAAATGTGAAAAACTAAAACATCGCGAGAACGGCTTGTCCTAAAGTAATGGGGATGATCTCATTCTTTTCATCGTCAAAAATTGCAAAACAAGCATTTAATTAATGCATTTGAGCATATATAGTCTTTTATTTCAGATTTTGATGATTTTTGCTGGACATTTCGCAAAAAAAGTGGGTCTTCCGAGTCGTACCAAAATCTAACCAGCTCCATGGTAACTTCCAAGTCACTTATCTATCAAATTTCGTGAAATTTGGTCAATTAGTTCAGTTAGATTGGATAAAGGCAATTTTTGCGGACCATTTCGCAAAAAACGTAGCTCTTTTATCTCGAATTGTACCAGAATCTAGTCAGCACCAGGATCACTCATAACGGATGTACCTACCAAATTTTATGAAATTCGATCGATTATTGCACAGACACACAGACAGACAGATATACACATACACCCACGCCATTCTAAAAATAGGTTTTTCGTGTTCTAGAGGTCCCAAAACGTGTAGATCCGTCGAAAACTCGAGTTGTCATTTTCGGTATGATTCCAATACTTTTCCTATACATTACCATGTATTGCAGGGAAAGCAAAAATGCACAACATCGTTGCAAGCAATCATAAGTCAGTTAGGTGAGTACAGTTGTTTCGAGTGCGTTATAATCCTCCTTCATCAGCAAAAACAGAACAGTATGCGCTCGTAATTAGAACAGCGTGCACTCTTAACAAAAACTGAGAGTGAACAGCCATAAACAGTTCGCTCTGAACTATGACTCCTTTAATATACTCTCCATAGAACTCTCTAGAAAGGACTTGTATCTCCTAGAATATCCGATATGTCGAGAAAGTTCTAGCACATTCGAAAAATCTCTAAATTAGCGATAAATCGCCAAATCTGGCTATCTCGCTCAGAAGGTTAAAATATGATAACCCTACATTCTCGTAATAGGAATGGTTGCTATTAAAGGTGTTTACATCTTGAATAGAGTAATGGTCTTAAATAGAAGCAAAAGTCCGCTATGTATTATTTGAATAGAGGAAAAGTGAAACGTATTACATATTATTAACAATATATAAGGTAAACTAATATGTGTTTAAATTAAATTATACTTTTAGCTCATTTTGGGACTATTCGTGCTCTTTTACATTCTTTTTTAACACTTCACAACATAGTTGAAAAGTGCATATCACTTTATTCATTCTGTCTGTCTGTCTGTTCGTTAGCATGATAACTGATGTAAAAATGACTATCAAAATGAAATTTTAGTATGTTGTTCAGACGCTCCGTGGAACATACGGGAATATGTGTTTGTGTGTGTGTGTAAATGAATAATATCACCCAATTAGTTTTGGACTGAACCCGGATTGAAAGAATGAGATATATTGAAACTTATGGTCCTAAGTTTATAAACCTAAGTTTTCAGACATTTTTTAAGCGAAGTTAAAATTTACAAATTGTTTCGAAAATTTTAGAAAATATTCAAATTATCCCATAAAATATATTAAAATTTTTTTAGCAAAATATGTCCGGTAGCTTTTTAAACAAGATAGATCAATCATGCATAAAGCATTGATTATGAAACACTTTTCAACTGCAATGCAAGTTTATTTAAACATCTTTAAATTTAAAATATTTTTAAAGTTATCACAATACTACCCTAATGTATTATATTTGAAAACTTGAAACTTCATCGAAGAAATGAACTTTATTCAAATGGCGTCATTGAAATAGACATCGCATGGCTCTCTATGTAAAAACAGTAAATATTTCATTCATCCACCTTTATTCCATTCCTTTCATTCATCACAATACTACAATATTTTTTTTACTTAACTTAAAACCATGGAGATAGAAGTAATTTAACTCTATACTTAAAACTTCATCGAAAAAGTCTGCTATGAAATCGTTTGCTTCTCTATGTAAAATCCATGAATGTTTCATTCATATCAGCTATATTGCAGACTTCAGAGCTAAATAATTTTGCGTTAAAGAAATTTAGCATTTCTTAAACAACTCATCTTACAGCTTGATGTGTTTACATTCTCCATAAGAAAATTAAGCTTCGTTGTAGAAATATTCAAAGTTTGATGATCATTTAAACTCAAATACTATATTGTAATTGCGTTGTTTCAGAATATAGATGCACAGAAATTAAGCAAAAGTAAAGCGGTTTTAGGACGGATACAACACTATATATAAATTAAAAATAACTTTAAAAATGACGATTTTGACACAAGATGGATTTCATTGATCATTTGAACACAAACATATTGTAATTGCGTTGTTTCAGAATATAGATGCACAGAATCTAAATAAAAATAAAGCGGTTTTAAGACGGATACAAGACTAAAAATAAATTAAGAAGAACTTTAAAAATCACGATTTTGACACAATATGGGTGCCATATTTTATTTTGAAGTGGGTCATGTGATCTCTTCATGTAACATGGGTGTAATTATTATTTTAATGTTTCTTTAAAAAAATTACCGAATATATTTTGCTGACATTTTTTGCATATTTTTTATGCGATGATTTGAATATTTCCTGAAACTTTTGAAGCATTTTGTGAATTTTAAATTCGCTTAAAATTTTTTTGAAAAATTAGATCCCATAGGGTTCAATGTATTTCATTTCTCCGATCCGGGTTCAATCCTAAACTACTTGGGTGATATTATTCACTTATATTCCCATAGATCCCACACACCGTCTGAACAACATACTAAATTTTTATTTTGATAAAGTCATTTTCACGGCAGTAATCGTGCGAAAGGACAGACAGACATACAGACAGAATGAACAATCATAAACACTTTTCAACTAAGCTGTAAAGTACTAAAAATGCATGTTATAAGTGCCAACTTAAAAATTGTAACTACTATATTTACACATACGTTAATTTTAAAGTACGTAAAACATGTATATCTTCTGATAAAATTAGTCTTCTACGGTTTCAACAGAGACAACACAATAATATTTCTGCTGTATTTTGTCCATGAAATACGTAGAAGAACGCATCAGGCATTTTGTATTACATAGTTCAATTGTTTGTTTTGCAGGTGTAATCCATTCAGTGGAAAGTATTTTAGCAGTGAGAACACATTATGGATACTGAGTTCCCAATTCGTTCGATCTGAAATATCTGACGGTTCCATATTTCTGAATTTTTAAGTATTTGAATGCATTTTGTAGTTTCTACAAAACGAATTTCCCATTGGTTCCATATAATGTACGTGTTCTCTCATCATAATGTTCGATCATGTACAAAGTGCAGCGTTTGGCAGCGAGTATTTGTGACTATGAACAGCGAGAATATAGTATAACATTTCAGCTTCTTACAGTCTGAGCACAATTTTCTAGACCTTTGATGCCGACTACGAGGCAAAATCGACTCTAACGATTACCACAGATATTTCCAAAATCGCATTCCCTTATGTTTTATTAATTGATTGACCCGCTTATCAAATTTAAAGTATTTATCTTTACGATCACCTTTCGAACGTTTCGGTGAGGAGCAACCTCCTTCTCTCCCTCTACAGAACATTTTTGAAAATCTCGATTTTCCCTTAATCTTACGATTGACCCGTGTATAAAATTTCAAGGATATATCTCATTTAAAATAAATATTTTTTCACTTATCACGGATATAAAAAATTTTGGTGTTTTGGGCACTTCTAAAGAACCAAATATTGTAAAACTTAAACTGTACGCTTTCTTCCTTTCGAACTATTTACCCTCACACCCAAGTTTTAATTTACGTTTGATCGTGAGGTATATTTTCATTTATTTCACCTTTAGGACGTTTTGGTGTGTAGCATCTCTCTTTTTACCAAATACTTTTGAAAAATTCAAAGGATTTTTCAAAGGATTTTATTGAATAAATGACCGGTGTAAAACTTTTCAAATCACCAATTACTGCTGTAGGGACAAAATGATTTTTTTTAAATACCATAAGCGTAGCTAGACATTTTGATTTCGACAATTTAATACAAGAAAATTTTAATTTTTTCATTTTTGTGAATTACTCTCCTTGTCTTTCAAAAATTGATTTTCAAGATTTTTTTTGTATGTTTATTTATATAATTAACATAAAAATGTTTCAATAAATCTTAAATTAAATTTTTGGTAGATAAATGGAGCGTTACTATTATAATAGTGTTTTAAAAGTAGATGGTTTTCCTGTCATATTACACAAACACTATTTTTATATTTCACATCCCATTAATTTATTATACCTTTATATGAAATTTCCTTATAATGAATCTAACCATTCTTTGCGAATTTAGCCGTCTTAACCATTCCTTAAATCTTCGATCAAAGAGTTAATGAAATCCGTTAAAATTCAGCCATTCCCACCTTTAAGGCATGTATGGCCCTCTGCCGGCGTTTACAAAGTGTTCTTAAATCTAAGGATAATTTCCTAGAGGAAGGCAAATGGTTCTCACATTTACTCTACTGATTGCCAAATGGTTTTGAATTCTAAATTAGTCAGAAAATAATTACAATTTACGGAAATTATTTGCAAATACTATGTTAAGAACGGTTTAAAAGAATGTGGAAAATAATTAATAAATTTCATAGCCGCGTTATTTTAGAATATGCCGTGAAGATATAATTTGTAACAGCATGCATGAGGTTAGTGGTAGAAATAGTCAAAAATATTTATTTACAATTATTTATTAATAGATTTCGAAAATGATCTAGGGACAATCGATAGGATTATTAATTAAAACGTTATATAATTGCTGTTCTAGAAACATCTCGAATGAATATCATTCCACATTTTACATTTATGCATTCGTGGTATTGGTGAATTAAATTTAAATAAACTTTTCATTGATATATTAAAATGTACTGTTTCCAGCCCTGATGTATTGAGAGGTTACGATTGCAAGCAAATCAAAAACAATGTATTCCAATCTTGTGTTTTCGTCTGATGAATAAGGATTTTTAGAATTCAAATAATTAGTTGCTTCTATTTTTACATTTATTCCCATTTCCCCATTGTATCATGAATGTTTATGACTTATTGTGTATATGTTATAATTTGAAGTAAGGTAGGGCTTTTATCCGAAAATAAAATTTCTGCAAAATGTATCATTACTCTTGTTTTAACACTTTACAACATAGTTGAAAAGTGTTTATGACTTTGTTCATTATGTCTGTCGGTCTGTCTGTCTATCTGTGTGTCTGTCTGTCCGTTAGCACAATAACTGCCGTAAAAATGACTTTATCAAAATGAAATTTTAGTATGTTGTTCAGACGGTCTGTGGGATCTATGGGACTATAAATGAATAATATCACCCAATTACTGTTGGATTGAACCCAGGTTGAAAAAATGCAATACATTGAACCCTATGGGACTTAATTTTTCAAACATTTTCTAAGCGAATTTCAAATTCACAAATTGCTTCGAAAGTTTTAGGAAATATTCAAATTATCCCATAAAATATATAAGAAAAAAAATCAGCAGAATATATTTAGTAGATTTTTAAATAAAACTTAAAATAATAATTGCACTCTTTATATGAAGAGATCACGTGACCATTATATAAAGAGATCACGTGACCATTATATAAAGAGATCACCTGACCCATTAAAAATAAAATATGGCATCCATCTTGTGTCAAAATCGTGATTTTTAAAGTTCTTTTTAATTCATATTTAATGTTGTAACCGTCCTAAAACCGTTTTTTTTTTGCTTAAATTCTGTGGATCTACATACTGAAACAACGCAATTACAATGTATTTCAATTTAAATGATCATCAAACTTTGATTATTCCTAAAACGAACTCTAACTTTCACTTATGAATAATGTAAACACCAAAATATGTAGAATGAGTTGTATAAGAATTGCTGCACTTTTTACTGCAAAATTATTTATCTCAAGGAGGCTGCAATATAGCTGATATGAATGAAACATTTTACAAAGCGATGCTGACGATGTTTTCGATGAAGTTTTAAGCATAGAGTTAAATTACTTATACCTCCATGGTTTTAAGTTTTTAAATCAAGTAAATTATTATAGTATTGTGATGAATGAAAGGAGTGGGAAAAGGTTTATGAATGAAATGCTGCTTTTACATAAAGAGCCAGGCAATTTATATTTCGTTGACGGCATTTGAATAAAGTTCATTTGTTTTCGAAGAAGTTTTCAAATATAATAAATTATTGTAGTATTATGATAATTTTAAAAATATTACCGAGGAATGTATTGCCTTTTAGAAATGTTTAAACCAGGCAATTTATATTTCAATGCCGTCATTTGAATGAAGTTTTTTTTTTCGATGAAGTGTTAAGTTTTCAAATACAATAAATTAATGTAGTATTGTGATAATTTTAGAAATATTACCAATGAATGTATAGCATTTAAGAGATGTTTAAATAAAATGGCATTGAAGTTGGAAAGTGTTTCATAATCAATGATTTATGCATTATAGATTTTTCTTGTTATTTTGTTGTTTTCTCAGTCTATTATTTGAAGAACGTATTGTTTACCAGAAAACATTTTTAATTTGAGATTTGTACTAGAAGCATGTTATATGGCCTCTGAATAATATTATAAAAGAAACAATATTGTAAAAAAAAAAACATACTGGCCACAGTTTTATATTTCTTTTAGAGGCATAGGTCTTAGCAAGTTAGTCGGGGGTATTAAGACTTTTCGTATTGTTGCGATGTAAAACAGTTACTGTCTTTTGGTTCTTAGATGGATTTATTTTCTTAAGCATGGTAGAGATAGAATTTTTATAATGATGATAATATACATATAATATTAGTAGAAAACAGTATTATTTTATCACTGCATAAATGAATATGGTAGAGGATTTCCTTTGCTATTCTGTTCTGTTACGGCTAATATACGATATGTCTTAATTAGATTTGCTATTTTCAGTTGGGATTTCTATGTCCTCATCTGAAATTTATGGTTCTGTTATACGTATTGTTTGATTCACCTGATTCAAATTGAGGAACACAATATACATCATCTTCCATATCTTCACTTTCAGTACGTCATTTTCTCAAAACATTACGAATTTCTTCATCGATTAAACACAGCCTTTTATCATCTCTAATTCACATAAAAATATTTAAAATGGTGACAAAAATACGAATATCAGTTGCTTTTAAGTACAGTATCGCAAATTTATTGACTTATAATTGAAATATCGCTATTTAATATAACGTTATGTGTATCAAATGTAAAAAATTATAGCACTAGATTGATTAAACACGACATATCAAACTATCTATGGCATTGTTTGGGTGAAAAATATTGTTATCTATTAAAAAGTAATTTCTTATTTAAGTACTTAATCTGTTTGAAGAATGCATGAAGTTTCAAAGCTTAACACAAAAAAATTAGCTGGTGATCCCATTCCAAAAATTAAAAAAAGGGACGTCTAACCGGATTAGAGATGGTACGAAAGCTAACAATGAATTATTTTCATCTATAAGTTTACAATATAATGTAAACTGGGTATCAGTAATTTATGTCCTGAAAATGTACTTGGTGCTAACATATTAAAAGTTTATGTCTGATGAAAGCAGTAATCTGTCTTCAGACTTTGCGAACTCCTTGGAGATTATCAGAGACCTCACATAAGTCCGTTGTTTACTGGTTAGAATATTATGCCAGAGAGCAACAAGTATATCCTACATCTAAGAAATGGAAATTAATAATGTTGTTTGACCATTGTTGCTGATCAATTGTTGCTATTCAAACAACATTGATTTAAGGAATTGTTTAAGATTATTGATTTAAATTACATTTATTACATCTGTAAAAATTACAAGTTTGAAATCAGGACATAGTTTGTAATAAAATGGTTGATAATTGTATTTATTGTATCAAATTGTTTGGATAGACATTTCTAACGTTGGATGAACTGGGGTTTCTTCAGAACTCAGGAGTAGTTCTAATGTCATTGTTTCATCAAATTGTTTGGATAGACATTTCTAACGTTGGATGAACTGGGGCTTCTTCAGAACTCAGGAGCAGTTCTAATGTCATTGTTTCATCAAATTGTTTGGATAGACATTTCTAACGTTGGATGAACTGGGGCTTCTTCAGAACTCAGGAGCAGTTCTAATGTCATTGTTTCATCTAGATGATAAATGAATTTGAAAACCTATTAGAGATGCATTCAATTTATCTTAAAACCACTCACGATACTTTACGTAACTTACATTTCCAGATATATCTATTTTATATAAAGTGATACATTTAATTCATTATAGCAGAGATACATTCTTATGCTGCTCCATACATCGCAAATATAGAATTTCTTACTTTCCACACTTGAACACTCTGCTTATATATTTTATAAAACCTTTGGGATTTACTACTGTATAAAACTACAATAACATTACTCGAGTTATAAATTTCGTCTCTACGATAAAATGATTTATTTAGAACCCATCCGCTTTTTCAAAAGGAATCTAAAATATCTAAATTCAATCAGTCATGTCTTTGAAAAATAGTTTGGGCAGGCATAAAGAAATAAATTCTCATTTATAACGTATTTTCCGCATTACCCTTTAAGTTATAGGTAAGTTCTTCCCATCATTTATATGTAAATTTCATTACTTTCTTGACAGCTAGGTATACAGATGTGTCTGCAGTGAAGTACATAAACATGCAAGACTGCACGTAAACATGCAAGACATCTTTGCATGAAGTCATAGGTATTTCAATTGGAAGTTAAGCTGTATAACTTTATTTATAAACGTAAGTAATAGATATAGAAATAAAATCTCATGTAGAGCCCAAATACATCCGTGCATGCTGAATATACCCTTAAAGTGGATCAAGTACCTTGCTAAATTGAGCTTATTCGCTAAACTTCGCGTGATTAGTAAGAAATAATGGTTTGATGATAACGTGATTAACAATTTGTTTATACCCTTTTATATGATATTTACGTAAAATAAATCTCGAGAATGTCTCTTTATTGATTCCTCAATGTGATATTTTTATCTTATTGTATCATTGGCTCTCTTTTGTGATAAATATTATATACTTTATAAATAGTCTGATGTCGTGTCAAGATAAGGTCTAAAGTCTGAAATTAGAGACCGTACATTTATCAAGTGTTGAAATACGTATTTATTTTATACACTAGAATTTTCAATCACATTCGGATGTTCGTAGAATGTCGGGGCCGAACAAATAAATATTGAAACTCCCTACTTTTGGATTTCGCCCTTTTCTACCAACTGATCTACCCAAGCTCTGGTTTGAGCCCACACTAGTCCATATGATAAATTAGCATAAACATTTTTTCATGTTTATAAACATTTAAATACATATTTTATATTATTTTATTTGAGACAAAATGAGCTGTCGTTCTTACAAGTTCTCAAAGATCAACATATGACTAAGATCCACCATTTCCTACCCTTGTGATAGAAAATTGAAAATCAATAATACTAATGTAATTTTCAGTTGTTGCATTATAGACAAATTTATTATTTTAAAAACAATTTGTAGTATAGGCATATTTAAATCTCATTAGCAATCAATAAACTACTTGAGTTTGTCTATTTTTAAGTAATTGTGAAAAAAACATATTTTCCTAATTTGTTTCAGAATTATTATCGTCGTATGAAGCTTTTAGGAGTAGAAAAATATTAACTTATTGCCTGACTAAAACACAAATACATGCAAATTGAGTCATGTATGTTTTTGCCAAGAGTGTTCGAAATCCTTAGAGTCATCAGAATTATGTAGTCTAGTTTAACACAACTCAACAATACTTAATTTTTACGTTTTGTTATGAGTAATAATAATAATTGTTTTTATGATATGGATTAGTCATCAATTATAAAATTGTAAATTTGGGTGTAGTAGGAATATGAATGCAAAATCTATTATTTAGGCATTTATTTACAATAAAAATGCAATAATTAGTGATTTGGCGAGATGCGCTCATATTTAGTTTACCCTCATCCGTTTTCATATTTTGAAATATATAATTGGAATACATTTTGGGGATGATCAATTTATGCAAAAATATAATATATAATAGTTATTGATGCATGAGTAATCATATACATGTATACGATGATATAATAAATTTACATATACATTATATTAAATTCACTTTACTGTATAGTGTGCTTGCCCACTTTTATAAAACATAATTACTAAATACATAAGTATAATAACCATTAAAATTAAAAAAAACAAGGGACGTGTAACGGCTATTTCTGTCAAGTTTGTAAATGAACATTCTTACATTTAATTAAATATAGTTTAATAAATAATTTATTATTTATTTTCGGATTATCAATGTCTCCTTTCAGCCTAGTCAATGATACGTTTATAATCCCTCCCCACCTCCTGCGCAAAAGTATATTCTTTATGACTTCAAAAGTATATTCTTTGTGGCGCAAAAATATATTTTTTATGACTTCAAAAGTATATTCTTTGTGACGCAAAAGTATATTCTTTATGACTTCAAAAGTATATTTTTTGTGACGCAAAAGTATATTTTTTATGACTTCAAAAGTATATTCTTTGTGACGCAAAAGTATATTCTTTATGACTTCAAAAGTATATTCTTTGTGGCGCAAAAGTATATTTTTTATGACTTCAAAAGTATATTCTTTGTGACACAAAAGTATATTCTTTATGACTTCAAAAGTATATTTTTTGTGACGCAAAAGTATATTCTTTATACTTCAAAAGTATATTCTTTGTGACGCAGAAGTATATTCTTTATGACTTCAAAAGTATATTCTTTGTGACGCAAAAGTATATTCTTTATGACTTCAAAAGTATATTCTTTGTGACGCAGAAGTATATTCTTATTCTTTATGACTTCAAAAGTATATTCTTTGTGACGCAAAAGTATATTCTTTATGACTTCAAAAGTATATTCCTTGTGACGTAAAAGTATATTCTTTATGACTTCAAAAGTATATTCCTTGTGACGCAAAAGTATATTCTTTATAACTTCAAAAGTATATTCTTTGTGACGCAAAAGTATATTCTTTATGACTTCAAAAGTATATTTTTTGGGACGCAAAAGTATATTCTTTATGTCTTCAAAAGTATATTCATTGTGACGCAAAAGTATATTCTTTATGACTTCAAAAGTATATTCTTTGTGACGCAAAAGTATATTCTTTTGACTAGTTAGGAGTAATTAAAAATGTGTTTTTATCATATAGTGAATTCTAGTGTTGCCCTAATTATTTCACTGTGATAAAAATATGAGCACATTTTAATGTCGAAAGTAAATTCTAAATGAGTACTTAGTCATAACACATAGGTTTATCAGCGCACATAATTTAAAGAACATAATACTTTAATATGGATGTCATTTTGAAAGGGGATGCTTTAATATTTTACATATTTAATCAGTGAAAAAATAATCTCACTTACCTAAATTTTAAACTTCAATTTCTTTGTATGGCTAATAAAAAATGGTTGGCTCAAATAATGCACAGATAAATTTCAATATCCAATATATAAATTAAAAGGCAATGCTCATTGTATTGCGTCTGATTATTATACCAGTAATTTATTAAACTTCTCAAATATATTTAATAACACACTTTATTATCAACTGCTTATTAATTTTGATAATAATATGCGTAGCTAAGCATTTAAGTATTAATTTCAATCTTCGCTATGTATAAAAATTTTCATAATAAACGTGCCCAGTTAATTAGAAGCAGTTCACTCTATATTTTTTTTTTACAAGAGGAAGGTTTTTTATCTTTTTGAAACACATCTAAAGATAACGACCTGGGTCCAATAATGTTCATAGGTTGTTATTTTCCAGGAAGAATTGTCCTTCGTTTTAATTAAGGAATGTACAATATATTTGACTAGTAATAAACTGGATAGAACTGAAAATGATTTATACAGAATTGGATACAGGAAATGAAACAATAAATCTGCTCCGTTTTTTAATTAACATAAGTTTTATTTCATATGTCTTTTAAATTGAACTTAATTTAAATTTTTAATATATTATTTTCTTGAAAAAAAGGAAAAGGCCATATTTATTAATAGAATCTAAGTTTAATCATATAAATCCAACTTAGTCAGATTGACAGATAAAGGGACATCTCCAGAGGTCAAACTACTGAAAGTAGGAATTTGAAACTTTGCATACACATGGAACTTGGCAACTAAATAATGGAAAAAAAATCTAAAATCGTGGAATTCTATTCTGAAAATTTTAAAAATTTCATTTTTTTTTTTAAATTTCCATGTTAAACAGATGAGACCCTTACTGCATGGCTAAGAGACACTTACACAGTAAAACTAATGAAGGTAGGAACTTTAAACTTCGAGTTAACGTGAGACTTGGCTCCTTGAAAATAGGAAAATCTTAAAATTTTGGACTTTCGTTAGAAAAATTTAAAAATCGTGGAACTTTTTATATATAAAACAGCTGTTTGAGATTTTAGGGACTGACTAAGACTTCCACAGTCCAATATACTGAAGGTTGATCCTTGAAACATTGCATGCACATGAGACTTTATCCATAAATAACGAGAAAAATCTAAACTTTTGGATTTATTTTCTGTAAATTTTATAAATAGTGAGATTTTTCGTTCTAACATTCTTTAAATTATAAAATGAGAAATTATATATACGCAAAATTCATTGTCATACAATCATGCAAAGTAAAACATTCTAAATTTTTATAAATAACTCTTGGTATGTACAGTCAACCGTTCTTAAGATGTTTTCATTTATAGCTACAAAAGATACTTTTTCATTTTGCAATGGATTTGATTATTATTTTTGACTCGATTGTGATAATTATGGTACTGGATGTTTAATTATGGTATGGACGTTTCAAATACCAAAATACTTTCCTGGCCATTCTTTGAATCAAAGCATTGCAAAATAGTGTTATAATTAATTGCTTTGTAACGTTAGAAAAATGGCAAAGTACAATGATTGAGATGAAGCAATGATTCACATATCAAAAATTTACATTTTAGCAGAACAATATAATGCTATGTTCTTGCTTAAATTTGAAACAGTTTTTGATATATTCAGAAATTTTTATTAAGTTTGTTAGGTGTCATATTTAGAGACTGAAACTCCCCGTTTTTTTTCAGCACTCAAAGTGCGGATAAAAATGCCATTTATTTATATATACTTTTTCATTTTTTGAAATTCTTTAAACTGTTTTTTTTTCCACAAGAATATATTTTGCATGTAATTGTAACGCATCCTGATGCGGTTAAAGCGTATGGCGCTTGAACAATAATAAATTTGCGGATTTATAGACTTACATTAATATAGTTTCCTGCATACAAATGGACCATTTTCCCATAAAGATTTTATGTATACATCAAGAAAGCATTCATTAACAATTAAGTATTCTGACTATCTACTTTCTCTCAGAAAGAATTAGAAAATTGTATTCCCTCAAGTAGAATTTTCATTAGTGATTGAGGGTTTGTTGCCAGGATATATCCATAACTAATTGTTGAATTCAAATTTAATTAAAATTTAATTGATTATTATAATCTGTAAATTTTGAAGACCTGTATATAATTTAAACGTTTAGATCAGGGAGGAATCCAAAGATTTTTGCGCGTTTATTATCAAATAATAAAAATAAAATAATTTGAAAAGATTTAATCCACTTCATGTGTCATTTTAAACAAAAAAAATATATTTTTTTTAAATCATTTTCATTTTTCTACTTCTAAACATTTTTTTAAACCGTCGCTTCAACGTATTATCTGTATATATTTCGAAAATTTACGCATTATTAAAATAAGGAACATCATTAAAATATTTAAAAGTATGCGTTCTGCACATGCATTTATTAACAATGATTTTTAGACGTTTTTTTGAAGTAAAGAAACACGCCAGTTATTTAAATTATTTCATTACTGCTAATGATGATATGTTTTGAAGGACACAGATATTTCGTTTCAATACATCCAATATCATGTTATTCGCTACATTAATAAGACATTTTCGCTGTCATTTTTTGCTAGAGGGAAAAATCTAATTTTTCTTTTTTTGGAATATTTCTAACTATAATGATCTGAGTCCCTTGATGTTTCCAGGTTGTTACTTTTGTCAAAAGTGCATTGTGCTCCAATTAAATAATGCAAAAGATATAATTTATCTTGATATACAGCGAACTGTACATTTTAAATTAATCTGGTAGAGGGAAATAATAAAAGGCGAAATAAAATCAGAAAATATAATCTAATGACATACCTACTAATTTTATGCAAGAAATTTCTTCAATTATTTTGCAAAAATTTCTGACTTTATATATATATATATATATATATATATATATAATATTAAAATAGTAAATCCAATGGTAGAATGGAAGAAGTAACTCATAATACACTATGTTAAAAAAATTTTATGCCTACAGAATACATGCCTAATGAATATATATGTTACCGGCAATGTATGAAATGCCGGTATTCTATAGAATACCTAGGCATTTTATAGAATACCGGCCATTTTTAGGCAAAGTATGAAATATGAGAATTATTATATACTTTCCCTAGGCATTGTATATAATACCTAGGCATTCTATAGAATGACAAATGCTATTTAGGCAAAGTATGAAAAAATGAATGAATTGGAGATATATTTTATACTTTGCCGGTTTTTCATTTGGCATTCTATTGAATGTCTAGGAAATGTGTGAAATGTTAATCTTTTCATAGATTGCCGACCAGTTTTCGGTATTCTATAAAATGCCTAGGTATTCTATAGAATGCCGGCTTTCATACATTGCCGATTATGTTACCGGCAATGCATGAAATGCCGGCCTTCTATAAAATACCTAGGCATTTTATAGAATACCGGCCTTTTTTAGGCAAAGTATGAAATATGAAAATTATTATATGCTTTCCCTAGACATTGCATATAATTCCTAGGCATTCTGTAGAATGACAAATGCTATTTAAGCAAAATATGAAAAAATGAATGAATCGGAGATGTATTTTATACTTTGCCGATTTGTCATTTGATATTCTATAGAATACCTAGGAAATCTGTGAAATTTTAATCGTTTCATAGATTGCCGACCAGATTTCCGTATTATATATAATGCTTAGGTATTGTATAGAATGCCGGCTTTCATACATTGCCGTTAACACACATATATATATATATCAATTATTGGTAGTTATCAAACATCGCATTTTGATCATTCTTTTAGATCACCTATCTAAACCGCAATATCAGTATGCAACCCCGAGGTCTAAAAAAACTCAAATAGTTTTTTTAATTAACCCTTGGAGATGGAAACATAGTCTCTGAAAGTTTGTCATTTTTTGACATTTTTGTATTTGTAATTATATACCGAAGCATCGTTGCCACAACATAATGCAATATCATGGTCACAAGACTTTAATGTCTGAAGAATTAGAAAGAAAACGACATTCAATTCATAAAGTTACAGATAGCACCACCTCGGTGATTCAGCTGAATAGGAAATTCGGTAATGAAAGGTTCCTTAATTTAAAAAAATTCAGAATATGAATATAAAACCATAAAGTTAGATAGACTTGCAACCTGTTTTATCTTCAAATTTACGTTTTAAACAATGCAATTAATGCAAACGTTATTTTTTTATAGATATACAAGCTGTTTTATTTGATATATTTCAAAAAAATTTATAATGGATTTTGAATGCTGATACATTGTATATGAATGATGTTACATTGTATATGAATATATATGCAGTGTTTTCTAATTATTTGTTGTTACTGTTTATTTACTTAGTTAATTAGCCTCTGTGCTTTTATTGAGACGCTTGTTTTCCGGACATTTTAGAAAATATATACCAATGCATCTTCTTCAGAAAATAATAAGATTATATAGTTCCTTTTTTATGATTCATAATACAAACATCTATAACTTTTCGATAAGGTGGATGACAATAATATGCACATTAATCTTATTTATACACAACAAATTCAATCTTAATACTTTGTTTCATAAGTCTCATAAAATTTTACGTCACGTACACATTACGGATTAAAAATTTTAAGCACGTTCGAAGAATTGTTTTTTTGAAATAAATTCATTTGTGGAAGAGATTTCGTATCAGAAATAGTTTTTCTTCCTTATATAAATATAATATGATATAAATAACATTTTCTAGTTAATTAAGAAAATATTGGTAACAATAGAAAACTGAAGATAATTGTTTGAAATATTATACATTGCACGATTTAGTTTAAAGTATGTGTTTACATTTTTAATAAAAATTATTATAATAATGTATAAATACATGGCGGTTTGAATGTAAATAGTATTTATTGTACATTGACCAATTTATAAAGTGACTATAATTAAATGTATATTCAGACTGTTTTTAGTTGCCAAATTATACCAAGTTTGAAAGCAATACTTTTCAAAACATATAAATTAATTTAAAACAATTAGATTGGTCTAAAATATACCTGCGAGGATCTAATTTAGCTCCCAAGTGGTATAAAGGAGCAACATATATTTATTGCATAGCTTTTAATGAGAAAATCGATCAAAATAAACTTAGAAACTACTAAGCTTTTAATGAGAAAATCGATCAAAATAAACTTAGAAACTACTAATTTTCTAGTTAGAAATTCACGGCTGTTCTTTTATTGATGAATATATATTGATTGTGAAATTATCCTATATAAAGAAAGATAACTTAGACGATGTACTTTACAATTTATTCCACCGGGTACAGCATGATTATACTGTGTACTTGGGAATTTATCATATATATAAACATAAAAGTAAACTTAAGGTACTTGCACAAACTCACCTGAACAAACTAGAAATTCCACACAATCGCTCTTGAAACAATGCTTAAAATTTTTTATACAACAATGGAATAAAAATTAAGTGTTTGGAATTTCGTTGAATTTATTTTAATATCATTGCACCTGTATTAAAAAAGGTTAAGTATAAAAGTGCAGCAAAAGAAAGAAATGCGCTTTATTTTTCTTTTTGCAAATTGGATAATAAAAATTTGTGTTAGAAAATAAAAGTTGGGAAGTTGGTTGGAATTCATGCGTAGCTGCACATGTTTCTGTAATCAGAAAATAAAATCATATCACAAATCTTCTTGCCTTCCCTTTTATGTATTTAGATTGTATGAATATTTAATTCTCGGATTATTGGTAGAAATTCTTGGCTTATTGGTTTTTGCCATAGAATTGTTTTTGCTAAGGTTTTATTTTTCTTTGAAGCATCTAGTTTTTACGAACTGATATAATTAGAGCTTAGATGATGACTGATATAGATTCTTAGATGATGACTGATATAGATTTTTAGATGATGACTGATATAGATTCTTAGATGATGACTGATATAGATTCTTAGATGATGACTGAAATAGATTTGACCCATTTCGCTTACAGCTTTAAAAAATAAAATGCACTGACTGTGCGACAGTTGGCAAGAAAATAGAAAATGCTTGTATTAAAAAAAACTGTGTAAAACACTCGCCTGACAACTGGGCTCTCTGGATTCGTATAGATGTCGCCTCCCCCTCCCCCTCAGTTGATAGATATGTGTTCAATTCGACCGTGTGATCACTGACAGTATTAAATAGGTGCTATTTTCATAACTGTTGTTGATCTTTTTTAATGCTGTTTCTAGCTGTTTGAAACATATGTACTGTTTTGCCTTTTGTTTTGATATGTTCCAAGTTTTTTTTCTTTTAAACTATGTTTATAATAAGTTCCTCTTCTTATAACCTTGACCTTTAATATTATACTTTATTGTTGTCTAAATGATTTTCGCTTCTTGGATTGGTTTCTGAATTTAAAGTTTAAGGCTTTGTTTGGGGTTTAAAGTTAAGTCTTTGTTCTATATTTCCTTTCCACAACGGCAGACCTTTATTTTGGTGTTTTCTTTAGGGCCGTGGCTTTTCTGTTTGTCTTTTTTGGTGTTCAATTACTCTGATTTTATTGTTTTGAACAGTTGTGAATTTTTTTCATAAATTATACTATTGGTCTTTATTACTCATTTTCCCCTTGTGTGGTAGAATATCGTTTGATATTTTCGAGGTTTTAGATGCTGCATTTTTAGATGTTGTTAATTTCCTGATATGCGCTGAAATTGTTTGTGTTTAATTTAAATTATCTGATAAACATTTCTAATTGAATTTGCGGCACAGGTTTGGTCGAGCTAGAGCAGTTACTGGATGCTAAAGAAAAAATCGTCTGATTGGTTAAAATGTTAACCAATAAGGAACTGTTACTGCGTCGCCCTGAGGTCAACCAATGGTCGCCGAAGAGGAGTGTGAAAGCCCCAGGCCGTCCGACTCGTCCAGAGGACTTAGAGTCGCTGAAGAGGAGTATAAGACCTCAGATAAAAAGAGGTGGCAACCGACAGAAAGTTCTAGTTATTCAGATAAAAAACATAGATCAGTAATATAGTAAGAGATTCAAAGAGGTAAGAAACAGTTGGATAATATTGTTGATAGCAGAGAGTCGATATGCAGATATGCATTAAAGTCGGCTCAGGGGCATATAGAGATGCATCAAGGTTCTCATGCAGTGCAGTCAGAATAGACGAGATGCTTTAAGTTAAACATAGCCTCAGACGATTTTGCGTCAAGTTACTCATACAGAGCAGTGATGATGCGGTGGTTCAACAACCAATGATCCATAAACGTCTAACGACAATAACAAGTTATGTGCTTAACGACATATATAGTCGGTCATAGCCAGTTTATGAATTTTTGTATGCCTGGTCTCAGGTGTCCAGTCACCTCCATAAATATATAAGTATATATTTTTGTAATCCAATTATGATTATAAGGTGCTTAATAAATATATATTTTAAAGTTAAAATAGGTAAAGTTAATTCTGTGGTATTATGTGATTATATGGTGGGTACTAATGCGGAACAATGCAATGTTTCACGACTATATGATAACGACCACGTTAATGGTGGGTTATTAGCGGCATTTCAAAGTATCAACGCAATGTAATTAATTAACTTCAAATGTAATTTTGTTTGTGCACCACATAATTATAGGTGCGACTATTGCGCTTTGTGTATATGCCATGGTGAATATAGATGTCCTGAATATGTCCAGCACCTTGTCATTTCTGCGGAAATCATTATTGTTTAATTTATATCACCTGATTAAAATTTTATTGTATTTGCGACACTCAATTAACTATAGGTGAGAATATAGTGATTTGTGCTTTCCTGCTATGATGGTTGTTAGCATGTAGTACCTTCTGCACTTATGTATTTGTTTTTAAAGGACAACTTAAATGCCCAACATTACTAGGGGACTCGGTTTGATTCCTACGTGTCGAAGAATAGGTTTTCTTCAGATGGCACACCCGGTTGTCTTAAGCCCACAGACAGACAGTAAATCACAGCAAACTCATCTCCGTTCATTTGGGTCGTTGGTGTGATGCGAGTATATCTGCCGAACAGTATAAGGACCTAATATATGATCGTTCGATAGTTTTATATATACCCTTTATGACACAATTATGGTACAAATGTGTAAAAATAATAAAATAATAGAACTGAGACACCTGTACATCAATATCTACGCCATGCGTAGGAATTCGCTAATCACTTGCGCCAAGTAACTAGTAACAGTAAGTCTTTGGAGTGACTAGAGACCCTTCATCGTCAGTATCTTCGTCGTTTGTAATGCTATTTAAACGAATTAAACCGAATTCTATTAACCTCTACATTTTGGCTTAAAGAGTCCATTATTTGTACTTCACAATGCCAGAACATATATAATTTCCCCTGTAAATACCTTATATTTTGTGTAGTGTAATCTGTTCCCTCTAGAACCCGTACCAAGAAGTGATTAAACTTCTTACAATCGAAGCGCCCTAAGTATTTCAGCAGGAAACAATATATGTTCGTTTCCCTCTCCAGAAAAAGGAAGTGCAAGACATTGGTACATTTGTCGTACCAGTGTCGCTCGATGAAGGTATCGTTGCAATGGTACAACTGCTGAAGCGCCGGAGTTAGAATTTTAACCTATACGAACTGTATATTTTGCAAAATACATAAATAAATTAGAAAACAGAAAATTTTGAAAAGTATTCATAGGTACCTTGCATTATTATCACAAGCACCGCACATAAACCTCTATTCAAAGTATACGAAAGAACTGCTGTTTCTCATCAATCTATAAGTTATAAAAAGAGTGAGTAACAGGGTTAACAGGGTTATTCACTATTTTTATAACTTTATCAATAAAGTGAATCAGTGTGCTGGCTTGTTTTTCAGTAACCATAAGTTATAACGATGGTTTCCGCATGCATTATTTGTTTCCTTATATATTGTAAATAAGCAATCAAATTTATGAGTTTGAGTAAAGGAAATACATGACATCCAATCAAAAAGAAATGTTCCTATTGTCTCAAAGGAGATATTATTTTTCTTTCCAATATTCGTTTCGCCTCGATCGGAGGAGTAATTAGAATGTGATTAATGCTCGAGGGGCTAGTCAACGGTTTCATTTGGGCAGACGCTCCATCGAGATGAAATTCGTCTTTCGAATTTGATGTCGTGTGTTGTAGTTTTATTTAATTATTTTTGTTTTTGCATTGACAGTCATTTTGTTACAGAAAAGAGCGTTTATTTGCTTAAGAAAATGAGACAGGATTTAATAGTATATCTACATTTGCTCTAGAAATGTCATCTAAAGTGGATAAAGATTTTTGTACTTTTATAGACCTAGTAACAGTTTTATAGTATTCGTTATGACAATGGTTTATGAAAAATTGAAAATATATGTGTTTGTGTGTTAATTTTTCTATTCCATACAAAAATCCACATTTTTTGCCGATTTCTTTTTACCAAATGTGATATGGTTATACTTTGCATTTCCTAGCGGACACCTCCCGCACATGTTTTGAGTTCCTAGGACTATATATATATTATGTATTTATTTATAACATGGTCCTCAGCAATACAATTAAATTAAACATCTTTATACGGCAGACGATTATCATTTAATTTATCTCATTTAAAAATTAAAGAAATAAATAGAAAAATATCATACATGACCGGAATTATATTATAAATTTGGTCGTATCTGTTACGGCATTGAGGTATAAAATTAAGGGAATTACTGATATTTTCACTTTTAAAGTGGTGGCTAAGCTCCGACGTATGACTGTTTTCAATTTTGTCTATTTGCTTAAAATTTGATTGCTAAAATCTGCACTAAAATTTTGATTGCTAAAAGTAGTGA
This sequence comes from Amaurobius ferox, assembly GCA_951213105.1. Classification (NCBI taxonomy): domain Eukaryota; kingdom Metazoa; phylum Arthropoda; class Arachnida; order Araneae; family Amaurobiidae; genus Amaurobius; species Amaurobius ferox. Next base: position 139,172,205 of record OX578134.1, read on the forward strand.
TCGCTAGCTGCTGTAGAAAAGTTAGCGGAATCAAAATACCGATATTGAGCTGACTAGGAGCGAAGTTCTATTTATTGACTTCGCTTCTAGTCAGCTCATATATTATTTTCGAAACAAAATTGGATAGATATTATTTTCTTCTACATTTAAATTGGATCTCAATGAAATTGTATGATTCGTAAAAAAGCATTCTAGGATGTTCAAAATTAAATTCCATTGAATTAACAGGAAAATTTACAGAAGACTGGAGTATTTTTAAACTGTCCCTCTTATTACTTCTAAAAGAGATATTTCTATATATTTATAGAGTACAGATCTTAAGCATATTATATGAATAGTTTTCATCAAACTAAATGTTTTTTTTTTCCTTCTGTTACTTACATCCATTGAAACGCGATATGTTTGCTTCATTACTTTCAATATTAAAAAGGGACGCCCGCATCTCAAAAACTATCATTACTTTGCAATTGCAGAACACACAAGAAAGTAGAACTATATATTTTTAGTGTTTTATTTTGTCCTTTATGTAGCACATATAGGACTGTTGAAAATTGTTCAGTATTTCACAACATAATTCATAGATTGTGGATTACACCTAAAGCTTGATTTGCAATGAAATGACTAGAGATTTAAATTAGATAGCAACTTTTAATGTAAAACAACATTTTTACCAATAATTGCAATTTAAAAAATTAAGCACATGATTTTCACATAGTGTTTAATTTATTATATGACATTAATAAAATCAAATGCATAAAATAGTGTTATTATTTATACAATAAGTAATTTTATTAAGTATTGCGTTGCTTTCAAATTTCTAGATTTCTCCAACTTGAAGGTCGTCATTACAATTTCCTTTACTATTTGTTCTTTGTAAATGTGTCATATATTCACCTGAATCTGTAAAACGTGCATTTTATCCTTTATTACGACAGTATTCACAAAATGATAAAGCAAAGTCTTTTTAATGGTTTTTCTAGTCAGTAATGCAATGCAGATTCCTAAAAGCATATCTCTGGCATATATCGACCGTTAAATATGGTCATTTTTGCCACCTAAACCAATTGACTCTGTTATTCTTTTGGTAAATACTTTTGTTTTTATACAGTATTTGTTTTACATGTGCTTTTGCAGGGATTTATTTGTTTACAATAATTTTTACGGTAATTACAGTAACAGTTTTGAGGGTTGCAGTTTGAGCGAAAAAATGTAATAATGGTGATCGAATTTTGCATGTGTTTTTCCAAATTTTCTAATTTATAAAAAGTATGCAAATTAATCAGTTTTTAATTACTACTAATAAAATAAAGTACATGACAAAGTTTATAATTAAATGAAATTGATGATTTTCAAGACGACGTCATTTGCAATTATTTCTTTTTCATAAATTTTACAATTCTGCACTAAGTCGCAGATATGTTCGTCATTGTGTTAAGTAGAACGGTCCATCATAATTATTTTAAGCGTAATAATTAATTAAATAAACCAAAAATCCCTGCATGCATACTATCAAATAACAATAAATAAAGGCATTTCGAAGCAGAAGTTATATTTCATTTTATCATAATATTGAAATTTAAATGTGATATACTTTGATGTTTCTCTTTGACAATAATTTTACTACGCACATTCACATTTTGTGAAAGAAGAAAAATGACAGAACATACATTTTGCACTATCTGGTACTATACAACGTATTAATTAACTTGTGAATTTCATCAAAATGCAGAATATAAGCATGTATATTTAAAAATATCAACCATATGTTATTAAATTTAACAGCCATTATATGATGAAGTTCAAAGAAAATGTGTAAACAAATCTTTGTTCTAATAATGTCTCAAAAATTATAACTTTAACATTACACAGACATAATTCAAGCAAAATTTGCGACATTTGCATTTCCCGACAGCAACAAATAATTTAACTAACGAATTACGCCAATACCTCATTTTACAAACACAAAACGTTTTCGAAATTTTTAATAAATTCCTCAAACATTCTGTCTGCATAAATCTGAAACAATTAATTTTCGACAGACATAGAAAACAATGTTAAGTAACAGTATCAATGGTTTAAAATTTAAAAAATAATACTTCTTTGTTAGGATAATATATGCAGGCTATTTCTGCTTTATTATCCTAACATCCTGCTTTATTATCCTAATATTCTGCTTTATTACCATAAAATGATAAGTAATGTAAGTACCATTACTTATCATTTTATGATGTTTCTAACTTGCCACCTTTAATAATTTTATATATCATTTTGAGCGAATTGTATATACTATAATCATGTGAGTCTGTCGGGAACTTCTTTCACTTGCTCACAACAGATATTCTTAATTCATCGTTCAATTTGCTTCTCATTAAGTTTTTAATTTGAAGACATGTTTGAAGCGTACGGTTGGGAAATGTACCTGATTGGGTTTTTCACAATGCAGTGTCTTTGACATAAGCAGTGTGCAACCCACAATGGCATTTCAGAATATTACTATAAGAGATGTGAAAAAAAGACCATATATTTTTGCTGTATTTATTGTATTTGGTTTAGCCACACATAGTGCCTATTACAACTGTGGGAAAGAAATCTAAAGTTATACTTTTAAATATTAAATTCATTGAGATTGACATGGCCGTAAATTCTCATATTAGTGGATTTCTTATTTAATCGTACATTGCTAGTTGTGCCGCTATATAAAACCCTCCAATAATTTACCTTTCGTGTGAGTCCTGTAAAGGAATAATTAATTATTATAATACTCATTGACTGGACCATTTAAACTTTAACGATAAAACATTTATTAACAACATCAAATCTAAATTATTTAATTACACCAATTATTCATATTAATAATTATATGCTTAACAATTATTCTCATTAATTGTTGCGGCGGAGGGGACATATGTGACCAGAATTATGAAAATTACTATCATGTGTCTATGACCTGTGATTGTTAATGAGCACATACCTTCAAATATGTCTTGGGCTTTGATCATATATCAAATGCTTGCATCAATTATTTGCACCGCCATAACTCTTTGGTGTGTGGCTCCTTCTCGTACATCTGATTGCACTCCACCTTATATAGATCCAGCCAGTATTTTTGGAACACTTGCACAAGTTTTTAAGTCATGTTGTACAAGCTATATGTGCACAAGTTGCACAAATCTGCTCACGTCCTTCTTAAGTCAAAAAGTCTTCATAATTTTCTGCTTGATTCTCAGGTCACAGGCTGTGGTTCCCTCTTTGGGGGGGGGGGGTGTCTCCCTCTTTTCTTCCATTTGCCGCATTGAGTTTGACGTAACAATCTTCTTTTTTTATTGGTTACTCCTTTAACCAATGGAACCATTCCACATCTCGTAAGGCCCAGCTCAGCCCCTCTGTCATGGCCCCCTAAATTTATGGTCTTCTGACCTTTAGGTTCACGGGTGATAAAAATCGGGCCCAGTCAGACTGCCAGTATTGTCCGCCGTTTTGGTCACTATAAATTTATACATAAAACTGTCTCATCAAATGTGAGATCTATTTCTAGTCTCACAACAACAAAACTTTTATTTGCATATTGTTTACCAATTTCTGTTATTTCTCACTTTTGTTATTCTACTACCTCAACTCTTGTTACTACTGCGTGCGTTTTCAAAACTTTGCACATAAATTATACCATTATTGATGTATACATTTTTACAATAATTTAGCCGCTTATGAAGACTCAATAAATATCAATAAGCAATTATACAGAACATGCTTAATCTGTCCTGCCTGGGCTGGAATCATATACCTTCGAGTAAGCGTCTCGTAGTCCTACTACTGTAGTAGTATCAAACCAATAATGCTGGACAACTGGTGACGCAACACTTAATTATAGACAGCTGTTGAAGTTTACATAAAGTTTAAACCATTGCGGACTAAAATTCCATTGAGTATGGGCCAAAATCTATGACCCGTTATTTGTTTGCGATTGAGAATCTTTATTGAATATACATTTAGAGTTATAACATTTGGTCCCTTGTAGATCTAGAGACAGGGCGTCTAGAATCTGGTTCACATCTTGATTTTTGAAATTCAATAATTCAATTATACTTTCAAATAATTACATTTAATAATGTCAAATACATAATAACTTTATACGTTATATTCATTATTAAATGAAAGACACAAATTTTAGAAAGCTAGAATGAACCGTTCTTGAGATGTTACATGTTTCTTAAAATAAATTTATCTAAAATTGCATAAAATTCTGTCTGTAACTTTTAGCGATAAATGTTACAGACATAATTGGCGACTAAGTTGGGAAAAAATTATCAAATTAGCGACTTTCAGAAAATTGAGCGAAGTAAGGGATAATGTCGCGAAATTGGAAAACAATTACGCTAAAGTTTAGAAAATGATGCAAAATTAATGAATACAATTTTAACGTATTTTACTATATGCACTATATTCATTACCAGTATAGCCAAGTTTAATTTGTTCCAAATATAAGATAATTTAATACTTCGAAATTGTTTTGCTGTTACCATCCAGAAAAATATTCAATTTTATTGTGCAAATCAACCATAAAAGTATTGTGCCGTGAATCCTGTCCATCATTATTTCACTGTGAAAGAAATAAAACATTGAATTGTGTAGGGAACTTCATATGTTATCCACATAAAATATTTAATAGTCATTGATTTTGCTTCGTTCAAAAGTAAACGCACGCAGATATCTACATTAATCTTATTTGTAAATAACAAGAAAAATCGTAGAAGTTTGTTCGACCGACCATAATACTAATATCAATTTCACGTCACGTAGTATTGCAGATAAAACATTCTATGCACGTTCGAAGAATTATTTTTCTAAATAAAATGATTTATATTATTAGCACACAAAGAAAGTTTTCGTTCAAGAAATAATTGTTCTTCCATACATAAATATCTTTTATACTAAAAGCATTTTTACAGAATAATATTTAAAAACATCCAGACAACAAGTAAACGCTCAGGATAAAAATAAAATATGTATTATCGTTATAAAAACATTTAGAATACAGTAGTGATTTTTTACATTTACTAATATAATTTTTTATTGCGTATATATGATGTGCAACAATTCCTTATTCTGATAATTTATTCTCTGATTTATTAAATCCTTCAATCTACACAACAAATATTTATTATTATCCTTATATACATAATGTATAAGAAAAGTATTGTGACGGGGGTCGAAAATTCGAATTCGAGTTTTCAACGGGAGAGCACGTTTCAAGCATCCCTGATCACGAATCAAATATTTTTGAGGTGATGGCTGTGTGTGTGTGTGTCAGTGAGTCTATGGAGACAATATCTCTCGAACGAATGGAGCGATTCGAATGAAATTTGGTACAAAAATCACAATCCATGAGTACTTGAAGCCTATTGTTTTTAAACGCAATCGAATGTTCAGTATTCCCTGAATTTTCGAGTGAAATTTTGAAAAAATCATCAAAAAATCAAAATCTTTAATAAAGTTACGTAAATAGACATTTTTTATGTAATTTTTCCTTAGAAAACAACTGACATAAACTTTAGCACGTTAGCATGAACCGTTCTCGAGATATTGCACATTTTTTAAATGAATTTATTAAAAAATGCCGTACATTATAAAAATATATTAACTGTTGAGAAACAAGTTCACTTTTCATATGTAATGTCGTGCGATAAATTTGGTGACATCATTCTAGTGGATCTAGCTCGTTCCATTCATGAGAATATATACTTTGAGTAATATTGTTGTATTTTAACGCCAGTAGTCATATATCTGCTATAAGAATAACTTATTTCTCCGACCATAACCCTTGGCGAGATTTTAGCGACGAATTTGGCAGAGTATCGCCAACTTGGCGACTTTTTTAATGTTGCCAAACGGATAAAAATGACGCTAAATAAATGAAAATGACGACTAATTCACAAAAATTCAATATCTTGGAAAGAATATAAGTATCTACTATAAGACTAACCTATTTTTTGCTGTAAAAGTAGTAAATTCATTGCATTATATAAGCGAAGTCATGTGCTGGCCACATCAGATTTTTGTATAGTCACAGAGTTCGCCTGTTAGTAGCATTTTGGAAGTTAGGAGTCGCGGTCCCAGATTAGTGGCCAGATTTTGTGGATATATTTTGCACTTTTTAACACATTTCGGGAAGGAATAAAAAATGGCGGCTGAACGAACAGCAGGAAAAATTGTTATATGTCACAATTTTGTGATCCTCATTATTTATCAAAGTCAGCCATACCATGGAGCAGGCTTCAAATAAAAGATACTCCAGACTGGACGAGATTGCAATGACCAGGATTCTTAATCTCTAACCATTATAGAGCATCTACGTTAATCATATAATTATGTAAAACAGGAAAAAAATTCAAATTTTTATAAAATGTTAAATTCAACTTGACTTCTACTTTGAAAAAAGAAATTTGCTATGTTCACAAACGTAGAACTCCTTGTAGACGAAGTAAATGAATTCTAAATGTATTCGAAACAGAAATATAAAAATTATTGTCCTAATTATTTTATAAGTTGTCAATTATAACTCAATAAATGTTAATTACAACTTTTGCCACTTCTTTGAAAAGAGTTGTTAGTATTTGTTACAATATAAAATCCACACCACATCTCGAAACAGAAATATAAAAATTATTGTCCTAATTATTTTATAAGTTGTTAATTATAACTCAATAAATGTTAATTACAACTTTTGCCACTTCTTTGAAAAGAGTTGTTAGTATTTGTTACAATATAAAATCCACACCTATGTAAGTAGTATTCACTTCGATTATTCGATTCATGCATATTGAATTACTCAAAATTTAACTACATAAAAATATTTTTTAAAATTATTTTTCGATATACTTTCACTTTTACCGGCGATTCCTAACCTGCTTTCTGCGGAACGCTGATGATCCGCAGGCTTATAACAGGGATTCCGAGAGAAGTTGAACAATTCTTTTACACACCTTACCATCTTTCTTTGTAACTGAATAAAGAAATTAAATTTATTAAGTTTTGAACGCGATTTTTAATAAAATAATAACAAATTTTGGAAGGTTAATGGTTTAAATATTCTGTCAGTTAAAATTGAAGCAGCTAGAGCTTTACAAGGGAAGACCAATGTTTTTGAAGCGGAAAATGTTTGCAACGACAAAGAATTAAATTGGTAGTAACGAATATTACCAGCACTCACGCCAACTACTCATGGGGTTGTGAAATGAAAAGTTTGAATAAAATGCAATTTGGTTTCGGTGATAAATTTAATGAAAACAGTTACATTAATTCACAATCGTTACAAAATATATATGCAATATTTGTTTGCAACTAGTAAGTTAGATTAAAGTAAAATAATCATTCCTTTTTAACAGTAATTAGTAATAAAAATAGGCAATAACTATTCTTGTAATATTCCATTCAAAACTGAGAGTTTTTATTTAGAGATGTAAGATGTTAATAACATGTTTATGCAGACCTTATGTGAAATAAATGATAATCTTATTCCTATTGACATTTTTTTTGTAATTTTAGATATTTACTATTTTATAGAGCAACGTGGTTAACCACAAACAAGGCAATAATGCTGCATAAATTTGTTTAATGCCTCGAAATTTGTTTAATGCAATTTGTTTAATGTCATTTTAATGCATCGAAATATGCAAAGTCTTTGTTTTAATTTTATCGCATCCGAGAAGATTATTATAATTCTACAATTTGACAAAAATATGAACTTATACCATCTTATTATAACAAGACATTTTTCTACTTTCTTTATTTTCTGATTTTCTGTTAATTTTTCACCAAAAGCATAAAAATCCATATTTTTGATCTTTTTTTTTCTGGGCGTTGTTTGGGGAGAAGTGGATGTATGTATGGCTAAAAGTTGCGTGCGACTGCACATGCGTTGATTCTAAATGATCTGAACAGAAACAAAATGGGGAATGATTTTGGTTTAAAATAAGCGGTTTGGAAATTGAGTGGTGTTATCTGTATCTCTAATATTTATGTATCGAACGCTTATTTAGATCCCAGAAAACGCTGACTAATTCATGCTGGTAATAAATATAATATAATTTTTATAAGTAAATTGAGTAAAAGTAGCCTACTCCGTTTTTTGCTTAAAATATCTAAAGGATCTGAATAGAAACAAAATGGGGAATGGTTTTGGTTTAAAATAAGGGGTTTGGAAATTGAGTGGTGTTATCTGTATCTGTAATGTTTATGTATCGAACGCTTATTTAGATCCCAGAAAACGCTGACTAATTGATGCTGGTAATAAATATAATATAATTTTTATAAGTAAATTGAGTAAATGAAACCCACTCCGTTTTTTGCTTAAAATATTAAAAACATATCATTTAGCATTAATAATAGAATGACACTGTATGAATATTGTTGCATTAAAGTTTGCAATAATATTTGAAGAAATGCGCATGTATTTTTTCTTGTATTGATTGTAAACGAAGTTATACATTTATTTTTAAGACTGTGATAGTGAATATAATGTGCGTGTTATTGAGTGAATGTATAATGTTATTTGTATTCCAAATATTCTTTCAAGTGATAGCTTAAAGATTCTGCAATAGGGATGTCGCATCTTTGAATCTTTATAATATTAAAATTTTAAATACATCATTAATACAAATATATACATATCAACCGGAACAAAACATTATTCCTCCTTATGACAGATAAGAAGTGCGACCTCACTTATTTAATTATGTTCAGACTATAATACCCTTGCAGCAACTGAGGGTGAATACCAGGCGTTTCTAGAGGTAGGAGAAAAGTTGTTGCCATGGCCACAAAGAGAACTAAGAAAATCAAGAACCAATGAGGCAAGGAAACGAAAGTAGGATGCTACGAAATATAGGTACATATAAGGAAGACCAAATTAATGTGAAAACGGATAACAGAGTTGATGGAAACAACCGAATAGTGTAAGAACTTGAGCATTTTTTAAAACTTCGAAAGTTTAAAGATGACAAATTATAAATCTAAAGAACCATTGAATATTTGAATATTTGAAATGCAACAAGTTTATCATCAATTTTTTGCCCAAAATATGCAAAAATTTTATTCCAGAAATTTAAAACATATAGTTTTCAAACATATGTGCGAAAAGTTTCATATTCTTTTATAAGTAACTGCATTTATCTCACAATGTCTCAATATGTTTGATTTCTAAAATAAAATGCAAATACATGCAAAAATTGTTTATTTAAAAAACATGTTTCTAAATTTATTCGAAACTTCAGACTGTAATTTTTTTATTTTATTCGGCGCGTGGAACTTTATTTTATAAATGGTGACAAAATAAACAAAATGAAAATTAAAAATAAATTCTGTATACGAATTGGAAGTTCGAAACAAGTGCTCTTGAAACGTCTTTTTCTGGTACACAAATACAGAAAGAAAAAAGTTTGAATTATTGTAGAATATATTTAAGAATAATAGCTTGCTAATTTTTTTTAAAAAAAACGTAGTTTCAAAACTCGGGATAAAATAGAAACAAATCATTATATTTTTATTTCTACAGAAATGCAACAATAAAACGCTTGTGCAAGGAAAGATATAAAAATTGATAAAGTTGGATGCAGATGCTACAGTGCATTTTCATTCTTCAGTTGCACATTTCTCTGTAACCAAAAAATAATATCAAATAACAATAAAACTTCTGTTTATTTCATTTTTATGCGTTTAGGCTGTGCATTATCCGGTTTATTCTTGGTTTATGGATTATGTGATGCATTGTGGAAACCGCTTCATAGATTCTTCATAAAATTATATCTATGTTAAGAGCAATAAAACAATCGCACTGAATCGAAATTTTGAAATTATTTCTCAACTGGGAGCAAAAGGAAATAAAGCAAATATCCAGAATAAAAGCACGGATACAAAATGTACGATAATTGGTAAAAAGTTACGATCAAATATGTTATGGTTCACAAAAACAACGCCAAATTATAGGTAATTTTACTTCTGAGATAACGTTGTATATAGCCAATTATGCCGACAACTGTACTATTTTTAGTTTTCAGTGTTGACTTAGGTAGCTGCATGATATTGAAATAATAGAAACTTTTGCATTTTGCTCTGCGTGTTGCCAATTCCTTGAAATATTGTCTTATATCAGAGTTGGAATAAAACGGATTTTTGAAAAAAAATAGCATAGGTTAAACCTGATAAATGTTTTTAAAAAGCATCTAAAACCTGAAAATATGGTTTAATCCAGCCATTATTTCTATCATCCCAAAAACTTTCAAGTTGTTTTTCTCAGTTTTAATAATCTAGAATCCTCAATAATTCAAAATTTGTAAAATGAGTTGTAATTACCGTAAATACACACAATTTTGATTTTTGAAATCAGCATGAAAAGCTACACTTAAAAAGGCCCTAAACTAAATTATAACTTTTTCGACAACTGAAATTCTTGTAAACCACAACATATAACGGATTTTTAAATATATTTGATATTTCATAGTGATGTACATTTTGAATTGTAACAGAAAAATACACTTACGTATGTGAACTTTTAAAGATAATTTTTGGCATATTCAAGCCACATTGTAAACAAGAAGAACATTTTCTTTTGCAATATGCTATATGAAAAATTTCACATTTCTGGGTAGATCTGTAATTTTCAACATCTCATATTCTAAATATAGGTACCTGAATAAATTTAAGAACAAAATTAGCACAAAAATAGTGACAAAATTAAAAAAAAAATTATCCATACGTGTCTTCAATATGATTGTACTTTCTTTAACAATTCAAAATTAACAACAAAATTTGAATCGTAAAAAAACACACAATATTTTCATGAATAAAAAATATAAAACTAACACCACACAAGTGAATTTCACCATATTTTCAGCTAAGAACACCAGTGTTTAAATGTTTCTATAGAAGAAGTGTGTATAATAAACATGAGTTCAAATGTGCTTTCAATTATCTCGCTTTTTAATACTTTTTGACAAGGCTTAGGGTAGAGCTTTTCATTTCTTAATAATCATAGAAGTTTGCCCGGTAAATTTTGAAACATGCGCTGGAGATAGTATAAAAATAATTTCGAATTAAATTATCCAAAGTTGTTTTGGATAATATTTGACAGACCAGCAAGTTCACATCATTTGTTTGAAAAGACACTGATAATCAGTGGAATTTCACATTGTTAGGAATAGGAAGGGCGGTTAATCAGATACATATAGTTCGTATGATGCAAAACTATACATTTTATATCCAATTGCTATGGTTTAAAATTTGAATATTATCCATTGTACACATCTTTGAAAAACAATTATCAATGATTTGTTTACAACTTTCTATAAAATCATAAAAATTATTTAAATGATCGAAAGAAAGTTAACTACATATTTTACGATCCTTAATAATTTATTAATAAAAAATAATGGTGAACATATTTAAAATGAGTCAACGGCTTACTGTCAAATATTTTCTTTCGATTTTTCATATAATTTAGTATATAAACTCTTTAAATAAATTTAAATAAATTACTTATACCTTATTAAATTATAATTACTCAAAATTATGAAATCCAAACAACGATTGCTTGTTACATTTATTTTATGTGAAAAACAGTGTTTCTAACAATTATAGAAAGAACATTTTGATTCTATTATCCTCTTTCTTTCTTAAAAACCTATGTTTCGAAAGTGCAATTTATGTGCTGTTGGTTTAAATGCATCTACACTATTTATCTACATAGTTTTAATTATTGAGTAAAATACAAATAATCACTTTTGCAGCTTCAATAACAGTAATGCACAGAATCCAATGAGAAACATCCGTTTTTATCGTCCCAATGAGGATATTACATGTTTTCCAAAAACATCCCTGCCTATATATCGAGAGAATAATTACAATATGATTAATGCTACGAGCTTGTCGAGGGTTTCACTTGTGCGGCCGATCCAGCTAGATTAATTCTCATCTCTGGATTTTATTATGGGAACATATATCGCAGATATCTTTCGTTTTGTTATATGTTTTGCTACATAAAGTTACATATCTTTGTTTAAGGGAGCAGTGGACGTCGAGATCCAACGTTTTTTTAATTTTGATCAAATTGTTATAATTTTATTTACATATGCCAAATTTATCATGCATACACCAAATATAATAAAAAAATGTCGACGTAGTTTAATTTTTTATTATAAAACGTAAAAAATAAAACAATTTTAAATACAATTTTTAAAATGTTCCTTGAGCATGCGTCTTAATATTTTTTCTCCTAATTTCACATTAGATATATTTAAGGGGGGACATCACCTTGAAAAAAATTATTAAGAAATTCCAAATAGAACCCAAATTATCACCAAATATGTGAAGAAACACATTCAAATTTTATTGAGCATCTCTTTAAACCCGCGATGACGCCATCGCAGCGTCTGCTGTGTAATTGTTAACATTGCATTGAGGGTGACTGCAAAACGTTTTTAGCTATTTAAAGTGCAAATCCTTATGGCCAAGAGTGCAAACTGTCCACAATAGAATGTGTTGGTCACATTAAAAAAAGGATGGTTGCAAAGCTGCGAAAGCGAAAACAAAATATGAAAGGCAAAAAACTCAGTGATGGAAAAACAATTGGAGAAAAAAGTCGTCTGACAGATGTTATTATTGATAAACTTGCAGTGTATTATGGCAATGCTATTCGGAGAAATTGTAAGTCTGTGACAGATCTGAAAAGAGCAATACGGGCCATATTCTACCACGAAAGTTTCACTGATGAGGAGCCACTCCATGATTTTTGTCCAATAGGAGAAAGCTCTGACCATACCAAAGAGCTGTTATGAGCAAAAAAGCATTGGGTAGCATTAAAGACATTTTTAAGACCTTTCTATGCATTCTCTGTTAAAAGAGTGCCTAGTAGGACATACTCAAAATACAAATGAAAGTTTAAATGCCCTCATCTGGAAATTTTGTCTGAAAACATCGGGTTCAGCTAGAAAAATTGTTCAAATTTCTACATATGAAGCAGTTGTATGTTTTAATGACGGCCAAATAGGTCGGTTAAATACAATGACGGAATTGGGCTTCCAATTTGGGAAATTTTTTATGCATTATGCTTGAGAAACAGATAAAAAGTGAATCGCTGTGGCAGAAATTCGAGCAGAAGAGTGCACATTGGAAGCTCGTAGAGCACGAAGAAGAAGCAAAGGGTCAATCGAAGAAGCTCTGGCATTGAAAGAAGGTCCTCTGGGGAGTTTTAGATGATAAATGTTTCAAAAAATTCTTGTGAAAGGTATTTTAAGCAAAATTTTGACTTTAAAACTCTATCTCAAAACTATGTTTTTTCACATTGTGTGCATCATACCTTCAAAACTAATGAACATATAATTCCAAAAATGTTCATGTTATTTCATATTGCATATGTGTACATGCTATACCTACATATTCTTGAAAATTTATTGAAAAAATAATCAAAAATTATTTTGTTTATACTTTTTTTCAAATTTTAAAATTTTTTTGTATAAGTGCGTCGAATTTTTATTTTAACTCCATTTTTAATTATAAATTGAGGTATAATCTGAAACATACCTCTTTCAGAGTTTATATATAAAATATTAAGTAAAAATGTGTAACAGTTCTTTTGGAATCCTGCACGCAAGGTATCCATATGAAATCTGATTTTTGAAAAACATGAATCTGTTTACTATTTAATTATTTATTTCTGTTACTCATTTACTGACAATGCTTATATTTATAATTTTATAAAGAGTGTTAGATTGTACATAAAAAAATTAGTTCTCACAAAACAATTATTTAAGGAGTAACTGAGGTTTAGGTTTTGGTTTAATATCAGTGTTTAATGTGTTGGCCAAGGTGATGTCCCCCCTTAACAGATTAATAAGAACAAATTTAGGCATTAATTTCTAAATCGATCTTCAGATTATTTAAAAATATATACTATATTCTTGAATTTGAAAACCGATTTTCATCAAACTTTTACGTACAGCTAAGCTTCTATACACATTTATGTCACTTAAAGTATTCGAATTCAAAAATGCATGCACAATTTTGTTAAAATTTATATGTAGAATATATCCTACAAATTTCATATTATTAGATCAAAAATTATAATGCATGGATCATTTTAAATCTATAAAACAATATCATTCTGAAAATATCATTTTGAGCAAAAACACATTTTAAAGTACACCACTTTTCAACACAATTTTTGGTGCATTAAGACCTTCGTCTATTCATAATTTTGAAAATAAACATTTAATTCGAATGCACTTTTTTCCAATCGATGTAAAATAAAATGAGTAATAATATTATGGCAATAACAAAATTTGCTAATTTTTGTTGTATTTTGCTCATTTAAACGTCCACTGTCCCATTACTAATAAGATACATACTTCTGAGTGCTCTATATTTGGCAAAGTCTTGACATAAAGTCTCTTTAAGATTTGGCGTCACATCAATCACGCTAGTTTTAACAGTGATTTAAGATTAAAAGTGCTTCTTTGAATTAGAAGCTACTATGTTTCTACTAAGAAATATGATAATTTTATTCTCGTTGTAGATGGTGCAAAATACGTGTTATATAATAAAACGTGTTAATTATAAAACGTGAGAATGGACCATTTGCTAGTAGTGGTCAGAGAGTAGAGACTCAGATACGTTGGTCTCTGTGCCAGACGACCAGCAGTTTGCATCTCCCTGACGTCTGCACAGAAACGCGCGTTTACAGTGGAATTTGAAACATCGGCAGTGGGTGGACAACAGTGGGACAATGTCATGTTCAGTGATGAGTCCAGATTTATCCTGCAAACTGATTCTCGTCCTACCACTGTCAGGAGAGAAGTGAAATGCGTTTTCACCCTTGAAACTTTATGGAAAGACATCGTTTTCCGTTTGGAGTGTTATGGTCTGGGCAGGCCGTATGATGGACGGCCGCACAGACCTCCACATCTTTGACACGGGATCAATCTCCGGTCAAATATAGAGAGACGAAGTCCTTGAGCCCAATTTTCGGTTGTTTAGAGGTGCTGTTGGTCCTGATTTCATATTCATTGATGATAAAGCGACTCCTGGCTGTGCGGCCTTGGTCGACGACTTCTTTGAAACTGAAGATATCCAGCACGTGCAGTAGACTGCCGAATTTCCTGATCTGAATCCAATGGAGCATGTGTGGAATATGCTCAGGAGACATCCTGCAGCCCTTCTCTGCCCGCCAATCTCCGTTCCGGGATTGAAAACTGCTCTCCGTGAGGTTTGGAACTCTTTGAGCACACAACTCATCCAAACCCTTATCAAAAGTATGGGAAATCATTGTGCAGCAAGTGTGGCTACCCGAGGTTCCCCCACACCGTATTAAACTGCAGCATCACATTGTTTTAATCATTCTTTTTCACTGAGGTTGACACTCGTATTGTGACCCTTTCAACCCTTTTCTTTGGATAATAAAAGTCGTCATTTTCCTTGTTTTGCATTGTTTTCTTCTATAATCGTATTACATCCGCATAACGCGTTTCCTTCCATTCCGATGTAGATTTCCTGATATTTTCACATAAACAGCAACTATGTTTAACTTTTGGGCATGATTGTATATCTGCTGTATTGTTTATTTTGTGCTTATTTAGTGTTGTAATTTTCATTAATTTGTTTCAGTTTATATTTTTCATTCATTTTGAAAACTATATTTGGTATTATAAAAGTAAAACAAAATTAATCAATAAAATAGTCACAATCGTATTTTTTGTAATTAGAGATTTGCTACATTGAATAACCTTAATTACCACAAAACAGCTGCTCTGTTGACTTCGCTTTGTGACTTAGTTTAAAAATGAAGCAAAGTAAAATAAAGGAAATATAGTAACAATAATGGTGTCATGAGCACAAAATTTTAATACTTACTAAATTAATCAATATAGATATGATATACACATTTTTTGGCCAAAGCATACATGTACTTCGTAATTACTGTGTTTGGATAAATAATTAAACTATTTTATATATACTATTAACTCGGAGGCTATCTTTAAAAAAATACATATATTTTGATGTAGATTTTTGATTAAATAGCACACTTTAAAAAATATAATAAAAGCAATATTTGAAATCTTTTTATAAAGGGAAAACCCATTTCACAACTTCAAAAATCTATAGATTAAAATAAAGATTGTATAATTATTAAGTAAATAAAAAATAACATTTCAGCTTTGAAAACTTAAATAAGTATTACGCCATGTATTGTTAAAGCCTCAAAATATCATATTTAATAAGAGACGCGGGTCTTTTCATAAAAATTCTATTACACCGTAATTAAAAAGCAGAAAGGGAAGATCGTCTTCTACGGATTTAAAGAATGTACCGAAGACTTTATTAAAAAGTGTTTTGTATTTTTCAATGCAGTTCGCTCTCAGAATGTTGATTGTTTTAATAGAAAATTTCTAAAATATAAAGACTTGGTGCAAAATTTGGGAAGTAGTACATTTAAAAATCGCTTTATATGTTTTTTGTATTTGCATTTAAAGAACTATTCTTATGTATCAGAATCGCGCTTCCGGTGTAGAAACCAGCAGTCATGCATCCATTTAGCGATTTTTGATAATATACTGCGTCTAGTTGCTGTTAACTGCCCTGGCATAGACGTGGCTATGGATTTGCCCATTGCAAACAGCCTCTGCTTAAAATTCTTTAAATTAGAAGCTTGGATAAGAATTGATTTTTCAGTTATACAACATGGGTTAGCAAAATTATAGCATATATAGAACGTATTCTTGCTGCTATTGCGGTGACATAATATTCCGTAAGCCGCCCAGGCGATGCAGTGGATAGCGCCTTCGGCTGCTGTCTTAAAGTCTCGGGTTCGAATCCCGAATAAGGTATGGATGTTTCTTGAGGATAACGTCAGTCTTCCGCCTTCTGGGTCCTCGTCAAAATGTGAAGCTGCACCCCCCCCCCCCCGACCTTCGTCAGTGATGCGTTCTTGTAATAAACTTTGTTCTCTCGTCTTGTGTCTTTCTTCGTTCTCTCCTGCTTCCTGCGTCTCTGGTCCTGAATCGGCTCCACCGAAACAGGAGGCCATCAGTAACAACAACAACAACAATATTCCGTAATGAAGTCCACATGATGAAAGTGGTTCATGGGTACTGGTGGTTCAGAGTACTGGTGGTTCATGAGTACTCATGAGTACTGGTACATAAGTATCGGGAACGCAATTCCAAGCTTTGTCTGCGCTCACTATTAGACGGTTCATTGCTTATAAGACTCATGTCTAAAATTGTACAATTATAGTATATATGCAGATATAAAATATTACAAATGGAAACTAAGTAAAAGACATAAAATAAAAATGAAAAAAATAGAATTAGAGATAAAATATTACAGATTTTTATATCTGTAATCTAATTCATTGTTGTTCATTGAAAATACTTTGTTTTGACGAATTTAGGCGTATGTTATAACATACTTATGTGTTATTTGTCATATATTATGTAATTAAAAAAAACTCCTAATTATAAAGACTGCATATGGGAAGTGGGTTAGAATGATATTCGGTTTGATAGGTCGAAAGTGCTTGGTTTTCATGATATATTTTCAGTATTTAGCATGAGTATAAGCGTTATTCATTCACCGCAATGAATTTCTCTTTAGTACAATTATTTGTAAGTAACTATATCCCTTGCATTTATCATTTTATATGTATTTCACTTAAGACGACAATTTAACAGTCATTATGGCTATCAAAACATATGTTACAATCTAGAACAAATTACTGGTGTCGTTTGGTCCTAAAACAGAGCCCGCTTAATTAGTAATGCAGATAGACAAAGCACCACTCAATTCCCGAACTACTCGTTTTGAATGAAATTCCTTCCTAGGAAACATTTTTTTTTACATGTGCATGCTCAGCCAATGCCAATTCAACATTGCCTCTAAAATATGTTACTCTTGTCAACAGAAGCGGACATAGTCCTAGATGTGACGTCAGGGGTACTGAATATCGTTTTTCGGGACACACATTGGAATGGAAAGTATCAACGTTTATATATCCACATAAAATTGAATAAAAATTAAATTAAATCTAAATTAAATATCAATTAAATCGAAAATTAAAAATATTAGAATGCAAAGATATTACTCCATATTCACGCTTAAAATTAGAATCGTGTAAATATAGAAAATAAAAATGTAAACAACGTTACAGATAATATTACATGCATATACAATTTTTCATTTATGGATTTGATTCAAAGATCGATGAAAAGAATGTTGTTTGTTTTTTCAGGTGTTGGTGAAATGGAAATTCTGTAGTAATACTTTTAATCCCGAAAGGACCGATTTATGCGAAAATCGGTCCCCAAGATTGCGCTGTAAGATAAAATAACTAAAACGTATTCGAATTAGAAAAAAAAATCGTCCAGAAGTATTTTACGACCTGACCTTTTCTATTATTGCACCGCATTTTTTGGTTGTGGTTTGCTACTACACTGTCAACAGGCAAACATACATACATCTGATTTTAATATTATAGAAAAAAATATACGGAAAATGGCAAAGCACCATACACTTGTATAAGGAAATTGGAATTGTGTAGAGTCTAAAACCGCACAACAATGATGTGACTCACTGATTATGTGTTAAACAAATTCCCGAACATTGATACATGGTCGGATACATGAAAATATATTCAGGGAAATGGCAGTGTACATTTAGGTCAAACAAAAGGTAATTTGCATTTTGGTCAGGCAAAAGGTAATTTACATTTAGGTCAAGCAAAATGTAATTTACATTTAGTTCAAGAAAAAGGGAATTTACATTTAGGTTAAGCAAAATGCAATTTATATTTAGGTCATGCAAAAGGTAATTTGCATTTCGATCAAGCAAAAGGTAATTTACATTTAGTTAAAAATACACAATTCAGATTTAGGTTAAGCAAAATGCAATTTACATTTAGATCAAGTAAAGGTAATTTACAGTTAGGCATATCTTTAAAGTAAAATTTTGAATTATTCAGATGTTTCCAGAAATAAAATTTATGACACTCATATTTTCATTTCATTTCGTAAAATAACAAACGCGAGTAACTCGTATTTTGATCTAAACCGTATAATTCACAGTGGTAAACTACCTTTTTCTTTAAACATGCGGAGAGAGAGAAACATATATTTTGTAAAAGCATCGTCATATTTAATTCAAAGTATTGCAGCGGCTTGCTGGATGATGATATTGAATATGAACATCCAAATAAACCAGTGTTTTTAGCATATTTTAATCATTAAACTTCAGCTGGGGGTATATTACTTTCAAGCAAAATTTAAATCGGGCATTTGCATTTCTACTGGCGACAAAAAATGTTTACGCCATTTTTAACGATTTTGATTTAAAAAAATGTTAGAGGTGCTCTAGAGTTTTAGCGTTCTGAAACTTTTCAAAATTTACGTGTTTGTCTTTCACGTAATAGATATTTCCAAACATTTACATACATATGTGATACAAATACATTTACGCTGTGCTTGTTTTTAATTTAGAAATAACTCATTTGATATTTTTTTTATCTGCACAATATTATTAACGAACTTTTGTTATGATGAATATAGATAGCTTTGATGAATATAGATAGCTGATTATTTTAAAACAATGTCAGAATAAGAGAGAGAAAGGGCAATAAATTACAATAGCGTGGTGTTTGATATTAGCAGGACGAAATTATTGTTCTACTTATCGACGTATGAGCATATATAAGTCGGATATACCTTTGTATAGTTTGTTCCTTGTTATCAGTTGCGGAGTCGCACAGATTAGGAGTTGGTACTGCCACATCGTTAGACATCCGTCATTTTTTATGCTCTCATTTTGGGAGTTATTATTAGACCTTATTGCTCATGTATTTTACATGATAACACAGCTTGTTGTTTTTGCACTTAATTCCTGGACACCACTTAATCCACTCCAACAACTCAACTGAACTATTTTCTGTATCTTTAGTTGCGTAAACTTTTGAACTTGGTTACAGGGTGAACAGTCATCCTTCGCCGTTCCGAATACTGACTGGTGTTACTTGCCCCCTTCATCAGCACATGCGGTTTCTGAGTCGGTCTTGAATGGGTATAGTATTGCCTCCTATTTGATGTCGTTGCAACATCGGTTTGGTCCGCCGCGAGGGTTGGGATTCCACAAGATTACGTGTGAAATACTTCTTTCATTTATTGATCATAAACAACTTTATGCGCCTTTGCATATGGCCTTTATTTAACACACGATTACATCATTTTCCTGTTTAAATTTATAGTCTATTCGGTCTTTCTCTTTTGTATTATAGCAGATTAAAAAAATCTATAAAAAATCTAAAAAAGCACTTTTACTTCCACCCTAGGAATTGCTTAAAGATTCATAAAATGTTGTAAACAAGCGTTGAAACTTCATTGAGTAAAATATATAATTCTAAAATATATAATTCTACATTATATAAGCTTTGAAAATTTCGCTATAAATTGTGAATACGCACAAAAAATCCAAGACCGCAAAATTTGTTTAGGGGTGGTAGTTAGGGATATATGTTGCGTTTATGTTACGTTGTTTATAAAAAAATGTAGGTGAATAACTATTTTCAAAAACAGGCAAAAGTTTTCTGTGATATGAGTTCTGCGTCTTTGGTAGCATAGAATGTTATTACAAATCAAGGACGCGTCTTTCAATCGTCTTGTTTTTGCTGGTGTTGTTGCTGCTTATTTCCATGTTGAAAGAGGAGGATGTTTTTGCCTGACTGATTGGTTTTTTCAGAACTTTTAATCAATTTGCTGTTTTGTTTATAATAGCGAGTAATTTAGCAAGTAGTTTGAGAGATTTGTAATTAGTGAATATTTTGTTCATCTCTTGCATTGCAAGAGTTACGTCTTGCAAACTATACATTTATATCAAAGGGATTTATAACAAAGTTTTCTGATAGTAAAGTTTCCCATGGTCTTAATTCTGGGGTTTGGCTCAAATTGACCAGAATCCATTCCAGCATACCAGAATCCATTTTTAAGTAGATTCAGATTTGTATTTATTTATTTATATTTTTTTCTGAAAATTTTATAAGAAAAATATTGAAAAATCTGCTTTGTTTTCCAAATAATCACAATTATAGCATGTTACCCTTCATATTAAAGGGCTTGAAAAAATATGTCGATTGATACTAAGTTTGACACCGAACCCCGAGACGGAGTAACTTACCCCTATAAGGAGGCTAAACATGTCACTCATGCTGGTCAATATCTCATTTAGTAGTCATTTAACAGTCTCCCCAGTACTTTTAATAATTGATAATGCAGATTAATTTAGCCAGTATATTAACCGAATTTTTAAATAGCAAAGGCTTTGGCCCATCCCTTGCATTACAAACATTTTCGTCTTACAAACTATCAAATGAATGTTTAATTAATTTCCCTGCTAGTAAAAATTTTCCCAAGGTCTCAACTTCGTCCTATTTATACCCCGCATGAATAAACTAAATTTAATCAGCAATAAACACTACATGAAAAACATAATTTTGTTAACATTTAAGATAATGAATTGTTATTTTTTTCTCCTTATGCATAATTATTTTGCTCTCTTTTCTGAGAGAACCTATGAATAATTGATTAGTGGAAGTTATGTTACTCATTCTCCATATTATTTATATCAGAATTACGTAGTAAAAAGAGGATTTATTAACAAAAGATGCGAATTTTATTCGTTCGAAAAGAGCGTTAAATAGAATTACGGAGTACTTGCGAATTATTATGGGGGTATTGAAGTGGCTTTATAGGGTAAGCAATAATATAATCATGCATGGTAAAATTAAGTAATAACTTTTTTTTTTCCAATCTATATGGGTGTCTGTTTACAGAAGACTTCCTTTTATATAGGATATATGGGACAATACCAATAAAACACATTTGAATTAACCGGAGCGTGGTTAAATTCGACTGTATCTTAACAGAATCCATTTTAAGTAGCTAGTTTTTTTTTTATTTTATTTTTTTTATGTTCAAAATTTGAAAGAAAAATTTTAAAAATCTGCAGCGTTGGACCAAATGAACACAATTATAGCTGTTATCTTTCATATCAAAAGACTTGAAAAATATATCGCGGCTATTTTTGACTACAATAATTAAAACTGTTAAATTTCGTGATCATTGAGCCATAAATAACCCCCTTTACGCATAATTATGTAAAATTTCGTCCTATGCTGTCATGTTAGGAAAATATAAAATTTTGACTACATTTCAAAGGCTTTGCTCTAATTTCCAATAATTCCAACTAACAAAGAAAACAATCTATGTTTTTTTTCAAAGATTGAAATGTATTAGATACGTATTCTATCCTATATAAAAGAATTGGGTATGTATGGGTGTTTTGCCTCATCCAGTATTTGTGTGAGGCTAAGAAAATCTATTGGATGCTGCTCAAAGCTTACAAGGTAAAATACATTTAATTTTAGGTGGTTGCTAGTTTTCATGGCATTGTTGCTTGAACTGCTAAAATCTAATAACTTGTAAATATATCAGCTTGAACCAGCCGTGGGTACGATTTGAGTCTTACTTTCTATGGTGCTGGAAATAAACATAACTTTAAGTAAGATTCTAGACTTATTAAATTATTCATAATTAACATGGCCGTAATAGCATATAGTCGTGAAACAGATTGCATTGTGCCGCTAATAAAACCCACCATATTATCTTCAGTGCGAGTTCTTGTAATAGAATATTTAGCAACATAATGCTACAATTAACTGCACCATTTTTACTTAAAAAGCATTATATATTATGGAAATTATCTTAATTATTAAATCAATTACAACAATATATCACATATTATTTTGCGGAGGAGATTGGATATGTGAGACCAGGTGAATTCTATTTATCAAAATGGTCTATGACCTGCTACAATAATTGACACGCACATACCGTCAATTCCTCTTGTAAATTTGACACACAGCTCGTATATTGGTTCTGTTTCATCTCTCGTACTCTGTCTGGTATTCTTACATCAATGTATATCGTACTGGTACTAACTCGAGGTGTTGTACTCCTACTAGTACTGAAGTCGATCTCTATAGTACTACTTCTGGTACGCTTCTCATCTGTCGTTTAATTATTTATCAGGACATTTCGTTGAAGTCTCTCAGGAATTTCACGTTCAAGTGTATATCAAGACATTTCGTTTTGTCTGCATCGTCGAAGTGTATATGGAATATCTAGAACCTTTTGGTTGTCGCATCCTTTTACCTGAGGTCTGACACGCCCCTTCGGCTACCATTGGTCGACCTCAGGGCAATGCAACCAGACATCTTCCATATTAATTAACATTTTTAACCAATCTCGTGGCTTCACTTTAGCATCCTACGTTTATGGCCTATTTGACCTCTCGGGTAAGGGTGCTATAAAACTGGCGTCAGACTTGAATATAATTATCTTCAAAATGTCAAAAATGCCTTTTCTTAAAAGATGCCGTATCTCATTACAATATTTATTAAATGTTGCATATAATAGAAAATTATTTTAATACAATGATTATTTACATACATTACGTTTATTATATACATTTTTAAAAATGTGTATGTTTTCAAAATAAGAGGGATTTTCGAAGAGCGGAAATTCCTACTAAAGGGTTCGGCATGTCTGAACGAGACGTTGCAACAAAAACCTTTTTCTTTAAACCTTATATATCGAATATTATTAATTTACAGGTACATGTTGTATACAGTTGTGTAAACATAGTTTTAAAATTTTTGCCAATTAATAGTATTAGCCAATTTATTCTTGTTCGTAAAATTTAGCCAAACTTCGGCAACTCCCTTAGATTTACCTATTTTTAGTAAAAAACACTGGCAAGATGAATAAGCATTTCCTACACTAAATTGTTCAACTAAGTATAAGAGATATTGATACATTATACACGTACCTGCATAGAACGGCATATTTCTTACAAAAAGAATCCATATATATAATGATTTAATTTCAAAGTTTTCTGAGAGAGGGGCTTTTATCAACTTTTAAATGTATTCACTATAGATACATAGCATGGGAACAAAATAAATAAACTCTTACGACCAGAGAAAAGCTGTTATTGTTAACGTTTAGGATAATTAATAGCCAAGAGAAAAAAAATTCTCCTCATGCACATATAATTAAACTTGTCCTATCTTTTTTTTAATTAATTGATTAATGGGATTTATGGTGGTTTTCTTTATATTATTTATTTCGCAATTTCAGCGTAAACAGAAGATTTATTATATTGAATACGTAATTTATACGTTCGAAAAGCACAACTAAATATGTTTTAAGTATTTGGGAAAATAACCAATGTACTAATGTGCACTTATTGGGTAAGAGATAATTAAATCACAAGGGCTTTAACTAGGAGAAAAAAAACAGATGTATACCCACTTCATAATCAAGTGAGAAAAATATTATTTACGTACACAAATTGTTTGTATAATTGTCTGATAATTAAAAATAAAGGTAATCACTTAAATTTTACACTATTAAAACATGATCGACTATGCATGTAATTATAAATATATATTCTGGGTATTTGGGATGATTTGTATTTCCAAAAATCGTAGACGGTGTCAAGTGAAAACCGTTTTCTATAGAAGAACGTAAACTATTCCAAAACTAAACATACAATGGATTGTATTTTTAGTTTAAAACTAAAAGCAATTCATACAATTTTTTGGAATAATTTGAAGAATCCAAATAACTAGGAATAAGTTTTGAATTATTTTGAAACAACAAATAATAAAGCTCGTTAGAAGAAAGCGTTATTGAAATTCTTATTTTCATGAACGTCTGTAATTATGGCTATTCTGATAGTTTGCCGACAGTATCAACAAAGTAAATGAAAAACATGAGGTTGCAGAATGTTTTACAGTGTAGCAAGTAGATCAGCGATGATTTGCTGTAATAACAAAACTACTTAAATACAATTGAGAATATATCACATGGTTTATTAATGTGATTAACATATCGACAAAGACCGTTACTATTTAAAAAATACACTGCAATTTTGTAGTTATATGTTTATCATACATTAATTAGATTATAATGTATAGAAATATGTTCCCTTACAAAGCCATGTTTACGGAAATATTTAATTCCTGCTATTATGGCATTTTTAAAAATTTTGTACTTGAAATTTCTATTTTGGGGTGCAAGATAAGATATATTTTCTGAAACATAATCCTTTTACAGCCATATCTAACATTTTGTCATAAAATTACATGCATTGCACATATACAAATTATACAATGAAATAATTGAAGTTTAATAAACATTACCTCATATAATGCAGTCACAAACTACAATGCCAATTTATTCACTATCGGTACTTACAAAACTGTGCTTAATGATTCACGAAATACTTTTACGTATCTAATATGCACCTATTATGTATCTATTATACATCTATTATGTAACTAATATGTACCTATTTTTAAACAATTTCATGCAAGAAAGCTATTTGTAAATATGTTCTGTGTATATCCGTGGCATCTAAACAAAAGTTAACTATCACTGAGTATTTTAGAAAAACATCATTTTTATCAACTTTAAGGGAACTTATTTTTGGAAAGAAATATTTTCTTCCAATCCGCATAATAAACTTTTTTGTAAACGATAGAATCTTTAATTAATGGATTAATATGTAATGTATGTTATTCCTTGTGCATATTATTATTTATCTCGCAATTTTGGCAGAAATAAATTAATAATTTGACGGAATTAATTAAACGGAATATCTCATACCTCCAGAAAATAAAACGAATTAAAATTACAGAGTACTTGCAAAGTATAATCTGAACGTCGATGTATCGTTATGGGCTAAGATATAATTTAATAATACGTAGTTGAGCAAAATATTAAATTGTTAGCCCGATTAACATGTAACAGGTATAATAGTATTTACATAATCGCCTTGGACATTAGTTAATCTGATTTGGACGGCAGTAAATAGAATGCATTTAAAGATTTTAAAAATTTTCCAAATATTTTAATTCATGGTAAATATATGTGAAAATAAATGTTTCTATGGAAACAACATATGATTATCAAACAACATTATCAAATAACAATGACGTGGCGTATAAAAAATATCTATTTACTGTGCTTAATTACACGATTAGAATTGGCCGCTAATCGTAAATTTCTTTTATATTGCGGAAGTGATATTCCACCATAATTATTTTAGTATGTTGCCTTGTGTTTCTTCTGAAAATTAATTTGATTAATAACATCAAACTAATTTCACTCAGCCAATATACATACCTTAAATTGCTCGAACAAAATTTTAGTAATTCTAATTAATTTTAGCAATAAATATTGTTTACCAAATTTATCAATTATTAACATAATAGTTACTAGAGCTGCTTTCGTGTTGTGATACAGTAAGTGTACTATTAATTTAGTATACTGGCTACTGAGGCTTCAAAATCTTTCCTCCAGATGTTTATGTAAATGGTTACTTAATTCATCATTGATGCCTCTCGTTGGGCCAGGACTCATCCAGGAGTCATCTGACGTTCTCTCACACAATTTTGTTAGGAGTAGAAATCGACCTATTAAAGTCAAAGTAATTGTAATGTCATTTTATTCGTAAGAAGGTTAACAATGCCATCTTAACCGCAAGTAAGTCATCTCAAGAATAAAAAGTTATTTCATGTCAACAGTATGTCAGGTATCTCTCGTCATTTCACGTCAATAGTAAAATTAGGAATCTATCTTTTACAAACTTTCGTATGAGGTACTCTGTGTTTTCCTCTTTCTGCTCATAAGCTTCGGCGATTTGTTTAGCCATTGGTTCCAGTTATGTTGGTGGAACCTATGCTAAGCTCCATTGGACATCTTTTTCTGTCTTGGAGTCTTGTTTGTGTCATAAACACACGTGCTACATAATTTTATATCGAGGGCAGTAAATTACTGTCCGTTCCATCATAAAAACTGGTATTAAAACTGGAGGCTTGGCTCTAGCCGGTTGCTTTTTGCATCTGTAGACAAAAATAGGCTTTCTATTCGTAAATCCTCTATTTTGTAATGGTCATATTCGTACCGTATCACAAATGGTTAAAAGTATTATTTAAAAAATAACTATATTGGATTTCCGGGAATATACTTAATAAATTTGCAAGTCCACGACCGATCACTTGAATACCAGAGCCGACTTCATGACCATTCTTGATAGAATAAAGATATTACAGAGTACTTCGTGGATATTTTAAAAGTTATGAATACAAAGAGAGATAGGTGAAAAATATCAACAATAAAGTTCACTAACTAGGCATTATCTTATTAGTGACAATGGGCACCTGAAACGAACAAAATGCGTATACGGAAACGATAAGTACCAGTCATGCTTAATAGTGAGCTAAATGCGCAGATACTCTTCAATACTGTTAAACGTCGTCGAAGGATACCGAGCCTATGCAAATGTGCAAATGAAGTCTAGGATGTGATACCCATGTATGAGATAAAACGTAACTCATGGAGAACTGGATATGTGAATTGGGATATTCTGCACGACTCATGTGCTCGTTAAGTCAGCGATGTGTGAGAGGTATATTTGGATTTCAATACACCTTTTTGTGAATTTCTTATGTCTATTCCGTCTTATAACAATTTCTCTACAACTTTGTAATTGGCTTTTTTCGATTTGTTTCCGAGTTCGTTATCCAAACTCTTAACGTTTTCTTCCAGGGACTCCAAAATTCATTTTATGTTATCGGGCATGTTATCTTTACTATAGACATAAGTGTCCAAGTATAGACTTTCGTTAGAAGGTTATTATGATGGTTATGGATTTTTCTATGAAAACTGTATGTTTTTAATCAACCTTGTATGTCGTTGCTAACAAATTAATAATTGCAATATATCAAACTATATCAAACTATAATTGCAATTATAGTTTTTACTCATCAGTTTGTTTTTACATCATGACAAATGGCTGACAAAGTGAACGGTAAATTATTTATCTTTGATTTGATATCTATCTTTATTTCAACTACAAAAAATCCTATAAGAAATACAATATTTTGCACAAAAGTTAAAACTTTTTAATATACTATTATTAACTATACGTGTTTTCAGACGATGCTGTTTTTTTACAAAATAATGCAAAAGTATGATGAATATTGGCATTTGAACTGATGTTTGTACTATAAAATGAAGTCGCTTATCTAATGAATTTATTATATAGTTTTCAAATACTATATTTTCATTACCCTAAACCATTTTTAATGCAGGAAATGAAAATTGAATTAATATTTATTACCGAAAAAAGTAATCGTTTTTATTAACATTTTAGATAAATAGTTGCCGAAGGAACACTTTCTTCACCTCGTATATAATTAAACCTTTTTCATCATCGGGGAGTGTCTTTATATAATTGATTAATGAAATATGTGCCATTTTTCATTATTTTCTTCTAGAAATTATGTCATAAACATAAGATTTATTACGTGAAATGCAGATTTTATTTGTTCCAGAAAAAGAGCGCTAAACATAGTTAAGAGGCATTTTCGAAGAGTCATAAAGGTATAGAGAATGCTAGTCGGGTAAGACGTGTAATTTGCAGAACATAAAAATAAACTGTAAAAATAATGAATAGTTGAACTGAAAAAACTCATGCAGTTTGTATTACAGATTAATAAAATTCGTATGCAGTATAAACTAATTGGATTAAAATAATTAAGCAAAATATTGGATTGTTAAGCAATGTGATGTATTTTGCTTCGAATGAATTTGCGAAAAAAATTTCATTTTCAAAATATTATTGTTATAGTGGTTACGTCTTTTAATATCTCAAAAAAACCCTGGTTTTAGAAACTAAAAACGGACTGAATTTTAAGTAATGACTATATCAAGTATAACCACAAATTTCATGAAATTCGGTGCAGCCGGTCGTTCTCTCGAGATGGCGAGACAAACAAACAATAACACACACGTGCAAAATCATTTATATTATACTATTTATATTATATTTATTTAATTTTATTTATATGGATATGTCCACCTTTTTTATTGGTTTAGCTGTTTTTGTAGTTCACAAACAGTCAGCAGTAACTGATATGTTTTAATGAGCTATAACAAAGGATAAACTGATTATGCAACGATGGATAAAATTGAAATTTGATTCAAATTTATTGGAAACGTCTGCTATTGTTTGCTTTTGTAGCTATTAACATTATTTCCTTAGAAAAATATTGTTTTTATTGCAGTTTTGGGTAATTAAATTTCACAAAAAGCTTTTTATTTCCACACATAATTAAACGTACTTTCAATAAAGAAATTCTTACATTACATTAGTTAATATAATTTACATTGTACATTTTTTCATAATTTTACTTGAGATTCTATCCAAAACAGAAGATTTATCACATGGTGGGATTCGGATTCTATAGGCTCCGGAAAGAAATGGCTAAATGGAATTGCATGATGCTTGCAAAATAATTTAGATATTGAAAGAGGATTATGAGATAAGATATAATCCAATTATACAGTTTTATTTAGCAATAAACATTTTTATGGATGTCCAATGACAATGAAAAGAGGAACATTATTAAAATAAATCTTTCATTAGAGTAGTGAGTTGTGTTGGAGATTATCTTCAACTACGCCACAGTCGGCAGACATATTACGGGGTCCCCCAATAGATATAACTAGCTGCGGTGATCGCAGTTTGCGGCAGTCACTTTAAGTATATGATCTAAAAATACTCTCCCCACAATCCCCGTATGATATATGAGGCTTTGCCCCGTCGTCTTATAATAGGCCTTAATTAAGGGTATGATACGCAACCTAATAGCCCGGCTTAGGAATAAAAATTTAACAACTGCGTTATCCTCCAATACGCCCAAATAAAGCGCTAGCTAACTCTGCCTCGTTGACAACTTTTACAATATATTAAATAGATTCCAGAGATTAAAAAATGTAATGACTGCATGGTCTAGTTGAATGCTATAGTCTAAGAAAGTTTATATTTTCTTTGATAGTTGCAGAGATGTGACGAATTATGTAACAAAATAAAAATAGAAAACAAAAATACTTGCACCTTTAATTTCACACACGGTATTTCAAGAAAGAAACAATTTTGAGCATCTGGGCAATTTATTCTATTAGCTATACACTTAAAAAAAAAATATATATATATACAGGGAGTCCCAAAAAGCTTGAAACGCGCTTTAATACTTTACTTGTTGGAGATAATTGGGCTGTGCAAATAGTAAAAATGTAAAAGTAAGGTAGGAAATAAGACTACGTTAATGAAATAGTTCTTCCATTAATTTTCAAAAAGTTACACTTTTTAAATTTTTATATCTCCATCTTTATCCGCATATCTGTATCTTTAAAATTGAGCGAGTTATATTTAATTGAAAATTGAACATTGTGAATGGGGACCATACATCAAATTAGAAATGTAAATGTGTGACATTTCACAAAAAGGATAAAACTGGAATAATAATACACAGGATACATTTTTGTGAATTCCGCGTAGGCTCACGATGCAACCACGGATTCTTAAGTACTTTTCAATATTTAAGTACTTTTTCAATAATTACGTTCTTTTAAGTACTTTTTTTATATAAATAATTTCCATCGTCAATTTGTTTATGGTCCATATTTTCACTAATGAAACAGCCTTTCACATGGTACGGAAAAGTGACACAAGTCAATTTTTTTTTCCTTTATCATAATTCAGTTAAATTTAAAGATATAGATATGCGGTTGTTTTAATGATCTTGTTGCATTAAAAATAAAAATTTTCTGATTGACCAAATTTGTCTAAGGGGGTCGTATAAAAATTAAAAAAGGGGTAACTTTTTTAAAATTAATGAGAGGACTATTTCATTAACGTGGCCTTATTTCCTACCTTACTTTCAACATTTTTGCAATTTACATTGCCCACTTATCTCCAAAAGGTAAATAATTAAAGCACGTTTCAATCTTTTTGGGACACCCTGTATATATATCATTTGTTTACAAAAGTCAAATGGTCCACTTACTGCATGTGATTTTGTCACTAACTGTTAAAAATCACGAGATTTTTGACTTATAATTTGTACCTCTAAATTTTCCAAATTTGCTAATTTCAAAAATTCAAATTAAGACTAGCCACAAGATATCTGACTGGAGCCGATAGTCGTCGATATGTGTTTCATTAGCTTCATCTGCTATATGAACATCTAATAAGTCCAAAAAGGAAACAATGATCCAATTTTCCATGAATAATTAAAATGTATTATTATTTTTTGATTTTTTAATGTTTGGTACACATGGTAATATACTTTCAAACTGAAAACAAGAAACAAAACTTATTTTTTAGACTAATGTGATATCCTCATTTGATTATCCATGCAAAATAAAATTTAAAAGATATATATTTATTTAAAATTACTTCACTATAAATTATAGCTTCTTAAAGTTCAAATTAATAAATTAAACAAAACATTTAAGACATTCATACTCCTAAATATAACAGAAAACAATAATAAACGCCTTAATATATATTAATGCATTTATTATTATTTTAAGGTATTTAATAGAATTTTGGAAAGCGATAAAATAATGAGTTCTTTTGAAACGTTTCCGAGCTACCGAAGTCTTCATACGTATTTAAACAAACGACCTCCTTGACAGGACGAAAACATAAACCAGATTTTAATTATACTGTCTTCATGATACACATGTGTAAGAAGAAAATTGATCATTTTGTGAACAAGATAAACTGTGTTTTCAACTTTTAAGACTTCGAGGAAGATTTTGTTTATAAAGAAAAATTTGCAGATTGATAAAAAGATAAAATGCTAATAGATACAATGACCTGTTTAAAAGAACTTTGTTTATCTTATAGGAAAGGGGAAATTTCCATATATGATTCTAATTCAATTATCCCCTGAAACACAGGAGGGATTTTGATTTTGATTTTCAAAGACACTATTCTGATGTATCTACAGTAGAGCGCGGAATAACGAGAATTAAGATCGTGATTCTGTATGTCTCTCTTTCAAAACCGTTGTTGCCTCAAGGACGGGCAAACGGATTCGCATAAATCTCTAGGTAATGCTTTTGATGTAAGTTTTATCCTTCGACATCTGCCTGCGAAATAAAAGGAATTAATATACTGGTTTTTTTTTTCGACTGTAATGAGCACTTATATCTTTGAAGAGACATAACATATGTACGTATTTTTATCATTGATTCGTTATTGTTTTGGGGCGTAAGTTTATGGTTGAAATATTTCACATTTTAAACCGCGTTTCTATTTCAGTAATATTCCAGACATACTTCAGATAAAAATCACAAGAACCCGCCAAAACGAGGCTTCCGCCAAAATAAGGACTACACTCCCATTGCAGATAATACTATCCGTGAGACCGGTTTGGTGTTTATTATGCGATCATCAGCAATGAAAACTACTGTTTAACAAGAAACTTGTTTAACAAGATCCCAACTGTTTAACAAGAAACTTGTTTAACAAGAACCCAACTGTTTAACAAGGACCCAATTTTGTGAACTTCTATGAAAACTGACGATTTCAGTATTTCTGCATAGCTGGCATAAATTCGATTATAATTTAGCTCGGGCTTCACCAACCTGCAAAAGTCAACTTTAAAATCACAAGAATCCGCCAAAAATGGGTGATAAGCGCCCAAAATAAAGAAGATTTGCATAATGCTATCTACAATGGGAGAGCCTTCCTTATATTTCAGAAAGTAGGGATATATTTTACACCAAATCGATTAATTGTGAATGAAAAATTGATTATGAAAAAACAGAAAATTCTAAGTGTGAGACCAGAAATAGATCTCACACTTTGGTGAGACAGTTTTATGCACAATATTTATTATGTCTGAAACGGCAAACAATACTTCCAGTCTGCATGATGCCAGGTTTTACAGCATGTGAACCCAGAGGTCAGATAAAACCATAAACCAGGAGTGTCAAGGCAGAGGAGGCCGAGAGGACCTTACGAAAATGGAAATAACGACATTGGATAAAAGGTTAACCAATGGTCAATATGCCTGTTGCGTCACCTGAATGCTGCAAGTTTGAGAAAAGGGGGAGTGACACCCCCGAGAAAGAGGGAGCTACAACCTGTGACAAAAGAACGACTTTTTCTCAGACATAAATACTGGTGCGACATTATGATATAAAGACGATACTAGAATAGGAGTTCGACATTATGACTAAAACGATATGACTTGGCGAATACAGAAATGACTACGAGAATGACATAAGTGGAGTGTTAGAGTCAGCAGTACAATGTGATCGACGAAGTTACGGGGCGATGCATGACACTACGAGTTACTGCTAGTAATAAGGATGACATCAAGTACGTGCTGCTAACAAAGTCCAAGACAGACTTGAAGGTTTGTGTTCCTCAAAAAGATATCTAGGTCTAAACATATTTTAGGCAATTTAAGTGGTCTCAAATGTTCCCGCCGCCGAAATAATATAATTAATTGTGTAATGAATTTAATAAGTATTTTATGTTATTATTAAATATTTTATTGTTAAAGTTAAAGTGGTGTAATCCATTTAGTACTATTGTAATTAATAATTCTTTTACGGAACTCGCGCTAAAGTTAAATAATTAAAGGGTTAATAGCGGCACAACATCGCATTGTACAATAATAATGAGTCCACTATGTACGAATTTACGGACATGTATTTAGCAATAATATATTAATATAATATATATATTTATTTTATTTCGTTACCACACTAAGTACATCCGCTCCTTAATTTTTACTAATGCCAGATGATATAAATGTGTTAAAATGAATAATTTAAAGGTTTTCTGAGACTTCATTTCTACCAGCATTTCAGTGTTTGAACTACTTTTTATAAGTTTCATCCTCAATTTTATTTACTTTTATTAGCACAGAATGGTAATAGTTATTATTTGTGTTTTAATCCGAAAGAAACATTATTCTAATAATGCAATTGGTATTTCCTTAGACATTTTCAGTCAGACTTCCGCTGCAACCAGTGAGGTTTTTATTGTCTGGAAAAGAGGACCAAAGGGAGATTTAAGTGGAGCAAAGTCCACGGTCTCATTCACCAGGCGGTAACCAGAAGATGATTTCTTCAAGGCTGAACTCCAGTCGCCTACGGATCTGGGGACATGATCATAAATACCTGTCTATTCCCGCAACTTGGAAGAGTCTACTTCATGAGTTCAAGTGAGAACTCCTGGGGACAGTATACAAATTTGTATATCACCTTAGAGGAGGCGGTCCAGAAGATACAGAAGCAACGACCAGACATCCTCGCCATAGGGGAAGAAGAAAGTAGATATATGCAAATTACGTAACGACAATTGTCTCCAGGGAGTTTTGATCCCTATTTATCAGTAAAAGGCAGTGTCCTTACTGAACAAACGTCAATCCAGAACTGCTTCTAGACAGTTGTTGCAACTATTGTTGCCATGTAAATGCAACAATTGTTCAGTTGCAAACAATTTTTGTCATGTAATTTGCTGATTTATTTAAGGAAGTAATAAATATGTAAATGTGTTACAGTACAGAATATTACAGAAAACAGCATTTTTATCAACTTTAAGGGTGTTTATTTGGGGAAAGATCTATTTTCTTCCAATCCGTAATAAACAAATTTTATGTACGAGAGAATCTTAAATTAATACATTACTATGTAAAGTATATTATTCCTTGTGCACATTATTTATGTCGCAATTCTGCCACAAATAGATTATTAATTTAGCTGAATGCATATCTCATACCTTCAGAAAATAGAACGAAATGAAATTACAGAGTACTTGCGAAGTATAATCTGAATATTGATGTGGAGTTATGAGGGTAAGATATAATTTAACGATACGCAGTCTAGCGAAATATTAAGTATTATGCCCAATTAGCATATATAACAGATATAATACCATCTACATAATGGTCTTAGATTTTAGTTTATCTGATTTGTGCCACAATAAATATATCACAACAAAAGAATTAATTATGTTATTCTCATAAGCAGCAGTTTTATATTTTGTGATTATTTTAATGTTTAGAAGCTACTGTAAGTAAACATTTTAAACTGACAATTTTACAAAGAAATTATTACGCTCTTACTCATTATATAGATTGATGTGACACATAGCATTTTACGTAAATTTCGGATGGAAAGATGTTGGTGTGTTATGTGTGATGATGGTACAAGCTACTTAAGGAAAAGTTTCGGTATTTTAAAAAATTAGATTTTTAAACTTTTATGCATTTTCCAAATCATTAAGTCTTGCATGGCGCGATATTTTGAACTTACGCTTTTAAATTTTAAAATCAAAGACAACCAAAAAATAGGTATAAAAGTCCTTTAATAAAATATTATTTTCTCGACGTACAAAATTACACGGCCAAAGAGCTTTTGGACATCACTATATTCTTAATCAGTGGCGGAATTAAAGTTTAATTAGTTGACGTGTACTATTTTACCCATGCTATTTTTAACTTGCGATTTTTATTTAAAGAAATCTGATGTGAGGAACAACATATCACTTTCTCTATAAATATATAATACAAATAAGTTACTCCTTTCACAGCGGAATAATGGTGTACAAGATGCACAGAACAATTACTCAGGCATTGAAAGAACCACATCTAAATTGAAATGAGGCACATTTGGCAACTGATTGAGTATCTATTATTATAAATACTGTTGCTATTTAAAATACATTAAATTGGTTAACATGATGCGTGACATAATTATTTACAATACAACAGTATACAGACTAAAAATACAGTTAAAACACATAAAAACTTGGGTTTACTGCCACTAGAATGGCACTTTTAAACAAGTAAATTCTCAACTACACAGTTAAAAATGCAATTATATCTATATGAGTATGTCATTTTATTCATTTGTATGAAACTTGAAAGGACTAATGGGTATATTTTATTTTACGCTAAAAATACTGTTTTAAACAGGTCATTTCATACATCTGTTTACCTGCTGTCCACTTTCTTACCTGCTTAAAAGTGGACGGAAAAGTTTCTGTGTGTTTTTATCCATATTTTATCACTGTGCTATCAATTTATCAGTGTATTATCTATTTATTATTCTTAGTGTATTTTCTTAAATATCATATCCTTTGAAAAAGTGATCACTAAATCGCAGTCTTTGTTAAAGCAATCAGACGACAGCTATTTTTCGAAAACATAATATAGAAGCAAATCCCTATATTAATACTATTTATGGAGACCAAATAATTTTTTCGATAAACCTTAACTCGCATATGAATTTCATGTCACGTTGCCAGCGTTCACTAAATAATTCTAGTCACGTTCTATAAGTTATTCCCTTTTCAAAATAATATGTCTTATTTTCATAGCAGACAAATAGAAAAAATTGGCGAAAGAAGAAATTATATTCAGAATATAAATATCAGGTTTTAGAAACATTAGAAAAATTATAAAAGGCCTGGGCCTCCTTATTACACCCCTTCGTAAAAATATAATAATTTATAATCACTAATGTACAAGGAACGTCGGGGGATGCTCCCAATCTAGATATTAGCAAGTGTGGACAGGTTTTACACTTAGTGTGCGCTTCGTTTACCTTACACCTTTCTGGTAGGTCGGACGGTCTGGGTCTCAACAACAACAGAAACTTAATGTGCGTTTCCGGCCGCCCAAATTACTGCTCTATGTCCACGGATGAGCCGGATGGTCTGGGTTTTCGACTTAGTGTGGGCTTGTCAGTAAGGAATAGCCGATATTTTCAATAGATACAATTATTATTAAGTATTACTATAAGACACAACTGCCCACGGTATCGATGGCATAGTAAGTTTGATAAGTATGATGATATCTGCAATGGAGGTGTCTTCTGAATTTTGGAATCGCCCCTTATAGAGGGTTTTATGTTTATATAGGGGACATGTTTGAACTAATAATATAAACATTAATAAACAAATTATAGATGAAGTCATTTCACTTTTAAAATATTTTAAAATATATATTAATATATCTATACATTACTTATCCACAACTTATTTATCTGTCTATATATTGAAGAATTTGATCGCATTTAAAATATGTATTTACATCCGAATTTAAAATTGATGCATTCGTGTCAAAGATGCATTGTTATATTACTCCCATTGATAATTTTTTATGGTGATGGTAATGACAGAGATGGAGAACATCTTACACGCTATGATTTATAAGAAACAAAAGCTTTTTTAGTACATTTATACACTTGAATATATTTTCAATTTACTTTTCTCTTCAATAAGTAACACGCACTTTGTGCAATGGATGAAGCAAGAGCAACGTAAATAAGCACAGATAAAAAAAAATTATGATAATGCTAAGAGATGGGGAACAGCTTACACTCGACGATTTGTAAGAAACAAAAACTTTTCTAGTATATTTATACTCTTCAATACATTTTCAATTCACTTTTCTTTTCAATAAGTAACATGCACTTTGTGCAATGGATGAAGGAAGAGCAACGTAAATAAGCACCAATAAAATAATTTTTAAGATAATACTATTGAAAGAGATGGAGAACAGCTTACACGCGATGATTTGTAAGAAACAAAAGCTTTTCTAGTATATTTATACTCTTCAATATATTTTCAAATTACTTTTCTTTTCAATAAGTAACACGCACTTTGTGCAATGAATGAAGCAAGAGCAACGTAAATAAGCACCAATAAAATATTTTTTATGATACTACTAATGAAAGAGATAGAGAACAGCTTACACGCAATGATTTGTAAGAAACAAAATATTTTCTAGTATATTTATACTCTCCAATATATTTTCAATTTACTTTTCAATAAGTAATACTCATTTTGTGCAATGGATGAAGAAAGAGCAACGTAAATAAAAACAAATAAAATATTTTTTATGATAATGCTAATGAAAGAGATGGAGAACAGCTTACACGCGATGATTTGTAAGAAATAAAAGCTTTTCTAGTATATTTATACTCTTCAATATATTTTCCATTTACTTTTCATTTCAATAAGTAATACGAACTTTGTGCAATGGATGAAACAAGAGCAACGTAAATAAGCACCAATAAAATTAATTTTTTTAAAATAATATTAATGAAAGAGATGGAGAACAGCTCACACGCGATGATTTGTAAGAAGCAAAAGCTTTTCTAGTATATTTATTTATACTCTTCAATATATTTTCAATTTACTTTTCAATCTGTAATACGCACTTTGTGCAATGGATGAAGCAAGAGCAACGTAAATAAGCACAAATAACACAATAATGCAGGATCCAACTGTTTCCAGGATACGATGGATCCCCATCGTCAGTGCAAAAGAGCCAACAAACCCGAAGCCCAAAATAGGAATGGACCCATTCCTCATTTGGACTTCGGGATTGTTGGTTCTCCTGTCTGTGCCTCTTTCGAACTTCGGTTTGTTGGTTCTCTTGTCTGTGCTATAATTGTTTATGTATGGGAATTTGTATATTCTTTGGTTCTCTTAAATGTGCTATAATTGCTTATTTATGGAAATTTGCATTTTATATTTCGGTAAAAAGCTATTTTTGTTGTAAAAAATTCAAATAAAAAAATGAAATTTCAAATTTCAATTTCAAAATTTTCTTATCTTTCAGTTACATAGCTCAATGCAGTTTATACGCTTTATTGATTTATGTTTATGACTTTAAATTATTGGGACGTTGTGCCATGTCTTCAATGGAAAAGTCGCTTTATCTGACTAATATTTGAAGGTGTTTTTTCTGTTTACACCGTGTAGGTACTAATAGTGATTACACATTCCATTTCATTAAAACTATTATAATTAAAAATTTCGTAAATAACGAAAATTTACTTAGGCTACAATTATTGATTCAAGCAGTTTAGAATATTGAATTATATTTTAAATAGCTCTTACGTTTTAATCATGACTAGAAAACGTCTTCTTGTCTAGAAAGTCCAGAAAGTATTTTCAGATGAGAGTGAAATTATCTGTGAATTTACTGCAGAGGACACTAAGAACTTGGTGAAAGCCTAGGAGACCGGATGATTATAATCATGTCCTATAATTATAAGACATTAGATGGTGGACTGTAAAAAGAGTAGAGCTTCTAAAAGTTATTTTCAGATAATACGAGCTAGTGCAAACTATCAGAAGGGTTGATCACTTATAAAACGAGCTAAATATTCGACAGAAAGTGTATCTAAAAAAGTACGGGCTAATTACATTTCCCCGGAAATTTTAATACTAATCTGAAATATAAGAACAATATGTTACTTTTTTTACACGACTCCAAACATCCTATTGGAACTCATTTTAGAACCAAAAAGATTAAAGTGAATTTTCTCCTACAGCAGTTTTCATATATTACAATTACTTCCTAACTGTACAAACACTACAAATACTATTATTTTCAGTACATTTTATTATTTGAAGATCATGAATATATGTTCTAAGATTGTAAGTTTGGATTTGGGAAGTGTACAGTAATTTAATTAAGCACATTTTATAAAATATTTTAGTTCTTATCTAACTTTTTTCTATAATTTTACATTTTTTATAATTATTTTTCAAAAAGTATTACATTAAAAGAAAATATAGTATTTACATATATTTGATCAGCATTTGAAAAAAATCAACCCTGAAAAATCCAAATATGTTGGAGGAGTAGCGTTTTAAAAAGCATTTAATATTTTTAAAATAGTTAAAATAAACTCCAATTTTGCATTTGATATATTATTTAGCTCCGTATTTTATTCCCTCACTTATTTGGTGTAACATATAAATAATAAAATATAGTCAGAAAGTAATTTTTAAGAAAGTGGATTTTGTAGTGACGAGTCCCGGTAATGAAAATAATTTATTTAAATTTAATTTAACATATTTTATTAAACCATAAATACCTTTTTTGTAGATTGTATTTTAAATCCTTACAATTTTATTTAGTATGTCCATCAATGGATTATATCGGGATAGGTATGGTTCCTGAAAAACAAAGGAGAGTGTA
Organism: Amaurobius ferox; assembly: GCA_951213105.1. Taxonomy (NCBI): domain Eukaryota; kingdom Metazoa; phylum Arthropoda; class Arachnida; order Araneae; family Amaurobiidae; genus Amaurobius; species Amaurobius ferox. The sequence continues at coordinate 139,212,178 of OX578134.1, forward strand.
TATTTTACATTCTATGATTTTTAACTTAGTTCTGCTTTGGAAAACCCACATAAAAAGTTATTTTATTTCCCTTGTATACATATGTAACAAAAGAATAGTGTTTGGATGCATCTAGATATTTTTCACATAACTGCGTTTGCTCTCAAAAATGATTTAGTTCAGAGGAATTTCATAATAAAAAAAATATTTGTACATTTCTATCATAAAAATGGCAACAAAATAAGGCCATTCTAAGCATAAATAAGAGCGGAGGAAACCTGTATTAGGTGCTTTAGTGAATTCCTTTTGCAATTTTTGGTAGCTAAACAGAAATATCATGTAATAATAACAGTTTTTGTATCGATTTCATGCATTTGAACTGCATCCTTTTTCATCCTGGATTTTGCGGACGTATGAAATTTCGATTGAATACATTCTGAATAAGTAGATTTTTTGTATTTTTTCTATAAGGGATCAAATATCATAAGATCTAAAATTAAAATTGCTTTATTGTATAATAGTTGGCATCTTAATTAATACTTTAAATTTTCTTAAAGTTTCACAAACAAAATAACATCGATCGCAATAATAATTTCAAAAATATGATTTATATTGTTAAGTAATGTATTATCGTAATTGGCCTGCTACTGTTCACAAAAGATAGCAACCGGTTTTATAGCAATTAATTTTATAAGTTTAGAAACCGCTGCGAGGGCGCAAAAGCACTCCACCCCCTCTCTCTGCAATCTTCTCATCGCTCTATTCTTGCTCGACCGCAAAATTCGTAAACCAGCAAAATTTTGTACAAGCTGTATATTTTTACAGGCAGCAGTTTGATTAATCGTAATATATTATGTATAATGTACTTTGTTAAAATTAAAACTAATATTTCGTCTTGAAGTTCTAAGCTCGCATAACCCGTTTTTTTTTCATTTCAGTAATAATTTTATGCTGTGTAGTATTCTGTTCATGCAACGTAGTATTCTATATCTAGTCTTTTATGAAACGTATTATTCTATTCATAGGTAAATATAACTGCATTTACGATGCGTACCGTTCAAGAAAATTTGTCAATATTTATGCAAAACTAAGAATATTTTCTTTAATTTTCTATCTAAACAATGAAATTGTAGTAGATAAAGTGCAGTTTTAAATAAAATTGATCAACGGAAACTTGGAAATGACTTTGCATCTTCACAATTTTTAAATTTCCAAAATATAATAATAATAAGGAAAAAATTGTAAATTACACATGTGAAAAGTGCACGGCATTCATCAGAATAAGAGATGTGCTACTTCAAATGTAAATAATTTAAGTGTAGATCTAATTTTACTATATTCATATAAAATAAAATTACAATTATAGTGATTTTTATTTAGATTTTTTTCTGTATGCGTGCTTGAAGTAATTAAAATACTCAATGAAACTGAAAAGTTTAAATTTATTAAACATCTCTATAAAAAGTACGTCATCTATTTCTTCTATGCGATCAAAATATTTCTTCAAAATGCACACATTCCATAAAAAAAATTAAATTGAAATGCAATCCATCATGCCTCAAAGAAATTACATAGAATAAAAAGCAATACCAATACATTTTCACTTCAATCGAATTTTCTTTAGTTAATGGAAAGTTTTACACATCATTTATATGCAATTCCAATGCGTTTTTGACAAGTACATATATCATTCCATTTTAATGGTGTAATGCAGAGTATAAAAAGCGAAATACTATATTCGATAGCAACTTAAACTGCCATAGTCTATTTGGAAGTTTCAGTAAAATTTTAGATAAATTGATATGAATTTCAGGCAAATTTTATCTAAAAAAGTAAATGAATAATAATAAAGAAATATTATAAGAATGCAATAACTTTTATGAGAACTTACACAAGTAACTTGTAAAGAGCAGGTATATGTCAGTTAAGTGACTGCAATTGTTTCAAGGACGTTATAACCCATCTCTGAAGACTGCCTATGGCAGTTTGCTTTCAGCTTTTGTTGAGGGTACATATTGTTCCAATTGTGCTGCGTTGGCTTGAAAAAAGGGGTTCATAACGCTTTCAAAACAATTGCAGTCACCAACTGATATATATGCTTGATTTTTATAAGAACGTTTCGAAAGTTCTTGACTAAAAACAGTAGTTTTTTGTAGTGTTAATAACTTTTAAATTCATGTCACAAATGTTTCGATTTTGTCACAATAACTTCAATAGGGGAATCTAAGAGGACTATTGATTGATGTTTACTGACTATTTGAATGCTCTCACATTTTCAAACATTCCTTTTCTAAAAACCAAGAAAGCGTTGTTATGTTAAAATATGTTCCAAAAATAACTGTTTTATGATGTTCTTTTATTTAATACAAATGAAATACTAACCTGCCCAATTATCTAGATACTGTAAGATTTTGAACATAAATTAAAGAAATTATGGAAAATTAAATGTATTCGCTGTTATAAAATGATTGATTAGCAATTATTAGGTGGCATCACGTCTACTTCAATATATAAGCAATAAAGTTAAAGACACATATTATAATTGAAAAGGTCATTTAATAAAATAAAACCATCCTATAAAACGTACAAATGTTAAAAGTCCAGAGCTCTTTCAGGTATCACCATGCCCTTCATCAGTGGCTATATGAAAAATCAGCGTGCAAACACGCTCATATGTAGATCAGATCGGCAGTCAATTTTGCATAAATCAGCTACGGAATAATGATAATATCATCTTCAATCTTCAGGCCATTGAAGATTGATCAATTACAAAATTATAATAGTTAGTGTTATAAACGGGAGATTTAAAATTTAAACAAGTATTAAATACAAATACAAAGAAAAGACAATGAAAAATGTTCAAATTGTAGCCAAGCATAAATTACAATAAACTGAATTAATTTTATTGCAATCAAAAGACAATAAAATGATTGATTAGTTTTAGTTTTTGAATATGCTTAATCACAAATAAAGTCAAAATACTTTTAGATATATATATATCACGAGCCGTTCTAGAGATACGAGAATCTTCTTTTCACGTAGAGACCTGTTAAAGTAAAAAAAAAATTATCTCTCAAAAGAATTAGGCGATCTGTCTAAACTTTCCCATGTTTATTTTAATTATAAGCAATAATAAACGTGTTTATTATTAGGAGAGTCATGCTATAAGAAAGCCCCATTTTTTTAGCCAAAAAATGAAGAATTGTTTAATTGAACGAAAATCATTTGCTGGAAATAGACGATGTTTTGCGACATTACTAACCAAATATATACTTATTTTTTGTTTTGGTCCGTGTAATGTAATGAACCTTAATTCAAAATTTTCAGTGACATTTTAGTATATAGAGTCCTGTTTTACAATAATTTAAGAAAGTTTACAATAATTTTCGCAAAATGAAAATAAGAGAGGTGTGTGCTGGGATAATATACAGAGAGGTTAGAGCATAACTTTATTATCATTAATTTCATTTTTATAGAAAATAAAATTTCTACAATTAAACAATAGTTGTTTTGTAGACTACGTTTTTGGGTTTCTTATTGAAGGCCGAAATAATGAGAAAATTTCCTCTATGGCCCTTGCACAGGAATCATACAATCGGCCATACGAAAAGCAGCTCTTTTTTAAATCCATGCCCACAGAGCTGAAATCCTGCCCTTACTTCTACTGTCTGCCCTTGCTTATAAAGCTTCCATAAATTTAGATAATTATGCATAAACAACGATGAGGTCATGTTATTTGATGTTGAATTGCATTTATTGTAGAAACCATTAGGTCACGTTAGTTTGGAGACTCAAGTAGAGATTGCGTCCCGGTTGCTTTGAGGCTTCTATAACGATTGTGGCCCAATCAAAGGGAGGAGTTTCAAAGACAGACGTACAGAAGGATAGTCGCATGCCTAAATATTAAGTGGGACCTGAAATTCTGTACAGCCGTTCTCCCGTGATAATGAGAAATCAGACAAACAGGTGGATTTTCAATTTCATATACACTATACATTTTGAAAGTAATAAACTTTTCTATGAAACGAACAAAATTAATGTTTTATTCACAACCAAATTTGACACTATTGTGACTAAATTATAACACCATTAATTTTGTTCTTTATGCTACTATATAATGTGTTGCAGCTTGAGCTGTACAAATTGCTGATTTTGCTGTTATTGGTTTTAATAGAATTAACTAAAATGACATAAAAGTGGAAATATAATTTCGTCATTCAGTAGTTATATTAATATTAATGAATTAAGGATCTTCTATATTAAAATGTAAGATTAATGGAGAAATGCAAGGGCAATCAATATAAAACACTGAATGAGCTTGAAAATTTCATCTTATCAGTAATGGATAATATAAAAAAAATAAAAGACAATAGCGGTATTTGAGAAGTGCAAGTTTTTATTTAATACAAAAATACATATATTTACATTGTATAAAATAATTACTTGTTATTATTAAGTATTGGATTACCAAGACAAAGGACACTTCTTTTAAATCCGACTGATACTTTCATTCCACGAAATTATATTACTTTGTTACTCTAGGACACAAAGGAAAGTGATTGTATTTATATTTATTTAAAAATATATATCTTTGATGTTTCAAATTACACAATTGAAAGTTAATTTTAATTTTGACAGTAGCAATCGCAATTACTTTTTTTGCAGTTGATTCTTCGATTTAGAAAGACATAAAAGTTAATTTAGTAAACCGATGTAGTTAAAGCAGGAACATTATCTTCATAAATCGATAGAGTTGTTGCATTTTGGGTGAAAATTTTGCCTTTGAATCAACAAGCATTTTAAGTATATTTTCTACAAAATTCACAACAAAATTCTGCTTGAGTGAAGATGTGTTTTTTTTAAACAATTCTGAACCAATTCTTGTTACGATGTATGATGTTTATTTGAAAATGCATTTTTTAGATATGATTTCATAGTAAGAATTGTTAAGAAAAAATATCCGGATGCTTATAATCAAGGTATTAGATTATCCGGATTTTCACCCCCTCCCTTTATTTGCATGTGGCCCTTGACATTGGATGATTTGAACAAAGGCTTGCCATCAATTTCACATCTAAATCCGATGTTTCTTTGACCGCCAAATTAGAATTAGAAGTGAGGGAATATTTTTAAGTTGACCCTACCTGTTTCTAACAAAAGAAGATCTGGCACTTATTGCAATTTTTATTCAGTTCTATTCAACGTCTTCAACTTCTATTCACTTCTATTCAACTTCTATTCAACTTCTATTCAACTATTCAGGGTCCCCATTCTCCAGTGATTGACACTAAACGACGAACAAAGACCAAGAACACACACACATTCCGACTAATGGCGAGTTGTTAAACTACGCTATTGGGTTGGTTGGGTGTTGATCGTACTCTTCAGACCTCTACACGTTTTTCGTCTGTTTCTTGGATAAATCGTGACTCATCCATGAAGAGTACATTAAACTACTGCATACAACATACAATAAAGTACATTGAATTACTGAGCTTCTCTCCATGTCACATGCATTTTGACACCATTTTTATCGGGATTTTCTGCCCTTAGTACTCAAAAGGATACACACACGTGATACCGGACATATAGTCCTTTAACATGCAGTCTTCACCTCATAGTACTAACGAATATCGACCTACTTGTTGTGGTAGCCATAGATCGGAGAGCTGGTGCAGAAATCAGAAGATTAGAGAATAGGAGAGATGGTGTTGATCATTTTCCAAACATAATTAATTTCTGTGTCTAACAATGCTAATTTAATAAAAACTCAATCCAAGCACTCTTTGTATTTGGGGCTTGAAACTCTGAGCTCAAACAAGTTGCTTTAATCACAAGTCTAATGTGCTCATTGTTCGAGGAGCAGAACGCTGTTGGACCACGGACATTTGATTTTTTATTAGCCTCCATCTCAGATAACCGTTTTCATCCAATGAAATTCACGGATGAGTTCACTATTTGAGAATTTGCACATTTTGTTTAATCTTTTATAAGCAGTACAGTAAACACTAATCATAGCAAAACACATTTTTAAATTTAAGGCGAGACAAAATGATTTTTGCGAAGGCTGGTATTATTTACTTATCAATTACAATCATGGATTAAACAATGAGGTTAATAAGATCAAGGGTAACATAGGATGATGGGCAATTTAGGTTCTTAAGATTCATAGATCACATCCTATATAAGGAAATACTTTGCTTCTATGATAAATTTATCCTATGACTAATTCATAAAAACGAATATTATTAAAATCGACATAATGAAAGGTAATTGGTCAAAGAGAAGAAGTTCTTGAAATTTTTATTTGGTCGTTATCTACTGACCACTATCGGAGTAGATTGCTGAAAATGGCTATATTTCATGACATTTTGTTGCAAACCAACGATTTGCGTGCCGAACGTAGTTTATAATGAACATGTGATAATCAAATATACTGTATAAAGTATCGTTCTTGGGACAAATCTATTGTAATTGTTTTATAGCACGTTTTGTCGTCGTATTTCTTTTGCATTAAGTAGAGAATTTCTAAATACCAGTAGCATTTAATAAGTTTTACAATATACTACTGAATAAATGTTGAATTTAAAGTGTAGTGCAGTGCCATTATTGCGATAAAACCGAGATCAGATTTATTCTTATTTTAAAATCTTATTATAACGCAAATTATTTGAGGGTTGACCTTTTTTATTTTATACATCAAGAAATTATAAAATTAAAAAAAATATGAAAATAAACTATAAATAATAAAACATTTACATTTTAAATTTTTCATGAATATAGTACGGAGATATTTTTGTTTTAACGAAATTTTTTTATTTCGAGATTTTGATGCAAGTATATGTTTTAGGATCTACGGAACGTGTTTTGAACATTTTTAGAGAGATGTCCGTCTGTCTCTCAGTGGTCGATTTCTTGTGGCTGACACAAAATATTAATCGATTTTTACGAAATTTTATATCCGGCTTTGCTACCTAAAATTCTAGAATTATATGTAAATATTTGAAATTCGAGCGAAAACTTCGAAATTAATTTGAAATGTAATGTTTTCGGGACATGGCAGAATTTTACATTTTAGCATATTGACACAATTTGACATAATTATGAATAAAAAAGGTTATTCTTGATCCAATGATTGCGAAACTTAATAATTTAAACCACTTTAGTGAAAATAGCCGCGGTGCTGTTTTTATGTTTATGACGTCATTAGCTTCCTTCGGAGTGGACGTTACCTATCGAGGGTCAACGTTGCATCTTTTTAGGATATTTTTAAAATATTTTAAATTAAGGATAATATGACATAATTGTGATGCCTTGGTCCAAAGATAAATATTTTTCAATTTTTTTCTTATTTGCAAAATTTACAAAAATAAAAAAGAATCACAAGCTACTTAAAAATAAATTCTGGTATAAGAAAGTCGAGTTTAGCCACCCTCTAGGTAATTATGTCATGTGGTGGATGCATCAGAGTAATTTAAATATATATATAAATCAAACTATTCATTGAGAATCATTGCATTACTATATTTTAAACCTCAATTCACTTATTTCATCAGGTTGTGCATTGACATCTTCATATATACACACGACATAATTATTTGTTTTTATCTAAAACACGAGGAAATGTTTGTACTATGACCTAATTACTTAAAATAGGACAAAAATGCTGTATCATAGAAGAAGAAGCAAAGTCTGGTAAAAAATCTAAATAGCACAACACAGTCTGTTCAAAAATATAAATTAATACTAATACTTAATCGTTCAAATGAATGAACTCGTATGAATGAGAACATGACGTTGATGATAAATATTATACTATTGAAGACAATGCGACATTTATCTAGAAGTTTATAATTTAATAAATCTGTATTTACACATGAACATAATATAACTTAATTAGGAAGATTTATTGTTTTATGTAAAATGAAAATATAATTTCTTACCGAGACATCTTTAAGACGACATTTGAAGGGATTGCGGAAAAATAGTCTTTAACAAAATTATCGATGAATACCTGTATAATAAAAATCTAAACCAAAAGTTAAACATATGCTTACTATTGCAAGAGCCAATAACACAGTTGTACATATTGAATTTCATGTTATACTGTTATAATTAAATGTAATAATGTTTTAATTAAACATCTATCTGTAAAACTCACCCAAAGTATTGCGAGATTATTCTAATCGGACAAATACTTGAATAGTGAAATTGATTGATTATCTTGCATGTCACATTATAAAAAATCTGATGTGGGCAACACATGACTTTCCTTATATAATGTAATGAATTTACTACTTTTACAGTAAAAAAATATGTTTTTCTTATAGTAGATACTAATATTCTTTCCAAGATATTGAATTTTGGACAATTAGGCGTCATTTTCATTGATTTAGCGTCATTTTTATCCATTTGGCGAGATTTTCGTTAATTTGGCAACATTTCAAAAAGTCGCCAAGTTGGCGACATTCCGCCAAATTCGTCGCCAAAATCACGCCAAGCGTTATGGATGAAGAAAAAAGTTGTTCTTACAGCAGACAAATGACTATTGGCGTTCAAATACAAAAGTATTTCTCAACGTATCTTTTTTCATGAATGGAACAAGCTAGATCCACGAGAATGATGTAATCCAATTTATCGTATGGTATTACATATGAAAAGTGAACATGTTTCTCAATAGGAAATATTTTTTTTTTCATTTTATATGACTTTTTAATAATTTTTTTGAAAAATGTGCAATATCTCGAAAACGGTTCATGTTAGCGTTCTAAAATTTATGTCAACCGTTTTCTAATGAAAAATTACATAAGAAATGTCTATTTGCGTAAATTTATTAGTGGTTTTGATTTTTTGACGATTTTTTCAAAATTTTATTTGAAAATTTAGGGGGGTTCTGAACATTCGATTACGTATAAAAACAATAGGCTTCCAGTGTTTACGGATTGTGATTTTTGTACCAAATTTGGTTCGAATCGGTCCATTCGTTCGTCAGTTATCGTCTCCACAGCCTCACTGACACACACACACACACATATACTTTCACACACACACACACACACACACACACACACACACACACACACACACATACACACACAGACATCACTTCAAAAATGTTTGATTCGTGATCAGGGATGCTTGAAACGTGCTCTCCCGTCGAAAACTCGATTTCGAATTTTCGACCCCGTCACAATACTTTCCTTATACATTATGTATATAAGGAAAGTAAAAAATCTAATGTGGGCAACACATGATTTTCCTTATATAATGAAATGAATTTACTACTTTTAGAGTAAAATAAATGGGTTTTTCTTCTAGTAGATACTAATATCCTTTCCAAGATATTGAATTTTCGACAATTAGTCGTCATTTTCATTGATTTAGCGTCATTTTTATCCATTTGGAGAGATTTTCGTTAATTTGGCGACATTTCAAAAAGTCGCCAAGTTGGCGACATTCCGCCAATTTCGTCGCCAAAATCTCGCCAAGCGTTATGGACGAAGAAATAAGTTGTTCTTACAGCAGATAAATTGGCGTTCAAATGCAAAAGTATTACTCAAAGTATCTTTTTTCATGAATGGAACGAGCTAGATCCACGAGAATGATGTCACCCAATTTATCGCATGATATTATATATGAAAAGTGAACATGTTTCTCAATAGGAAATATTTTTTGTCTATTTTATATGACTTTTTGATAATTTTTTTGAAAAATGTGCAATATCTCGAGAACGGTTCATGTTAGCGTTCTAAAATTTGTGTCAATCGTTTTCTAATGAAAAATTACATAAGAAATGTTTATTTACGTAACTTTATTAGTGGTTTTGATTTTTTGACGATTTTTTCAAAATTTCATTCGAAAATTTAGGGGGTCTGAACATTCGATTGCGTATAAAAACAATAGGCTTCCAGTGTTTACAGATTGTGATTTTTGTACCAAATTTGGTTCGAATCGGTCCATTCGTTCATCAGTTATCGTCTCCACAGACCCACTGACACACACACACACACACACACACACACACACACACACATACTTTCACACACACACACACACTTACTTTCACACACACACACACACACACACACACACATAGACATCACTTCAAAAATGTTTGATTCGTGATCAGGGATGCTTGAAACGTGCTCTCCCGTCGAAAACTCGAATTCGAATTTTCGACCCCGTCACAATACTTTCCTTATACATTATGTATATAAGGAAAGTAAAAATATATTTATGCTTCTATACAAATAATAAATATTTAATATTTCTTGTACTTAGAAAAATAAAGCGCATTAAAAATTAATTTTTATCTACAATTATTGTTTATGCTTTAAGAAAAATTGGTAGCAGTACCATGTCTATTAATTTTTACCAAGAATGAGTAATAATGAATTTATAATTTGTGATCCTGTCCTCGTATATCTAAATTGGCTAGTCTAGAGGAAAAGGTATGTGTTATTAAAGTACATAAGAAGCAAAGTATTATTTAACAAGAACAACATAAATACAAGAAAGATCAATCATGCATAAGCATTGATTATGAAACACTTTCCAACTGAAATGTAATTTCATTTAAAAATTTCTAAAATGTGATTCATTCAGTGGTAATATCTTTTACATTATCACAGTACTACAGTAATTTATTATACTTAAATATTTAAAACTGTATCGAAATATAAATCATCTGATTCTTTATGCAAAATCAATGAATATTTCATTCATATAACTTGTATTCCAGACTCCAGAGCTAAATAATTTTGTGTGAAAAAAATTCAGCAATTCTTATGTAATTCATCTTACAATCGCTTGAGATATTTGCATTCTGCATATGTTAAAATTAGGCTTCCTTGAAGAAATAATAAAAGTTTAGGGATCATTTAAAATCACAACTATTGTAATTGCATAGGCACGGAATTTAGATACACAGAAAATACACAGATAATATATATGTGTATGTGTATGTACTCAAAGTATTGGAATCGTGCCGAAGATCGGAACTCGAATTTTCAAAGTATCTACACGTTTTGGGACTTCTAGAACACGAAAAAACTACTTTTAGGAAGACGTCTGTGTATGTAAGGGTGTATCTGTGTATGTTTCTGTGTGTCTGTGTGGATATTACATACACTCTAATTGAAAAACTAATGGACCGAATTTCATACAATTTGGTAGGTATGTTTTTTGTGGGAAATCCTGATGTTCATTAGATTATAGTACGATTCGTAATAAAAGAATCTGCCTTCTTTGCGAAATGGCCACAGAAATTGCCTTTATCCACTCTAGCTAAAAACTAATGAACCAAATTTAACAAAATTTGGAGTATAATATTTCAATAACCTACAAGTGATTTATATACCAAATTTAACAAAATTTTGTATATAAATCATTTGTAGGATATTCTACTACGATTCGGGAAAAAGGAACGGGCTATTTTTGCGAAATGGCCAGCAAAAATCGTTATATATAAAAATAAAAGACTACGTGTGCTCAATTATATCAATTAAATTCCTATTTTATATGTGATTTTTGACAACAAAAAGAATAAGACTAACCCCATTACTCTAGGACTAGCCGTTCTTGAGATATTCTAGTTTTTTCGCGTTTTCGCTACGCCACCTTTGACAATAAGTCTAGCTATCAAATGAGAACCAAATTTAAGTTTAACGTGTAAATTCAATGTCATTTATAATACTTATGTTGTGCAGATAAACTCAAATTATCATTGAATAAATAAAGAGAACGAATATGAGTCTGCAGAGAAAGACATGTGCTGTCCACATCAGAATTTTTAACAATATTACACCAATGATTTATAGAAGTGAACGGGGATTATTTTCAGGCCATTTCGAAAAAATGTATGATCTATATTTAAAGATCCATCAAATTTTTGTCGAATAAAATGTTCAACAAATTTAAGCTGTGTACCAAATTTTAACTCTCTAGGACGTAGGAAAGTGCATTTAAAATGCCATCAATTAAATTTATCATGAAGAGTTATATAAAATTTTAAAAAAATGAAAAATTGTTATCTACCAAATTTATTTTAAAATATGAAGCCACTCCCATATGCAAAACGTTTAAACAAATGGAGAGATATTTATTATATAATATCTCTCTCTTTTCTTTCTGAAAGATATCCCAAAGTCAGAATTTAATTTAATTTGTTTTTTTCCCTATATTAAATAATTTTTTTAATTAAAAAACTACTTAACATATTTTACTGAATTTTTTTTTATATATTCTATGGGATAATGTGAATATTTCCTAAAAATTTCGAAGCAATTCGTGAATTTTAAATTTACTTAAAAAATGTTTGAAAAGTTAGGTCCCATAGGGTTCAATGTATTTCATTTTTTCAACCCGGGTTCAATAAAAAACTAATAGGGTGATATTATTTATTTATATTCCCATAGGTCCTACAGACCGTCTGAACAACATACTAAAATTTCATTTTGATAAACTCATTTTTACGGCAGTTATCGTGCTAACGGACAGACAGACAGACAGACAGACAGACAGACAGACAGAATGAACAAAGTCATAAACACTTTTCAACTTTGTTGTAAAGTGTTAAAAATAATTAATTAAATTATCTCTAAACCTTAGCTCATATACTTGATTAGATCATTATTTTGCCATTTATAACAATTTTCGGAAAAACAAAACTTAAGAGTATTTTATTATATATTATTCAAAAACGAACATATGTATTGTATCATAGATAATAGTATTGACTTGCAGTAATAACCGTAAGAAACGCAACATATTTAGTTCAAAAGTCTGAATTGACACATAAGAGTCATCTCTCAATTGAATCTGAGTTCGTCATGACGGCAACATGACGCTGTTGATAAATAATATTAATGACGAAGCGACATAACACTAAAAGCTCAGAACCTAATAAATCACGTTTTATACGATAAACAAAATCGAACTTAATTAAGGTGACTTATGATTAAGTGTGAAAGGAAAGCGTAATGTTTATTGAAACAATATATATGGAGATCACTGACAAAACCAAAAATAAGTCTTAGATTGGTGGTTGTTTAATTTTTTATACAGAAATGCAAATCCTGCAGTGAATATGTATGTTTCTGCTACTGCTGCATCGAACGAAAAACTGTTTAAAAAATGTGTAATAATTTAATTATTTTAAATATATATTAGAAAAAACTGTCGTCTAAACAATAGGAAGAGTTTGTCATAAACTTGTAGCAAACCACATTTGCTACTGTTTAGTTAAAGAATAAACTCATATGTTTTATTCATAATTAATATCCGTCATAAAAATATTGTTTATGTTCAGTGAAGAAAACTGGTACATGTAGCAAAATGGCCAGTTCTATTTTTTTTTTCAATCGTACCCAAATCTAATCAGCACCCAGGTAAGAGATAAATGACTTACCATTAAAACTTGCTGAAGTTCCGTGCAATAGATTTAGTTAGAATAGAAATATACATTGAGTGGTGATATTTTTAAATTATACCTGCTCCTTAAAGAAGCTTTAGTATTTTTTAATATTTTATTCAACATGCTAACTTATTAAATTGCTTTAAAATGCTTAAATTTAGATACAAGTTTTAACAAAGCATTTTAAATTAACTACACTTCTGATAAACAAAGTAACTCGCATCTTTTTTCCTTATTATATGATCTTTTTCAATAGATACTGTTGAAAACTAACTTTAAAGATGTTTGGAAATGTCTATGCATACTTAGGCTGGATTCAAACCTTAATCGTAGAAGCTATCGTAAAAGACATCAATTACAAAATAATTTAGTTGAGCTTGACGATGGTCATGCAAAATCATTTGCATTTAACTATGGTTATAAAATGATTAACGTTCACCCGCAGTTTTGTTTCTATAAATACAAGAAATATAAAAAATATATTAAATGGAAAGATAAAGGCACTTGTAGATAATAACTACATATCTTTAGCTGAAATGACTTTTAGATTTAAAAAAATTAAAAATGACCTACATAAATGATTTTCGTTTTCAATTAATAAAAGTCTATGGATTTAAGATTGATCATAAATCAAAAGTATATTCTTTATTTAATATAGTAAAATTAGATAAATCTAATAAGTGGGTTTCCTTACAGACTACTCTGTGGATTGTCATAGATTTATTCGTTTCACATTTACAATTTATAATTGCATTTTAAGATTTAAATATTTTTTAACATGAAAACTCGTAACTTCAATTTACGTTTGTTTACAGTACATACGTTTGTTTTTGCGATAATTATATCACTTGCAGTTTAAATCTGTGGATCAGTTTAAATCTGTGTTCAGTTAAAATTTAATATTTACACAAATTATCGCTGCAATGTCTTCATAAAATTTGTGCAGGCAAAATTGTATGTATTTTCTATGCTTTGAATATTTAATATATATTTGACCTTCCAAATATCATCTTCAGACTATTAAATCAAACTAGTCTGCATAAACATTTCGTCATGAACTATGTGAAACACTCATCTTTATGTAAAATATGTACAACTTCAAAGTTAACAAACCGTGGTTTTCCTTGTTATGATGTTTTCAACGTGATATGTAAAGAGAATTGGTTTTTACAGCAAAATAGAAAATTTTTATGCAAACTATGAGGACCATACATTTACGCACTTCAATGTAAAATCCATTTTGAAGAAAAATAACAATTAAGAATATATATCAAAATATCTCTTAAGACCAATTAACTTTAGTTGATTCAAATGTTCAATCCTAAGTTCTAAAAAACTGTTTATCGCATGAACAATTAAATTTGTATCTAGAAAATGATAAAATAAAAATTCATGCATTCATAATTGTTTGTAATATAATGCTGGTATGACAAACATAGATTAAATATTATGATGCAGCCTTCATATGGTGATAAATGGTGTGCACACTTTATTTTTGACGTAAATATTAACCATATTGTTTCACTTTAGCATACCTATGTCAGTACACTTATGCGAATCTGGAAATAAACGGAAGTGCCCTCTCCAGATTCGGAAGTGTAAATACTTAGAAAACTCTAAAACCTCCTCTGGAATTTGTTACTGAATCCATATTAATCCTTATTTAAGCCTTATTTATAGCCAATCTAAAGCAATATATGTTTCGAGGAGTTCTTTTTTAATCAGAATTATGAAAAATAACCGGAAGTGAAAGTATTTAGTGAACCCCAAACTTTTTAAAAAGTTAATGAAGAAGTTCTATGACTTATCATTTCAATTTTACCTACATCCAATCTTGAAAGGAAAACGTTTCAAGAAAACATATTTCAAGAAAAGTAAATATTTTTGAACTGGAAATGGGAAAAGAATGGAAATGAAAAACCTCAGTGAACTTCCTATTGCCCTTGGAATTTGAAGCTTAATCTATATCCGCCATCATCTGATTTTTATCTGCAGTAGATTCTAAGAAGTATCAAGAAAAGGTTTTCAGTAAAAACAATAGTATGGAAAACAATTTAACAACAGTAATCCATCTGAATACGTAAATTTGAATAGTAATTAGTATATGTAAATAATACACATTAAGCGTAGTTATTGGCAATGCAAAACTGGTGTACTGTAATTATGCATTAGAATTAATAATTAATTTAATTATAAATTTGGTATTAATCTATGTTGATCAAAGTTGTGATTATTAGCGTTTAAGGTATACATAATATGCATTAATTTTGACTGTAATGGAATCATGAATTCATTTGCATCACTTTTAATAAAAAAAATTACATGTGATTTAATAAAGACATGTGTTTTACGAAAATTTTATTAGGATTTTTTTTGCTGATGGATAATAAAATAATGCACTCAAACCTGTTTTTGTGCGGTCTTTTTTTGTGCGATTTTTTATTTGTGCGATTTTTTTGTGCGATTTTTTTTTGTGCGGTATATGAAAATTTTAATCCAATTGGAACATAATTGACGAAGTTATCAATAAAAAAAAATAGTAGCTTTAATCGACCATTTAGTTTTTTCGATTTTTGATATGCATTTCATCACATTACATATGTATTGCATCAGCCAATTACATTACATATGTATTGAATTCTATAATCGCATAATTTAATTGTTGAACGCAGAAGAATATCCATGTAAATAAATGAAATGTGCAATAGCATATTGCGATGGAATTCTTGCGTAGCAAAGCAAAAATGCATTGATCGCAAATAAACATTGAAGGACATCTGCGTCGTGTTAGTTCGGGTTTTCCTGAAACGGACTGCGTGTCTCGTTAGGTCGCTGAGTTGGTTTTTTGCTAATGAGATAGTTGGCGACTAGTCTCATGCTTTGTTTTGTTTGTTTTAACGAGTAGGTAGAAGAAGTTTACTTGAAGGGAGCAAATAGTTGCTTTTTTTATTCGTCTCTGATCCGCGCAAGTGACAAGTCCGCTAAATAAAGTAATTTAATAAAAAAGAATATTACGTGTGTTTTAATTTTTAAATATAATATTAATTGACGTCCTTTAAAGTGCTTTCACATTCCTGGACTATTAAGATAAGATTTATTTCAAAGCGTAAATTCCTAGTTATTTCGTAAGGTTTTGAGTTATTTTCTACGTTAGACTTTTTTATGCAGCCCCTATTCACCGCATAAAAAAATACTTTTTAATTGTGTTGCGAAAGCTATTTTTTATAGTTACTCGTAAAGTTTTGTGCGATTTTTTTTATGCGTTTTCTCTTATGCGGTCACTATTCACCGCACAGAAATAGGTTTGAGTGTACTAGTTTGAGAAAACCATAATTGTTAAACGTGTCCGATCACCACCTTTTCTACAAATTTGTCGTCATGAAAAACTAAGTTCTTATCGACAACGATCATGGATTGCTGTCAGATCCAAATTGTGGGGAACAAACACCCATTGACAGTTTTGCTAGCGGAGTCTATACGAAAAGCTGAATCTATGTGGGCCAGCAGTGTCAAAGCGGGCCAGAAGTGTCAACCAACTTAGTTGGTACAGATTTATTTCCGAATGCGTCCAGATCTTAAAACGACCTTAAATCCTCTAAAACATCAAATTCAAATATTTTCTTGAAACTAATACATTTTCTATTAATATTATAACAGAAATCAAATAAATGTAGGTGAGGAAATGTGAAGAAAAGCTTCATTTGTGCAGTATTAAATTTAAACGTATTATTGTCTTTTCCAGGTGCTTTGAAATTTAAGAATTTAAATATCAAAAATTTGAAATTCTATGAGTATATTGCATAGGATGAAATGTAAAGAAAATGTCACAACATATATTACTATTTCCGAATTATAAAAGCTGAAAACATGAGATATGTAATCCAGATGATAAACACGTTCAATTTAATATTCAGTGTTACTCTCGTTTTGTTATCTCCTTCCGTTTCATTTATTTCTCATTTTAATCTAGTCTTCCACGCTCCTTTCCTCGGTATGACAATTTTATTTATTTAACATGGAACGTACGTAAACCAGGGAGAAACGGATGGCTTTGGATGATAATTCTTACTAAGTAACATTTGAATTACAATTTTATATTTAACGCATTACAATGCGTAAAAATATATTTCTTGTTTGAAAAATGTCTACCGATTTTCTTTACAAATCATGTATAAATTGTAAGTTAAAGGACTAGGATTTATAATATTTAAAAGCTGAAAAGATCGATACTTTCCCAGAAATTAAATTTTGATTCATTATTTTAAAACACATAATTTGAGTTCGTAAATCCATTTCTTTACGTTACTCAATGTTCAAATGTTTCTGTGGAGAAAGTTTTTGTTGAATCGATTGTTCTGGGGTCATAAATCTATTCATTTTAATGCTAAAACGATTTTAATTGTTATTTTTTTAAAACTAATAGTTGAAAGTATTTTAGGATCAATTAACAGAAGTGAACAATTAGCCGTAAATATTTATAAGTATTTGTTTAGCAGAGAAAAAAGGAACTTTATCTAGCAGTTTTCTTACTGTTAATATAATATTATTATTAAATATAAAATATTAAATGGCGTGGTGATTGACCACTCATATTTCTCAATAATTAAACTAAGATGTAATTTAATATTTATATTTCATATACACTGTATTTTAGAATTATTGCAAATTTCTAAGATTTGCATTGTAAAGTTAATGGTAAATGGGATTTTTTATCTTTTAAGTGTACGGAATGAAGAGTATATAGATATAGTTAAATGAGATATTTTTTGTAGTATATATTATATACACTCTAAGACAAAAAAAATCAACACACCAAGAAATAATTATTTAATTGCGCCAAAATTTAATATGTGTAATTTGGATGTACAGGAAAAGAAATGAGTAGAATTTCAGAACAATTGGACGATTTATTGCACTGAAAGGTATACACAAAGTGAGCACGACAATATAACGTTGGTCTGAGTCTGGCCTTTATACCAGCTGTTACCCAACGTGGCATTGATGTATAAAGTTGAAAGAATGTCGGATGGTGTTCTGAGGGATGTCGTTCCAAATGGCCTCCAATTGACTAGCTAATTCGTCTACATTCTGGGATAGTAGCAGACGACGCCCCATATCAGCCAAAATGTGCTCAATAGACGAGAGATCTGGTTGGCCAAGGAAGTGTACCGTAATCACGCAGGCAATCAATAGAGAGACGTACTGTGTGTGGCTTGGCATTATCTTGCTAAAAAGTTAACCCAGGGCTTTGTGAAAGGAATGGCAATTCAACGGATCGTAGAATGTCGGCAACGTATCGCTGTGCTGTAATTGTGCCACAAAGGACTATCAAAGGGGTCCTGTTATCAAACGAAGAGCCCTCTCCCCAGACCATAACCGGGGCCTCCGCTCGAGGGAGGGCCGTGGCAGTCAAATTAGTGACGTCACGAAAAACGATCCACGGTTGGCTAAACGATCTTGTTCGCCCAGTTTGTGAGTTTAAAGCTAGTTTTTAAAAATATTTTAGTATTTTTTTTCCTTCTCTCGGAGAGCGGAGGAGAGGAGGCCCCGTTTAAACTCGCAAACTGAGCGAACGGGATCGTTTCGCCAACCGTGGATCGTTTTTCGTGACGTCACTAACTTGACTGCCACACCTTCTCTCGAGCGGAGGGCTCGCCATAACTCCCTGTTGTCGAGTCGTGTTGCATGTGACAGTAAGAGCAGCATCCTGTCGATGTCCCGGCTGTCTCCAAACACGTCTACGCTAGTCGTCGGGACTCAGTTCGAAACGGGACTCATAACTGAAAACAATCCGTTCCCAATCCGAACAATTCCACGTTGATCGGGCTCGACACCATTGCATCGCTGTTGACGGTGCATACTGGTCAGTAGTAGGCGGCGTAATAAACGCCGCGAGTATAGATTCTGCTCCCGTAGTCATCTATTAATGGTCCCGGTGGTCACTTCCGTGATTGTCACACATTGGATGGTTGATAACGACGAATTTCGTGCTGTCATAGCTGCTCTGGCAATCAATATATCTTCCGGTTCTGCTGTCACCCTAGGCCGTTCGCTGTCCTCTTGCAGTTGAAATCTGCCATTCAGAACCCATTCCTGACAACATCGTCTAATTGTTGCATCGCTCCTACCCAAATGCTGAACGACTCGGCGGTGTGTCCATCCAGCCTCATACAGTCTGACCGCATGCCCTCTTTCAAAATCCTTCATATGCCCGTAGTGGCCGCGAATTCACCAGCGAGGCATTGTTACGATCAACGTACGTAAACGCAATCGAAATCCACTGCACGTTTTGTTCCTGAAAGCGAGGTTCACTCTTTATATACACCACCATGGTGGTCAGCTTCAATGCGCTGTATTTTCGACTGTTCATTCATTGTCTGCGAATTTTTGAACATTTGCATATTTGATCGTGTTTGCATGTACAGTTTCATTATTATCGGATTATTTTGATGGGGTGCGTCGATTTTTTTGTCTTAAAGTTTATTCGGATCAAAACTGATACGTACAGTGTAACATGATTCTAGGAAGTTGTTTTCCAGAAAAATCTTTATTTCCTCGAGAATTAATGTTTTCTCGACGTAAGTATACTTTGAAATTTTGAAATGCAACGAAATATTTATAAATGCAATATCATATTTACAAAATAAGAGAAAAAACTTCGATGAAAATATCTCTGTGAATATAACTATATAATATTTTTATACGAAAGATAGCGTGTTGAAAAATATATGTCTCTTTGTAATCAGATATTCTATGGGGAATATATTGATTACGAATATACAGGGTGTCCAGTGCTATCGGTACCCAATGGCTATTTCCTCAACCGTTAGTCACAGAGATACACTTCCAATTGCAAAAATTTTTTAAATTTTGAAATCTAGTATTTTAGAAAGAGTTTAAATCAATAAATGCATTTCTGAAATAAATACGAAATATAATTTTTTATACAGTCCCCCGGTCCCACCAATTATATTTAGGGAAATCATCCTCAGACAATTTTATGCAAAAATAAAAGAAAATCATCCTTTCACGACCAAATTTGACCGACTTATAACTGTTTAAAGTTGTACCATTTTTTCCTGAGAAATGGTCAATACGGTCCCTGATTTTTTGATTGCCTGAAACGGGTCACTTTTATGCGTGGAAAATCGACTTAAGTCATGAAGTTTAATGCTTCATACCTCGGTGAATTTTGGTCGTAAAAGGAAGTTTTTTTTATTTTGCATGAAATTGTATGACGATGATTTTCCTAAATATAATTGGTAGGATCGGGGGACCGTATAAAAATTTATATTTCGTGTTTCTTTCAGAAATATATTTATTGATTTAAGCTGTTTCTAAGATACTAGATTTTAAGATTTAAAACATTTTTGCAATTGGAAATATATCTCTGTGACTACCGGTTGAGGAATTAGCCATTGGACATCGATAGCACTGGACACCTTGTATATTATGTTCTGTTAGAAAATTGTTAAACATGCAGATAACTGTTATATAATTTAAATGTTTTTAAAGTTAAGAATGTATATAAAATAAAAATAACTGTTTAGTTTCAGTAGAAATTTCTAAATATTCGTTCAAATAAAAACATATTGCCAATTACATGGAAATGATTTTAAGGATTAACTTTCTTAAACAAAAAAGATAAAAATAACTAACATAATAAAAAAATTAAATATAAAATTGTTTGAAGTCCTATATTCTAAAATTTATATTTATTGATTTCAATAATGTTGCCATAGAGATTTCAGTGGATCCCCACATGAAGGATATATTGCAATAGTAACCATCTAAACTTGAAACTAATTGTCGATTTTTAGATCTTTTTTGTAACGTCCAATTGCTTTGCAAATATTTAAATTCATGACATTATATTTCCGACAACAGTTTAATAATTAATTAAAAATCATTTTTAATTAATTATTAATTAAAAGTAATTTTTATGTGGCCAGAATGACATTGCGGTTTGCATAACTTAGAGTAAGACATCAATCTGGAGTTCGATAATCAGATTTGGCTGATTCATCTTCATGTATCAGAAAAAAAAAATCAAATATTCTACACATTTTGATACATCGCATCATATAACGAGATAAACCTCTAATTATTAATTTTTAATAGACATTATTGCTTAGTAGGCGCTGGCTATTTTTAACACTTTACAACATAGTTTGAGTTTATGACTTTTTTCATTCTGTCTGTATGTTCGCACAATAACTGCTGTAAAAATGACTTTATGAAAATGAAATTTTAGTATCTTGTTTAGAAGGCCTGTGGAACATATGGGAATGTAAATGAATAAAATCACCCAATTAGTTTTGGATTGAGCCCGCGTTGAAAAAATGAAATACATTGAAACTTACGGAAAGTAATTTTCAAACATTTTTAAGAGAAGTTAAAGTTCACAAACTGCTTTGAAAATTTTAGAAAATATTTAAATTATCCCTTAAAATTTATAAAATAAATTTAAGCAAAAAATGGTTAGTAGTTGTTTAAATAAAAATTAAAATAGTAATTACACTCATATAATATAAAGAGATCACGTGATCCACTTTAAAATAATATATGGCATTCGTGATTTTTCAAGTTCTTTTAAATTTATATTTACTTTTGCATCCGTCCTAAAACCGCTTTATTTTTGTGTATTGTCTGAGCATCTATATGCTGCACCAATGCAATTACAATATGTTTTTATTTGAATGATCATCAAATTTTGATTATTTCTACTTCGGAACCTAATTTTAACACATGCAGAATGTAAACAAATCAAGTTGTAAGATGAGTTGTATAAGAATTGCTGAGTTTCTTTAACGCAAAATTATTTGGCTCTGGAGTCTGCAATATAGCTGATATGAATGAAACTTTCATATCAGCTATATATCATTCATATCAGCTATTCGAAACTCATTGATTTTGCATAGAGAAGCAGAGAATTTATAGCAGACATTTTCGATGAAGTTCTAAGCATATAGAGTTAGAAAGTACTTACATGCTTTTAAGTTTTAAGTATAATAAAGTGTTGTAGTTCTCTTATAATAAAAAAATATCACCGCTGAATGTCTCGCATTTTAGAGATGCGATACATTCAGCGGATTGCATTTCAGTTGGAAAGTTTCATAATCAATGCCTTATTCATGATAGGCCTTTCTTGTTCTTGTATCTGCTGTTCATTGCCAATTTAAATTTTCGTGAAATATAAGTTCATTTCGTGTTTCGAAATAATTTTGCATGCTGTTATCAAGAAAATCGCTAAATTGTAATTGTGAGACCAGAAATTGATCTCACACTTTGTTGAGACAGCTTTATGACGTTTATTTATTATGGTCAAAACGGCAAACAGTACGGACAGTCTGGTTGGCACCGAGTTTTACAATCCGTGAACCTAAAGGTCAGAAAACCATAAATTTAGGGGTGCCATGACAGAGGGGCAGAGCTGACCCTTACGAGGATGTGGAATGGTTCCATTGGTTAAATAAGTAACCAATGAAAAAATGAGCTTGTGGCGTCACACCGAATGCGACAAATAAAAGTAAGGGGGGAAAGACACCCCCCCAGAAAAGAGGGAACCACAACCTGTGATCGAAGAGAACGAGGAGATATATACCAATATGACTTGAGAGAGTACACTAAAACAGATAACTGAAATCATAACTTAAGTAGATGTGTGCAGCGACTGCGACGTTATGACTTATGCGTAGGCTTGCCTGCTATTATGATAGAACGACAATCTATATAAATAAAAATGAAAATCTGTCTGTCTGTCTGTCTGTCTGTCTGTCTGTCTGTCTGTCTGTCTGTCTGTCTGTTTGTCACACCATCACGGGAGAACGGCTGAACCGAATTTGATGAAATTTTGTGGGTAGCCCAGAAATAGCCCCACTTAAAATTATATCCGTGTTTTGAGTTTCTACGACCAGTGGTTCTCGAGATATTAGTAAAAAACGAAATTTTCGTTTGTCTCATCATCACGGAAAAACGGCTGAACCGAATTGAATGAAATTTGGTGAATAGCCTTGAAATATCCCCCCATAAATTTTGTCCAAGTTTCGTGTTTCTAAGACCTGGGGTTGTCGAGATATTAATGAAAAACGGAACTTTTACCTTGGAGTTCTACTCCCTAACTCCGTGGTTTATCCAAACGAAAAGCTTGAAAATCGTTTGAAAGTGAATTAAAATTTAATCTCTGAGTTTGATGGGAGATTTTTTGCGTTAATTAGTCACTTTCTGAAAACATGAATTGTTTGAAACATGATTTAAAGGTGAAATCTATCTCCATGGTTCATGGTTTATTTAAAACAAGCTTTTACGGAACAATGAGAAGTATAGAGAAATCAAAATCTTTATTTAATTTCGCAGTTTATGTTATAAGACATGACATATTTAACATGTTATAAGATTCTATCTTATATCATGTTACTCAGAAACGCAATTAAATTAAATCGGTCTGCTAATTTTAATAATTATTTTTTCGATTTGAATAATAAATAAATGGATATAAAAATATATTTTAGAAAAGAACGATTTGATTTTTCTTATAGCATTTTTGACTGGATAATATCAATTACGGTCTTCAGGTTTACAAATTATTATTATTTATATTTTCGGGGATTATTGATTCAAGGATTATTGATATTTTCAAGTTATTTTGCAATTATTTTATTATGACAAAAATTGTTTAAACTCATATATTGTATGTTGTACGAATCTTCTACAAATACACGTGTATATCTTTTAATCTACGAGAATATAAGTAGTACAGGTATATTGACATATGTTTTGATATATATTGGCATATATTGGAATCAATTACGACCTTCTGGTATAAAGAGTACGGATATTATTGATGTTTTCAATTTATTACGTCATCTCTTTTATTTTGGCAAATATTTTTGAGACGCATATTGTAATACGGGTAATCTTCTACTAACACATTGGCATATTTTCTGATCTGCGACAATATAATTAGTACGGGGTTGCATATATTCATTCAATTCCTATTTTTTCTTCTGTAAATTTGCTTACAAAAGGGGGCAGGATGTTTTATTCTTCAGATCTGATCGTGAAGATAATTTTGCATAGTGAGAACATATATTCTTAAACTTCTCTTTAGGAGCAATAAATTTAATATTTTAACAGAATTTGCACATGATTGCGAACTTTAAGTTTCTTTAAATTGTACACTCCGTACGAATAACGGGTGTGCTGTTAGTGGTTAATAAATTTTAACATTTTAGGAGGATATATCATGTTGCTCGGCATCGCAATTAAATTAAATGCGTTTGTTAATGTTTTTATTATTTTTTTTCGATTTAAATAATAAATAAATGGATATAAAAGTATATCTTATGAATGGACGGTTTGATTTTTCTTTTAATTATATTAATTGCTGACTGCGTACATCAATTTCATTTATTTTGGCAAAGAGTTTTCAAGCTTATATCGTATTTAGCTACTAAACTCATATATTGTGTTTAGCCAATAAATTCATATAGCCGATTGTTGAAACAGAAAAAGAGTAGAGCGGGTGTATCTTCTAATACAATTGTAGTGTTTTCATTTAGTATATTGAAACGGGATAAGAATGTTTCATTCAGATCTGCAAATTCAAAGCTACGAATTTGGAGGGATATCGCTAATTTGACAACTTTTCTTAAACTTTGCCAAATTGACGGAAATGTCGCAAAATTGATATAAACGACACACAAACAGCTGCCATAAACCTTCGGGTTGGTCGTGTGGCTTGGGTCTTCTACATATCAATGATTTTTTTTTTTTTGTTAGAAGAGAGTACTGAAATGATGTTTGGTTAGCATTTATCTGTCAGACCAACCATCCTACTTAGTAATACATTTAGCGAATTTTTAAAATGTCACCAAATTGATAAAAATGTTTTCAAATCTATAAAAATATCTTGAAATTGATAAAATTGCGCTACATAAATGATATTAATTGTTTTTTGTTAGGGGATAGTATTGTGATGATATTTCGTCAATTTGTCGCAAAGTGGAACTGTCAGTTCTACAGTCCCACTTGGCGATAAATTTGGCTATTTTTTAAAATGTCGCTATTTTGACGAAACTGTCGCCAAATGTTCCATAGAAATATAACTATTTAGACGATATTTTTTCTACCAATTTATTTGAAGCAAATGATATCATGTCGCTTAGCAACGGATTTAAATCCAATGTGTTTATGCGGCAGGCGATTTTTATTAAATTCTTTCCGATTTGAATAATGAAGATATGTATATAAAATAAATTTCATTGTCATTTCATTTTCGACTGGATAATATCAATTATACTCTTCAGGTTTAAACATTATTATTATTGATATTTTCCGGAATTATTGATTCAGGGATTATTGATATTTTTAAGTTATTACGCCATTGTTTTATTGCGGCAAAAATTGCTGACACACGCATATTGTACGTTGTACGAGTAATCTTCTAGGAATGCACGGGTATATCTTCTAACCTACGAGAATATAAGTAGTACAGGTATATTGGCATATATTTTGACATATATAGGCATATATATTGGAATCAAGTACAGTCTTCTGGTATGAAGATTAAGGGGATTAATTATATATTCAATTTATTACGTCGTCTGTTGTATTTTACCAAAAAACATTTGAGACTCATATTGCAAAACGGTAATCTTCTACTAATAATCGGACATTATAAGTAGTACGTGCATATCTTCCCATATAATTTTAGCACTTTAATTTTGACATATATTGGAATAAATGATTAAAGATTACGGGTTTATTGGTATTTTCAATTTATACATGTAATCTACTAATACAGGTTATATTTTCTAATATTCGCGTATATAATTAGTACGGGTCCCATACAATTTTGACGCTTTTATTTTGCATATATTGATTCAATTTCATATTTTTTTTTATATTTGCTTACATAAGGGGTCCAAGATGTTTTATTCTTCAGATATGTCCATGAAGATAATTTTATATAGCGAGAACAGAGATTCTTAAACTTCTTTTTAGGAGCATTATATTAAATATTTTAACAGAATATTTTGGTTAAACATGTCATTTAGTATACTATAAGAATTTGGGCATGATTATGAATTTCAAGTTTCTTTATATTATATACTCCGTACGAAGAACGGGTATGCTGCTAGTACTAAATAAGCACAGTATTGCGTAGAGGTTCCCAAATAAGGGAGATCTAGGATGTGTTCTGTGCAACCAAGTATTTAAAAGCATTATAGTCTATTGCAAAGATCGAAATTGAAGGTATGTGTTCCTCATGTATTCACAGGTTATAAATATACATTAGGCATACGATAGCGGGTCTCACAATGTTCCCTCCGACGAAATAATTAATAATAAACGTAATTAATGTAATTGAATTTAATAAGTATTTTATGTTTTTAAAAAATGTTATTGTTCATGTTAAATTCATGTAATCCTTTTGGTAACGTATTAATTAATAATTCCTTTACAAAACTCCCGCAAAGGTTAAATAATTGGAGGGTTTAATTGCGGCACAACAATGTACGATTTCAATAATAAGTCCCCTATGTACGAATTTACGACCATGTCAATCTTAATGAATTTAATATTTAAAAGTACAACTTTAGTTATCTTTCCCACAGTAATATGCAATTACCGTACCAAAAACTTTGTGCAAAGCATGTCGTACACTATTACATTATTATGAAAGAAATGAAAGCATAGCTTTATGTAAGAAAAGTCATGCGCTGCTCACATTAGATTTTTTCTGCTATTTCACTAATGAAGGATTTTATTCACAATGTTAAACAGTTAAAATTAAAAAAAAAATTATAAATAAATAGCCTGGATTCGGTAATGATGATTTAATTTTATACGGATTCTTAATTTCCCCTAAAATACGTTAACAATCCAATTACGAGAATTTGGCCCGTACATAAAGTATCCCCCAGTCATTATAAAATGTCCTTCAAAAACCGAGGACCTTTTACCGTCAAATTAAAGATACGATCTTCCAAATAACGCTGTAAATTTGATACTGATAACGCGTCGTCATGCTTTAAAACTAATTATGAGTGATTTAAAAGATCATTAGATGGTAACGTTATTTGAGATGTTGACAAAATGCTTTCATTAAAAAAAGTGTTTATGTGTTTTAGAACACGGTATGGGATGTTTATATGAACAGGAAAATTAAGAAATGTGAGCGGATATATATTA
This sequence comes from Amaurobius ferox, assembly GCA_951213105.1. Taxonomy (NCBI): domain Eukaryota; kingdom Metazoa; phylum Arthropoda; class Arachnida; order Araneae; family Amaurobiidae; genus Amaurobius; species Amaurobius ferox. Next base: position 139,239,767 of record OX578134.1, read on the forward strand.
AGGTAATAACAGATTTCAGATCAAATTTAAATATTTATATCTCGTATACTACATGTCAGAGATTTTATAAAAATTTATGTTTTGTCAGTTGTAATACAGTTGTAAATGGGATTTATTATTACTTTTCTTATATACATAGTATAATGTATAAGGAAACTATTGTGACGGGATAGAAAATTCGAATTCGAGTTTTCGACGGGAGATCACGTTTCACGCATCCCTGAACACGAATCAAAGGTTTTTAAGGTGATCCATATCTGCGTGTGTGTGTGTGTCAGTGAGTCTGTGGAGACGATATCTTGCGAAAGAATGAAGCTATTCGAATAAAATTTGGTACAAAAATTACAATCACTGAATACTAGAAGCCTATTGTTTTGAACGCTATCGAATGTTCTGAACCCCAACTAAATTTTGAAAAAAAATATCAAAAAATTAAAACCTTCAATAAAGTTATGTAGATAATATTTCTTATGTAATTTTTTTTTAGAAAATAATTGACACAAACTGTGGAACACTAGTAGGAACCGTTCACGACATATTGCACACTTTCCAAACAAATAAGTCAAAAGATCATGTAAAATTAATAGAAATATGAAATATTGTGAAATATATTCACTTTTCATATATAATATTATTCGAGAAATTTGTTATAATGTTGTTAATGTTTAACAAAATTATTAAATTGACTAAAATGTCTCCAAATTGATAAAAAAGAAAGTTAAATCAATGAAAATGACGACTATTTAATGAAAATTCAATATCTTGGAAAGAAAACAAGAATTCACTGTAAGAATGCCCCATTTCTGATTCATCCGTCTACCATTCTACCTCTTTAACGCTTGCTAAAAACTTGTTGAGGATTTTAGCGGGATATCTTGAACTTGGTGACCTTGTTAATTTTGCCATACTGACAAAAACGTCTGTCTCCAGATAGATGAAAATGCCGCAAATCAATGAAATTAATTGTCATTTGAAAGACGATAGTATTGTATTGATATTTCCGTACCGTTTGCCTGACGGTTCAATCATTCCAATTAGTGACAATTTGGCGGCAAATTGATCAAAATATCGCAAAATTAAATGAGATTTCGCCAAACTAATACAATTAACGCCAAACTGAAAAAAAAATGACGTCAAATCAATAAAATTAAGCGTGTTTTGAAATGGAATAGAATTGTAATGAAGTGTCGGTAGTCTTTGTCTAAAAGTCAAACAGTCTAAATTTGAGACAGATTTGGCAATTTTTAAAATGTCGTCAAATTAACAATAATATTGCCAAATTAACGAAAATTTCGCAAAATTAATAAAATGACATTAAATTAATGAAAATGACTCCAATTGACGAAATTTCAATGCTTTGCAAAATAAAGTTCAATATCATTGATAAATCTTGCCGCTTTGAGGAAATTAAATGATCTTCTTGTGAATTTGCTGATAAACGGGACCAGAATGTTTAACTCTGGTCCCATTCGGTCTTCGCAGATATGACTGTAAAGGTAATTTTGTATAGTGAGAACAGAGATTCTTATACATCATTTTAGGAGAATTAAATTAAACATTAATATCTAATCTTTTGACTAACAATGTTATTTAAAATATTATTATATTGCCCGTTCATGTGAATTTGAAATTTATTTTTATTGTATATTCTGTGCTAAGAAAGGGTGTTCAGCTTGTCCACCATAATAATAAACTATTTATCCATTCGTATCGCTTGGCGAAATTTTGGCGACGAACTTGGCGGAATATCGTCAACTTGTCGAGTTCTTCAATTTTCAGCAATAGCCAAAATATCACCAAATTAATAAAAATGACGCTAAATTAATGCAAATGATGAAAATGCTTTATAAAATGTCTTTAAAATTGCAACATTGGCGCTAAGCTAATGGCAATGACGCTAAATTGATTGATTAATTATTAAAATATTTAAATAAATGGACTATATTGCTTATTGCGGATGGTATCAATATTGATGATAAATATTTCATGCAGATAATTGTTATATATGCCAACTATTTCATGCAGATAATTGTTAATTTAGAACTGCATGAAATAGTTGTGTCAGTTGGGTACTTTGAAATAATTTTACATGTTGTCATCGGGGAAAACACCAAATGTGCAATTGAACACTAAAAACACTGTGCGTGGATCCTTTCTTCATTTGATCACTGCAAAAGAAGTAAATTCATTGCATTATGTAAGGAAAGTCACGTGCTGCCCACCTCAGATTTTTAATTATTATTTTTAAATTTTTAATGGGAAACCCACTAACACTTACTGGAAGCACGTTGAGTTGAAATGTATTTTCTGTTGCTACAATATTACAGCACTTTTCCTATATACATAGTATAATATATAGATATAGTATTGTGACGGGATCGAAAATTCGCATCAAGTTTTCGACGGATGGGCACGTTACAAACATTCTGGAACTCGAATTAAACAATATTTAGATAATGTGTGTGGGGGGGAGTGAAGTCGTGTGTCTGTGGAAACGATATCTCGCGAACGAATGGTACGATTCAATCGAGATTTATTTAAAAAATTGCAACCAGTGAATACTGGAAGCTTGTTGTTTTTAAACGAAATCAAATGTTTGGAAGACCACGAAATTTTCGAATGAAATTTTGATGAAATTATCACAAAATCAAAACCGTCAATAAAGTTACATAAATATTTATTTCAAGTAAGTTTTTTTAGATAGATTTCGATACAAGCTTTAAACGAGTTTAAATAGATTAATTTGGGACTTTGGTATATGGGCAGGATGGCTCAGTGGCCATGATGCCTGTTTTTAAATCCATAGGCTGTGGGTTCGAGCCCATCCTTTGGCAAATTGTATCGTTTTTGTGATTTTACTGATCATTTTCTCCATTTAATTTAAATATATAAAACAGGAGATTCGACGTGACAGCTGGCTGGCCAGATGGTCATATCGTCTCTTTCCAATTCCAGAGAATATGAGTTCGAGTCAGTCGCTCGAGTATGGCGAGTTGTTTAAGTTTTGTGATTTTCTGATCAGTCTCTGTCAAATTTAAATAGTGTAATCAGTGTCGTCGCATGTAAACTGCTTGGTCCATTGGTCAGGTGATATTCCAGAGACTGTGGGTTTAAAAGCCATTGAGTCCTTTTGGTATCTGAACTTTTCCTAAACATTCTCTCCTTTAAGTTTAAATATATTAATCAGGTACTTCGATTTGTGAGCTGGCTGGCTCAGTGGTCATGTTGTATGTTTCCAATTTCGGAGATTGTGGGTTCGAGTCCTTCCACCGGGATTGAGATGCCTATGTTTTACTCAACAACGGCCTGAAGAGAAACCCCACCAGCTACGGCCGAGCTCAACCACCGCTCGTCCTCCATCTCGTGCAGATAATTTAATAAGAAATATAAGAAAGAGATAAGTCGACAGATCTAATAAGAAACCCCAATTCCTCATGCCCATTCAACCCCACCGAAACGTGCTACCACCCATTATTCTGTAATACTACTATCTGACACTTTCTACCCAGATACGAATCGAACCCAAAGCCCCGCAACCTTATCGCCCCATACCTCTCGACCAAGAGGGCGACGACCGAAGCAATGATTTTGGTGTATTTATAAGTTTAACATTTTAACATGTCCATTTAAGTGATATGAAAATATGCCGCTACAGTTGCCGAAGATTGAACCCATGACGAAAACGTTAGATTGTCGCTTTTACGCGGAAATTTAGTATTTGCGTAGCAGTTTTATTTTATTTTAACTGTATAAAGCTTACACTATGATTGGCGATAAGATTAAATCTGGGGCAAAACCCATAAAATAGTAACTGGAAAAAGATTACGTCGGAAGAGAGGGCAGAACTCACTACCAATAGATTGACGTGTGTCCAACTTGTTAACCACTAGACGGCCGGAATCACGAGATAACCTGAAATTGGAAATTATTAAAGTTTTCATTATAAATGTATTTAAAAAATACCAGGAAGCCTTTGATTGCTATAATTTTGTTTAGAATTATATAGATAGGACACAATCAGATGTTATATCGAATTTCCATTATAATTTTTAATGGATAGAAACAAATATTATACCTCTTCCATATAAAATTCTAAATTGAAATGCAGCAATCAAGAACTCTCTGGCTCTCTTTTCATGATAAGCAATAGTCGTTCATTAATTATCTATAATAGCCATAAAATATATTACCTTGGCAACATCGTTTATTTTTTTATTAAAAACTGTAATTCCTAAACCATCACGTTTGCGGTGGGGACAGAACTCGCTATCTGTAGATCGGCACTGGACTGCCCGACTCGCTAACTAGTAGGCGGCTGGAATCACATGATAACCTGAAATTGAGAGCTATTTAAGTTTTCATTATAGAAATATTAAAAAAACAGGAAGCTCTCGAATGCTATATTTTTGTTTAGAATTATATAAAGAGGGTGCAATCAGATGTGGTATACAATTTCCATTGTAATGGACAGTTGCAAAGATAACAACTTCTTCCATATAAAGTTCTAAATTGAAATGTAGCAATCAAGAACTTTCTGGCTCTCGTTTTCATGATGAACAAAATCTGTTCATTAATAATCTATAATATTCATGAAATATATTACTTTAGCAACATCGTTTACTTTTCTATTAAAAACTATAATTCCAAAACCATCGCGTTTGCTGTGGGGACAAAACTCGCTATCGGTAGAATGGTGAGCTTAGGTCAAAACTCGCTAACCACTAGACGGCTAGAATCACGGAATGAATTGAAATTGGAAACTAGTTTTTACTATAACAATATAAAAAAAATCTGATGTGGGCAACACATGACTTTCCTTATATAATGTACTGAATTTACTACTTTTACAGTACAAAAAATAGGTTTTTCTTATAGTAGATATTTATATTCTTTCCAAGATATTGAATTTTCGAGTATTAGTCGTCATTTCCATTGATTTAGCGTCATTTTCATTCATTTGGAGAGATTTTCGTTAATTTGGCAACATTTCAAAAAGTCGCCAAGTTGGCGACATTCCGCCAAATTCGTCGCCAAAATCTCGCCAAGAATTATGGACGAAGAAATAAATTATTCTTACAACAGACAAATGACTATTGGCGTTCAAATACAAACGTATTACTCAAAGTATCTTTTTTCATGAATGGAACGAGCTAGATCCACGAGAATAATGTCACCCAATTTATCGTATGGTATTACATATGAAAAGTGAACATGTTTCTCAATAGGAAATATTTTTTTTTATTTTATGACTTTTTGATAATTTTTTTTAAAAATGTGCAATATCTCGAGAACAGTTCATGTTAGCGTTCTAAAATTTATGCCAATCGTTTCCTAATGAAAAATTACATAAGAAATGTCTATTTGCGTAACTTTTTTAGTGGTTTTGATTTTTTGAAGATTTTTTTAAAATTTCATTTGAAAATTTAGGGGGGTTCTAAACATTCGATTGCGTATAAAAACAATAGGCTTCCAGTGTTTACGGATTGTGATTTTTGTACCAAATTTGGTTCGAATGGGTCCATTCGTTCGTCAGTTATCGTCTCCACAGACTCACTGACACACACACACACACACATACTTTCACACACACACACACACACACACATACTTTCACACACACACACACACACACACACACACACACACACACACACATACACACACACAGACATCACTTCAAAAATGTTTGATTCGTGATCAGTGATGCTTGAAACGTGCTCTCCCGTCGAAAACTCGAATTCGAATTTTCGACCCCGTCACAATACTTTCCTTATACATTATGTATATAAGGAAAGTAAAAATATATCAGGAAGCCCTTGAATACTATATTTTTGTTTAGAAATATATAAAGAGGATACAATCAGATGTTGTTTCCATTATCCATTATAATTTATAATGGACCTTTGCAAATATTACAATCTCTTGCATATTAAAACTAAATTGAAATGTAGCGATCAAGAACTTTCTGACCATCTTTTCATGACGAGCAATAGTAGTTCAGTATTTATCTATGATAAAAGATATATTACATGTTCAATATCTTTATTTTTTTATTAAATAACTATAATTCGTTTGCGGCGGGGACAAAGCTCATTATCAATAGGTCGGCGTTTTCACTGCCCAACTCGTTAACCACTAGATGGCTGGAATTACAGGATAAACTGAAATTGGAACAATTTAAGTTTTCATTATAAAAACACTAAAAAAACCAAGAATCTCACTTGAATGCTATATTTTTGTTTAGAATTATATAAAGAGGATACAATCAGATGTCTTATCCAATTTTCATTAAAATTTATAATGGACAGTTGCAAAGATAACAACATCTTCCATATTAAACGATAAATTGCAATGTAGCAATCAAGAACTTTCTGGCTCTCTTTTTCATGATGAACAATATCCGTTCATTACTTATCTATAATATCCATAAATTACATTACGTTTTCAATATCGTTTATTTTTTTATTAAAAACTGTAATTTCAAAACCATCCCGTTTGACATGGGGACAGAACTAGCTATTAGAAGATCGGCGTTTTGACTGCCAGACTCGCTAACCACTAGACGGCTGGAATCACAGGTTAATCTGAAATTGAAAACTATTTGAGTTTTATTATAAAAAATATAAAAAAAAGCAGAAAGCGGTTGAATGCTCTAGTTTTGATTAGAATTACATAAAAAGAATAGAATAATATATTTTATCCAATTTGCATTAAAATGTATAATCGACAGTTGCAAAGATTACAACCTCTTCCACGTTAAACGCTAAATTGAAATGCAGCAATAAAGAAACTTCTGGCTCTGTGTTCATGAAGATCAACATCCGTTCATTAATTATTTATAAAATCCATAAATATATTATACATATTCAATATCGTTTATTTTCTTTTATTAGAAACTGTAATTTCAAATTCACCCTGCTTACTATGGGGACAGAACTCGCTATTAGTAGATCGGCCCGTTGACTGCCCATCTCATTAACCACTATAGAAGGCGTGAAACACGGGATAACCTGCCTCTTTCATATAAAATTCTAAATTGAAATGTAGCAATCAGGAACTTCCCGGCTCTCCTTATCGTAATGAGCAATATCCGTTCATTAATAATCTTGAATATTCACAAAATATATTAACTTGGCAACATAGTTTATTTTTCATTAAATCTGTAATTCCAAAACCTTTGCCGTGGGGGATAGAAATCACTATCAATAGAAAGACGTGTTCACTGCCCAACTTGTTAACCACTAGACGGCCAGAATACCGGGGTAATCTGAAACTTGAAACTATTTAAATTTTCATTATACAAAAATAAATAAAGTCAGGAAGCCATTGAATGCTATACTTTTGTTTAGGATTATAAACAAAGGATACAATCAGATGTTATATTGAATTTCCATTATAATTTATAATGTATAGTTTCGAAGTTAACATCCTCTTCCATATAAATTCTAAATTGAAATGTAACAATCAGGAACTTTCAGACTCCCTTTTCATAATACACACTATCCTTTAATTAATTATCTATATTATCCACCAGAGCTCGCTGTCAATAGGTCGTCGCTTTCACTGCCTAATTCGTTAACCACTAGACGTCTTGAATCACGTAATAATTTGAAACTGGAAAATATTTAAGTAAGTTTTCTTTATGAAAAAATAAGAAAAAGAACCAGAAAGCCCTTGAATTCCATATTTCTGTTTATAATTATACAAAAAGGATGAAATCAGGTATTATATCCAATTTCCATCATATTTTGTAATAAAAAATTGTAAATAATACGTAAGATTTTGACCTTTACGTGTAGAATGCTAAATTGAAATTTAGCATTCAAGGACTTGCTGTTTCATTAGTTTTATTGTTTAATGCTGAGCGAAATATTCTCAAGGAAACTGTTCAATTGTCATCTAATTGGACCCCAAACAAATATTATAATAAGTTCGTTTAAATAATCTGGAAAAAATCGGTTAAAACGAACTTTGACAGAAACATTCTCATCCCGCTATCACCTCAACACTTTACCGCTGCGCTGCCATTTAGTATTATTTTAACTATATAAACATTTTACTCAATTGGCGATTCGAATATATCTGGGGCTGAAACCACAAAATATTTTACCCTGACAACATATTTTAATATTTATTTACAGCTGAAATGATAAAAAATGTGGGTTTCAAGGTGAGGACAGAACTCGCTATCAACAGATTAGCGCGTTCTCTTACCAAGTATCTAACCACTAAAACTTTTGAAGCAAGAGAACAAGCTAAACTAGGAACAATTTAGTTTTTATTAAGAAAAAATCTGATGTGGGCAGCACATGACTTTCTCTGCAGACTTATATTAACGTTCTCTATATTTTAATTAAATTTATTTCACTTTTAATTCAATTTTCGTTCTCATTCGGTAACCGGACTTATTTTCAAAGGTGGCGTAGAGAAAATACGGAAAACTAAAATATCTCGAGAACGGCTAGTCATAGTGTAATAGGGTTGGTCTTATTACTTTCGTCTTAAACATTACGTATTAAACGAGCATTTAAAGGATATATTTGAGTATACCTAGTTCTTTAGTTTAAATTTTGACGATTTCTGCGGGCCATTTTGCAAAAAAGGGCAGGTTATCTTTTTCGAATCGTACCAAAATCTAATCAGCACCAGGGTAACCTACAAGTGACTGATCTACCGAATTTTGTGAAATTCAGTCCAGTAGTTTTTCAGTTAGAGTGGATACAAGCTTTTGCGGGTCATTTCGCAAAAAAAGGCGGGTTCTTTTATTCCAAATCGTACCCAAAACTAATCAGCACCAGACTCGCCCACAAGTTACTTACATACCAAATTTTGTGAAATTCGGTCGATTAGTTTTTTAGTTAGAGAGGATACAAAATCTGCACAGACAGACACACAGACACACAGACACACAGACAGACACACAGACACACACACAGACGTCGCGCTAAAAATAGTTTTTTCGTATTCTAGAGGTCTCGAAACGTGTAGATCCGTCGAAAACTCGAGTTGTGATTTTCGGCATGAGTCCAATACTTTCCCTATACATTACCATGCGTATTGCAGGGAAAGTAAAAATCTGATGTGGGCAGCACATGACTTTCTCTGCAGACTTATATTAACGTTCTCTTTATTTTAACTAAATTTATTTCACTTTTAATTCAATTTTCGCTCTCATTCGGTAACCGGGCTTATTTTCAAAGGTGGCGTAGGGAAAGTACGAAAAACTAAAATATCTCGAGAACGGCTAGTCCTAGTGTAATGGGGTTGGTCTTATTCTTTTCGTCGTTAAAAATTACGTATTAAATCAGTATTTAATGGATATATTTGAGTATACCCAGTTCTTTAGTTTAGATTTCGACGATTTTTGCGGGCCATTTTGCAAAAAAGGCAGGTCATTTCTTTCCGAATCGTACTAAAATCTAATCAGCACCTAGGTAACCCACAAGTGACTCATCTACCGAATTTTGTGAAATTCGGTCCATCAGTTTTTCAGTTAGAGTGGATACAAGTTTTTGCGGGCCATTTCGCAAAAAAAAGCGGGTTCATTTATTCCGAATCGTACCCAAAACTAATCAGCACCAGACTCGCTCACAAGTAACTTACCTACCAAATTTTGTGAAATTCGGTCCATTAGTTTTTTAGTTAGAGTGGATACAAAATCTGCACACACAGACAGACACACAGACACACAGACACACACACAGACGTCACGCTCAAAATAGTGTTTTCGTATTCTAGAGGTCTCGAAACGTGTAGATCCGTCGAAAACTCGAGTTGTGATTTTCGGCATGATTCCAATACTTTTCCTATACATTACCATGTATTGCAGGGAAAGTAAAAAACAAGGGCCAGCAAGCCTTGAATACAATATATTAGTTCAAAGTTATATTAAGAGGATAAAATCAGATGCTATATTTAATTTTCATTACAGTTTTTTATAGAAAATTGCAAATATGTAATACATCAGATTTTGACCTTTTACATATAAAATTATAAATTAAAATGTAGCATTCTAGGACTATTTGGCTCATTTGTTCCTATTTTTAATATTGAATAATTTATGTATGGCATAACCTCAATTATCATCGTATTTGAACTAAAAATAAAATCTATATATTTTAAAGCACACGCAATATTACTTTCAATGAATACATTGTATAATGCATAGGGAAAGTATAGTGAATGGACCAAAAATTCGAATTCGAGTTTTCAATGGAAGATCACAGTTCGAGCTAAACTCGAACTAGTTCGTTCCTAAACTCGAATCTAACGATTTTGGGGTGCTGTGCGTGTGTGTGTGTGTGTGTGTACGATATCAAACGAAAGATTGAAGCGTTTCGAACAAAAATTGCAATGAGTGGAATACTGGAATCTTATTTATTTTGAAACAATCGAATGTTCGAAAGACATCCAAATGTTTGAACGAAATTGAAAGAAAACTAGAAAAAAAATCATAATATTCAATAATATTACTTAAATAATCTTTTCTTATGCAATTTTTTGTTAGAAAAAGTATACAAACATTTTAGAATGCTAGAATGAACCGTTCACGACATATTGCATGTAATCTATATATATAAAATTGTAAATCTGTCTGTCTGTCTGTTTGTCCAGTTATTACGGGAGAACCGCTGAACCGAATTTGATGAAATTTTGTGGGTAGTCTGGAAATAGTCCCACTTAAAATTTAGTCCATCTTTGAAGTTTCTATGGTTAGTGGTTCGCGAGATATTAGTAAAAAACGAAATTTTCGTATGTCTCATTATCACGGGAGAACAGCTGAACCGAATTTGATGAAATTTTGTAGATAGCCTTGAAATACCCCCCCCCCCCCTAAAAAAAAAGAAATAGCCCAAATTTTGAGTATCTAAGGCCAGGGGTTGTCGATATATTAATGAAACACGAAACTTTTTCCTAGGAGTTCTACTCTTTAACTCCGTGGTTTATCCAAACGAAAAGCTTGAAAATCGTTTGAAAGTGAATTAAAATTTAATCTCTGAGTTTGATGGGAGATTTTTTGCGCTAATTAGTCACTTTCTGAAAACATGAATTATTTGAAGCATGATTTAAATGGGAAGTCTATCTGCATGGTTTATTTTAAAGAAGCTTTTACTGAACAATGAAAAGTATAAAGAAATCAAAATTATTATTTAATTTCGCAGATTATGAGGAAGATTCTATCTTATATCATGTTACTCAGAAACGCAATAAAATCAAATCTGTGTGGTAATTTTAATAATTATTTTTTTCGATTTCAATAATAAATAAATGGATATAAAAATATATTTAAAAAAGAACGATTTGATTTTTCTTATAGCATTTTTGTCTGGATAATATCAATTACGGTCTTCAGGTTTAAACGTTATTATTGTTGTTATTTTCGGGGATTATTGATTCAAGGATTATTGATATTTTCAAGTTATTATGCAATTGTCTTATTCTGGCAAAAATTGTTTAAATTCATATATTGTACATTGTACGAGTAATCTTCTACAAATTCACGGGTATATCTTTTAATCTACGAGAATATAAGTAGTACAGGTATATTGGCATTTGTTTTGATATATACTGGCATATATTGGAATCAATTACGAACTTCTGGTATAAAGAGTAAGGGGGTTATTGATATTTTCCATTTATTACGTCATCTCTTTTATTTAGGCAAATGTTTTTTAGACTTATATTGTAATACGGGTCATCTTCTACTTACATACTGGCATATTTTCTAATCTGCGACAATATAAGTAGTACGGGGCTGCATATATTGATTCAATTCCTTTTTTTTTTTGTAAATTTGCTTACAAAAGGGGCCAGGATGTTTTTCTTCTGATCTGCCCGTGAAGATAATTTCGCATAGTGAAAACATATATTCTTAAGCTTCTCTTTAGGAGCAATAAATTTAATATTTTAACAGAATTTGCACATGATTGCGAATTATAAGTTTCTTTATATTATATACTCCGTACGAAGAACGGGTATGCTGCTAGTTCAAAATAAAATTATAAATAAAATCACATAAAATTAAGAAAAAGTAATTATTGCCAAATAAAGAATTGCCAATATTATATTTCGAAATACGTGATAGTACTTTGGGTAATAGTTTTGTGTTTTGACGCCTAACAATTCGCTCACAGTCGTTTAAATACAATAAAAAAGCTCATATCCCTGTAACTCTTGTATCCCCTCTGTAACGCTTGTTAACTAATTTAAATAAATATTGCAAAGTCCAGATTGTCAAAAATATCATTAAATTGCAAAAATTACGCCACATTTAAGTTATTTAAATATTTCAATATATGAAATATGTTGCCCATTTTGGATGTTACCAATATAGGCAATTGTCAATTCAGAATAGCGTGAAATGCATGTTAATTGGGTACTTCGAAATAGTTTTACCTGTTGTCATCCGGAAAGGATCCACATGAACAATTTAACATTAAAAACAATGTGAGGTGGGTCTTATATATCATTTTCACACTGCGAAAGAAAGAAATTCATTGCATTATATATGGAAACTCATGTGCTGCCCACATCAGATTTTCTTTTAATGGTGTTGAGTGAGGAGCATAGAAATAAGTATTATTGGGAATAATTTTTGTAATTGATATATATTTGATTTAAATTTCATTAACTAAATACATATATAAAGAAATATGCCTGTGTTCCTTTGCTCAGATGGAAAACTCTTATACAATTTTATATTTTTTAATCCATACTTTCCAAATGTAATGTCTAAATCTATTTGTTGTTTACTTATTTTTTCTTCAATCTCGGAGATACGGGGGGCGTATCTGCACCTTAGGATAAATGATGTGGCAACAAGGAGATAATTCAAGATAAATTCAGACAATTGGATTCCAGAATGTCCAAGAATTTGTCCAGCGTTTATTTCAGAACTTTGAGGCCGAGGAATGGGGCGGATAGAATCTTAATGTGGCTGTTAGATGTATTTTATATACATAGTAATTGTATTTGTTTCTGTAACAAAATGTCTCTGAGGCCTTGTTCCTCCCTCGAATATCTTATATCAATATGCTCGAAAGACATACTGATTTCACACATACTTACTGTGAGACCAGGAGACAATTATGCAGTTTCGATATTTATACGGCTTACAAAGCGCAAACTTTGCCAAGTTATGACAGTCTTGGCCCGGAAGATCATGACCCCGATAAATTCAGTTCACAAAAATTTTAGGTTTGGTTGCGGCAAAAATCTTCTAGGGCAAAGACTTAAACCCAGCATCTTTGGATAATAAGGCAGCCAATCAAGAAGCGATGCTGCATCGCACTAAGGAGCAATCAATGGAGATACGGAGGGCGTATCTGGATCTCAGAATAAATGATGTGGCAAAAAGGAGATAATTCAAGATATATTCAGTCAATTGGAGACCAGAATGTCTAAGACAGTGGTTATTCAAAAAATTGGAAATCAAGAAGTGAGAGAGAGCAGTCAACAAAAATGACTGTCCAGTAACGTGGATATTCCGGCAATGTATGTTCAAGAGTACGTTTCATAAGCTATGGTGGTGCAAAAACGATGAGATATAAGAATGTGTAGTGGTTATGTTGAAATTTGAGTGGGATAGAAAAGAGAAAGCTGAAAATATCAAAAACAGAAACGGCCAATATTCCAAGCATGATGAGCCACAGACCGACTCACAAAGGTATGTGCCAATCTGTGTATATATTAGGTCAAATATAAGATTTTGGAATAAATATAAATACCTGTCTCACACTTGCATTTTCTACTCCTTAAGCGTTAATTTTAATCTTAATTCGCTTTCTTTCACCACATTTACCAATAATCATCACAAAACATTTTGGATATAAAAATTTCTATTTATTTCATAGGAAGCTGGATATCTGATGACTCTCAATAAATTTTCCTGCAGTGGCTGTGGCCAAAGATGCCCCTTCAAAAATGACGTGTGAAGAAAACTAAAAATAGACTTTTATTATCCATGAGGACGTTGCATTTTGCTCAATAATATGAATCTAAATTTAAGTATCAAAAAGTTGTCTGTTATCACAGCCGTCTCCAATTTAAATTGGTAATCAATAATGATGAATTATCAATTGATAATTGTAAATCTAATGATTATAATTGTAACATAAAAATGTACTCTATCTAGCGTTTCATACAAATTTTCTTGAAACAAAATAGCACATGAAAAGTATAGAAAACTGCCTTGATTATTAAATTCGCATTGATAAATAATTAAACTATACGTATTCATATTTAATTTATAATATCTATAATTATTTATTTAAAATACTGGAAGATGAGAATTATTATTAGATTGAATTACAAGCAATTATTATGTTTGATTGTAATAGAAAAGCACATAAATTGCAACTGAGATATCATGTTTATTCATTCCTTTATTTTTTGCTTTTCCCAGTTTTTCATAATACAGTTTCAAAGGTTTACTCGGTAAATACGTCCATTCTCAGGTTTCCTTTTCAGTTGTTTCTGAAAAGATATTAGGTAACAAGGACTAATGATTACTTTTGTAAAAGGATTATCTAGAACTTCTGTTAGGTGAAGAATATCCGATTTCTTTCTAAGTGGTGAAAAGTTTGCTCTAACATTATTGCACTATTGTTTAAGTGTAAAAGTTCATACGGGTTAACTTTTAAATAAAGTATTTGGAAATACTGGAAATTACAGATCATGTTTCCTACTCGTAATATTTGAAACAGTTTATTGTTTTTCAATTAAAAATGTATCGCTTATCAAGGTTTGTATCCTGTATTTAACTGAACAATTACATTGTTATTTTTGTTACATAATTAGTATAATTCTAATAATATACCAATATGCATTCAACATGTGCTTGCCAAGATTCGGCTTATCCTGTATATAGCATATATTTATCCAGTATTAGATATATTTTCCTGAAATTTTACACAACAATTTTTAGTCATTGCTTTAGATGCAACTTAGTCATTAATTCAGATGCCTTTCTCTTTAATGTCCTCTAATTACATGCAAAATATAATCAATATCTGACGAGTAGTTTACAGAAGAAGAATAACAAGCATTTTGCAATAATCTGTAGTTATAAAAAGCTCGCTTCAATTCAATAGTTTCGCTTTAATTCAATTAATTACAAATATTTAACATTATTTTTTTCCAAACATTGTTTTAGATGCTATTTATTATGTCTTTCTCATCAATGTTCTCTAATTACTTGTAAAAAATAATCAAGATCTGACGAGTAGTTTACAGAAGAAGGATAACAAACATTTTGGTTTAATCATTAGGTACAAAGTATGTACTCCCGCTGCAATGTGATTAATTACAAACATTTACTATTTGAGTGTTTTAATACATATTTATCTATACGTTTTCATATAAACAAAACATAAATCTAAATTGTTAATCTTTAATAACAATGCTTCGTTAATAATAGCATTAAAATTTAATTAAAACTATAAACTGGTTTATGAGGCATAAAAGACACCATTCCATCTGAGTCTTGCCTTTTACTGATATAGAGCAACTTCAGTAAAAGGCAATAATGTATTTCGCTGATGCAGTCTTTAAATCTGGAGGAAGGGGCCTGTTGAATAACTTTATAACCAATTGATACTTTTATAAACTTTTTACTTGTTCAAATATATTCGTATTTGACCAGTCATTTGAATCTGCATTCAAAGTTCCAGGCTATCGATTGGATATGTTAGAAATAAAAGAATGTTCAGACATTTCTTTTATGGTCCAGAATGTGTAAAAAGAGGGACAGCCGCAATTATCCCTTTAATTATAATGATCATAATACACACACACACACACATATATAAATATATATATATACATATATATATATATATACATATATATATTTATATATATATATATATATATATATATATATATATATATATATATATATATATATATATATATATATTTTTATATATATATATATATATATATATAAATATACATATATATATATATATATATAGATATATATATATATATATATATATATTTATATATATAAATATACATATATATATATATATATAGATATATATATATATATATATATATATATATATATATATATATATATATATATATATATATACGGGGTGATTCAAAAGTTCGGAGCAAAAGTAAAACAATGCTATAAAAAAATTCTATGGGTCGGAGAGACATGCGGTTTGCAGAATAATATTCACCGTGGTGGAAGGTTTTGTATGGCATGAAAAAATTAGTTTAAAATCTCGACACGAGGGGAGCGTTGCTGCAAAGAAAACAATGCGAGGTAATAATTGGGAAATGGGTTATTTTATTTTAGCATGATTTACAGCTGCAAGTGTTCAATGTATCCACCACCACATTCCAGTACTGTGTACAGTCGCGGTATTACGGCTGATACAGCATGAAACAGCGTATTAGCGGGAATGGCTGCTACCTCCTGCCGCAAGGCGCCTTTCAGTGCTGGTAAGGACTGGGGCTTTCCTCTATCGGTCCGTGATTTTATGTATCCCCGCAACCAGAAATCACAGAGTGTGAGATCTGAGGATCTCGCAGGCCAGTCATGTGTGCAATCACCTCCATGCATAAGTCTTTTCCATGGCTTTACCTGCCGCAACCCTCCCGAGTGTCGAGAGTTTAAAAGAATTTTTTTTCATTCCACAGGGTGAATATTAATCTGCAAACCGCATGTCTCTCCGACCAATAGATATTTTTACAGCGTTTTACTTTTGCTTTGAAATTTTGAATCACCCGTTATACAGGATGCTGTTTCAAAACTAATGCAACACACTTTCAAGAGTGATAGAACACATCGAAAAACACATTTTTCTTCATAGAATACATGGTTGCAAGTGAAACGGTTACACGTAGGCGACGCTTTTCATTTCTCCCCACAAACGCAGTTCAATCCCGGTCACCTAACCTGCTGCTTATAATTTTGGCTGAGTCGAGTTACTTGGGTCTTCACGGACGCAGTCTTACGCAACGCAAAAACAGGACTGGCACGAAACATCAAAACAAAGCTATATTTAAGTCAAAAACAAGAAAGATAAATCATGCATAAAGCATTGATTATGAAACGCTTTCCACCTGCAATGCAATTTTATTTAATCATCTCTAAAATGCGATACATTCAGCGGTAATATTTTTAAAATTATCACAAAACTATGAATTTATTATATTTGAAAACTTAAAACTTCATCGAAAATAATTAACTTTATTCAAATGACGTCAGTGAAATATAAATCGGCTAGCTCTCTATGTAAAAGCTGTAAATATTTCATTTCCTTCATTCATCACAATACTACAATAATAAATTTTATTTATAAACTTAAAACTATGGAAATAAACTTAGTTGAACACTATGCTTCCAAATTCATCAGAAAAGCCTACTATCTAGTCGTATGTCCCCTATGTAAAATCAATGAATGTTTCATTCATATCAGCTATATTACAGACTCAAAGAGCTAAATAATTTTATGTTAAGGGAATTCAGCAATTCGTATGCAACACATCCTACATCCTTATGTGTTTACATTCTCCATAAGTGAAAATTAGTCTTCGTGGAAGAAATAATCAAAGTTTGATAATCATTTAAACTCAAATATATTGCAAACTGCGTTGTTTCAGAATGTAGTTGCACAGAAATTAAGCAAAATTAAAGCGGTTTTAGGACGCAACACTAAATATAAATTAAAAAGAACTTTAAAAATCACGATTTTGGCCCAAGATGCATGACATTGATCATTTAAACTCAAATATATTGTAATCGCGTTGTTACAGAATAAAGATGCACATAAATTAAGCAAACACAAAACTATTTTAGGCCGGATACAACACTAAATATATATTAACAAGAAATATCAATCTTGCATAAAGCATTGATTATGAAACACTTTCCAACTACAATGTAATTTTATTTAAACATTTCTAAAATGCAATACTTTCAGAGGTAATACTTTTTAAATTATCACAATACTACAATAATTTATTATGTTTGAAAAGTTCATCGAAAAAAATGAACTTTATTCAAATGACGTCATTGAAATATAAATTGCCTGGGTCTCTATGAAAATCAGTAAAAATTTCATTCATAAACATTTATTCTATTCCTTTTATTCATTGCAATACTACAATAATTTATTTTACTTAAAAACTTCAAACCATGGAGCTAAAAGTAATATAACACTGTGTTTAAAACTTCACCGAAAAAGTCTGCTATAAAATCGTCTGTTCTCTATGTAAAATCAATGACTGTTTCATTCATATCAACTATATTGCAGACTCCAGCGCTAAATAATTTCGCATTAAAGAAATTCAGGGATTCTTATGCAATTCATCTTACAGCTTGATGTGTTTACAATCTCCATAAGTGAAAATTAGGCTTCGTTGTAGAAATATTCAAAGTTGGATGATCATTTAAACTCAAATATATTTTAATTCCGTTTTTTCAGAACATTGATGCACAGGAATTAAGCAAAAATAAAGCGATTTTAGGACGGATAAAGCAGGAAATATAAATTTAAAAGAACTTTAAAAATAACGATTTTGACACAAGATGGATGCCAGATTTTATTAAGTGGGCCACATAATTTCTTCATATGATGGTCAAGTGATCTCTTCATATAATAGGTGTAATTATTATTTTAATTTTATTTAAATCCTACTGAATATATTTTTCTGAAATTGTTTTATATAACTTATGTTATAATTTGAAAATTTCCTAAAACTTTCGAAGCAATTTGTGAAGTTTAAATTCGTCTAAAAAATGTTTGAAAAATTAGGTCTCATAGGGTTCAATGCATTTCATTTTTTAAATCCTGGTCCAATCTAAACCTAATTGGGTGATTATATTCATTTATATTCCCATAGGTCCCACAGATGGTCTGCACAATATACTAAAATTTCATTTTGTTAAAGTCAGTTTTACGACAGTTATCGTGCTAGTAATGCCTCTGCTTTTCCCTGCCATTACCTTCGGCTAGACAGTAGACAAAATGCATGTCCCCCTTCTCCATATTTGTATACCGATCCATTCCAAGCCGATAATAACCTCATATGCGAAAACCACCGACTTCATACGCCTTTCTGATAAAACCCTATATCGCCTGAAAGTTCCCTGTAGAACGTACCTGCTGCACTCGTGACCTTTCTATGCTGATATGTGTTTGTTTCGGTGTGTTCTATCCTGATGAAAGTTTACAGCGTTAGTATTGGAACATCATGCATATATATATATATATATATATATATATATATATATATATATATATGTGTGTGTGTGTGTGTATATATATAAATATATGTATATATATATATATATACAAGGTAGGATCAAAACGTTCGGAGACTGTGCTAAAATCTCCAACCCTGATTGGAGGAGAACTATTTGAAATATTTTTCAGTGGCTTAGAGGCACATATGACACGATATGTGAAAAGGAAGAAACAAATGTTTTTCCAGACAATGCGTGTCAGTGAGCAGTAGTCGTTCGCGTTCGTCGATAATGGAAATGGCGTTTGAAGAACAACGTGCGAATATCAAATTCTGCCAGCGTTTGGGGAAATAGCTGATAAGAATTTTTGCAAGAAACATTGCACCTGCTGCAGTAGGCGCAATGTTCCTGTCGGCGATACCTTACCTTACCTTTCTTACCTTACTTTCAACATTTTTGCAATTTACATTGCCCAATTAACTCCAGCAGGCAAAGAATTAAAGCGCGTTTCAATCATTTTGGGGCACCCTGTATATATATATATATATATATATATATATATATATATATATATATATATATATATATATATATATTTATATATATCAAATTACACAATGAATAAATGAATTGGTAAAAAATGATTAAATCGATAAAAAACAAGAAAGATCAATCATGCATGAAGCATTGATTATGAAGCACTTTCCAACGTCAATGCAATTTTATATAAACATCTCTGAAATGCGATTCATTCATCGGTAATATTCTTAAAATTATCACAATACTACATTAATTAATTATATTTAAAAACTTAGAACTTCCTCGAAAAAAATGAACTTCATTCAAATGACGGCATTGAAATATAAATTGCCTGGTTTAAACATCTCTAAAATGCGATACATTCCTCGGTAATATTTTTAAAATTATCATAATATTACAACAATTTATTATATTTGAAAAATTCATCGAAAACAAATGAACTTTATTCAAATGACCTCATTGAAATATAAATCGCCTCTATATAAGATCAGCATTTCATTCATACATATTCTTCCATTCCTTTTATTCATCACAATACTATAATAATTTATTTTATTTAAAAACTTAAAACCTTGGAGGTACAAGTAATTTAACTCTATGAATAAAACTTCATCGAAAAAATCGTTTGCTTCTCTCTGTAAAATCATTGAATTTTTCATTCATATCAGCTATATTGCAGACTCCATGAGCTAAATAATTTTGCGTTAAAGAAATGCAGCAAGTCTTATACAACTTATTCTATGTCTTTAGTATTTACATTCTTCATAAGTGAAATTTAAGCGCTTCGTTTTAGAAATAATGAAAGTTTGTTGATCATCTTCAATATATTGAAATGTAAAGGCGGAATCGGTCAGATTATCCACACTTACATTCAAAAAATTAGAAGAAAAGTTAAATGAATTAATTGTATAGGTTCATCTTCAATTGGCCTAATCGTGATCTAGTGGTTAGTACGTAAAACACCCAAGTGCGATCCTTTCCCTGATGTTAAGCGAATATAATTACACAATGGCTATGAACAAAAATATGGCAAGAAAACAAAACAGTAAATAATAATTCCATTTGGAGTTAAACAGAAATTCTTTAATTAACTTTAAGAAACACATAAGACACTTCTTTAAATATAGGCATCATATTTCAACTTGATGGCATTCGATGGCAACTTTATAAAGATTTTAAATCATAAATTATTCTATTTGAAATATTTCACACAGTATCATATACAAAGGGAGATTGAAACACAGATCTTTAATGCTTAGCTGGCTCAACATAATAACGTAAATTCCGCTAGTTAAATAGCCAGAAACTATTTAAAATCTGCCATTTAAAAGAAAGATACTTACGAACCATGAGTGTGGTTCAAAGGTACACTGTCGGTCGTAAAATATGAGAGCACTTATACATTTATTTTTAACTTTTATCCTTTCCATTGTTATAAAAACTATGGAGCAACTTTAAACACGACCGACAGATTTTAAAACCATTGTATGCTCTGTCGAACCAAAGACGCGTCTCTGTACCACTACTTTCCAATTCTGACGTCACAAAAACATATACATGAACACTCGCAATGCAGAAACAGTGAGAATAATCAACAACACAAAATTAAAGCACTCGGCTTTTCTCTTTCAAGCAGGGCGGCCCGACCAAGGACACATACATTTCATCAGATTCGCTTCGTCGCAGATTTTAGACGAAGCATTTTTACATTTACACAATTTGGAAGAACATTTTACAACAGAAATATATACTTTCACAGATTGCGAAACGACAAAATTACGTTGTTTCAGTATGTAGATGCACAGAATTTAAGCAAAAATAAAGCGGTTTTAAGGTGGATACAACACTAAATATGAATGAAAAAGAACTTTAAAAATCACGATTTTGACACAAGATGGATGTCATATTTTATTTTGAAATGGGTCGCGTGATCTCTTCATATAATGGTCACGTGATCTCTTCATATAAAGGGTGTAATTACTATTTTAATTTTTATTTAGAAAACTTCTGAATATATTTTGCTGAATTTTTTTTTATATATTTTATAGGATAATTTGAATAGTTCCTAAAACTTTCGAAGCAATTTGAGAATTTTAAATTCGCTTAAATATGTTTCAAAATTTAGGTCCCATAGGGTTCAGTGCATTTAATTTTCTCAACCCGGGTTCAATCCAAAGCTAATTGGGTGATATTATTTATTTATATTCCCATAGGTCCCACGGACCGTCTGAACAACATACTAAAATTTCATTTTGATAAAGTCATTTTTACGGCAGTTATCGTGCTAACGAACAGACAGAATGAACAAAGTCATAAACCCTTTTCAACTATGTTGTAAAGTGTTAAAAATTCAAAATATTGTGCGTATTTTAAAGGTAGTTTCATTTAGCAATGTTTATAATTAAAATGTTAATATATTAGTTGAGTTGCCTATGATTTGGTGAAAAAATGAATCTCTAACGTTTACGACTCCGTTAATTTCTAAAAGAAGTAATATAACACTGCAACTAAAGCACACACACACACATATATATATATATATATATATATATATTTATATATATATATATATATATATATATATATATATATATATATATATATATATATATATATATATATATATATATATATATATATATATATATATATGTCATAAAATTTTGATGGCGGTGAGCTAGCCGCTTATCTCAAAACGTAAAAATAAGGCCAAATAAAGTAAAATTCAACAGCTGGGGTTGTCGTTGAGAAACTATCACATAAATTGGAAGCAAGCCAAAAGTGAGAATAACGTAACGTAAACGGCGAAATACTTTTTATATTCGGGATGAAGTACATTTTTCTCCGGGGAAAAATTGCTATTAGAAAAAAAAAGAATAAGTTAGTTTTAGTATATTGTGTGCTGAAAAGCGGAAATAAAAAAATAAAATGATAGATAAATGGGTCTGTGAAAAAATGTTAAATTCATATGGAATTCTTTTTACGCCATTTTAAGATATTTTATATTGCAGAAACATTTTTAATTGATTTAATTCTTGTAAAGAATAAAAAAAAAATCAATTTTAACCAAATTAAAATTATTATGGATGTATTAACAATAGCACATACAGTGAACAAAAAAGTTTATGGCTGCTGTCTTGTAATGAAATTATTCGTAATAGTCCAAAGTTTATAACAGATAAATGAATAAATTGAAAGAAAATATAAACTATAATTCATCTAGATTTTTTAACATAAGCAATGCATTGTAATAATAAACATTGGGAAATATAGGCGACAAAAGTTTATTTCCAGAACTAAAATAATATAATGCAAACTAAAACTTTTGTTGAACTTTAGGTATTTTGCTCTATTCAACGCACATTGGTGATTTTAATTCAAGTTCATCCTGAAATTGATTTTCCGTTGGTACATATTTTCTGTACTAAAAAGCACCATTCATGAGTTGTTTTGCCATTAGTTTTAAACTAGTCAGTCAGTGATAAAAAGCTGTAACTGTACTCGTTATTTTGTAAGAAGATCAGCTTATGAATCAATTACTGTTGACATAGAGAATAAATAGTTTCAAATGATATATTAATTGTCGTATGAGCTTCTTGCGGTCGGTGAGAAGGCAGTACATTATAACCGAAGGCAGGTAATATCACTACGAAAGCTCAGCCTACTGCTGATAAAGAACTTTACTACTTGTAGATAACACCAGAAATAGATGATATAGATCGGCAAGTTTTAGTTATCGACATATAGATCGGCAAGTTTAAATCGGTTAAAATTCTGAACAGAGAAAATAACTTTCTTCTATTCAGTATTCCAATATACGAGAATGCGAGAAAACTTTAATTACGATTATACCAACCGAGATTTCTTTGATATTTTACACCAAAGGAAATGCAAAATCTATTGAAGAGAACACTACACTGTACAATGATGATAATTTCAAGAAGAATTTGATTCGCTGTCTAAAATACCTGTTTTTACTTTCCCTATTTTTATTCTGCCTTGTACAGGTGAATTATGTTTTGTATATCAGCTCCGCTTTGCTGTTCAGCATTTTGAGAAATTTTAAAAATAAGCATTCACATCGGCGTGCGAACTTCCATTCTCACTGTTTTAATGTCTTTGCCATTCTACATCTTAACGTTTATTACCATTAACTAATCAATGGCATCCCTTTATCATCTGCGAGTTGAATCTTTTTACCCCCGATTTAAACAATAAAAAAAACATAAAATCTTGAAATTAAACGTTCGTTAATAAATCAGAAAACCTTTCCTAGTTTATCTTAGATAAACTTAACCACTGAACTTATCCACTGACTTCAAATTTTTTCAAGTTTTAACAATATATATATATATATATATATATATATATATATATATATATATATATATATATATATATATATGTATATATATGTATATATATTTATATATATATATATAGAATTCCTGGTGTTTTGTACCTTTCCTGAGCTTTCCCTTCCCCCCATCCCTTTTTATCACTTTACAACATAGTTGAAAAGTGTTTATGACTTTGTTCATTATGTATGTCTGTCTGTCTGTCTGTCTGTCTGTTAGCACGATAACTGCCGTAAAAATGACTTTATCAAAATGAAATATGAAATTACAAAATGAATTTAGTATGTTTTTCAGACGGACTGTGGGACCTATGGGAATATAAATAAATAATATCACCCAATTAGTTTTTTATTGAACCCGGGTTGAAAAAATGAAATACATTGAACCCTATGGGACATACTTTTTCAAACATTTTTAAGCAAATTTAAAATTCACAAATTGCTTCGAAATTTTCAGAAAATGTTCACATTATCCCATAAAATATATAAAAAAAATTCAGTAAAATATATTAAGTAGTTTTTTAATTTAAAATTATTTAATATAGGGAAAAAAACAAATTCAATTAAATTCTGACTTTTGGGATATCCCCCAGAAAGGAAAATGAGATATATTATATAATAAATATCTTTCCAAGAGTTTAATCATTTTGTGCATGAGAGAGGGTTCACATTTTGAAATAAATTTGGTAGATAACAATTTTTCAATTTTTTTTTTAATTTTATATAACTCTTCATGATATACTTATTTGATGGCATTTTTAATGCATTTTCAAACGTCCTAGAGAGTTAAAATTTGGTACACAGCTTAAATTTGTTGAACATTTTATATTACAAAAATTTGGTGGATCTTTAAATATAGATCATACATTTTTTTCGAAATGGCCTGCAAACAATCCCCGTTCACTTTTATAAATCATTGTTGTAATATTGTTAAAAATTCTGATGAGGGCAGCACATGTCTTTCTCTGCAGACTCATATTCACGTTCTCTTTATTTCTTCAATAATAATTTGAGTTTATCTGCACAAAATAACAGCCATACGTATTTTAAATGACATTGAATTTGCACGTTAAACTTAAATTTGGTTGTCATTTGATAACTGGACTTATTGTCAAAGGTAGCGTAGCGAAAACGCGAAAAAACTAGAATATCTCAAGAACGGCTAGTCCTAGAGTAATGGGGTTAGTCTTATTCTTTTTGTTGTCAAAAATCACGTATAAAATTGGAATTTAAATGATATAATTGAGCACACGTAGTCTTTTATTTTTATATGTAACGATTTTTGCGGGCCATTTCGCAAAAATAGCCCGTTTCTTTTTCCCGAATCGTTCTAGAATAACCTGCAAATGATTTATATACCACATTTTGTTAAATTTGGTATATAAATCACTTGTAGGTTATTGAAATATTATACACCAAATTTTGTTAAATTTGTTCCATTAGTTTTTAGCTAGAGTGGATAAAGGCAATTTCTGCCGGCCATTTTGCACAGAAGGGAGATTCTTTTATTACGAATCGTACTATAATCTAATGAACATCAGGATTCCCCCCAAAAAACATACCTACAAAATTTTATGAAATTCGGTCCATTAGTTTTTCCATTAGAGTGGATGTTATATCCTCACAGACACACAGAAACATACACAGATACACCCTTACACACAGAGACGTATTCCTAAATATAGTTTTTTCGTGTTCTAGAAGTCCCAAAACGTGTAGATCCTTCGAAAATTCGAGTTCCGATCTTCGACACGATTCCAATACTTTGAATACATACACATACACACACACATATTATCTGCGTATCTGTGTATTATCTGTGTATCTAATTTCCGTGCCTATGCAATTACAATAGTTGTGATTTTAAATGATCCCTAAACTCTTATTATTTCTTCAACGAAGCCTAATTTTAACTTATGCAGAATGCAAATAACTCAAGCGATTGTAAGGTGAGTTACATAAGAATTACTGAATTTTTTTCGCACAAAATTATTTAGCTCTGGAGTCTGGAATACAAGTTATATGAATGAAGTATTCATTGATTTTGCATAGAGAATCAGATGATTTATATTTCGATACAGTTTTAAATATTATAATAATACAGTTTTAAATAGTATAACTAATATTATAATATACAGTTTTAAATAGTATAATAAATTACTGTAGTACTGTGATAATGTAAAAGATATCACCACTGAATGTATCACATTTTAGAAATTTTTAAATGAAATTACATTTCAGTTGGAAAGTGTTTCATAATCAATGCTTATGCATGATTGATCTTTCTTGTTACATCTTCTAGCAGTAAGCCATTCCGAGACAAGATGCACCGTATTGCTAATATTGATCTCTTCCCAGCAACATGCGGTGCCCAAGCTGATCAACGCAAAAGTCAAAAATACCAATGGACATTTTCTACTATTCGATGTAGGGATAAGATTCGGTGATACAGGCCTCCCGAAAGGATTCATCTTGGCTTATATATATATATGTGCGTGTATAAATTTTTTTATTATATAAATACCGTCGCAAACTTAAAAAATTAAGGATACTTTGCAAATATGCAAATGTAAAAAATGAGTAAATTGGAATAATAATGCAAAATTCACTTAATTTATTGAGCAAATGCAGCTAATAAATAAAATGATTTTAATAATAAAAAAGTTTGAAGGTCCAATGAAAGAAAAGTCAGAAGCTGTATCTCGAAAAACCTAACTTTCTAACAAACTTACAAAATAAAAGTATAAATCAGCAAATCTTCAAGTAAATGGAAGAAAATACAAATTTCGAATCATCAAGTCAAAGAAAAGTATCAAAAAACAATGGTATGGAAATAAAAGAAAAACAGACGAAACCTAAGCAAACATGCTATACTCGTGGACAATGTCTAGGCCTAAATCAGGATTTATTCACTTCTTCAAAACTCTTTCTCAAGTCCAAGTGTCTTGTAGAAGCAAACACAAAAATGTATGTTTCTGAAGAAATAGGTAGATTATATATTTAAATTATTTCTACTTGGACAACATACATAAAGAAGAAATAATGAAAGGAAAAAAGGATACCTGAAATCTAACTCAACAAATACACAAACCTATCGATCTCGGGAACTCAGACCAGTGTTGCCATTCACAAAAGAAAAATATATGATATACCGTTGCCATGCGTACGAAATAAATAACAGTAATGCGAAAAGACAAGTATAAGAGATAATATAGAATCAAGAGGGGCAATAATAGAAAGGCTAAAGTGTAAGAGGTAAAATATACTCTTGTTTTAATTATATTTTATTTATACATCCTCTTACACTTTAGCTTTTCTATATATATTTATATATATATATTTATATATATATATATATATACATACATATATATACATACATATATATATATATACATATATATATATATATATATATATATATATATATATATATATATATATATATATATATATATATGTACATATATATATATATATATATATGCATATATATATATGTATATATATAATATACATATATATATGTATATATATATACATATATATATATATATATATATATATATATATATATATATATACATATATATATATATATATATATTTATATATATATATATACATATATATATATACATATATACATACATATATACCTATATATATATACATATATACATACATATATACCTATATATATATATATATATATATATATATATATATATATATATACTAATGCTCTGACAAATTGAATCTCATTTGATTTAAAATGTACCAATTAATATCATAGTGAAACGATATGAAAATTCAATATCAATTCCTTTTGTTCTGCGTTTTATTTCGGTTTGTTAAAACAGTACGAACATATTTAACATATTCTTCTGGATATCAAAACGTTCATTTCCATCGTGCTAGTAAATTATTTCTTCTGAGAACGGTTAGATAATCTAAACTGTCAGCGAAATGTGTTCCCATTTGGTTTATCTGAGTACCATCAATCAAATTAACGCATTGCATATTTATGAATAGGCGTTTTGTAAAGACATAATTTAGAGAGTTTATGACCGATTTGTTTTAGGAAAAATACATTTTTATATACTGAACCTTCTGACCAAACCTTTTTATAAATATATATATGTTACTCGTTTTTTGATAGCTCAATGGAAATTTGCATTTTACTTGTGTAAACATTTTACTTTTGTGTAAACATTTTGAATATTAATTAAAATGTTGATATTCGGATTTGGATGTATCGGTGCTTTGATTTATCCGCGTGTCTTGTCTGTCTATTTGTGAACCTGTGAGCACTAAATTCCTGGAAGGAAGCAAAGGAAAGTAGAACATTTAATGAAATTTGATATCTTTCATTTAATTGTTAAATTATTTTCAACGAGGTTTGGTGGAAAAGCTGTTTTAAACCTGTTGAAATACGCGCAAAATTTATATAAAAAATACTCAAGACAGATATTACTACTGAATTAACCTAACATTCAAAATATTACTCAATCACAGCATTGTAGTTGATTAAATAGTATGTCAACAGATTTCTAACGCCGCAAAAATCAGCATCCATGAGGATTATTAATGCACCACGGCAGTAAAGAACGGAAATGTCTGACAAAAGAAGAAATCCCCATATAACGAAGAAATGCAAATTTTTTTTGCTTTAATCGGCTGTCTTAAGTTGGAACTAACAAATTATTTTAATTTTTTACTGTTATCTAAGTCAGTAGATACAAAGCATATTCATAATTAACTGTAGTAATTGATTACTAATTTTAAAAGAAGTACATATATAGGAAAGCGAATAAAAACAAATGATAACACACAAACCATTCTTACATTATTTCATGCTTTAGTTCTAAAATATGCTAAATGATATTAAATTAAATATTTTTTCTGACCAATAACAAGTAACCATGCATTTTAAATGTACATTTTACAAAGTATGATTTGATGTCATTCATTTAGATTTATGACAGAGTTCTTTAAAATTGGCCAGTACATCCATCTAATGTTTGCTAGTATATCCACAGTTATTACTTTCCTTATATACATAATGTATAAGGAAAGTATTGTGACGGGGTCGAAAATTCGAATTCCAGTTTTCGACGGGAGAGCACGTTTCAAGCATCCCTGATCACGAATCAAACATTTTTGAAGTGATGTCTGTGTGTGTGTGTGTGTGTGTCTGTGTGTATGTGTGTGTGTGAAAGTATGTGTATGTGTGTGTCAGTGGGTCTGTGGAGACGATATCTGACGAACGAATGAACCGATTCGAACCCAATTTGGTACAAAAATCACAATCTGTAAACACTGTAAGCCTATTGTTTTTATACGCAATCGAATGTTCAGAACCCCCCTAAATTTTCGAATGGAATTTTGAAAAAATCGTCAAAAAATCAAAACCAATATTAAAGTTACGCAAATAGACTTTTCTTATGTAAATTTTCATTAAAAAACTATTGACATAAATTTTAGAACGCTAACATGAACCGTTCTCGAGATATTGCACATTTTTCAAAAAAGTTATCAAAAAGTCATATTAAATAGAAAAGAAATATTTCCTATTGAGAAACATGTTCACTTTTCATATATAATATCGTGCGATAAATTATGTGACATCATTCTCGAGGATCTAGCTCGTTCCATTCATGAAAAAAGATACTTTGAGTAATACTTTTGCATTTGAACGCCAATTTATCTGCTGTAGGAACAACTTATTTCTTCGTCCATAACGCTTGGCGAGATTTTGGCGATGAAATTGGCGGAATGTCGCCAACTTGGCGACTTTTCGAAATGTTGCCAAATTAGCGAAAATCTCGCCAAATAGATAGAAATGACGCTAAATCAATGAAAATGACGACTAATTGTGGAAAATTCAATATCTAATAAGTTATATAATATAGAAATATATAATAATAGTTATATAATATATGTCGAAAATTCAATATCTAATAAGTTTTATATATATATATATACATATATATATATATATATATATATATATATAACTTATTTCTTCGTCCATAACGCTTGGCGAGATTTTGGCGACGAAATTGGCGGAATGTCGCCAACTTGGCGACTTTTTGAAATGTTGCCAAATTAACGAAAATATCGTCAAATGGATAAAAATGACGATAAATCAATGAAAATGACGACTAATTGTCGAAAATTCAATATCTTGGAAAGGATATTAGGATCTACTAGAAGAAAAACCTATTTATTTTACTCTAAAAGTAGTAAATTCATTTCATTATATAAGGAAATTCATGTATTGCCCACATCAGATTTTTTTAAGTTATTTTCACTTTCAACTAAAGTATATTGTTTTCAAGGGAACTTTATAATTAGATATATGTTATGGGGAATACATGTTTTAATACTTTTTGAATATATATTTTATATTTCTTGGCAATATGTCCATTTTTTGTGTTGTGCAAGTGTATATTTATGTTTGGATGTTCGTCAAGTCTGGTTAGGGTCTGGTCAAGTTTGGTTCGTCAAGTCTGGTTAGCGTTCGACTGTGGGGATCAACGTTAAATTAAGGTGCGTGATAGAACAATGGCAGATTTCTGTTTAAAAATTGAACATATTATTAAAAGCTCTAATGAACAATTTTGACACAAACCATCAATTGGCCATTATATTAGATTTATATCCCCCCCTCCAATTTTCTTAAATAAAGGTAGTACATTTTGTTTGTCTACAGAAATTTCCATTTTTGCATTTAGTTCTAAAGTTGACTGTTAAAGCTAAAAGCTTAATATTCGGCATTTTTAATATTTCACTGCTACTGTTAAGGGAAAACCCAAAAATGTCTGCCTCTTCAAGTTTTAAATATCCGTAATGAATATTACAGATCTCGCACATGCCATATTTATCCTTTTTTCAGATTTTTCTCAACATAATTAAAGACAACATGAAAAATTAGAGATATTAAGAAAAATTAGAGACAACATGTTTAAGATACACAGCTTGAATTCGGTATGTTGAATGTCGTGTAACTATTACTAAAGTTAAAATTACAAAATTTAAACTTTAGAGAATTACAAGTACCCAACTGACTGGTCAAAATTCATATTTTCTCAAAATATGTCAGTCATCAAAATTTCACATGAGAAAAGTTTATGTTAGATTGGAATCTTGTATGCTGATTGTCATGCATCTCTTTTTATAGGAAATATTACAAACTTTGAAGATATTGAATTTAACGTACCCTGATGAGAGGTCCAATTCTTGTAAATTTATTTATTTTCCGTCACCAAGACACTGTATGGCGAAGTTCTGGAGATCAAAAATTAACGCCAGACCATTGCAGTTCGATATGCTGAATATTCTGATAGCTCAAAGTGTGCTAAAATCTCTGAAAAGGACAGTTATCTCATAGAAATTTGTAAATAAAGTTTATTCAACTTTACAGAAAGTGTTAGCCATAAAATGATTGAGATAAATAATGTTGCCAAGTGTCATAAGGTAAAATTGTCCTTATCAAAAATTACCAGTATAGGACGTACCTATGATGCCGCCACTAAGGGTGGAGCATGTAAGCTCCCGGTTCTCAAGCTCGGACTACGAACACACAAAACATAAAGAAACACACATGCTTAATTGCTCAATTTATTTTAATATTTTACTTAATAGATATCTATTATATCTGGAGTAACTATGCTATAATTAAATCAATTATTAAAAGACACATAATACTAACAATATTACATTAATATATACATATATATTTATACACATAATACTTTGACTTAAATTTCTTAAAAAACAGTTTCCTTTAAACAAGCGATAAAGAATGGTTCTTATAGTTCAATATTTACGAACTCGTTCATATGGTATACTCATACGAACTGGTAGTCAATTATTTTGATAATCGTTAAAGGTGTGCCTTCCGTGCTAATAGTGACAATTGAAAGTTGGTTACCTTTACTCTTTGTTACGTGCATATTCGTGCCATCTCAATGATGTGGGAAAATCGTTGCACTTCGCGTACTTGCGCAGGCTACCATTCTATTGCTCACAATCTACAGACACTTTTTCACAAAAACCAAAAACATGATGCTGACTCGTTCGAAAGTTTTAAGACGACTACCAAAAACTTCAGGTGCGTCTAGGACGCTGTCGAAATTGCATCTGTTGGAAAGTTCTAGAACATTCTCTCAAACCTTTTTCTTTTCACATTGTAGTGTCGTTGTTGATTCGTTGAAGTGAAGAAGGGGATGCGCTGCTTATTTATGTTTGTATTGCCATTGGCTCCCTCCGCAGCATTTAAATAGCTCATTAGCTAGGTTGGCATCCGCAATTGGAATTTCGAAATGGCTAGGTTGGCATCCGTAATTGGAATGTAACATGTAATACAAATATTGTGTTACACCAAGTTTATTGGGCGTAATGAGGGAAAAGCACAGACAGGAAAAAGTTATTGGATGTATTTCGTAATAAACTTAGCGAATTTACCTCGACACAGTTTTAAGAGAAATGAACTTAGATGAATTAAAAAGAGATGGAATGATAAAACTTGAACTGCTTATATATTGTATCTCTATATCTTTATCAGATAAATTTGCTACGTTAAGTATGAAATACATTCAATAACTTTTTCTCTTAGTACTTTTCACTCATGGAGTTGAATAAATTTGACTATTGTTCATAAATAAGAAAACACTTTATTTAAAAAATTAGAATACATGAGCAGTGCATTTCGGCAGAAAAAAAATATTAATGCAGTTCACACTGTTTGGAAGATACGCTGAATATCTTTCGTTCTCTTTGGATACCCCTCGAAACAGCTGGGAACAGCATTACTATTTTATTTGTGTTTAAATACGTTGCTCATATTTTTATGGGAGATTCAGCTCAATCATTTTTATGCCTGACACTTTTCTTAAAGTTGAAGAACTTGGCCTTTTCTTTACAAAACTGTTTTTGATGAGTTTATATTTACACTGTCTAGATCCACGAAGATAATTGTGTAAACCACATGATTATAAATTTCAATATTCGATTTAATATTTTAATAACGCGATGCTATAAGTGAATTAATGGTAAGTCTCACAAACTGAGTGTAATATAGTCTGTATTATAATTTATAATATAGTGTGTATACTGTCATATTATATTGTACATACTGTAAAAGTTGTTATGCATAAAATTTAATTTGCGTTTTAGATATTACCAAATATGAATTGCCTGAAAAAATTAATTTAAAAAAAAAAATAATTTTAACGTACTAACGATAGCTCATATAGAAATGCGACTTTTACAAATTTAATTTTGCTTAAACATTTCTCTATGTAATAATAATGAAAATCTGTGTTCAGTTCGATTTAAAATTCGGCACTCCAGTTCAGCGATTAAGAGCGGTAACTGGTTTTATATCTCCAACGCAATCCAGTACGTGATAGAATATACAGTTGCTTAAACTGGCAGTAAAAGAACTTGCTATGGAAACTTATCATAAGTAGGTGGCATCACATTTAAAGAGTTTCAGGCACCAAGAAGCTTCAAAGTTAATAGTCCCTGAAGCCGCGAATGGAGACCTTGAGAATTCCTAAACTTCCTTGTTTGAGTACGTACGGTACTTCCGGGTTCTGTGGTCGTACGTCAGATTTGTTTTATTTTGATAAATTGAATATGGAAACTTTGTATAAGAATTCATGAGAGAGTAGAGTGGATAATAAATACACTCTTATTAATATACTAATTTTTTTTTTCCTTTACTAATCCTTTTACGAAAATCCAGTAATGTCCAACTTAGAGATGCAAATTTGATCCATCAAGATGAAACAACAAATATTCATTAAAAATATATCATGTTCGTACTTAGAGTAATGTTAAACAACATTTTGTTATTACTGAATGTGCTAATGTAACTGCTTTTGTACTATTATTTTTTAACGTATTATCTGCAGTTGTTCAAAACAAGTTGCGCATATTCTTTTGACAATTAAATCTTTTGTTTCTGTGGTTAAATAAATTATGTTTATGGAGTATCGTTAGATAATCTAAACTGTCAGCACAATATGCACATATTTTTTATTGTGTTTAATGTATTGTTGAAATAGGATACGCATAGCACGGGTATATTTTCTACCTTCCATTGTAACGTCTTCATTTTGGTGTATGTTAAACCAGGCGTCATACTTTTATAAATGTGTTTACAAACGGTAATTTTTTACAAATGGTTAACTTGTAGTAAATGTGTTTACAATGGTATTTTATTCTTCGATCTACCTACACAGATAATTTTGTATAGCACTGACATTGATTATTATATAACTTTCAAAACTTCCTTGTAGAAAGCAGGCATGCATCAATTAGGTAACTATAAATGTTTCTAGGACGTTTTAGCAATAGTCACGAAACAATTATTGCAATCAGTACCTTTGTTTTCTATTAGTAATTCCTATGTTTTTTTAGGGGTTATCTAAATATTTTAGTAGAATGCTTTGAAGAACAATATAATTTAAAATATTGCATAAATTTGTCCATATTTTAAATCTTAAACTAAATTTTGCTTATAAAAGGATTGAAAATTAGCATTCTAGCAACAACTAATGAGCACATAGCAATAAAAATAGCACATAGCAATAAAAAGTAAGTGTAGTTTTAACATTATTTAGTTAAATTTTAATAGTTTATTTATATGTAAAACATAACTATCTTTTGTTTTGTATTTTCTAAATACATAACAGTGTTGTAAATGCATTTCTGTATTTGCATAAATTTAAGCATAAATTTCATATATTTTTTTATAAGTTTATAAAAATAGGTGCAGTTAAAATACATTGACAATTGATTTAGTATGAATTTCCTTATCAGTAGCCATAGTCGCTTACTTCTACAAAAGCATTAAATAAACTCTATTCAAATTCTGATTTAAACTGTTAAATATGCATAAATTATAATGGCGTTAGTTGATAAAGTCCTATTCATCATAGCAGTTTCGCAAACTGATGTTCAATGGTTTAGCTATCTGAATTGGAAACAAGTGCTCTGAATAGCACGCTATACAATGGAACGCATTGAACGTTATTCATGATATTTGGTCAATAGGGACAGTATAATCTGCATCCGTTCTCTATGTAAATAAAATATTTATATATTGTATTTTGAAGCA
Source organism: Amaurobius ferox (assembly GCA_951213105.1). Classification (NCBI taxonomy): domain Eukaryota; kingdom Metazoa; phylum Arthropoda; class Arachnida; order Araneae; family Amaurobiidae; genus Amaurobius; species Amaurobius ferox. The sequence goes on from OX578134.1 coordinate 139,275,008, forward strand.
AAGTAAAATAAACTTCGATAGTAATGAAATGTAAGTTACAGCAGCGTCTTTAAAAATTTTTTGTCGTGGAAAACTTTTGAAATGTAATTTGATGGTGGATTACAAAATGAGAAAAAGTCCCTTGTGGCCCAAATTAAGCATTCAGATTTCTCTCGTTTTTCAGATATTTTAGAAATTTTACAAAACACTATCACATCGTGGAATTCTAAGGGTTCCGCGAAGCACACTGATAAAAGCTCAGTTATTGTATTCACATATCCACAAAATGAACACTTAAGTTCTCAAAGAAGACAATTTACATATAAGTTAATAATGATAGTGCAGATATTAAAAACAAAATTATGTTGATAATATATTTATATTATTATAATAATATTAAAATTATCAGACAGTGGAGGTTTATGTTAACTTATAATATCAAAACTGTTTCATTGTTAATTTTAAATATAGAAAAAATATTATAGCTATAGTAGCTATGTATAATCTGGCTAGATATACACATTTGGATATTACACTACTGATCAAGGTGGTATAGAACCACCCCAAACAATTTAGTGGTATATGATCCTAGTGGTATAGATCCATCCTAAACAATTTAGAGTTCCCCCCCCCCTCCTTAACTTTTGTAATGTTTTTATCTTTGTCTGAAAATGAATGGTCACTTTTCTTTTCTTTTTGCATTTCATAAGTTGTCGTGTTTTTTGTAGAACAAGTTTATTAAGTGTAATTGGGACTTTAACCCTTTAACTATACACAAGCGTTTCTTGCTATGTACTTTACAATAGCATAGTTTATCGACCATAGCCAAACCGAACTTGTGATTGTATTCTGACAGAGAAGATAAAAATATTTGTATGGAGATATTTGCTCTCCGTTCCAGCGTTAATGAAGTGCAAAGTCTCCCTCAAGCATTATCTGATTATATACAGTAATGATAACTGTGCCAAATTTCACCCCCATGAAAACAATATTTATTTATACATAGACATAGTAAATGAGAAAATTTTCACTAGTCCCATAAATCTTTGTTTAAAGCGATTGAGTGTCAAAGCGACTACCTAGTTCTGAGACTGCTCATTGTTCAAATACGCATAATTAAAAAATTGGTGTTTTAAAACTTTTTTATAATGCTATGCAAATAACTGATGTATTTACAAAGAGGGCACTTTGTTTTGCTAAAATATATTGAGAATAAATTTCTGGAAAAATATTCACTGTAAATTTTTTTTTGACATAACTATATTAATCAACCACCTGAAAAAAATAATTTTCGAGTTCTCGCTATACAGGTTTCTCTGTAAGGGAATGATTTATTTTAACACTATTTAAATGCAATACGTAGTCTTTACCACTGTATTTTGTTCTTTGAAAACAATGCAATTGATTTATTTTTACATCATCTTGAGATATGAGATTTGTTTTATTATCATTTATAGCCAGTAAAACATTATTTGCTATTTTAAGACACATAAAAGTTGCTTAGTTTTTAAAATATGTGTTAGGATTGAAACATTCTGTACTTGGTTTATAAGTTTTCTTATAAAGAGAAGAACATGAAAACAATATTAAAGTAAAATTATATCACAATTTGAGCAATTGCTATACATATTGGTTTGGGCAATATCGATCAAAGCTGTTTCCAGAAGGTATATGTCGAATATATTTCTATTTAGTCATAACGTTATGCACAGTGATACGTCAAGACAATTCTGAGTCAATTTCAATTTATGTATATAAATAATAATTAAATTTTAATCAATCATCTTAAGTTGATCATGTTGTGTACATAGCCTCATTTCCCCAGCTGGTGTACAGAGTTTATAAAGAGAAATGCGTTGGTATAAAATGTTTAATATAATTTTCTGAACCAGGAAATGTTCTTAAATTGGGAATCTCACTTGGACTTTCACGGAAAACACAACTGCCCTTCTCCTTGCGCTAATATACAAATCCCACAAAAGGTGCTTAACCCTAAACATCAAGTTGTTTTGTTTTTCATTCCTGATGCCTCATGTCATTTCAGAAATAGTTTATATTTATTAATATTAGTTCAGTCCGTAGATACATTGTACCTTGTAAAAGGTGGAGTAGAAGATTTTTTTTGCATTTGTATATATTGATGCCAACATGAAAAAATCAAGTTATCCCACATGGCCGACCCCGGGAGAACTTTTGGCGGCCGAAAAACCACGGAATTTTATGACTTATTTTGGTTTTTTCAAAATATCTCAGAAACGATAGACTTTTGCGATTCTTTTTCAATATAAAATTTAAAGATAATTAAATTTCCAACAATTTTTACTATTACAACTATTTTATAGCACGAATAGTAAGCGCAATACAACTTCTTAAAATCTGACATTTTTTCTCAACTTAGTAAAAGAACGCATTAACACCCCTTGCCCACCTGACCCCGCAGTCACAATTCTCCCCCTCACATTTCGCAGACGACTCGATCAGACCCCAATAACAGCACATGTTCATATTGTACAACTGCAACATATATTATACTTCACAATACATTTTATTCTGATGTTCCTCCTACACAGAAGTGATATTTGAATGTGAATGAATAAATATGGGAGTGATAATAAGCGAAATAATAATAAAGCATAATTAAGCAAAAATTCATGACATGTGTGTTGTAATTCAATTAATTTTCTAGATATAATACTTCAACATAATGAATAATAATACCAATGCACCAAATTAAATTTAAATAATCTCGACAAATGGCCAAGCTTGTTTAAACTACAAAAACAAATAATTATCTTCAGAAACACAAATTGCAGAAATTTAACATTTATGTTCAAATTACAAGAAGATTCATGCAGGTTTGAAACAATTAAAGAAAGGAAATTAATAAGTAAAACTGAAAACATAGATATTTATCTCCTTCGAAGACGTTTTGAAGATGTGTGTTTTTCTTCGGGTTCAGCAACCGTCGAAGGCGGAAGGAAGTTATCATCCTCAAGTTGTTCATCCACGTGTTGCAGTGGTTCCAAGAGCTGGTGGAGTAAGTCATCTTCCTCTTCAGTATCATCCAAAGATGAAATTGGTACGACATTGTCACACCCCATGTCACTGCAGTGCTTGCACTTGCTGGAGCATTTCAAACCTGCCTTGCGACAAGAGCAGGGTCCACTACACCCTTTCTTGCAAGCGCAAGACGCACTCTTCAGAAGATTCTCAGATGCTGAATTTCTTTTTGTGTCAGTAGGCAATAGATCTTCCATGCTGCACGCCCAACCCCATTCCTCCGGGTTGGTGCCATTGCCTAACCAGCTTTGAACTTGGTAGTAGCACCTGTAGGAATGGTTGCGTGCAGCATCGCACGTAGGTGGTAGTCGTGCGAGATTTATTTTTCTGTTGGAGACTGATTTTGCAAACAGATTAAATCGCAAAGTGTTCAAGGCTTGGTCGGAATGGATGTCGCCTGTGTATAATGAATGTTTTCAGAATTTCTTCTCCAGCTGCAGCTATGTCATCGTGACTGCTGAGTGGATCCATGAATGTTTTAGTGACTTTCTTCACTTCAGGCAATTTATTGACAATCTTGCACAATTTAATTTTGCCTTGACTAAAGATGGCTGATGTGGAATCACATCCACTAAATGCATGGATGTGATAAGGCTTTCACACCTCTGTGTTAAAATTGTATATTAAAGTATTGTTTTATTTCTGTGTGATTGAAAGTGTCAATTTCGAAATGTAAATGTCTTTTCTACATGTTTTCAATTACATTGACTTTTAAGGGAAGTGAACTCTAAAATCGCAAAAGTGTTTATGTTCCAGAAAAATAGTAATAGTTTTGTATTTTCGCTTCTCAGTCGCTAGTTGGGAACTTGCAGGTTTTGCGCACGCGCGCGTTTGAAAAAGGATTTTGGAAGCAGTGTGGAAGGAGTCGTAAAAAAATGTAGACGTGTGTGTTTGATTCGCGTATGATCGCGAATTTTAAGAAAAGGTGGATTAATTTTGAAAGTGGAAGGATGTGATTAAAATATGTAACATAGTTCGACAAGTTGTGCGTAGAGTCGTTTGGCTCGGTTCAGAGATGAGTCACTCGTGTTTTTAAATGAATCAGCCTGGTAGTAATGGAATAATGAGTCTTGTGAAAAGAGAAAATGGTTCTTTCACTGGTCGGCTTGAATCGCTGATAGGGCAAGAGGGAAAGCTCATTTTATAGCGATTTGTATTTGCCTGACTCCTCCTTGTGTCCTAAGGTACGAATCAACCAATCTCCGTAACCAACCAAGATGTCGAATTCCGCCAGCATGATGTTGTGTAGTCAAGTTTCCCGACCATTATGGATTTTGTTCTGCGCAAGAATCTCGATGAGTTTATGCCGAGAGTCCATCCTGATATCCTTTCCCATGGTACAGAATTGTAAATGTTATATTTAAAAGAGACGAGGTAAAGTTTTATATATATTTAGTCTTCCACCTAACGAATAGAGTGTTAATTGTCAAATCCTCGTGAGTATCAAGTCATTGATGATGTTATATGGAAATGTCGTATATGTTCAAAGTATACAAATGTGATATATAAATGTCAAGTATAATATGAGGAATATTGTGTTTATTTTATGTATCAGAAAATATGTGTATTCTCTTGGTTCCTCTTCCTCCAGGGGTGTTCTTAATGGTCACCCTACCGAGTGTAACTCTGAGTTATTGCGAGAAATGCTTGTACTCCACTGTTTTCGATCAACTGCCTTGTTATTTCATGTTTAATAAATGTGTTTGATTTCAAAACTTTGTCTTCTCTGTCGAGTATACCAAAACGTTCGCGACATGGATGAACAGGATATTGCCTGGGTCGAACTTAAATGATATAGTTGAAAATAACACATTGCCAGCATTCCTTCTCCTAGGCTTAAGAAAGAATAAGTTGCTGAATGACTGGCCTAACCCTGTCATCAGAACTAGCAGATCGATATCCTCCCCAAATACGATCACATTTTCCAGTTCTTTTGCCTTCGAAATGGCAGTGTTGACGATCAGTAAGTCAACGTCCTCTTGAGTATGCTTGACTTCAATATCACACTCTTCAAAATTGGCTTTCAGAAGTTGGATCAGACGACTCTCGTTTTGATTATTTGCCAAAAATTTTTCTTGGGCGACTTGGTTGATCGTATTCGCTTCAAAGATTACTTCAGGAGAATGGTGCATCCTCATACGCCGCAATCGCTCAGATCTTTTGGTGCCAGTACGTGCAGGATACCCATCGAATACAACCACAAATGGCGATCCATAATGTCTCTTAAGAAATGAAGAATAATGCTTAGTTATATTAGCAAAGGAAGCATTTTGAGGCCAAATAACTTTGTGTAGGAGGTATCCTCCATAAATAACAGCAAACTGTTTCTTTCCAGCAATTTCTTTGCAATCGACTGGGGTGAAAGCCATGTATAATGAAGACTTTGTACCTTTCCGTATGAATTCTTCGGAGAAAAGTGATATCGGGTAGGGTGCAAGTTCATAAGTAAAAAATATTTTTAAGTCTTCATCAGACTGTTTCGAAAGCCACAATCTTTGGAAAAGTGTCAGCGGATCAATAGCAATTACTTTGAGGGTTCCTGCTTTAATACTGCTGACAACCGATGCAAGGGTTACAATGTTGTCTTTCCTCTTGAAGGTCATATTTTTAAAATTTCCATGAGCGACCATTGTCATAACCCTTTCCATGCCAACCTCTTGAGCCAAATGACAGTTTACCACTGCTCCTCCAACAATACCACTGCTTAATGACATTATGGCATCAAGGTCTGAAAAGGGGGGATGCTGAGAAAGCAACTCTTGCAGTCTAATTGAGTCACTTCTGTCTCTGTCGATACGAGAACTTCGCATGTCCACATGCTGCTCTGATGTTTCATAATGCAAATCACAGAATTGTTCAATTTCATCACAAACATTTTGCATGAATATCATTGCCAAAGTCCATTTTGCCAAAACACCGTCTGAAAATCCTCTCCCAAGTGTAACCTCCACAGGCTTTCATATTCCTCATAAGTGTCTGTTCAATGGTCTGGTCAGACGAAATTCCACACTAGTACTTATTGGAGCGTCTTATGGTGAACTTCCCTTTAGTGGAGAAGTCGTGAAATTCAGTTGGGTCCATTAATTGTTCTAGTTTCAACATATCTTGAAGGTAGAGATGCGCACTTTTGGCGTATAAGAAATGACCAGCTGCATGGAAAAATGGTAGTGCTTTTTGAATGGAGTCAAAATGAAGCTTCCAGTTGCCTGTACGCTCAGCCACGGTGAACTGTTTGAGGAGTGTTATCATACGAAAATATTGAACCCATAATTTTGCTGTGGGTCCCTTACATTCGAGCACACACAAGGCTTGTCTAAATTTTGCAGCAATACCCATTAGACAGGCATTATTGGTGCAGGTTGTGAGTAATATGGCTTATCTCGCTTTCAGTTGTGAAGCAGCCGCCATTCCTCAAGGCCACTCCCAACTCGCGACGTTTCCCCTCTCCCTCCCCATCCTCCGACACCTTTTCATGGAACCAATATTTTACGCATCAACAATATAAGCAAAATAAGTGTTGTGCATTTGGAGGAGAAGTAAATAGAAATTAAGAGTAAAATACAACCGATTTTTATTTTGAGTTTTATCAAATTGAGAAAAAAATGTTAACTTTTAAAAATATGTAGCGCACTTACTATTCGTGTTATAAAAAAGTTGTAATTGTGAAAATTGTAGGAAATTTAATTTTCTTTAAATTTTATATTGAGAAAGAATAGCAAAATTCGATCGTTTCTGAGATATTTCGAAAAAATAAAAAAAAGTCGTAAAATTTCATAGTTTTTTCGTTGCCAAAATTTCTCCCGAGGTCGGCCATGTTGGATAGCTTGGTTTTTTCATGTTGGCAGCAATACATACAAATACAAAAAATAAAATCTTCTACTCCACCTTTTGCAAGGCAAGCCCCTTTTTCCATAACTACTGACTGTACTATATGCAATTTATGCGTTTTGTAAAACAATATCTATGCTAATATACTTAGTTTAATTTATATGTACTTACTATATATCTGTTATCTATTTATATGGATTTATTTAAATTAATGTCCGCACCCACAACTTAATTTACATTTGTAATTGCGGTATTTTGTTCTTATGATTATGTTGAATTATTCAGTTCATAAAACTGGCTGTCTTCCATTATGTCAGTTACCTGGAAAAGCTAGGTATTGTCATTAAGAGTGCGATCTGAGTATAAGTAGCTGTTAGCCAAACTACCGATATGATCTGTGTGGGCAAAGCGAGCTGATTATCTGTAGGTGTTGAATCGTATCGATAGTTTGAGATTATTTCCAGACTTGAAAAATCTGGAAATTTTAAAATGTTCAGAATTTTAAAAAATAACACCAGAGGGCACTTTTCCTGGTCCTGCAGATCCTGTGTACCAAATTCCGTACCAAATCCTGTGTACCAAATACCCGTATGATGCTTAGATATCAAGTTACAGGCTTCATACACACAGATGCGCACACATAGTTACTGAGAAACATGGACATCATATATATATATATATATATATATATATATATATATATATATATATGTGTGTGTATATATATATATATGTGTGTGTGTGTATATATATATATATGTGTGTGTGTGTGTATATATATATATATATATATATATATATATATGTATATATGTATATACATATACATATATAATAGTTTTAAATTCCAATAATAGAACAGAGGGAAGTTTCAACTCAAAAATCATAACTTTAAATAAAACATACATAATAAAAGGAAGTATTAAATGGCGAATTATCAAGCAAATGGAAAAAAATGTAAATTTGGAATCAGCAAGCTAAAGACAATCAATAAATATCAAATATATGGAATCAAGTAGAAATAGTTTATAGATATAATCTATCTATGTCTTTAGAAACATACATATTTTGTGTTCATTTTAATTAAATACTTAGACTCGAAGAAGAGTTTCTTTTAAATGTACAATTCAATTATTTTGATCTAGTCCTTGTCCACGCGCATAGAATTATTGCTTGGAATTTTTTTGTTTGTCTGTATTATCGATTCCATATATTTGATATTTGTTGATTATATTTAGCTTCTTGACTCCAAATTTGCATTTTTTTCCATTTGCTTTGTGATTCGTTATTTAATACTTCTTTTTATTATGTAGGATTTATTTAAAGTTAATATTTTTGAGTCGCAACCCTCTCTGTCCTATCATTGAAATTTCAAACTATTATTATTATTGAAATCATTTTATTTATAGGCTGAATGTGCGCAATAAATTAAATGTATTTTGCATCGTCATTCTTTATTACTTAATTATTTTACATTTTTAATTTATATATATATATATATATATATATATATATATATATATATATATATATATATATATATATATATATATATATATATATATATATATATATATATATATATATATATATATATATATGTATGTATATATATATATATATATATACAATATGTTTTTTATTTTGCATAAGCTAATCTTTATTTTAAAATATAGTTCAAAACATATTTATAGTTTTTAAAACTTATATATGGAGTATATTTCCAACCTAAATAATCCAATGTATCTAACTTATCATAATAAAATTTAAAATTTTAAATTATGTATAATATGTGGAAGTGAAAAATACAAATACTTTGTTTATACAGAAGTAATTGTATTAGGAATTGAAGTAACTGGAATAAATAAATTTACTCTTTTCTTTTAATTTGGAATAGCCTTACTTAGAATTGGATAATATTATAGATTCTAATTAATTGCAAATATTATACATTTGAAGAAAAAAGCAAACAAAGAATATACAGATACTGATCATTTTTGATTTTGTACTGTTTCATAATATCAGTTTCCGCTGTCACAAAATATTGCTGTCTTACGAATATGAAAGCATATGTAAAAAGTTTTAAAATATCACATTTGATGTTGCCATGTAAAGTATGGACTTTGTTCTAATAATTATTTAAAATTATTAAATAAGAAACTACTATAATTATATTGAATCACATTTCCTTTGAGAACATGTCTTTATAGAAAATTACAGAATTTTTCTCAAAAATAGTCGGCAAGCCTTTGCATCACAGAAAATTTAAAAAACTTACTAACGGTTCTGAAATGCCAAGAGTTAATTATTTATTCTGAAAGTTTATGGTTCTTGTTAAAGTTTTAATTACCAGGTTGCTGTGCATGTACAATTTAAACTTTTTATTTTGCCAGAAAGAATTATATTTGAAATATGAGTCTGTAATTATTATGGAGCGTAACAACATTTACCGAGATATATATTTTTAAAATTATTTGCTGCAGTTTCTGAATTTATTTTGTAAACGTTTGTGCGTAAATATTTAAGCTAAAATATATTTTCTTTACTTTTAGTACATAATTGCAGGAAAAGTAAAGATAAATAAGAGTATTGTGAAGAGAAAAGAAAGAGCATTGTGAATTGAATTGTAAGAGTAGCGTGGAGGTGTGGTGGAATATAATATCTAACTGACGGGTGTTGATGGATTTATAGTAGGCAGAAGTTTTATCAAAAAGTTTTAAATTATATTCTCCTACATATTATATGCGTCTATATGTATCGAAACCCAATAAGAGCGATATTCACAGAGTATCTTCCTTCCTCTTCCTCTACCGTCTCCAAAAGACTTTTAGACCCACAGATTAAACGTATAGGTACTCCGCGTAATCACTGTTTGCGTCGTCTGTAGCGGAATATCTAAGCATCATTAAGGCATAAATTGGGTACAGAAGTTCTTCTTAAACCAGGACGATTAACCTCGGGGAATTTTTTTTAAATTTGAATTAGATTTTTAGTTATTTTTTAGAACTTTCACACAACTCGGTTGCTTAGCAGCAGAAAAAATCTGATGTGGGCAGGACATGACTTTCCTTATATAATGCAATGAATTTACTACTTTTACAGCAAAAAAATCTGATGTGGGCAACACATGACTTTCCTTATATAATGCAATGGATTTACTACCTTTACTGTTAAAAAAAATGTTATTCTTATAGTAGATACTTACATTCTTTCAAAGATATTGAATTTTTTTGAATTAGTCGTCATTTTCATTGATTTAGCGTCATTTTATCCATTTGGCGAGATTTTCGTTAATTTGGCAACATTTAAAAATGTCACAAAGTTGGCGACATTCTGCTAAATTCGTCGCCAAAATCTCGCCAAGCGTTATGGACGGAGAAATAAGTTATTCTTACAGCAGATAAATGACTATTGGGGTTCAAATACAAAAGTATTACTCAAAGTATCTTTTCTCGTGAATGGAACGAGTTAGATACATGCGAATGATGCCACCAAATTTATCGCATGATATTACACATGAAAAGTGAACATATTTCTTAACAGTTAATATTTTTTTTAATTTATGGGACTTTTTGATAAATTTATTTAAAAAATGTGCAATATCTCGAGAACGGTTTATGCTATTGTTCTAAAATTTATGTCATTCGCTTTCTAATAAAAAATTACATAAGAAATGTTTATTTACGTAACTGTATTAAAGGTTTGGATTTTCTGATGATTTTTTCAAAATTTCACTCGAAAATATAGGAGGGTTCTGAACATTCGATTGTATTTTAAAACAATAGGCTTCCAGTATTCATAGATTGTGATATTTGTACCAAATTTCATTCGAATCGCTTCATGTGTTCGTCAGTTATCATCTCCAGAGACTCACTGACACACACAGACACACACACACACACAGGCATTACTTCAAAAATGTTCGATTCGTGATGAGGAATGCTTGAAACGTTACTTTAAATATTACACACTGCTCCGATACAGAAAATAATTCCTGTTGACCATGGATTATAATTTTGTAAGGGAGCGAACTGTTAAAATCTTCAATGCTCCACGATTTCACCCAGGACAATCGGTTGGAAAATTAGGTCCATTTTCAAGTTCGTTCGCACATGCGCACATTGGAAGCGCTATTAGCATTCGGTTTGCTATTTTATATAACAATCCTGATTTAATCGAAAATAAAAGTGGAAATTATTTTGATTCAAAACGAGTAATTTTTAAATTGAGCAGTATTATTTGTATTCGTATTGCTTAAATAGCGTTTTCTTATTTAGGATCCTTGAAACTTTGGGGAATTCGTTCTAATACATACAAATTTAGTAAATTATATTCAGTTTATTTTATAGCATAAAACGTGCAAAACAAGCAGGAGCTGATCCGCAATTACAGTAATGAGTGTCACAAAATTTTTAATTTCTAAGACTTGGTAATTACATTTTTATTACCATACAAAATTGATATATAAAACACGGAATTTTAAATTTCTTATTATTGGAACATTTTGAGAGACAGTTTAATGTTTTCATAATATTTAGGAATGTTCAAGTATAGCAATAACAAATGGGTTATATGATTATGACTTTGCAACAAAAGTTTGTTAAAATGGCAATGTATAAAAATAGATAACATTTTTAACATTACACATTTTAGAAATGTAATTTCAAGTGTTAAAACAGTCAGATAAAACAATTGGATAACACCATCATGCACTTATCTAAAGTAAATTATATCTGAAAAAAAATACTATTTATAATTTAATGAAGCCACTCATTTTTCCGAGAATTGCAATTCATTAGAAAACTCATTAATATTTATATCTTGAAAAAGAAATAATTATTTAAAAACTTATCACTGGAATAATTATTTAAAAACTTATCACTTTCAAAAGATTTTCCTCGAGATTTTGAAATAAAATAACAGTCTTTTATTCTCTATTTTCGTGCTCTTCATGTGATTAAGGAATATTTATTGTTTTTATAACGGTTTATAAATTCCGAGAAAACAAGTGATTTAATATCAAATGATCTATGAATTATATTTTTCTCGTTGTGGAAATCTAAATAATTTTGCGTCTAAAATTTTTTAATAAAAAATATGTAAAATATTAACTTTTCATTCAATTACGTAGTTGACATTTTCTTTTTAATCCTTATTAGGTAATTAAGCGAGAAAAGGGAACAGGGGAGTATTTGTTTCCATTTTCTATATTTTTAAGGAAATAATTAAAGTATGTACAATCCAAACAAATGAAATATTCATAATTATTTAAGAAATTGTTCAAATAAAATAAATGGTTTGATTTTATAATTTCAAAAACAAAAGCTAAAAAAATGTATATGTCAAAATATGTCATGGGGTCAATAAATATGTCATGGGTCAATAAATATGTCATGGGGTTTTCATAGTAACATTCCTCTGAAAAATAGGGAAAATTAGGTATGTAGGTATATATATATATACAGGGGTTGGACAAAAAATTATGAACACCTGTGTAATAGCAATACTCGATATATATATATGTGTGTGTGTGTGTGTGTGTGTGTGTGTGTATGTGTGTGTGCATGTATATCAGATTTCCTGACAGAAACACTTTCGTATATCACAATATATACATATATACGAAGTTTTCAGAATGTGGCAATATTAAAAATAACAACTTTCATTGCAAACGATCTCTAAAGATTTAAACTTTTATGTGAACATTGGTTATTAAAGAAAAATAAGTGCTATAACACTAATTTTACAAAGTTGTTTGAAAGTTAATAAAGTGCTATGATTTATTATGATTTTCGACAAGGGTTAATGCATACGGCGTCTGCTCAAACTGTCCTCGTGCTCACGCTGAGTACGGGTACGTTAAATATTTGGATCCGTAAGTCCTTTCGAGAGGTTGGTGGTATGGGGAAGAGGGTACGATCCCTGTGGATGCCGCCCTTACTGGGTTCCGACCTTAATTGGGTGACATTTCTCGGCAGTCCAATCAGATACCTTACATCTATGGGTTGGTGGGACGATCTGGGTCGAAGAAGAAATGTTGACACATCAACAGTGTGCCAATCGAATGAATTCGACTTTTGGTCATGAAGCACCTTCCAAAAAGAATTCCATCTTGGACGTAGGAGAGTGATGAATTTCGTGACGGTCTCCCAGAAAATCTGTGACGGCAGAAAACATTGATGCTCTGTAACAAATTATCACAAATTATCACTTTAGATCGCTGTGCTACACATATTAATGAAATTGGGGCTTCTTTGACCATTTGAAGGACCGGAGTGCATTCAATTTTAAATGATAATTTAAAAGTCAGAAATATATGTGCGCTTTGGAATCCACTCAATTTGACTTAAATTCAAGAGGATGCGCTTGTCAAATGGTGGTAGAAAAAGTTCAAATGATTCAACTCTGGGGATTTAACTCCTCAAAATATGTCTTTGACATTGTAACATGTGGCTAAATGTGGATGAACGCGAAACAAAACAATATGCTACTGCCTGTGTGTTTTACAATAAACAAAATCCTACAACAGTTGTTCGTTCACGAAGTGCTTTAAAGAAAACGATTACTTGAAATTTTGGTGACATTGTAACATGTGACTAAATGTGGATGAACCCGAAACAAAATCCTACAACAGTTGTTCGCTCACGAAGTGCTTTAAAGAAAACGATTACTTGAAATTTTGGTAAATCCAGCCAAGTTGTAACAATTGCTCTGAAGGATAGTAGAACAGTAAATACTGATTGTTATATGGCAATTTGTTTATTAGAAATAGTTGCTCAAATCAGAAAAAAAAATTAGTTGAAATGTCGTATCATTTTCCATCATGACAATGCAAGTTCATACAGTGCATTTCAAACTATCAATTATTGGAAGCATGAAATTATTGATATGATGGGTCTTTGTCCTTATTCGTCTGATTCAGCACCCAATGATTTTTTCTTGCTCATAACAATCAAACATAAAATTCATAATCAATGATTTAACAGCTTAGAAGAAGCAGTCGAAGCTTATAAGTCATTTGTTTCTTCTATACAAACTAGAATGGCATAATTGACGTGAAAAATGGGTTTTTTCGAATGGAATATTTTATTGATGCTAAATGCAAATATTTTGAAAAGCAATAAAACGATTTATTTCAATAGAGAAATATTTTGTGTATTATTTTCTAAAAACTTAAATATTAGACTACGTAACACAACCACAGTGACATTATTCATTACCTTTATTATTATCGTCACAAAATATCTTTAGTATTGCAGTACGTTTTACAACGCCGGGAGTCGGTTGTAATATGCATTTCCGTTTGGTCAATAAGAAAATTGTAGATTAGTTTAGTTTTGCACAAAATTTGCTGAAATCATGGGAACGGGCAGTTGCTACAAGCACGTTATATGCACGTAAAGTAACAACTTTCATAAAACCTGTCTTTAGTCGTCTAGAGATGCTGATTCAGGAGCTTAACTTCAACAACTCACATATCTCTTCTACATCATATTTCAATCACACCATATTTTCGTTAAATCATTGTATCGAACGTAAGATATATAGTTCGCCTAATTTAACTAATATTTTACCTGATTTAGAATGCACATATCAAAATGGGTTAAACAAATTTGCTTAACTCAGTTTTACAAATCAAAAACATTTTCACCAATCTAATATTATAAATGTAATTAGTGTAGGTGATTATATTGACTTAAAAATAATTTAACATTATCGACATTGTGGACTTCTAACTTTAACGTTTGTGGACTTCTAACGTAAAACTTCTAACTTTTCTTTTATAGTGATTCTTATTTTTGAAAAGTATACCAAAATAAGGGCCTCCTTAGAGACTGAAAAGAAACACCGTTATTTTCAATTCAATGCATTCGAAAAACTGTTTAACAAATACATATTTTTTCGTTCCTTTACAATTACATTTTACATTTTCTTTGTTGGGAATTATATTTCAAACGGGTAATTTCGTAAATACTTCTGTTAGTATATTTCTGTGGTTGCTTCTAGAAGAATATCAAGTTCAAATGCTATATGGGAGCATTAGTATATTGACAGTTTTGAATATTGCTCATATGGGGACAATGAGAGTTTATATTTAAAGAGACGCAAAATCTGATCACGAAGTATGAAATAAATGTTATTACGTAATTTAAAAATGTTAAATCTATATAAATAAAATTGAAAATTTGTTTGATTGCACGTTTGTGTGTGTGTATCATTATCATGGGAATACAAACAGTTGCACCTAAATTTTCGAAATTTTATACATAGCCTTGAAATAGCTGCATTTAAAATTTAGTCCGTGTTTCTAGTTTAAAAGACCAGGAGTTGTCGATATATTAATAAACAAGAAAACTCAATCCTGCATAAAGCATTGACTATGAAACACGTTCCAACTGAAATGCAGTTTTATTTATATATCTCTACAATGCGATAAATTCAGCGCTGATATATTTTAAATTATCACAGTACTACAATTAGTTAATATATTTAAAAAATTAAAACGTCATCGAAAAAAAGTGAACTTTATTCAAATGACGTCATCGAAATATAAATCCTCTGGCTCAATATGTAATACCAATAAATATTTCATCCATATCACTTTTATTCCAGACTCCAGAGCTAAATAACTGTACGTTAAAAAAATCAGGAATTCTTACACAACTCAGGAATTCTTGTTCATTTTAAATTCACTTGTTTACATTCTGCATCTATTAAAATTAGATGTCATTGTAAATATAATCAAAGTTTGATGATCATTTAAACTAAAACATATTGTAATTGCGTTGGCACATAATATAGATGCACGGTTTTAGACCGAATGCAACACTAAATATGACTTTTAATAAGAACTTTCAAAATCACGGTTTTTACACTAGGAAAAAAAGATGGATGCCGTATTTTATTTTGAAGTGGGTCGCATGATCTATTCATATAATATGGGTGTAATTATTATTTTAATTTTTATTTTAAAAATTATCGAACATATTTTGCTGAATTTTTTTTAATATATTTTACGGGGTGATTTGAATATTTCTTAAAATTTTCTAAGCAATTTGTGAGTTCTAAATTCGCTTAAAAAATTTTTGAAAAATTAGGTCCTATAGGGTTCGATGTATTTCACTTTTTCAACTCAGGTTCAAACCAAAACTAATTAGGTGATATTATTCATTTCCATTCCCATATATCCCACAGACCGTCTCAACAACATACTAAAATTTCATTTTAATAAAGTAATTTTTACGGCAAATGTTGTGCGAACGGGCAGACAGACAGACAGAATGAACAAAGTCATAAACACATTTCAATTATGTTGGAAAATGTTAAAAACGAACCTTCCATAGAGATAGCATTATGCACATATTGCTTAGGAGCATAATTACAGGTAGTTTGTTTATACCGCAGACGATAATTTTAAATCTTTTCTGATGTAAATAATATATATATATATATATATATATATATATATATATATATATATATATATATATATATATACCTGGTGGTCAGAATTAAAACACCCCTACTCTGAGCTCTCTATACATCGAACTACTCAGTGTAAAGGCTCCAAAATTGTTGAACCAACTATTCAAGACATGGGGAAAGTGATTTCGCGAAAAAAAAAATCAGTTTCAGAAACACAGATAGGTGGCGCTTTACAACAGGAAATATGCTGGAAAGACAGAAAATAATCACAAAAGAACAAACACTTGCGATATGGAATTTTTCCTTTATAATTTCTTTTGCTGATATGAAAAAAAAAGAAGATAAAAAAGTGAAGAAACTTAAACTGTCATTGTAACTGCAATTTTGGACTGTAAGCACAAAAATTTGCATAAACCCTTGGTTTGCAGCTACTATGTGCTGGGCATAAAAGGCGATAAAACTGGGAAATTTTCATTCTTATCAACGATGGCTGTCACACTACCAGAACGCGACTTGCATGTGAAGCTGTTTTATGAAAACAAAGGACATGCTGCAGCTGCACTTCGAGAGTTTCGTCGACTTAAGAATTTGCGTAAAGGACCATTACTTCCACAAGCTCTCAGGAGAATGATCGCTCGATTCGAGAAAACTGGACATCTTTGAGTTCAGCCGGGTCGAGGACGCAAATCGACTCGTTCAGATGTCGTTGACGATGTTGTCACAGCTAGTGTTGAACAATCAATGGATAACGTTATAGGCTGTAGTAGTGCACTTGGAGTGTCACGACACTTGGGTGTTCCCTACAGCACAGTGCGGAAAGTACTGAGAAACATAGTGCATTTTTCCCGTGCAAAATTAGTCACAATCACCACCTGCTGACCATCAACAGGGAGAAGCGACAGACCTTTGTATTGACATTTCTGGCTAGAGTTGAAGTGGATGCATCGTGGCCATGGCAGATTCTATGGAGCGATGAAGCGCATTTCCATCTAAGTGGAACAGTCAACACCCATAACTGTCGCATTTGGGACACGGAAAACCTTCGTACCTTCCAAGAGGCCTCCACTTCACTCAACGAAAGTTACAGTCTGGTGTGGATTCACAGCCACATTCATTCTTGGACCTTTCTTTTTCGAAGAGGCTACTCCCAATGGCCCTGTGACATGCAACGTCACGGCCAGGAGGTACAAAATCATGTTCGAAAATTTTGTTGTACCCCAACTGCAACAGCACTAATGTCTTGATTCAATTATCTTTATGCAAGATGGAGCGCCTCCACACATTGGACTCTGTGTACAGCAGTTTCTTCGGCAACATTTTACTAACGCCAGAGTAATTAGTTGTGCGGTTTCCGACAACCTGGCCATCTCGTTCTCCAGATCTTAATCCCTGTGATTTTTGGCTGTGGGGATACTTAACAAGAAAGATCAATCATACTTAAGGCATTGATTATGAAACTCTTTCCAACTTCAATGCAATTTTATTTAAAAAAGTCTAAAATGCAATACATTCCTCAGAAATATTTTAAAACTTATCACAATACTACATTAATTTATTATATTTGAAAACTTAAACCTTTATTGAAAAAAATGCACTTCATTCAAATGACGGCATTGGCATATAAATTGCCTTTTTTAAATAACTCTAAAATGCGATACATTCCACGGTAATATTTTTAAAACTATCATAATACTACAATAATTTATTATATTTAAAAACTTCATCGAAAACAACTGAAATTCATTCAAATGACGTCATGGTAAAAATAACACGCCTAGATCTCTCTATAAAAACAGCATTTCATTCATAACTTTCTCCCACTCATTTCATTCATCACAATACTATAATAATTTATTTTATTTAAAAATTAAGACCACGGAGCTACACGTAATTAAACTCTATGCTTAAAACTTCATAGAAAAAATCGTCCTTCTCTTCATTAAGTCAATTAATATTTCATTCATATCAGCCATGCAGACTCCATGGGCTAAATTATTTTGTGTTAAAGAAATACAGTAATTCTAATACATCTCATTGTACATATTTTGCTGTTTACATTTTACATAGGTGAGAAATAGGCTTCGTTGTAGAAATAATCAAATTTGGATGAGCTTAAACTCAAATTTATTGTATTTGCGTTGTTTCAGTATGTAGATGCACAGAATTTAAGCCAAAATAATGTAGTTTTCGGACGGATACAACACTCAATATGAATTAAAAAGAACTTAAAAAATCATGATTTTGAAACAAGATGGATGCCATATATCATTTTGAAGTGGGCCATGTGATCGTTTCATATCATGGTCACGTGATCGTTTCATATAAGAGGTGTAATTGATATTTTAATTTTTATTTAAAAAACTACTGAATATATTTCCCTGAATATTTTTTTGTATATATTATGGAACAATTTGAATATTGCCTAAAATTTTCGAAGCAATTTGTGAATTTTAAATCCGCTTAAAAATTTTTAGAAAAATTAGGTCCCATAGGGCTCAATGTATTTCATTTTTTCAACCCGGGTTCAATCCAAAAGTAATGGGGTGATATTATTCATTTATATTCCTTCATTTATATGAATGTTTGGTACCTTCGAATAAAATGTGTTACAAATGTGTATTTTGTGTCTTTTCAGCATATTTTCTGTTGTACAGTGCCACCTATCGGAGTTTCTGGAAATAATTTTTTTTCGCGTAATCCCTTTCCCCGTGTCTTGAATAGTAGGTTCAACAATTTTGGAGTCTTTACACAGAGTAGTTCGATGTATAGAGAGCTCAGAGTAGAGGTGTTTTAATTCTGAACACCCGGTATATATATATATATATATATATATATATATATATATATATATATATATATATATATACAGGGACTTTCAAAAGTCTGTATGAACTTTAAAAATTCCTTAAAAATCGAAAAATCATCGCATTGAGATACGGTTTGTACCATAAGTATTGCCAGCATGGTTTTTTTTTTTTTTTGACGTGAAAAAATTTTGTAGTTTAAAAAATCACCTATAGGTGGCGCTTACCCGAATACATCTTCCAGAAGTATGCAAATGAGGATGTTATAAATGATTTGTAATGCTCTGTAGCCTTCATTTGATTCAGTAGTAAACTGGGCAAAGAAGAAGTTTCTGCGAGAATTTTGACTATGACTGAGAAAGCCTTGTTAGTGAAGCTGTATTACGGGAGCGGAGAATCAGCATCAGATGCTTTGCGAAAATTTCGATTTGGAAAAAATCTAAAAAAAAGAAAAAGGTCCTATCACCTGTTCAGTGTTACTTAGGCTTGTCACACGTGCATTAAGTTATTTTATGTGTCTCTCCAATGCGTTCAGCGCCACCTATAGGTACTTTCTTAAACTACAAAATGTTTTCACGTCAACCCCCCCCGCTCTGACAATACTTATGGTACAAACCGTAGCTCAATGCGATGATTTTATATATACATATATATATATATATATATATATATATATATATATATATATATATATACATTCAGCATATTGCACATCAGTGAATTTGGCTTGAGATATTTTAATTTTAATGTAGCCCGGAGTTTAGCGCCATCGATCATGCTTTCTGTGTTAAAATGAGAAATACACTTCATTTCAGAATCTAGTTAACGTAGGCACTATATTTTTACTGTATGTTCTATGAATAATTGCACATATTTTAACCAACCACGTTTTTGTTAACTTGTTTATTTCTGATGATCGAATAAAAATGTGTAAGCCATTGACACATTATTTTTGAAAAAAAAAATCGAAGCACGTTCTTCTATTATTTTACATATACATTTAAATACCCATAAAACCTGCGATTAAAAAATATATATATATACACCCTAATTCATGAAAAAGTTGTTTCGGTTGAGTGTTTGTATTCGGTCGTTACTTTGGAAATGTGCATTATGTGGCGAAATGTCACTTTTGAGAAATCTTACATCAAAGGGCATTTAAAAACTCTAGATATGAATTTTTTATCTCCAATATACGTTTTAGAAAGTACCTTCCTAATAGCTACAAAGAAAGCTAATACATTACTTTAAAGCTTGAATTGTCTACTTATATTTAAATAAAAAAATTCTTTAAAATGCTGCTTTATGATTGTATTCTCTGGGTTCCCTGTATAAAATGTCACTTGATCAAAATAGTTTTACAATAGTATTTGACATGACGTTATCTTTAGAGTTTACAGCATAATAACCTTTGCCATGCAGATCATTTTAACTTGATAAAGATATCTTGTATGAATGACCTCAACATCTGTATTTAAATCATTCAACACTCTGCAAATAATATTAGTATTCTAATTTCTTTTGAAACGACAAAATCCAGTTACTTCGACAGTTCAAAAACACTCGCATACCTATTTTTCATGCATAAAGTGCGTAAGTCCATTGTCTGAACTTTATATCCCGCTTTGCATACCACCAAATTATAACATTCTGTAATATTCATGGTTTAAAGCATAGAATTAAGCAATTAGAATAATTTATTCTCTCCAGAATAAGCCATCTTTCACATTCAGTTCAAATAACACATTAAAACGTGACTTACATACAAATTATACTACTGAGGTTCGTGATCTGAAACAAAACTTTTCTGACTTTTGTAAGATATCTCTGACAGCCAGACTTTCAGTTTTCCTTTCTACACATGGCATGTGCAAAGGGAAATAATTGTGACGGGGTAATACAGATTAACTGCTTCTGACTTATAACATGAATAAATAGTCAATAATATGAAACTTAGAATAGCATAAAAGTAAAGCATAAACAGATATATATATAATGATCATCCTGTTTTGGAAGCAGAAAACAGTCTTCTTCATGACAAATAAGAAGTGCAACTTCTTTTTTCAAGTGAATTTGATAATTGCGGCATAATAGCACACGTGGCTAAAGGTGGTAAGGTGGTAAGGTAGTTGCCCTACGCATATTCTGTGGACGGACGAGGCACACTTATCCTTGACTGGTAACGTGAATTCGAAGAACTGCTTGCACTCGGCAGACCAAAATCCCCATGATGTGGTCTCACTTCTGTTACATCAAGCAAAAGTGACTGTGTGGTGCAGAATAACAAGCACCTTCATCCTAGACCCTTACTTTTTTGAAGAGGTTATTGTCGCCGGTCTACGCACGTGTGCTGTAACGAGTGATTACTGCGAAGCAATGTTGACTAATTACGTCATATCCGAATTGCAACAGCGAAATGCATTATCTGGCGTCGTGTGAATGCAAGATGGCGCTCCCCCACATGTCGAAAGCCCAGACCATTCGGCTCGTCCAAGGACTTAGAGCAGCTCCCCCACATGTGTGGTCTTCTGTGAAACGTATATTGACACAACAGTTTGGCGATGCCAACGGCCGTACCGTGCTGAAAACACCGGTTCTCGTTAGATTACCGAAGTCAAGCAGCATCGGGCGCGGTTAGTACTTGGTGGGTGACCACCTGGGAACACCGCGTGCTGTTGGCACATCTCGGGTACGGTATCCCCGTGGTTTGCGCGCTAGATTTGCATGCTGCCACAACTGCCGCCGTGTTCATGCGGAGTACGATCACGTTAAACATGTGGGTCCGTAAGTCCTTCCGAGAGGTTGGTGGTAGGGGAAGGAGGGTACGGTCCCTGTGGATGCCTCCCCCACTGGGTTCCGGTCTAAATTGGGTGGCACTTGCCGGCCGTCCAAACAGTTACCTTACACCTTTCTGGTAGATCGGACGGTCTGGGTCTCAACAACAACAACAACAGTTTGGCGATAGAATTATCTTCCGCCATTTCATATTTCCTTGGCTTCCCAGGTTCCCCGATCTCACTCCAATGGATTTCTGGCTGTGGGGATACATGGAATCCAAAGTGTATGCAGGCAATCCACAAACTATTTGATTTGGAAGATGCCATCACACGTGAGGTTCAACAGATTCCTCTTGCCATGGTACGCGCTTTAGTGCTATCCACCCTCTGTCGCAAAGTGTCATCGTATGTGAAGGCGGGAAAGTGGAAAATTTGTGAAACACTATAAAATGTTTTGCTTTTTAATCGCTGGTCTGTCCTTATTGGTTATTTTTACTTCTTTCTTACAATTAGTCTCTGCCTAGCGCCGGCGTTTTTTGTGCTGCAAGTACCGTTTTAACGCCATTTATCGGTTTTCACTGTGAAGATCACATCCCAATAGAAAAGTAGGTGTTGCCATTTAAAAATTTTGAAATTGTGTCATTGTAACCCTAACTGTGAGAGCAGGACTGTTGTTTTTTCACATCATTCTTGAGTGCATACCTTAAAATACCTGCGTCCAAAATTTCTTTCCATTTCCTTGAACGGTATGATCGCCAGGGGCTCACAAATCGGCAAAGTTTTTTTTTATAATCACCCTGCATGTGTGCTTATGCTAAGTATTTATAGAGTTTTGTATTAAGCGAATAAACAAATTTTTAATCATGAATGTATGTATAAAATACACTCATCGACCAAATAAATACTATTTTAATCGCCCTAATAAAATACCCTTAAATTGCCTGAGTATTGAAATACCTGAGTTTTGAAGTGGTAAATATTCGTGATCATAAGACATGAGACTCAAACTTGAAAAGTTGTACAGGAGAAATAATTTCATTTCGAAATTGTGTCCAATTCCTTCGGCGCCTTGGGCAAAAAAGGCACTGAGTGCCTATTTGAGTTTGGTGCTTTGATTTTTGTAAAATACACATATGTCAAATGCTTACTTTCCAATATACCCTTAAACTTTAAAAATCAAGATTTTACAAAATCAAGTTGAGAAAAACTATCGATGTATTAAACATTTTTAAAATGGGTGTTAGTAGTAGGAATACTGTAACATGTGTAAATATAAAAGTTTGTCCAAAGTCATTACCTTTAAATCAACGATGATAAATAAAATGGGATGCTATAAACCTTGACTCGCAATCTATATGTTTATTGAAGATATTATAAAATTATGAACGATGTATTTTTTATAGTAAGGTATTTGAAGTAATTATCCACAGAGAGAGATTAGCGTAGTAGGTAGCACTAGTAGATTGCGTAGTAGATAATACAAGTAAGGTAGCGTCGTAGGTAGCACTAGTAGGTAGCATAGTAGATAGCACTGTGAGAAAATCAGTATAACTAGGTTTGAAGCCTGGTTTTATTTTATTTCTTTTTCAACATCTAGCATTAGGAACAACATTCTACAATATATCTGAATTCAAATTGTATGAAGTTGCAATTGAAGTGGTTTTAGCACGCCTTCTTGTAATTTCAGGTTACTGAAGTAACGATTGTGAAAAAACCTTCCAAAAGCGGTAAATATAAACTTAAAAAACTGAAAGAATAAAGGCAAAACCAAAGCTGGCTATTATTAAAATATCTTTCATAAAATCTCCATCTATGAAGTACATATAAAATTATATAATCAGATCGCTTTTGGACATTATGTCCGCCATCTGTGACAAAGTAATATATATATATATATATATATATATATATATATATATATATACATACACATATATATGTATATATATATATATATATATATACATACACATATATATGTATATATATATATATATATATATATATATATATATATATATATATATATTATAACACAAAATTTATATAACAGAAACGCTTTTGGACAATATTATGTTCGTCATCAGTGACTAAGTAAAAAAAATATATAATAAATATATTTTATAAATACAGTTTAATAATAGCAACTTTGGGTGTCTTTATTTCAATAATTTGGGTGTCTTTATTTAGGTGTCTTTATTTCAATAATTTGGCTTGTTTTCGGTACGATGTTAACCAAAAACTATACTCAAATTTTGTTTTAATAATAATTATTCTGAAACATAGTTGCGATTTGACTCTAATCATAAATTTATGTGTACATACTAATAATTATTATGTATTGCAGCTATTTTAATGTGATAATATGTAAGGCACAATTCAATTATATATCTTTTGGCAATTTATTTGTAAATAACATAAAGCTAGATAGATCTGCGATTGAAATATTTACATGCTTATTATTGTTTGTATAAAATGCTTAAATTCGATACTCGGATTTTGTATTCGCACCTTGCATAAATCGAAATTATAACGTTACTAAATTTCCTGCGTTAAAGCATATATTTAAGTGATTATAAATCCTTTCCTTTAGTATAGCATGATTCATATTTTACATTCAGTTCAAATAACACACCAAAACTTGACTTGCAAACTAATTACTTTTCACCGCTACGTGAGTAAAAATTATTTGTCATTTTCTGACTTTTGCAAGGAACGTGAAACTAGGATAATTTTCGTAGTAATTGCATTTGAGAAAAAGAATTCGCCTACATATAATTTAATTTGATATTTTTTAAACTAATTATAAGCACTTATTTATTTTCTATTAAATTGTTTTTTTGCGCAATTTGTTCCTATAAATCGAACTATTTCAAGTTGAAACCCCTAAGCAATCACGTTGAAACCCAGACCGTCCGACCTACCAGAAAGGTGTAAGGTAACTGTTTGGACGGTCGGGAAGTGCCACCCAATTTAGACCGGAACCCAGTGGGGGAGGCATCCACAGGGACCGTACCCTCCTTCCCCTACCACCAACCTCTCGGAAGGACTTTCGGACCCACATGTTTAACGTGATCGTACTCCGCATGAACACGGCGGCAGTTTTGGCAGTGGCTGGAATCGAACCCGGGCCTACCGAGTGCAACTCCAACGCGCTAACCAATGGGCTACCGCGCCCCTAAACAATCACGTATAAATATACCATATTTATTTTACATAAGTATTTCAGGGTTATGAAAACTCGAAGTGATATCAGATTGTGTTCATGCTTGTCGCTAAGTCTGCTAAATATAGCTCAGTAACCATTTACAGATGACATCATAGTAAATAAAATTTAAAAACTTTAATTATGAATGAGTGATATTTAAATGAATTTTTATTTATGCAAGTTATACATATGAACCATAATTATGAGCCATACATATGAGCCATAATTATGAGCCATACATATGAGCCATAATTATCTTGAAATACTATTATAGATTTTGATAAAGTGCATTTCGCAAAGGGGAACATTATGTTGTTTTCAATTGTTTCAACAAAATGACATCAGTCATCAAAATGAGATATAGTGTCAACAGAAAGTAAAGATTAGTTGCGTGTATAAGTTAACTCAATATATACCAAACTGCTTGATAAATTGATGATGATTTAGGAACGCATAAGTTTGCAGTTGATCTGTAACCTAAAGCCGAAACTATGATTAAATATGCTCTTTATAAAATAATGGGAATTCACAAAACTGAATAAAATCTGATATGATTTTCAGAACATTTATTGAAAGGAAACAAACTAAGACTTAAGAGTACAGTTATATATGTTTCTTTCGGATTTCGTAAAACTTTTGCAGGAAAAATATATCTATAGTACACATATAATTTTATATTTATGTGTACTTACTAATGCATATTAGGTATTGTAGCAATTTTAGTGTGGTAATATTTCAGACATAATTCAAGATTATATCTTTAGGCAATATACATGTAAAATAAATTTAGTTGTATCTGCGATTGAAAAATATACATGCTTATTATTGTTGCATAACTTGCTTAATTTCGAATCTCCAATTGTGTATTTTCACGTAGCATAATTCGAAATTATAACGCTAGTAACTGTATTGAGTTAAAGCATATATTTAAGTGATTAAAAATCACTGTCTTTAGCGTAACATGATTCATACTATACATTCAGCTTAAATAACACATTCAAACATGACTTGCAAACTAATTACTTTTCAGTGCTACGTGAGTTGAAATTGTGTTTCATTTTTTGACTTTTGCAAGAAACGTGAAACTAGGATAATTTTCGTAGTAATCGCATTTTAAGAAAAAAGTTTGCTTCATAATTTTATTTGATATTTTTTAAAGTAATTTTAATACTTATTTATTTTCTATTAAATTGCTTCTTCGTGCTATCTGTTCTTCTAAACCGGACTTTACTATTACTTTAACTATTTTAAGGTGAAATTCCTAAATAAATATGCATAAATATACTATTTATTTGTTTTACATAGATGAAGATTTCAACGTTATGAAAACCCATAATGGTACCAGATTTTATTCATTTTTCTATTGTTTTGAATCGTAAAATCTTTTAAATTTAGCAAGGTAGACATTGAAAGTTAACGTCATAGTAAGTGCATTCTAAAAACTTTAAAATATAAAGACGACCAATTATGTAAAAATATCTTTAATATTAACATCTTAAACGGCGTACATTTGAATTACAAAAGATCCAGGGCGTTTTAGGACGCTAGAACATCCTTCATTAGTGGAAATGTAAATCGTTTAAGATGTGATAAACTGTTAGCTGTTATACACAATCCGCAGCGGTGAAACAAACTTTGCATGTGGATAGTCGGAAAATGCGACACCAAGAAAAGTATAGTTAAATTGCATAGTACACATATAAATAACTATCGATCATAAACATACAAGGTACTTACTAAACGTGTCATTAAAAGCAAAGACAACATGGTTTAGATATCCAGAAAATTGTACAAAAGGGTTTGACACGCAGATATATTTACAGAAACTTTAATTATGAATGAATCAGATTTATATGAGTTTTCTCGCATACAAATTATATATATGAGCCATAATTCTTTGAACAAACATCTTTAAATGCTATTGATGTATTTTGATAAAGTGTATTTTGTAAAGAGGTAAATTACGTTGGTTTAAATATTTCCATCGGCCATCTAAGTGAGCTATATGGCCAACACAAAATAATGATCAGATAGGGATGTAAGGTAGTCGAATATATACCAAACTGTTTAAGAAATCTATGATATGTTAGGCATGTATAATTTCGCAGTTCTTCAGTGACCTAAAGCTGAAGCTATGGTTAAATATTCTTCTTATGAAATAATGGGAATTGATAAAAACAAATAAAATCTGGTATGATTTTGATTTTATACAAAGAAATACTCCATAAGAAAAAACAATTTAATGTTAAAAGCCCCTTTATATATATCTCTTTAGGATTTCGTAAAAGTGCTGCGTAAAAAATAATTCGATAATAAATATTAAACACCTATTTTTGATTTATTTTAATACATACTAAATATAATTACAGGTAAACGAAGAGTTTTCTTCAAATGCAATTACCACGAAGCGTATCCTAGTTTGACATTTTCTGTAAAAGTAAGAAAAGAAAGCACATTTTCAGCTCACGTATCTTTGAAAAGTAATTAGGTTGTAAGTCACGTTTTGATGTGTTATTTGAGCTGAATGAAAAGTAAAATTCATTCTGTGCTAAAAGAAAAGATTCTAATCACTTAATTATATGCCCTAACGCCTGAACGTTATCTAACGTTGTAATTTTGGTTTATACAAAGATGCAATACCAAATTCGTGCCATGACTTTAAGCGAAATATGCAAGAATAATAATTATAGCATTTTATAACAGAGATAACTAAGTTTTTCTCGTTTTCAAATACGTTACCCTAAATATATAATTATTTGATTTCGTTAATGATAACGCATTACGAGTGCTTTAGTAATTAATATACCTTAGTATGTATATAAAATGGTTATTAATGCGAAATTGTAGCTAATTTTTCGACTATTTATGGGTTCAAATAAGAGATGAACAATTTACAGAGTTTTTAAAGCTTATTGAAGCCCTATTAACAAATAATGTGTTCAACACTTTCACCATTAATGACCACCAAAGAGTGATGGTCTTTCACATTCAGCGCATTCTTCAGACACGGTGCCAACAGTCTGCCATTTTTCAAATCAACAAGACCGTTTTTCATATATACCTATAAAATACATCATTAGTAAGAACTCATATTTCAATTTACTAACGGCAGAATTGT
Organism: Amaurobius ferox; assembly: GCA_951213105.1. Taxonomy (NCBI): domain Eukaryota; kingdom Metazoa; phylum Arthropoda; class Arachnida; order Araneae; family Amaurobiidae; genus Amaurobius; species Amaurobius ferox. The sequence continues at coordinate 139,303,208 of OX578134.1, forward strand.
TCTTCATTTAAATTAGTTAGTTTCATCAGAAGGATAAGGCTTATGCCCACACAAAGTATTTTTCAGACGACGTGCCAACAGCATGCCACATTTTTTAGACTTGTGAGCCATTTCTCATAAATTACTATAAAGAAATAGTTCCTAGCAAGACCTCATTTATTTTACTTGCTGCGTAATTGCTCTTCATTTAAGTTAGTAAACCCATATTGAATTTATTGCTGTGTCTGAAAATTCTAAACTTTGTTAATCACAGTATATAATATTAGAAACACAAGGTTGAAAAATATATCAACCGGTTTCAAAGGCAAAATAGTGCCTTCATCAGGATTAATGAGACCGATACAATGAGACGATTTCTTGCTTATATTCTACAGAGCACCAGCACCGGCAATGCAAGCTCGCTTCTGTCAACACATGTTTCTGTCAACAGTTGCAGAGGAAAATGGCGTATTTTTATAAAAAAATAAAAGCGAATAAAAGAAAAACCGAGGACACGGGACAGTAAATATGACAGTAACGCTGATCGTGATGTTTGATTCTTCGATAAAAATGAAAGACCGTACGTAAGCTAGGTGGTACACATGCAATAATCCCTTGAAAATATTTTATGGAAAAACTAGAAAATTATAATTCGCACTTGAATTAGTCTACGGTCAAAAATCTATGAGTTTTTTTTCTAGTGAATTTATTTGTAACAAATGTGTATAACTAGTATTTTGCTTTAATTGCAGCTGTCAGCATTAATGGACTGACTTCGTGTTTTTCAACGTTATACAATACGTAATAGCTGAATTCTAAAATGCCAACAAACAAAGTTGCTATGTATTGCAGGTGTCGATTATTCTCTGCTGTAAACAGAAAAGAGGCTGACGCATGCTTGTGCTTTTAAGGACAGTGCAATCCTTATTTTGGGAACACCCCTTTATGATGGTTTTGTGAGTTTCATACTGATAATTGTTGATTGCTTCACCAACACTACAGTCGTTCTATTTTTAAAAGTGGGACATAACTATTAATACATAATATTTTTCTTCAAAAACACTATTTGTAAATATATTATATGAAGATCAATTATTTTGCTTTAATGAAACAAACAAGTAAGAGCAAAAAAGGTAGTTTTTAAATTACCCCCTTATATTATTTTTATGTAATTTAAATGTATGAAAAATGTATGTAACCTAAAAGCATGAATGGCAACGACAGACCAAATGTTGATTATCTAGCTGATACGAATTCCAAATTACCCCCCCCCCCCCCCTCCCCCTTAAAAACAAGCATATGTTCTTATGCCTGGCTCAGAACGAGCTAGACTAGCAAGGTTTAAAATCCAGAACATTAAGACACACCATCAAACACAGCGATATGCGAAATATGAGCTTTCTGAAAGCTTAGTTAGAATCTCAAATTATTCCCAAGAAACGAGTACATTCCTAGGCAGATCCAGAATAAGCTAGTCCTTAAAGAATTCAATGTCCAAAGAAATAAAATATAGAACAGACAACTGCCAAATATGGACTCTCTAGGTGTTCCAATTTCGAGTTATTCCTCGAGTCATTCAAGTTTACTTAAATATCCCCCCAAAACGACATACCAAATTTTATGTTATATTATTAATGGAACCTATTTAATTACGGCTTTGCATCATGCTAACAAACGCCAGATCAGATGACATATCATGATGCAATAAATAATAGATAGTGATAAGATTATAAAATCAGGTAAATGTGCATTTAAAAATTTTATGAAATTATATTTATATGGAAAATTATAAATTCATGTCTTCAGCAAAGTATAATTTATTAGCACAGATACTATTAGAAACTACCAAATACGCTATCTACGTATTTTGAAGTGTTTAAACTTACAGAACATTCCAGAAATATTTGGTTAAATAAAACATTAGTTAAGTCCCAGTTTTAAATCCAGGAATTTTGTAATTAGAATAATTTGCATTCACAGAGAATAAACCATCTTTCATATTCATTTTGAACAACACACTGAAACGTAACGTATGTGGGATTACATTTCAGCATTACGTGAGCAGAGAAACAATCCTAAAATGTACCTGCATTTGCATAAGAACGTTGAATTATATTTGTTCTTGTCAATGTTTATATTTTATTAATGATAATTTCCATGACAGTGGATATAGTTAATACAGGAAACTGCTAGATTAGGATTCGTAATACATATTCCTGCGAATACGTAAAATGCTTCACGACGCTTTGCTTTTCCACAAGGCGAAAACTCTTACAGGCAGCCATTGCTATTATGTGAAAACAAGGTTGTCTGTACTTGGCGAAGTGTTTCGAGACCTTGGTGCTAGATTTGAAGGAATATCACCAACTTGGAGATTTTTGAACGAGTTTCTGAAGGCACTGGACCTTTCTGGATTTATGCATTAGTTTCAGAGATACGGACTTATAGACAGTAAATACATTATAAACTTATCGGCCGTGATCTAAAGGTTCTATACTTTCGGGTGAGTAACCCCGTTGGGTTTACATTTTAAACCAATATATGATTACTTGTGTATCTCTACACCCTTCTTAAAGAGGAGTTCCTCCATAATGCAATAGAGTCGGTTTCTTAATTTATTGAATGATTTGCAATAAATAATAATAAAAATAATTAATTTAATAATTGAAAAAAAATAATAACAATAAAATAAATTAATGTAATAATTATATCTTTAGAAGAATGTTTATCAAAAATACATAAATTATATATATATATATATATATATATATATATATATATGTGTGTGTATATATTTATATACATATATATATATATATATATATATATATATATATATATATATATATATATATATACATATATATATATACATAAATAATTTAAAAATTTCAAATTACATACAGCTTGAAAAAATCTAACAAAATTCATTAAGTACTATATATTCTATTGTGAAGTATAAGCGCTTATTGCTGCAAACACACTCCACAAAATTATATAAACTCAAAAGACAATAACCAGGAAAACCTTACGATCAAAATGAAAACAAGAACGAAAGGAAAACATACGGGCTAGGTGCAATAAAATGGCCAATGAGGGATTGTGACCTCATTTATGTCCCGGTTACCAGCCGGCTGCGCGGTCGCGACACCACTCCCAGAAGCCCGCACGCATCCGCAGTTAACCTCATTGTGACCACGAATAAAGAACATGAAAGATCCAAAAGTCAAAAGTATCAAATTTCAAATTATCAAAGTATAAAATCTCGAAGTGAAAAGTCAAATCCTGTCACTCGAAAATTATTTAATAAATCTAATCAACAATTCTAAAAAACCATTTATACATACTTTCACGTCACATATAAACATATATACAATACAAGCGGTATTATAAATTTAAAAAACATATAAATCACCAATACCATAAAAAATTTTTTTTGAGAGGTATTGTAAAGGTTGATGGTGTACGTGAGATGTATTGTTTTAATGTATTTAATATTGATTGAAGTTGCGATAGAAATAATTAAAAATTTTATGGTATTGGTGATTTATATGTTTCTTAAATTTATAATACCGCTTGTATTGTATATATGTTTTTAATGTTATATATGTCACGTGAAAGTGTATTTAAATGGTTTTTTAGAATTGTTGATTAGATTTATTAAATAATTTTCAAGTGACGGGGATTTGACTTTTCACTTCGAGATTTTGTACTTTGATAATTTGAAATTTGATACTTTTGACTTTTGGATCTTTCATGTTCTATATTCGCGGTCACAATGAGATTAACTGCGGATGCGTGCGGGCTTCCGGGAGTGGTGTCGCGACCGCGCAGCCGGCTGGTAACCGGGATTTAAATGAGGTCACAATCCCTCATTGGCCATTTTATTGCACCTAGCCCGTATGTTTTCCTTTCGTTCTTGTTTTAATCTTGATCGTAAGGTTTTCAGGGTAATTGTCGTTTGAGTTTATATATATATATATATATATATATAATATATATATATATATATATATATATATATATATATATATATATATATATATATATATATATATATATATATATATATATATATATATCAAATCCCCGTCACTCGAAAATTATTTAATAAATCTAATCAGCAATTCAAAAAAACCATTTATATATACTTTCACGTCACATATAAACAGAAAAAATATACAAGCGGTATTATAAATTTAAAAAACATATAAATCACCAATACCATAAAATTTGTCCAATGAACGAAAGGTCCAATGAACGAAAGTGAGAAGCTGTAACTTGAAAAACCCAACTTTCTATCAAGCTTACAAAATAAAATTGTAAATCAGCAAATCTTCAAGCAAATTGAAAAAAATACAAATATCGAATCATTAAGTCAAAGAAAAGTATCAAAAAACATATATATATATATATAATGGAATGTGTATATCTACATAATTTATTTAATTCTGCTTGTTTGTTATAGACCTGAGATTAATACTTTATTCTTTCAGGCATTTACTTAACTCATATAGTGCTGCCATCTGGTGCACTTTTCTTCACGTTTTATCTGAAATATGTAGGCAATATGCATTTTGTTTTTTAGCACAGTTTGAATTCCTTTCTTGATGTTATTGAGTTTAAGGGATCTTTATCCTCTTCTACAGTCCCCTAGGAAAGTTTTTTATGGATTGGTAATCATTTTGTATCTTGATTATGAAATTCGTAAAGTTATCGTCTGCAACTGCAGAACTGCTCAAGGAGTTAATATACAGATGGCTACATGTTGTCTAAATTTTATTAATTTATATAATCAAGGCATATTCCAGACACTATTATTAGGTATTCTCCAGATATTCACTTTTCTATATGCACTTTCATATTGTTTTATTTGTACTTTCAAATTGTTTATTCCATGCATTTCTCATAAGCAATATTGCTTATACCTTTTTACTAAAATGAATATACAACATGATAATTTAGCGACTGGCAAAATAGAACATAAAAATTCTAGTGCCCGGTATTTGGGTATGAATAGGGCATTCCAAAGATCGACATCCTGTTACCCTAATCTGACTGAAAATGTGAAAGACTCAATGCGCCCAAGGGATTTTAAATTTCAAACGTGTGGAAACAAAAACTGCAAAACTTGCCCCACTTGCGGAACCTTCTCAAATCAACAGTGATAAGAATTCACATATTTTTTGTAAAGTTTACAGATGCATATACATGCTTCGTTGTTCAGTATGCCAGATGGCATATGTGGGACAGACTAGTACACCTATACATCTAAGAATAAATGTACATCGCAATAACATCAAACATTATGATAAAGATCGAAATTCAGAAAATCAATTTGAGTATGAACACTTCTACAAACATGAATTTGATTCAGTAATTATTTCAATTTTGGATATAATTCCTAATTCCTCAAACAGAATTTACTATGAAAACAAACTAATTTTAAAACACAATACAGCATTTCCTTTTGGATTAAATCAAATAGTTAATGGTCACAATATAGTAAAAAATGATTTATTCAATGCTTCCATTCTAACTCCAACAGTATATTCTTTGATGCAAACTCATTCACACAAAACTACACGCGCACAGAGGGGTATACACAAAAACAAGCACTCCCTCAACTTGGACTTCACATCTCAAATAAATCATCAATGCGCACTTTTTGAATCAAACTATAATTGGAAACACATTAGAAACTGGGTTTTCTCCATCAAAAAGCCACATTTAAATAAACTTTTTAATTCACTCTTAAATCTCAATAATAAAAAGCACTTCGGACACCTAGTTTTTGACCTATTACTAACAAGAGCAAGACTTCTAGGAGTACAACTCACACATTCACACAAAAAAGAAAAAACCAACCAATCTTATTGCGTTATTAATTACACAAATCATATATTTAATTATTTCAACTTCACACAAATTTTTAAAAATTTCCAATCCTTTTTTCCTATTAAAAATGTTAGCATAGTAAAAGCATATAAATATCCAGTACCTTTAGGACGTAAAATATATAACTATAATCATTTATCAAAACAATTGAATAATTCTGTATCTTGTTCGTGCAATGAAACCTACTATCTTCCCTTTATTGACCCACAACATGGACACATAATCACCGGAAATCTTGATTTAATACAGGAACCTCATCTCAAACAATTTCTAAGCTACGGATCCAAATACAGAATACCTCTTCTTTATAATAAAAAGAAAATAATACAAGCTTTTGACATAGATCTAGACAAATATATATTTAAAATGTCAGGTAAATCCCACTGTCCATTTGAAGCCTTCAAGAGCTGGAAAGTACAAATAACTAGCCATGTAAAACATTTGATCCAACACTTTCCCATTCCAATATATAAGCATAATTACCAAGAAATCGTTAAAGAAATCAAGTCACTTCAAGACAAATTTATAATCACATATGTTGACAAGGCATCCAGTAATTATGCGTTTATCTGCAAAAAATTTTATTTGGACGAGCTTAAATTGCAACTCAGTACCACTCTTTCTTTAACTCCTTTATACACTCATATCAATGTTATAAATAAACAAATAATAGCTTACTACAAACTTCTTAAACAAAAATACAATCTCAATTTTCCTTACTTGGTACTCATACCTAAATTCCATAAAACACCTATTTCATTTAGAACAGTCACTATAGGATTTAATTCATATACCAATGCAGCTGACAAACAACTTCTAATCATACTCAATCAAATTTATGATTATTTTACTGTACAAAAAACACATATAATCAAAAATAGTATAGAACTAATTAATAAAATAAAACTAATCCCTTACATACATGATGTAAAAACTTTTGATTTCAAAGACCTATTTAATAATATAGACATTAATGATTTATATAAAGTCATACTACTTTTATATGAACAATTCACTCAAGCAAAAAACATATCATTTCCAAAATTAAAAACTTTATTAAAATTCATTTTGTTCAAACAGTATATAGTTCAAGGAAAATGCATATACAAATTAAATAAAGGAATCCCACAGGGAGGTAAATCATCCACCATACTGGCCAACCTTTATCTACATTTTTACGAAAATCAGAACCTTTTCAACAGTCATATAATGTACAGATATATTGATGATCTTTTTATTATTGGAATTACTAATGAGGCCAATGAATTAAATTTTGATTTCTATCCACCTAATCTACAACTCATTGAAAATGTATATACATCCAACTGGATCAATTTTCTAGACGTTAGTTTAACAATTAAAAATGCAAATACAATACAATTTAAAATCTATGACAAAACAGAAACTAATAACTTCAAAGTAAATAAACTTCAACATTTCTCTTCCAATCTTTCCAAATCTGTATATAGAAATATTATTAATAACCAGTTATTAAGAATCAAAATGTTAAGCACACCTTGTTATTACAAAGAACATCTTCATAAATTCATCAACACCGTCATCAAAAATAACTACCCGCCCAATCTTATTTTTTCTTTTATTAAAACACATTTTAAATTTAAATTCAAAAACTTGCAACAATTACAGCAACATATTGACAGATCATACTCTAGCATTTTTAAATAATTCATAAACTCCATGTCTTCTTCTAACAGTTAAACTATTCGTATAATTCCCTTTAACCTGCTTTGAGAAAACTGCTTAGTCAGTAACACAAAATTCACTGTAACCTGTTCTGAGATGATTGGTAATACACATGCTTTTCCAGAAGTACCACAGTACTAGGGGTAGATATATTTTCATTTTATTTTCATTATATTCTTTTGATATTACTTTATAATACTTTGCATCCTCATTTCAATAATTAGCCACAAGCTGGTGTAACAGAATATTTTATATTCATGTTTGATTTTTCTGGGTATTTGATCCACTTTGTCTTTTCTTCTACGTCGGGCCATTTACATTATTTCTGTAATACATTGTACAGTTGTGTAAACAGAAACGTAGAATCAGCATTAATGAAACATGTATGGCCCTTGATAACGTACATGGTTTCAGAAATGGCAACACTGGTCTCTTCATTCAGGGTCCCGATTTCGACTCGTTTGTACATATGCTGCTCATTTTCCAGGTATTCATGTTTTCTTTTTTATTTCTCCTTTATGTATGTCGTCCAAGTAGAAATAGTTTATAGATATAATATAGTTTAGTTTATAGATATAGATATAATTTTACGAAGTGAACATTTCCATTTCTTAGGCTTAGCCCTTTTTCCACGTGTATAGCGATATAGCTTGATTTTTCTTCTCTTTATTCGTTTCCATACCATTGAATTTTGTTGATTTTCTATAATTTGATAACTCGTGTTTTGTATTTTTTTTTTCATTTGATTGATGATTTGCTGTTTTAATATTTTATTCTGTGAGTGTTTTAGAAAGTTAGGTTTATCGTGTTGCAGCTTCTTACTTTTCATTCATTGGATTTTCAAACTACTATTATTATATATATATATTGTTTTATTATTTGTAATATCAATTTTAATATTTTATTAATTATTTATTATATATTGCATTAATAAACGTTCCATGGGGTAGCAGTAATACATATAATTATGGGATAAGTCTCTCTGGAACACTAAATAAAAATAGGTAAACGCTATCACACGCAAATCTTGCATTTCTTTCGCATTATGCCAGAGATTTGGGGTTTCGCCCATTATTAGTATTGTATTCTTGGCATTTCATGATTCAAACCGTTTGTTATGGCATTTATGGATGTGACTTGCATAAAGTGGAAAGCAGGCATTTATAAGTCTGAAGTTCGAACATAAGAAAGGAATCTTCTGCTTAGTAGTGTATAAGTGATGTATTAAAATTTGTTTAAACTATTATCTAAATGAATCTGCAAAATAAATACTTCGAAGGGGGCTCTTTTTTGCCTTCGAAACTGTTTAATAATTCAAAGTTGTATGATGGTAAATTAATTTGCAGACATAATTTATATATTATAATGCATATTTAGTATTTATTTTGCAATTATCAAACTCGTATGTTGTTAAATTATTTTTTCAGATATAAGTTATATATTATAATGCAAATTTAGCATTTAATTTACAGTTAGCAAATTCTTATGTTGTTAAATTAATTTGCAAATAAAAGTTATATATTATAATGTAGATTTAGCATTTAATTAGCAGATACCAAACTCGTATGTTGTTAAATAAATTTGCAGATATAAGTTATGTATTATAATGCAGATTTAGTATTTAATTTACAGATATCAAACGTGTATGTTTAAAACGAGAATTTCAAAGAAATTTATTAACACTATAATATTTACAAATATGTAATATATACAATTATAATTATTCGTTTTATTCTTGAAAGTATATTATAGATGTTTGAACATCATCTATCCTTTCCTTGTAATAAGATTTTTTTATGCGTTTCAAAATTTTCAGTTTTCCATTTAAATACATAGGGAATCCTTAAAAGAAGCATTTCGTTTACGTTAATTTCAATATTTTATTCATTATGCAATTATTTTTTTTACAATTCTATTTATTCAAATAATTACAAAACGTGAGATTAATTAACTTTCCAAATTATTTTCTTATTGAACGTTTAAGAAATACATGGTAATTATTTTACATAAAAAATTCGTTTTACGTAATTGAGCTCTGTAAGAATGAAATAAATAATTTACAAGAATAAAATAAAATGTACTAATTTAAAAGGAATATAAATTACTGTAGGAACAAAAATCACATATATTACCTTGCTCTTTAAATCGCATTATTTATTTTAAATCACCTATTTAAAATAAATCTTGTAGATAGCTGTGGTTACTGCAATTAGCTTATTTTTTTATTCTTGCTATAAAAATGCTTTATTTTCGGGTACAAAATTCAAATAAGTGGGTTATCTACTTTGAGCAAACTACAAACATCGTTTTCTAGCTCCGTTAATTTATCTATTATTGTCTATCTACTGTTTGTCTATTGCCTGTATATTGTCTTTCTATTGTTTATAATCTAAAACATGGTACTTATTTTATATATTTAAGAAACAAAGAAAATGATACATAAATATTATAAATTACAAAAGGAAATAAGTTGCTTAACAGTAAATCTGTATGATATGTAGCGGAAAATATAAAGTTTAGACAGCAACGAAACTATGTTCTATACAATATTTCAGATCTCCGTACGGTACAGCTTAGCAAGATTTTAAATAAATATTCCAATTATATTATCAGTTATTGACATTTAAAATCAACAATCGGCCATTTTCTATTAATTTCTAAAATATTTTTCTTCGTTGCAGCTACAGACGAATTTTCTGTGTCGCGACCCAGACAGTTGTCGCTATAGTAAGTTGAGTTTAAAATGCAAAATTCTAACTTTGCGAATTTAAAAAATGCGTTCTAGTTTTTAATTGGCAATATATCAGCATTATGGGTATTGTAGAAAAACTGACAAAAATCTGAAGAAAACTCCTAAAGGTATCTAGTATTTATGTTTTAGAGTTTTGGATTATTGGTAATTTATTTTCATCGTGATTGATTTAATCATAGAATTATGTTGTTTTCTCTATGTGAGGAGTTCCTAAATTGACGTAATATATGTTTAAAAATGTTTATTCTCAGCTTCTAAATATGCTAGAGCTTAGTTTCAAAAACTACACTCTTTAGCTTGAGATAAAAAATATTGTGTATCCGGATTGCATGTACCCAGTACGCTTATTTAGCGCGTGTTTTGCACTCTAAGCAAGTTCTTTATTTTATGTTCTAAGTTTGCATCGTAAAATACTTGTTTAGTTTTCGAGAATTCGCTATATGTGTCTGTGCAATTTTTGTTATGTGTCTGTGCAATTTTTATTTAAGTTTTGCATCTTAAATTCCTGGTAAAATGCATTTGCATGTCTCGAGTTCCTTAGTAAATAAGTAAATTTAATTAAAGATTAGTATAACACATTATTTCATGTTCTCGATTATTGTACTCATAACTTTATATTATATATTTAAATAAATTGTAAATATATTTTAATTTGACCTGTTAAATATATTAACATGTTAATTCCATCATTATCCGAAAAATCTGTGTTCACAATAGTGCATTTCAACTGAAAGTTCTGAAGTATATGAATATGAAACAATGCCATGGAAAGCCTGGCATGAATTCAAAACGCATCCATATCTCTATTCATGGTGTTTTACTTCGTTAGGATAGTATATTTTACACCATTATATTACATTAAAATGTTTACTATATATATTATAATTATGATAAAATATACATTATGATGACATAATATGAAATCCTGTGTACTTATTTTAATACATCCAAAACTTATGCATAGTGTAAATATAACCTAGATATTTTAAGGTTTTCAAGACTTTTCAATGTAGGGGGGAAGTATCTTGCCTCCTCGTTGTGTACCCTGGATAAGCTTGTTCATAACAAAACGAGATACACATGATGTCAAAGCATCAAGTGGAGATGGCAAACAGCCCTTTTCAGGAATCTAGGAAGGTTTTAATAAAATTGGAAAAAAGGACAGCCCTTCTTGCCCGATGTGAGTCTAATGCATAATTATGAAGACCGATCATCTAAAATACTGTGAAGAGTTATCTGTTATTGCTGGGACTACCTTTACCACCAAATGGGATAAAAAATACTCGTGTGTCTACTGGATAACAAGAAGAGAAATGGATGCCTGTACGTCTTCTAGCATAGGATAAAATATATTTTTCGATTGAGAAAGTGCATTAATATTTTAAAATGTTTTTTATCTACAAGTTGAAGACTTTGTATGGAGGAGCATTTGTACAGATAGATGCCCTTGCATAGAACCATTTGTAGAAAACCAAATCTAAGAACCGTCCATAGTACCATGCATTGTTACTTACTGTCATTTGTTTTGAACTGTTCAGAGTCATTTTACGGAACACTTACAATAGTAATATGTTGGCTTGGAAAAAACTATTACGAAATCGTATACTTATTTTCATTTAATTTTAAATATGCAGAACCCAATTACCTTAGAATAAATACAATACTTGACTTTGTATAATCTATATAATATGCTCTGAATCGACCGAGTGAGTGAGTGAAGGAAAAATATTTCAAAATTATCGAGTAATTTCACTGTAGCTGGAGTCTTGATTTTGAAACCAGTTTATCTGTCTCATTTTCGAGACCAGAGGAAAATGTAAAATCTCAAGTATTAAAAATTAGGGGGATGGTGCAAAGGAATAATAAAAAAAATCAAATTCACTTTGCTCAATTATCTATCTCTTCACATTAAAATCTTGATTTTGCCGTCTCAGGTTTCAAGTCAAAGAAAACATCTAATATTTCACAAATTCGAATTAGGAGTGACGATACAAAAGGAATAATTAAAATCAATTTTCAAAACGACTGAATGTTTTCACTCGAACCACAATCTCGGTTTCGGTCTGATCCGATCCGTTTCAGCGTCCAGATCAACGAAAAAAAATGAATAATCGTATTAGGTGTTGTTGTTGAGACCCAGACCGTCCGACCTTCCAGAAAGGTGTAAGGTAACCATTTGGAGGGCCGGGAAGTGCTACCAATTTAGACCGGAACCCTGTGGGGGAGGCATCTACAGGGACCGCACCCTCCTTCCCCTACCACCAACCTCTCGGAAGGACTTACGGACCCACATGTTTAACGTGATCGTACTCCGCATGAACACGATGGCAGTTGTGGCAGCGTGCAAATCCAGCTCGCAAACCACCGGGCTACCGCGCCCGAAATGTGCCAACAGCACGCGGTGTACCCAGGTGGTCATCCACCCAAGTACTAGCCGCGCCCGATGCTGTTTGATTTCAGTGATCTAACGAGAACCGGTGTTTCCAGCACGGTAGGGCCGTTGGCCTTAGTCGTATTAGGTGTTGAAGACCCAGACCGTCCGGCTCGTCAACAAGGACTTGAGCAACCATTTGGACGGCCGATTAGGTGTGACGATGTAGAGGGATTTTCAGATACATACACCCCTTTCCCTATCAAAATTAGTAAATCCTCAATCTGATATATTTTTGTAGCCAATAATTGAAACTGTCTATCAATAACTTTCATTAGGTATATATGTATTGCATTCAGTGACTACTAACATCCAAAACGCGCAAAGTGTGGCTAAAAAGGCTATATTTTTAAAACTGTAGAATAAAATTACTTAAAATAAATGCAGAAGCCTTTGTATAATACTACAGAAAGTAACTTAAATTGAGTGTGAAAAAAAAAGAAAAGAAAATGTTGAAATAACGATAATGGACACACCTTTAATTTGGTACTCGTTAAAGGTTTGCAGTCTTTTATCTAACTTAAGACATATTCATCTTCCGTGTTCATCAGCTGAGAAAAATGCAGTGGTCCAGTCTTGAGCATAGCATGAAATTAAAATGTGTATATATACTAAGAGTGGCGACACGTCACGATTTCAAATACGAATACTAATTTGAATTGCATTTAAACACGGTGGCATCGTTTCTAATTGTATTGCCACTGAGGATGAACATGTAAGATGTTCGAAAGCACTTTGGCTATTGTTTTTACGTCTGTAGGACGATTTTAAAATAAAATGAATATTGGATCTGTGAGATTTGGCATTTATTAGTAATTAGTATTAAAATGTGTATGTTTATATCACTAAAACTGGAAAGTTTAAAAACATTAAACTGGAAATTTTAGGCGTTAGCAGTAGCTGTTTTCTTAAAATGATGTTGTGATAGAGGTTAAATTATATACACATTTTAAGTGTTGGTGTTCTAAGAAATGTATAGTAATTGTCTGTATGACACATAAAAATATGTGGTTTTCTCACACTCTTTATCAGTTTTATCTCTTATTGAATGAGTGCTCAGTGTAAGGATGTTGCTTTCCCACACTTAATACCAGTTTTACCTATCAATGGACAAAAGTGTAAGAACGAACTTATTCCGCACTTACGTAGTTTTCTCTATAAACTACGAAGAACATCGATGAAACAAGAGTTAAATATAGAGTGATATTAAATGTGGATTTCACTGAAATAATCCATCATTGTTTTATCACTCTATGTGCTTGCTATCTTTTAACATAAAAAAAATTCTAAATATTCTCTTAGAAAGGAGTGGCAGGGTAGGGCAGCAGAAGCAAGGAAAGAAAACAATCTTGGACTTTCAAAGCAATACTTTTTATGACTGAATTTAAGACTCGTGAGGGGACTATGATGCCCGAACTATTCGCACTCGTATTTACCCCAAAGACAGAGAAGATATCAGCACGGGCTTGTCAGAAAAATCTTGCTTCGAAAGAAGTAATGGACATCAAGCAACCTGATCAATCGACGACCAGGAGACAGGGAGTTAAAAAACACGGACTCAAACATGGGTCAGCCAAGGTATATTCTTTTCCATGCTTATTCCTTGCTGAAATTTTGAGCTGTGCAGAATGTGAAAACGTCTGTGATGAAAAAATAGTTATGTACCAGCTAAGCTATTCTACGACTCTCGTCAGTGGTGGGGATGGTGTTCTCTCAAAAAACTGATTCTGCAAAGTTCTTTATGGTGAGCTACCACCTATCATCCTTTTACACATGGCCAGACATTCGCTCGAAACGGACATAATTTTTTGTAAAATGTAAAATTATGTTAATGTAATTAGGAATGAGATTAAAAACAGTAAAATTTTAATTTGGACTCATAATATGAATGCAAATGGTATCCCTTGTAAACATAAGTGTAAATAAATATGTTTATTCAAGAAAAAAAAAGTAGGACCAAAATTTATTGATCTCTTGTTTAATGTCTTATGTATTCCCTTACAGCAGCCAGCAGATAAATGGGGATTTAATGCCACAGTGTTCGTGAATAAATAATTAAAAATATTAAAATATTAAATGCTTTATTTCTATATTGCTGATGTAAAATATAAGTGGCAAAATATTTTATTTTATATATTTTGGGCGTCAAAGGTCTGTCATCAGAAGATATCGGGAACAGATTCCTTAAATAAGAAAACACACCCAAACACCCAAAATTTACATAATCCAATGCAAAACTCAATAGTAATATTCACATGTTTGTGTGGGATAGAATATTTATTTACGTAATAGGGTTCTTTCTGATGTCCTCTAGTCATTGTACGACGTTTAAAGCTCAACTGTACTAAATTCTTACGATTTATATTTTACGTCCAAAATGTTGAAATAAAACCGCTTAATTATTTTACGAAATGCAGCTTTTCCTGTACAAAATTAAATCTATATATCGAGAATGTCTAACGGTTATTTGTCGCCCAAGATGTTTAAAAGAAAGTAGATCTACTATTAATTTTGTAATCAGAAGTATATTTATATTGTTACTGCTTCTCTCGATATAAAACACTTGCGATATATCACTGGCTCATGTTAAAATCTTTTAAACGATACCTTTGATTTTAAGCGAAAATTACATGAAAATATTATTTTTTAAATATTTCAAACCATTTAATTATCAGTAACGCATTTAATTATTCTGTGATTCTATTCTGATATAAATAAATAGTCATCACACTCAGTCACGCAGCATTAAAAAAAGAAAATGATTGTTTTGTCTGAAAAGATGCTGAAAACGAACATACTTTTAAGTAGCCTCCAGCTGTTTTTTAACAAGTTTTTTAATAGAATGTCTGTTATGATAAAATAAAACATAATATCTTAAGAATGTAATTAACGGATAGTTAAAAACATATCAAACTAAAGATAATTGTTTTCAAAATAAGGAGATACATTGAAGAAAAAAATGAAATTAGAAAATAAGAAAAAGATTGCAAGAAAATATAACGTTTGCAAGAATTTATAAACAGTGGAGGGAAAAATGATAATTCTTTCATTTTCGTGGTTTCTGTTTTATATGAGTTGAAGTTGCCATCAACAGCAGGTGTAAAATAATTAAGAAACCCACTTTCTTTTTATGCGAAATGTTTTCAAATGCAATAGAGATTTGTAATTATTTTTTTTAGAAAAATTTTCTTTTTAACATTTTAGTATAAGGAGCATTATGAAATATGTTTTTCATGAAAACGCGTAGAAAGTTTCTCGTAAGTTAAAGTAAGGTAATAAAAAAAGCTTGTATGAGATCTTTTTAAATGTAAATATACCAGCTTTTACGAGCATCAAAAGAATAGAAATATAATGTCATAGTTATAGTCACAGAAAGAAAATTAAAATCAGCTTATTCTCTAACTCATTGATATTAAGTTTTTTGAATAGTTGTCTCAGTTGTGATTAACCTATCCATAGTATCACGGAAAAATTGATTTTTACAACATTTAATATTCTTTGGGTTATTGCATACTCATGTTTGGATCGCTGCTTTTATTAATTTGACATCGAGCCAATCAGTCATAACTTATCGAGGGCACAGAAATCATAAGATACTGGACAATATATAAATAACATACGGACTAGTTGCCATCACTGTGAGTTACTGTATTTCCAACTGATGACAATAGAATTTAGTATATTTAGTTTAGTGAAGATAGATTTTAGACTTTAGCCATTCTATCATGAGTTAGTTATCGCCTCTAAAACATTTTGGAAGGAAATATATATAACGGCTTCGTATGGGGTGTTTTTATATGGTTCTCTCTTCGTATGGAATCTACATCGATGTCTGAATTGACATCGATGTATTTCATCGATTTATTGCATCGACATCGATGCAGATATCAATGTGTGGCATTGCCATCGATGCAGATATCAATGTATGACATTGAAATCGATGCACATAAATAACTATAGATAGTAGGAGAAGATATTTCAGCTGGTAAGCGCACTTTTAGTGAGGTAAATCTTCCCCATGTTCATCTGTTTCAAAGTGTCATCGTCCGGCAGTTCGTGCTTATGAAAGATAACGTTATTGAATGGTAGCTGTTGATGAGATGATGGAAAGTGAACGCAATCAGTTGATGAATTGATCAGAAAGTTTTCAGATCTAAATACTACGAAATACGTGTGAGATGCTCAGAAGAGAAGCTTTATGACAAGGCCATGCTCACTGAAGACTATTCAACAGTAGGAATCAATACAGATTCAACCATTCAGATTGAAGAATAAACGACGTTACATAAGACATTATGGATAACCTTATGTGAAATATGGCAAGACATCGCAAATTACGCATTCGTGTTATACCTGATCATATCGCTGGTCCGGAAGAAAAACGCCACAAGTCAAAAAATACAGTTTTTATGTTATTGACATCATACTCCATAAACAAAATCTTATATTCGCGTTAAAAACGACATAAGCCTAGTTCAAGTTGAAATCGGCGGTGTGTTGTTTTTTACAAGCAAGGAGGTGTTCCCCATGTTGTCAACGATATCGTCATAACTCAGCTGCGTTCCATCCTACACAAAAATAGGGCTTTCAAAATTACCAATATTTTGGTAAATCGCAGTTACTTCGGAGAATTCATGTGGAGGACTTGAAGAAATTTTTATCTTGTGAGAGGGCTACAGCCTCTAATGGCTAGAGCCTCTGAATGGCTATAGCCTCTACTAAAAAAATTGAGATTTTGGCTTTTTCTTCCGTACCAGCAATATATGTCCTACTGAGGACAGCCTGTTCGTACCGTCTTTAGCAATGATACATCTGTATCATGTTAACCACTACTAGGCAGAGATTATGAAGAAAGTCGCACTTTTGTATTTGCGTGTTCATATTAAAGTATACGTCATCATTTTAATAGATAATGAAGTTCTATGGCATGGAGTTCATATATCCAGATCGCACCTATATGACGTTAAAGGTAAAAATATAAGCCGTTCTTAAAATTTGAACGAAACATTTAGTAACTGTGCCCGAGCATGCTTAGCTTTAGTGATTTTACGGAACACTGGTCTTCTAAATAACTAAAATTATAAAATCAAACATCGTGTATGAATTGCAAAGATATATCTTTAAGAAAATTTTAGTATATAAAATAAAATAAAACAAAATTTTTGCAAAATGAACAAAATTGCTTTGTGCATCTCATAGCACACAAAAAATCTATATTATATTTATATGTCCTGACTCAGAACATATGAAACCAGCTTGAAATTCTAAAATTATAATAAACCAAGCAAATGCTCTTTTAAAATTCATTTCATTTGGAGGGATTTTATTTCATGCATATACAGTTACTATTTATAATTAATATCGTAATACGAGCGCAGCTTTGCTAACAAGCAAAACTTTTACAAGGACATTTTCTTTGTATACTCACTCATTTTTACATCTACATTTAGTAAAAGAATCGCTGTAGGAGAAACTCATTAGCGAATAAATATTTTATATAAAATAATTCTTGAAAAATATTTTATCAGACTTTAAAAATATTTCTGATGAGAAACATCTTGGGGCGCAGGTTAGAGTAACTCTTAAAATAATTGTGATTTAGATAAAATGCAAATATGTAACGGAAATGGCATCATATTATAACAAATACGTAACAGAAAATCATTGTTAGAATATGAGGATCTGAATTGTTAGCCTTGTTGACAAATTCATATTCGTTGGAAACGAACGAATATCGGAAATTTGGCAAATTTTGGCGAGTCCTAGAAACTTCTCAAATTTTCTAGATTGTCCAAGAGCTTCATGAGGAAAATGCTTTTTCCAGAACTTTCGATGATCGCTGTGATTGTATTGTAAATCGGTTCCCATAGAGTGCGAAAAGCGAGTAAAGTTAGATGTATTTAACCGTCTTAAGCATATTGGTTAATAATGTATTGAAACTACCTTTGGGTATATAAGCCAGTGTATACTTGCTGGTTTTATTCAACGGTAAAAACTGGCTAAGAAGTTTCGAAGAACTTTCTTTTATTATAAAAATGGTGAAAGCTGAGACACACTATAAGAACACAGCACGCTCAATACTTTACTTATCCTCAGTGTCCTCATTTTTTTTTCCGAATCAATGTGTGATCAAAACAATGATAACCCGGCAATAACCCACCATTGTTTCTTTGCACAAGTTCCTTAACATAATTACAAAATCAAAGCACTACACATTAAAATCCACATTTCAACCTTTAAAATAAATTATCATTTATTTACACCTCTATAGTATTATAATTAAAATTGCGTGGATTTTAACAAACGCATAATAAAGAGAAAAGTACCGTGTGAGACCAGGTCTTTTGAATCTTATTCCGAAGATCAAAAACCGGCCTAACATACATGAAGACTGGCACATACATCTGTATTTCGGGTCGATTGCTCAGCATGACTGTCACCTGTTGCTATTATTTTTCTGACATTTAAAGTCAGACTTGATATTTTTATATAACATTGTCAATACTCAACTGAATAACGACTCTTCTCCGAATAACACTGCTTGAAATTACGACTATCTCTCCTTAAAGCTTGAATTATTATTCACGACTCTCTTTCTTCGTTATTTTTTCATAAAAATTCAATTATATCCTTTGACTTTTCTCCTTGCAACAGCATCATTTTGCCTGGGGCTCAGATACGCCATTCTTGCTCTCATTGAATGTTGCATTATTGGCTCTTTCAGTTTCCAATGACACTTGGTTTAAGTCTTGGCCTATGGAGAGTTTCCCCAATCACACCTGCACTTTGTGTAACGTGTATTTATTGGTGTCATGACTTTCCGGACAAAGACTATCATAAAACGACGACTAAAAGCCTGCACTTTGTTTCGTCGTAAACATCAATAACTGCATAAGGTGCTCCTGGTCTCACACAGCTCATGATAGAAAAAAACCATGTTTATTAAATGAGTATGTATTGTTGCCTATTATTATCATTTTTTTTATTCAGTAAACAATAGTGGCAGTTGTATTTTACCATTCTTAATACCATTGTCAATTTCCCATTGGTCGGTATATTGCCTAGTTCGCTTTGGAGTATGACATTACATTAAAATTGTTTTATTAATCTGTGAATAAAAAAATCTTATATGGGCAGCACATGACTTTCGCTACAGTTTCAAATTCATTTCTCTTTATTTCTTTAATAATTAACTAAATTGAGTTTAATTGCACAAAAATACACGTATAATTATTTGAATTTACACTGAATTTACACTTTTATGTCAATTTTCGTTTTCATTTAGTAACTGGACGCATTTACGAAGGTGGCGTAGTAAAGATGCGAAAAAACCAAAATATCTTTAGAACCGTTAATCTTTCGTAACAAAAGGTACCTTTTTACGAATCATACCAAAATCTAATTTGTACCACAGTAAATCACAAGGGACTTATCTACCAAATTTTGTGAAATTTGGTCCATTAATTTTTTAATTAGAGTGGATAGATACAGTGAAGGGAGAGAGAGGGAGGGGGCGCATGCAAACACAAACGTCACTCTAAAATAGTTTCGTATTGTAGAGATCACAAAACGTGTAGATCCTTAGAAAACTTGTGTTTGATTTTGGACATAATTTCAACACTTATATACAACTTTTATACATTACCATGTATTCTAGGGAAAGTAAAAACAGTCGCTTAAGTCGAACGTATTTCACATGTGAAGAAATGTTTCAGTAGCAACAACATAAAATGTTGGTAAAAAATTTACCGACAAACTATTTTAACTTACTTTCCTTTTCATTGTGACATAATACCCCTACCTTTCCTTTATTAAAAATAAATTAGTGTTATTTTAAAAATTTCAAAATTTAGAATTACCTTTTAAAACCTTTTTAAAAGGAAATGCACTTTTAATTGCGATGTCAAATTTTAATTTTCTTTTTCTATTTCATATTTTTCTTGCTTTCTGGATTGAATTGTTTAGCAAATTTATCTCTTGTACTAAGCATTTTCAATTAATTTTGTTCTTCTTGCAACAAAAGATCTTTGCCATTTAATTTATTAAGACAATTAAAAAGTACGAAACTAATTAATTTTCTGAGTTACTGAAAAAGTATCAATAGAATTAACTTCAATCTTAGATTTCTACTGAATAAAAACTATGGGACGAATTCAGAAAATATAGTTTATTGATTTTCTGATTCTTGGATTAGCGAAGGCTGAGATTGCTGCATCGAAAAAAAATATGATGTGGGCAACACATGATTTTCCTTATATAATGCAATGCATTTACTACTTTTAGAGTTAAAAAAATGTTATTCTTATAGTAGATACTTATATTATTTCCAAGATATTGAATTTTCCTCAATTAGTCGTTATTTTCATTGATTTAGCGTTATTTTTATCAATTTAGCGATATTTTTGTTAATTTGGCAATAATTAAAAATGTCGCCAGAGTTGGCGCCATTCCGCCAAATTCTTCGCCAAAATCTCGCCAAGCGTTATGGACGGAGAGATAAGTTATTCTTACAGCAGATAAATGAATATTGGCGTTCAAATACAAAAGTATTACTCAAAGTATCTTTTTTCATGATGGAACGAGCTAGATCCACGAGAATGTGTTCACCCAATTTATCGCATGGTATTACTCGTACATATGAAAAATTAATATGTTTCTCAATAGGAAATATTTTTTTTATTTTATACGACTTTTTAATAATTTTTTTGAAAAATGTGCAATACCTCGGGAACGGTTCATGTTAGCGTTCTAAAATTTATGTCAATCGTTTTCTAATGAAAAATTACATAAGAAATGTCTATTTGCGTAACTTTATTAGCGTTTCTGATTTTTTGACGATTTTTTCAAAATTTCACTCGAAAATTTAGTGCAGTTCTGAACATTCGATTGCGTATAAAAACAATGGGCTTCCAGTGTTTACGAATTGTGATTTTTGTACCAAATTTCGTTCGAATCGGTCCATTCGTTCGTCAGTTATAGTCTCCATACACACACTGACACACACACACACACACACACACACACACACACAAACATACACACACACACAGCCATCACTCCAAAAATGTTTGATTCGTGATCAGGGATGCTTGAAACGTGCTCTCTCGTCGAAAACTCGAACTCGAATTTGCGACCCCGTCACAATACTTTCCTTATATATTACGTATATAAGGAAAGTAAAAATCCTTAAAAGGAACAGAAACTTAAAAATTCAGAAAATAAATTTAACAATTAGAAAAATAAATTGCATTTACAATTTCCCAATGTTTTCATTTTCACTTCTTTGTATATTAAAATGTTAATTTTTTT
The DNA here is from genome assembly GCA_951213105.1 of Amaurobius ferox. NCBI lineage: Eukaryota > Metazoa > Arthropoda > Arachnida > Araneae > Amaurobiidae > Amaurobius > Amaurobius ferox. Next base: position 139,325,281 of record OX578134.1, read on the forward strand.
TCATTTGAAAGTTGGATTTCCGATAAATATTACTTAATAATCTTGAAAGAGAAAATCACAACATTCAAAGACATTCCTGTAGCATGTCAATATCAGCACAATCTTACATAATACTGTCTGAGTATATATGTAGTCTGCAGCGGTAAATTTAAGTGCCGTATGGCCGGAAAAATTGATGTACAGGTATTTCAGAACCCAGAATGGCGCAACTCAGCGATATATTACTTTCCTTATATACAATAATGTATAAGGGAAATATTGTGACGGGGTCGAAAATTCGAATTCGAGTTTTCGACGGGAGAGCAAGTTTCAAGCATACCTGATCACGAATCGAATATTTTTGAAGTGATGTCTGTGTGTGTGTCTGTGTGTGTGTGTGTGTGTGTGTGTGTGTGAGTGTGTGTGTGTGTGTGAATGTAGGTGTGTGTGTCAGTGAGTCTGTGGAGACGGTAACTAACGAACGAATGGCCCTATACCAACGAAATTTGGTACAAAAATTATAATCCATAAACACTAGAAGTCTATTGTCTTTGTCCCGAATTGAATGTTCAGAACCCCCCTAAATTTTCGAGTGAAATGTTGTAAAAATCGTCAAAAACTCAAAACTTGTAATAAAGTTACGTAAATAGACTTTTCTTATGTAATTAATTTTTTATTAGAAAACGATTGACATACATTTTAGAACGCTAACACGAACTGTTCTCAATATATTACACATTTTTCAAAAAAATTATCAAAAAATCATATAAAATAAAAAAAAGAATATTTTCTATTTAGAAACATGTTCACTTTTCATATGTAATACCATGCGATAAATTGGGTGACATCATTCTCGTGGATCTAACTCGTTCCATTCATGAAGAAAGATATTTTGAGAAATTATTTTGTATTTGAACGCCAATAGTCATTTATCTTTTGTAAGAACTACTTATTTCTCCGTCCATAATGCTTGGCGAGATTTTGGCGACGAATTTGGTGGAATGTCGGCAACTTGGCGACTTTTCAAATGTTGCTAAATTAACAAAAACTCGCCAAGTGGATTAAAATGACGCTAAGGCAATGAAAATGATGAAAATTCAATTTCTTGGAAAGAATATAAATATCTACTAAAAAAATAATCTATTTTTACTGTAAAAGTAGTACATTGCTTTATATAAGGAAAGTCATGTGCTGCCCACATCAGGATTCTATTTTTAAAACGAAAGCAGTTTTACTGGCAATCAATTTCGGAGGACCTATAAAATCTATGTTAATGCTTTTTGTTAAACATTTGACATTTTCAGGATGAGTTAAAGGTTAATAACATATGTCAAAGAGCACTAGTTCATGGCTCGCTTGATGGAAATTTATATTTTCTCAAGTAAAATTAATAAAGTGTTTAGATTTTTACCTCATCTTTTATCTAATTTTAAACCAAAAGCATTTGTACTGGCAATCTATTTCGGAGGATCTATAAAATATATTTTAATGTTTTTTGTTAAACACGTGATATTTTCAGGATGAGTAAAAGGTTAATAACACATGTCAAAGAGCACAGATAGAAGAAATTTTAAGGGTTTCACACAAGGGAAATGCTATTGATTTCCATAGACTGGACTCCTCTTTGAAAGAATATTACAATTAACAGAATTTTTAATTTTTAATTAACGCTGAACAGCAGGCGATTTCAAATGCAATTAATTTTAATTCCAATGCCGATTACAGAGATTGAATCTGACGTGCTGTGATTTTCTTCAATGTAAAATAATTTGTTTTCTTGAGTGTATATACACACAAGAAGACAAATTATTGTACTCTGTTGAAGAGTACAGTCAGTTACAATTTCGATGGCTTCATAGTATTAATTTTGATATGAATTTCAATGTCTAAATCCCCCTATAATTAGTCATTTAGGAGGAAGAATTCCGGGCGATCGCAGTTAATAGCTTTTAATCCAAACACCTTGTGATCAGATCGGGTGTGCTGTGTTTTCCTGGTTTACCAAGACTGTATAGAAAATATCGTTAATCCTACAGGACAATTTAATCTTCCAATTCAAATATCATTAAACCATCATTTTACTATTAAATTATTTTACAATTTCATGTTTTTGAACGAGTTTTGCAAAGAGTTTCACAAGTATGAAAGTGATTTTGTTGAGGAATATAACTATGAAGTCGTAACTAGTGTTATTAGATGTGTTATTTTTATTACCAGACTCTTAGTTAAATTTAAATGTATAAATTAGAATCGTCAGCACAAAAACTCGTTGGCTTAATGGTGTCATAAAAAGATATGACATTTTGTGCAATTCTAATTAACGCACATTGTTTTCGATAACCTGTTAAACTCTTTTTGAATTTAAATTTTAATGATGAATTGAATCTTGGATGCAAAATTGGATTTTACAGTTTATCTTTGATAAAGTCTTCTAAAGGCATTCGCCTGGCAAAAGAGCCATTTTCAAAATCACTTTCACACACACATTTCACATCTGCAGGATGTGCTCACAGCTGCAAACGAGAACAGTGGTCACCCCCCCCCCCCCACCCTTTAGCACGTGCAAGGATGTTTTTACATTGCTTAATCCGTAACGGTCAAAATTCCGTCGCAGTCACAAACTTTGTTTCCCACAGAAACCTGAAACTGAAATTCTGCGCCCTTCAAGTTAAAACGGACACTCATTTGAAGATAGACAATTTTTACTGTCAACTTCAGAAAATAATGGGGAGAAGTTAATCCCACATCAACAGTTCAGCTGGACAGAAATCGCAGATGGGCATGACGCTTCAAGAGGGAACTCAACACCATATCCCCTTTGATTTTACCATTATAGTAGGCCACGTCCAATAAGAAGTTTTGCAAGTGTAGGAGAGGTCAATTACGAATATTCCTGCAAGAGCGCCATTTTCTAGCGCAGCAAAATTAATTAAAAAAAATAGAGTGAGAGTCGTGAGGGTTCTGCGGCGAAGGTGGCGGTCGAGGACCGACCACTTCGCTCGCTATGCTTTTTGAATAAAATGTTACTAAATAGTGGTCTATCAGACCTCCGTCTCATGGCTATAACATAGAGCCCAAATTTTTAAGGACATAAGTCCACAGATTTTATTGAGTGCAGATATGGGTATCTCAACTCACCAATTGATGGTGGCATGCATTATTATCAGCTGCTAAACCTTGAGTGTGGCTATGTTATGGAATGTCTCTCGGAATATTAGTCTGTAGAATGTCGGATATGTGATCGAAGGGACAGGGCTTAGAGCCGTAGACGCACTGAAGCACGGTATAGTGCCTGGTCCACAGAGACTCATTATGTTTTGATTTGTTAATAATTGGCAGAAGGCTATAGTGGATGTATCAACTCACACATGAACTACTTATTTGCACCATGCTGGGACTTATGACTTATTAGGAAGTGAAAGTATATGAATGCAGCCCTATTAGGATGACGCCCTTGGCGGCCTATATAATCTCTCCCTACACACAAGAAAAAAGAAATTTTAGTTGTTGACGAATAATTTGACCTCGACCCAAACAAGCCCAGATCTTGAACTCAACTACATCATGTATGTAAGTTTTATGCACATTTATTTAATTCATAGATACAATATCACCTGGTTTTATCTATGTAAATTTCAAAATGTTTGAAAGTCCTTAAACATACACTTGGTGATGCTAAGTATTACTCTTGAGAAACAAAAGGCAGAATTAATGATAACACTCTGCTAAGAATTATGTATGAAATTAAAGTAAGCCTTCTGGCCATCCCGGATAAATATGGAAAGAATATATATATATATAACTATTATGATTTATTATAGAATAATTTAAATGAGAACTTAAAAGAATATCTTTGTTAAGATTGAGACATCAAAAAATATGGATCACGATAACAATACTTTGGCTCAACCTTATAAGAATGATGAATATATTGTCACTGCTCTTGCGTACAAATAAATATCTATATATATACTAATAAATGATAATTTTAGATCCACATCTGCCTCTTATTTTGACTCTAAGTTTTTGAAATTCATTAATAATAATATGATGTTTTTCAGGTATCTTGGAGGATAGGTTTGATTTTAAAATGCTAGCTACTTGTGATCCTATAAATTAAGTAATAGACCAATATTAATCATATATTAATGAAGTATGCAATCCTTAGTAATTAAAATATAGTTATACGTGGTCCATATACTTCTTTATATTGTGTCAGGATAGATACGGCCTTTAAATCCTGATACATGGTTATGTCGTCTGTTTCCGATTCCAGATGATGTGGACACGAGTCCGTGGACTTGTTTGGTATCTGTACGTTTCCTGATCAGTTTCTCCAGTAAGTTTAAATGTAATAATTATGATTTTCGATATGTAAAGTGACTAGCTCAGTTTTCTTGCTGTATGTTTGCAGTTCGAGTCCATTGAATCCTTATGGTATCTGTACTTTTCCTGAACATTGTCTTCAATAAGACTAAATATACACATTATGATCATCGGTATGTGATCTGGCTAACTCAGTGGCCATGCTGCGAGTTTTCATTTACAGAGACTGTGTGTCCATTGAATCCTTTTGGTATCCCTACATTTTCTGAACATACTCTTTGTTGAATTTAAATACATTAATTGCAATCAAGTTCTGTGATTTGGATGATACAGTGGTCATGTTTGTCTGTTTCTTATTTCAAATGCTGTATGATCGAATCCTTTTATGAATTAAGAGAAATGCTCAATTATCATCTGATTCGAACTAAAATTAACATTTTATCATGTCTGTTTCCATAATCTAAAAAACGCGGTTAAAATTGTCGGGGATAGAATATTAGACAAAAACGTTCGGTTCACTCTGCTACGTCAGAACATTAAAGCGACAATCGCGAAAGCACTGCACCTGTGGTGAGGATAGAACTCGCAATCTGAGACCTGCGTGCTCGCTGCCAAACACTTTAACCACTAGACCGTATGTACCGCGTGACGTATTGAAAATTAGAACTATTTAAGTTTCCTTTAAGAAGAAATAAAAACAAAATTGCCAAGAAGTCCTTGAAAGCCATATTTTTGTTTAGAATTATATAAAGAGGAGAAATTCAGATGTTATATTCAATTTTCATTTCATTTGTTATAATAGAAAAATGCAAATATTACATCAGGCTTTAACCTCTTACGTATAAAATTCTAAATTGAAATGTAGCATTCAAGGACTTCCTGACTCGTTGTTTTCCTTTTTTAAGGATGGCAAATAACTGCACGAGAAATGTTCAATTATCATCTGATTCGAACTAAAACTATCATTTTATCATGTCTGTTTAAATAATATAAAAAAAACGCAGCTGCGGGGGACAGAAAATTAGACTAAAACATTCTCTTCACACTGTTAATGCAGAACTTTATATCTACAATCGTGAAAGCACTGAACTTGTGGTGAGGCCAGAACTCGAAATCAAGAGACCTGCGTGCTCGTTACCAAACTCTTTAACCACTAGACCGTAAGAACCGCGTGAAAGAATGAAAATTAGAACTATTTAGGTTTGTTTTATGAAAAAATGCAAAAAAAATTGCCACGAAGTCTTTAAAAGCCATATTTTAGTTTAGAATTACATAAAGAGGTCACAATCAGATGTTAAGTCCAATTTTCATTTCACTTGTTATAATAGAAAATAGCAAAGATTACCTCAGACTTTGACCTCTTACGTATGAAATTTTAAATTAAAATGTAGCATTCAAGAACTTCCTGATTCGTTATTTTCATTTTTTTAATGATGTCAGCACGAGAAATATTCAATTTTCATCTGATTCGAACTAAAACTAACATTTCATCATGTCTCTTTAAATATTCTTAAAAAAACACAGCTAAAATTGCCGGGGATACAAAACTAGACTCAAAGTTCGCTTCACGCTGTTACGGCAGAACTTTTAAACTACAAACGCGAAAGCACTGCGCCTGTGGTGAGGACAGATCTCGCAATCAAGAGACCTGCGCTCTCGTTGCCATACTCTTTAACCACCTACACCGTATGAACGGCGTGAAAGATTGAAAATTAAAACTATTTAAGTTTTCTTTAAGAAAAAAATAAAAATATAATAATCTTCCAATTTAAATATCATTAAACAATCCTGTTACTATTAAATTATTTTACACTTTCATGTTCTTTCAACGAGTTTTGCAAAGGGTTTCACAAGTGTGAAAGTGATTTTTTGTTGGGGAATATAACTATGAAGTCGTAACTAGTGTAATTAGATGTGTTATTTTTATTACCAGACTATTAGTTAAATTTAAATGTATAAATTAGGATCGTCAGCACGTGAACTGTTTGGCTTAATGGTTATGCTGTTTGTTTCCGATTCCAGGTGCTGTGGGCTAGATCCCATTGAATCGTTTGGTATCTGTACTTTTTCTAATCAGTCTCTCCTGTAAGTTTAAATGTATTAATTAGGATCTTCGATATGTAAGCTGGCTAGCTCCGTTTTCTTGCTGTATGTTTGCAGTTCGGCTCCTTTGAATCGTTTTGGTATCTGTACTGTTCCTGATCATTGTCTTCGATAAGTCTGAATATACAAATTATGATAAACAATATGTGATCTTGCTAACTCAGTGGTCATGCTGCTTGTTTTCATTTCCAGAGACTGTGTGTCCATTGCATCCTTTTGGTATCCCAACTTTTTGAGAACATACTCTTTGTTGAATTTATATACATTAATTGCAATCTGCGTTCTGTGATTTGGATGGTTCATGTTCGTCTGCTTCTTATTTCAAATGCTTTGTGATCGAATCCTTTTGGTATCCCTACTTTTTCTGATCAGTCACTCCGTTATATTTAAATATATTATATAGGGCCTGTAGTATGTGAGTTAGCTGTCTCAGTGGTCATGTTGTCTGTTTCCTATTCCAGAGGCTGTGGGTTCGAGTCCATTGTATCCGACTTTTTTTATCAGTTTCTCCGTTAAGTTTAAATGTAATAATTAAGATCGCAAAAATGTGAGTTGGTTGGCTCAATGGTCATGTTGTCTGCTTCTTGTTTCCGATGTTGATTGTTCGAGTCTAATGGATCGTTTTGGTATCCGTACTTTTTCTGATCAGTCTCTTCATTAAGTTTAAATATATTAATTATAATCCTTGGAACGGGAGCTGGCTGGCTCAGTGGCCATGTTGTCAGCTTGTTGTTCAAGATGTTGTGGGTTTGAACCCAGATAATCCTTTTGGTATCTGTACTGTTTCTTATCATTTTCTCCGTTAAGTTTAAATATATTAATAAGGATCTTCAAAGTGTGAACTGGTTAGCTCAGTGGTCATGATGTCTGTTACCTACACCGGAGGACTTGGGTTCGAGTGCATGCATCTCCGTCGGCATGCTTCGGCTTTCCTCATCAACACATTTTGTTGTCAATCAGTTATAAAATTTTTGGACCGGAAATGACGTCACTTCCTGTACGTCATTCCCTGTACGTCACTTCCGTTTCCTTTAGCGTGGTGAAAAAAGAGATGCCCTGTACTAAAAAATGCATAATATTTAAGGACTTCGTTAACAGGAGTCACATGGTGCAAAACAAGCCCTGCACGAACTTCGGACGAGGAAGGGTGGCGCGCTCGACACCGAAGCCAGTAGGCCCGAAGAGAAACCCCACCGGCAACGGTAGAGCACACACACCGCTCGTCCTCAATCTCGTGCAGATAATTTAGTAAGAAATATGAGAAAGTTAGGAGGGGAAAGAGCTAAGAAAACTAATCTAATATGGAAATCCAGAATCCACTCTTTAACCTCATCCAATCCTCCCTTAAAACTCTAACACCTGCTACTCTCTAATACTACAATATTACCCTTCGAATCCGGGCTGGAATCGAACCCAGAGACTGTACCCCGCAACTTGACGCCCCAAGCCTCTCTGCCAAGAGGGCGACGACGAAAGATTCGATTTCGGAATATTTAAGTTTAGCATTATAACGTGCCATTTTAAATAATCTGGAAAAACGCGTATAAAACTTGAGAGGGACAGAACCCTCGACAAAAGCTTTTGCATCACGATGCCACACAATTTTATTTTACTTTAACTGCATAAAGCTTTCAGAGGATGGGCGATTAGAATAAATCTGGATCAGAACACACAAATTCTATTACACTAACAGTATTGTTTATCTATTATTTAAAACTGAAATCGAGAAAAAGCATTGCATTTGATGTGAGGACAGAACTCACAATCAACACTTTCGCAGACCAACTATTTAACCACCATACTGATCGAATCACAATAAAAATGGAAACTAAGAACTATTTAAGTTTTCATTATGAAAGAATTAAAAAAGGAACAGATAGCCCTTGAATGCTATATTTTAGTTTAGAATTATATAAAGAGGATAAAATCAGATGTTATATCCAGTTTTTATTTCAATTGTTATAATAGAAAATTGCAAAGATTACATGAGACTTTTACGTATAAAATTATAAATTTAAATGTAGCATTCAAGGATTTCCAGACACGTTATTTTCCTTTTTATTGATGGCAAATACCTGCACGAGAAATGTTCAATTATCATCTGATTCGAACTAAAACTAATATTTTATCATGTCTGTTTCAATAATCTAAAAAACGCGGTTAAAATTGTCGGGGACAGAATATTAGACAAAAACGTTCGGTTCACTCTGCTACGTCAGAACATTAAAGCGACAATCGCGAAAGCACTGCACCTGTGGTGAGGATAGAACTCGCAATCTGAGATCTGATTGCTCGATGCCAAACTCTTTAACCACTAGACCGTATGTACCGCGTGACGTATTGAAAATTAGAACTATTTAAGTTTCCTTTAAGAAGAAATAAAAACAAAATTGCCAAGATGTCCTTGAAAGCCATATTTTTGTTTAGAATTATATAAAGAGGAGAAATTCAGATGTTATATTCAATTTTCATTTGATTTGTTATAATAGAAAAATGCAAATATTACATCAGGCTTTGACCTCTTACGTATAAAATTCTGAATTGAAATGTAGCATTAAAGGACTTCCTGACTCGTTGTTTTCCCTTTTTAAGGATGGCAAATAACTGCACGAGAAATGTTCAATTATCATCTGATTCGAACTAAAACTATCATTTTATCATGTCTGTTTAAATAATATAAAAAAAACGCAGCTAGTATTGCGGGGGACAGAAAACTAGACTAAAACATTCGCTTCACACTGTTACTGCAGAACTTTATATCTACAATCGTGAAAGCACTGAACTTGTGGTGAGGCCAGAACTCGCAATCAAGAGACCTGCGTGCTCGTTACCAAACTCTTTAACCACTAGACCGTAAGAACCGCGTGAAAGAGTGAAAATTAGAACTATTTAGGTTTGTTTTATGAAAAAATACAAAAAAAAATTGCCAAGAAGTCTTTGAAAGCTATATTTTAGTTTAGAATTACATAAAGAGGTCACAATCAGATGTTAAGTCCAATTTTCATTTCACTTGTTATAATAGAAAATAGCAAAGATTACCTCAGACTTTGACCTCTTACGTATGAAATTTTAAATTAAAATGTAGCATTCAAGGACTTCCTGATTCGTTATTTTCATTTTTTTAATGATGTCAAATATGAGCACGAGAAATATTCAATTTTCATCTGATTCGAACTAAAACTAACATTTTATCATGAGTCTTTAAATACTCTAAAAAAAACACGGCTAAAATTGCCGGGGATACAAAACTAGACTCAAAGTTCGCTTCACGCTGTTACGGCAGAACTTTTAAACTACAATCGCGAAAGCACTGCGCCTGTGGTGAGGACAAATCTCGCAATCAAGAGACCTGCGCTCTCGTTGCCATACTCTTTAACCACCTACACCGTATGAACGGCGTGAAAGATTGAAAATTAGAACTATTTAAGTTTTCTTTAAGAAAAAAATAAAAATATAATAATCTTCCAATTTAAATACGTATCATTAAACAATCCTGTTACTATTAAATTATTTTACACTTTCATGTTCTTTCAACGAGTTTTGCAAAGGGTTTCACAAGTGTGAAAGTGATTTTTTGTTGGGGAATATAACTATGAAGTCGTAACTAGTGTAATTAGATGTGTTATTTTTATTACCAGACTATTAGTTAAATTTAAATGTATAAATTAGGATCGTCAGCACGTGAACTGTTTGGCTTAATGGTTATGCTGTTTGTTTCCGATTCCAGGTGCTATGGGCTAGAGTCCATTGAATCGTTTGGTATCTGTACTTTTTCTAATCAGTCTTTCCTGTAAGTTTAAATGTATTAATTAGGATCTTCGATATGTAAGCTGGCTAGCTCAGTTTTCTTGCTGTATGTTTGCAGTTCGGCTCCTTTGAATCGTTTTGGTATCTGTACTGTTCCTGATCATTGTCTTCGATAAGTCTGAATATACAAATTATGATAAACAATATGTGATCTGGCTAACTCAGTGGTCATGCTGCTTGTTTTCATTTCCAGAGACTGTGTGTCCATTGCATCCTTTTGGTATCCCAACTTTTTGAGAACATACTCTTTGTTGAATTTATATACATTAATTGCAATCTGCGTTCTGTGATTTGGATGGTTCATGTTCGTCTGCTTCTTATTTCTAATGCTTTGTGATCGAATCCTTTTGGTACCCCTACTTTTTCTGATCAGTCACTCCGTTATATTTAAATATATTATATAGGGTCTGTAGCATGTGAGTTAGCTGTCTCAGTGGTCATGTTGTCTGTTTCCTATTCCAGAGGCTGTGGGTTCGAGTCCATTGTATCCGACTTTTTTTATCAGTTTCTCCGTTAAGTTTAAATGTAATAATTAAGATCGCAAAAATGTGAGTTGGTTGGCTCAATGGTCATGTTGTCTGCTTCTTGTTTCCGATGTTGATTGTTCGAGTCTAATGAATCGTTTTGGTATCCGTACTTTTTCTGATCAGTCTCTTCATTAAGTTTAAATATATTAATTATAATCCTTGGAACGGGAGCTGGCTGGCTCAGTGGTCATGTTGTCTGCTTGTTGTTCAAGATGTTGTGGGTTCGAACCCAGATAATCCTTTTGGTATCTGTACTGTTTCTTATCAGTTTCTCCGTTAAGTTTAAATATATTAATAAGGATCTTCAAAGTGTAAACTGGTTAGCTCAGTGGTCATGATGTCTGTTACCTACACCGGAAGTCTTGGGTTCGAGTGCATCCATCTCCGTCGGCATGCTTCGGCTTTCCACATCAACACATTTTGTTGTCAATCAGTTATAAAATTTTTGGACCGGAAATGACGTCACTTCCTGTACGTCACTTCCGTTTCCTTTAGCGTGGTGAGAAAAGAGATGCCCTGTACTAAAAAATGCATAATATTTAAGGACTTCGTTAACAGCAGTCACATGGTGCAAAACAAGCCCTGCACGAACTTCGGACGAGGAAGGGTGGCGCGCTCGACACCGAAGCCAGTAGGCCCGAAGAGAAACCCCACCGGCAACGGTAGAGCACACACACCGCTCGTCCTCCATCTCGTGCAGACAATTTAGTAAGAAATATGAGAAAGTTAAGAGGGGAAAGAGCTAAGAAAACTAATCTAATATGGAAATCCAGAATCCACTCTTTAAACTCATCCAATCCTCCCTTAAAACTCTAACACCTGCTACTCTCTAATACTACAATATTACCTTTCGAATCCGGGCTGGAATCGAACCCAGAGCCTATACCCCGCAACTTGACGCCCCAAGCCTCTCGGCCAAGAGGGCGACGACGAAAGATTCGATTTCGGAATATTTAAGTTTAGCATTATAACGTGCCATTTTAAATAATCTGGAAAAACGCGTATAAAACTTGAGAGGGACAGAACCCTCTACAAAAACTTTTGCATCACGATGCCACCGATGCGATACAATTTTATTTTACTTTAACTGCATAAAGCTTTCAGAGGATGGGCGATTAGAATAAATCTGGGTCAGAACACACAAATTCTATTACACTAACAGTATTGTTTATCTATTATTTAAAACTGAAATCGAGAAAAAGCATTGCATTTGAAGTGAGGACAGAACTCACAATCAACACTTTCGCGGACCAACTATTTAACCACCATACCGATCGAATCACAATAAAAATGGAAACTAAGAACTATTTAAGTTTTCATTATGAAAGAATTAAAAAAGGAACAGATAGCCCTTGAATGCTATATTTTAGTTTAGAATTATATAAAAAGGATAAAATCAGATGTTATATCCAGTTTTTATTTCAATTGTTATAATAGAAAATTGCAAAGATTACATGAGACTCTTACGTATAAAATTATAAATTGAAATGTAGCATTCAAGGACTTCCTGACTCGTTGTTTTCGATTTTTAAGGATGGCAAATAACTGCACGAGAAATGTTCAATCATCATCTGATTCGAACTAAAACTATCATTTTATCATGTCTGTTTAAATAATATAAAAAAACGCAGCTAGTATTGCGGGGAACAGAAAACTAGACTAAAACATTCGCTTCACACTGTTACTGCAGAACTTTATATCTGCAATCGTGAAAGCACTGAACTTGTGGTGAGGCCAGAACTCGCAATCAAGAGACCTGCGTGCTCGTTACCAAACTCTTTAACCACTAGACCAGTGTTTCCCAACGTGGGGCCCACGCCCCACAGGGGGGCAATTTGATTTGTTAAGGGGGACAATTCGAAAATGGACTCGTCCAGAGTTTAAGTTAACCGTATGGCGACTCTTAGTCGCTACTCGAGCTGGGTAAACGTCCAGTATAGGTAACTTCTGTCCGCCATGTTCGTTTATTTAACCAATATCTTTGAAAAACTAAATATATTAAATAATCAACTTCAAGGAACACATAAAACTCTTGTCGATGCAAAGGCGAAGATATTTGGTTTCATAACCTTTATTGAATTATGTCAGAAATATATTTACAACAAAAATTTTGAAAAGTTTCATTGGCTCCAAAAATGTGGAGTGACTGATACCGCTACACTTGTTATTGTCGACCATCTGAAAATTCTATTGACTGATTTAAAAGAAAGATTTTCTGATTTGAAACAAATTGATTTTCCAGCTTGGATGATGCAACCAATGTTAGTGGATTTGTCTGATATTTCAGAGATGCAATATCAAGAAGAACTCGCAGAAATGCAAAATGATGAGTCGGTTAAAACTTTATTTAATATAAAAGGAGCGATGGCATGGCTTTGTGAGGAAACAGAAATCAAATATCCAAATTCAACCAAATGTGCAAGAAAACTATTGTTACCGTTTCCATCTTCATATTTAGCTGAATGTGAATTTAGTGCCATAAATGGTTTGCTGCTACAAAAAAAGAAATCGGCTGAATATAACACAACGGGGAGACTTGAGACTGAAGCTAACTAAATTGGAACCTAACATAAAATCTCTTTGCAGCAAGCGCAAGGATCTCACTAAATTTAAATAATAAATAATTACTAATAATTAAAATAATATAGAAATAACTTTCATTAAAATTGTTTCGTACTTGAATTTCAGTTCTCCATTCTATGTTTTGAAAATTTACTTACTGTGTTTCCTCAACAATTTCCTAGTGATTTCTTCCTAAAACCTCTTCTTTCTTCAGTGAACAATTCAATTTTTGAATATTAAAAATTATGTATATGTTACATGGGGCGGGGGGGGGGGCATAAGAATTTTAGAAAGGCTTAGGTGGGGCATGGCACAAAAAATGTTGGGAAACACTGCACTAGACCGTAAGAACCGCGTGAAAGAGTGAAAATTAGAACTATTTAGGTTTGTTTTATGAAAAAATACAAAAAAAAAATTGCCAAGAAGTCTTTGAAAGCTATATTTTAGTTTAGAATTACATAAAGAGGTCACAATCAGATGTTAAGTCCAATTTTCATTTCACTTGTTATAATAGAAAATAGCAAAGATTACCTCAGACTCTGACCTCTTATGTATGAAATTTTAAATTAAAATGTAGCATTCAAGGACTTCCTGATTCGTTATTTTCATTTTTTTAATGATGTCAAATATGAGCACGAGAAATATTCAATTTTCATCTGATTCGAACTAAAACTAACATTTTTTCATGACTCTTTTAATACTCTAAAAAAAAACACGGCTAAAATTGCCGGGGATACAAAACTAGACTCAAAGTTCGCTTCACGCTGTTACGGCAGAACTTTTAAACTACAATCGCGAAAGCACTGCGCCTGTGGTGAGGACAGATCTCGCAATCAAGAGATCTGCGCTCTCGTTGCCATACTCTTTAACCACCTACACCGTATGAACGGCGTGAAAGATTGAAAATTAGAACTATTTAAGTTTTCTTTAAGACAAAAATAAAAATATAATAATCTTGCAATTTAAATACGTATCATTAAACAATCCTGTTACTATTAAATTATTTTACACTTTCATGTTCTTTCAACGAGTTTTGCAAAGGGTTTCACAAGTGTGAAAGTGATTTTTTGTTGGGGAATATAACTATGAAGTCGTAACTAGTGTAATTAGATGTGTTATTTTATTACCAGACTATTAGTTAAATTTAAATGTATAAATTAGGATTGTCAGCACGTGAACTGTTTGGCTTAATGGTTATGCTGTTTGTTTCCGATTCCAGGTGCTGTGGGCTAGAGTCCATTGAATCGTTTGGTATCTGTACTTTTTCTAATCAGTCTTTCCTGTAAGTTTAAATGTATTAATTAGGATCTTCGATATGTAAGCTGGCTAGCTCAGTTTTCTTGCTGTATGTTTGCAGTTCGGCTCCTTTGAATCGTTTTGGTATCTGTAGTGTTCCTGATCATTGTCTTCGATAAGTCTGAATATACAAATTATGATAAACAATATGTGATCTGGCTAACTCAGTGGTCATGCTGCTTGTTTCCATTTCCAGAGACTGTGTGTCCATTGCATCCTTTTGGTATCCCAACTTTTTGAGAACATACTCTTTGTTGAATTTATATACATTAATTGCAATCTGCGTTCTGTGATTTGGATGGTTCATGTTCGTCTGCTTCTTATTTCTAATGCTTTGTGATCGAATCCTTTTGGTACCCCTACTTTTTCTGATCAGTCACTCCGTTATATTTAAATATATTATATAGGGCCTGTAGCATGTGAGTTAGCTGTCTCAGTGGTCATGTTGTCTGTTTCCTATTCCAGAGGCTGTGGGTTCGAGTCCATTGTATCCGACTTTTTTTTATCAGTTTCTCCGTTAAATTTAAATGTAATAATTAAGATCGCAAAAATGTGAGTTGGTTGGCTCAATGGTCATGTTGTCTGCTTCTTGTTTCCGATGTTGATTGTTCGAGTCTAATGAATCGTTTTGGTATCCGTACTTTTTCTGATCAGTCTCTTCATTAAGTTTAAATATATTAATTATAATCCTTGGAACGGGAGCTGGCTGGCTCAGTGGTCATGTTGTCTGCTTGTTGTTCAAGATGTTGTGGGTTCGAACCCAGATAATCCTTTTGGTATCTGTACTGTTTCTTATCAGTTTCTCCGTTAAGTTTAAATATATTAATATGGATCTTCAAAGTGTAAACTGGTTAGCTCAGTGGTCATGATGTCTGTTACCTACACCGGAAGTCTTGGGTTCGAGTGCATCCATCTCCGTCGGCATGCTTCGGCTTTCCACATCAACACATTTTGTTGTCAATCAGTTATAAAATTTTTGGACCGGAAATGACGTCACTTCCTGTACGTCATTTCCTGTACGTCACTTCCTGTACGTCACTTCCGTTTCCTTTAGCGTGGTGAGAAAAGAGATGCCCTGTACTAAAAAATGCATAATATTTAAGGACTTCGTTAACAGGAGTCACATGGTGCAAAACAAGCCCTGCACGAACTTCGGACGAGGAAGGGTGGCGCGCTCGACACCGAAGCCAGTAGGCCCGAAGAGAAACCCCACCGGCAACGGTAGAGCACACACACCGCTCGTCCTCTATCTCGTGCAGATAATTTAGTAAGAAATATGAGAAAGTTAGGAGGGGAAAGAGCTAAGAAAACTAATCTAATATGGAAATCCAGAATCCACTCTTTAAACTCATCCAATCCTCCCTTAAAACTCTAACACCTGCTACTCTCTAATACTACAAAATTACCCTTCGAATCCGGGCTGGAATCGAACCCAGAGCCTATACCCCGCAACTTGACGCCCCAAGCCTCTCGGCCAAGAGGGCGACGACGAAAGATTCGATTTCGGAATATTTAAGTTTAGCATTATAACGTGCCATTTTAAATAATCTGGAAAAACGCGTATAAAACTTGAGAGGGACAGAACCCTCGACAAAAACTTTTGCATCACGATGCCACCGATGCGATACAATTTTATTTTACTTTAACTGCATAAAGCTTTCAGAGGATGGGCGATTAGAATAAATCTGTGTCAGAACACACAAATTCTATTACACTAACAGTATTGTTTATCTATTATTTAAAACTGAAATCGAGAAAAAGCATTGCATTTGAAGTGAGGACAGAACTCACAATCAACACTTTCGCGGACCAACTATTTAACCACCATACCGATCGAATCACAATAAAAATGGAAACTAAGAACTATTTAAGTTTTCATTATGAAAGAATTAAAAAAGGAACAGATAGCCCTTAAATGCTATATTTTAGTTTAGAATTATATAAAGAGGATAAAATCAGATGTTATATCCAGTTTTTATTTCAATTGTTATAATAGAAAATTGCAAAGATTACATAAGACTCTTACGTATAAAATTATAAATTTAAATGTAGCATTCAAGGATTTCCAGACACGTTATTTTCCTTTTTCAATGATGGCAAATACCTGCACGAGAAATGTTCAATTATCATCTGATTAGAACTAAAACTATTATTTTATCATGTCTGTTTCAATAATCTAAAAAAACGCGGTTAAAATTGTCGGGGACAGAATATTAGACAAAAACGTTCGGTTCACTCTGCTAGGTCAGAACATTAAAGCGACAATCGCGAAAGCACTGCACCTGTGGTGAGGATAGAACTCGCAATCTGAGACCTGCGTGCTCACTGCCAAACTCTTTAACCACTAGACCGTATGTACCGCTTGACGTATTGAAAATTAGAACTATTTAAGTTTCCTTTAAGAAGAAATAAAAACAAAATTGCCAAGAAGTCCTTGAAAGCCATATTTTTGTTTAGAATTATATAAAGAGGAGAAATTCAGATGTTATATTCAATTTTCATTTCATTTGTTATAATAGAAAAATGCAAATATTACATCAGGCTTTGACCTCTTACGTATAAAATTCTAAATTGAAATGTAGCATTCAAGGACTTCCTGACTCGTTGTTTTCCCTTTTTAAGGATGGAAAATAACTGCACGAGAAATGTTCAATCATCATCTGATTCGAACTAAAACTATCATTTTATCATGTCTGTTTAAATGATATAAAAAAAACGCAGCTAGTATTGCGGGGGACAGAAAACTAGACTAAAACATTCCTTCACACTGTTACTGCAGAACTTTATATCTACAATCGTGAAAGCACTGAACTTGTGGTGAGGACAGAACTCGCAATCAAGAGACCTGCGTGCTCGTTACCAAACTCTTTAACCACTAGACCGTAAGAACCGCGTGAAAGAGTGAAAATTAGAACTATTTAGGTTTGTTTTATGAAAAAATAAAAACAAAAATTGCCAAGAAGTCTTTGAAAGCTATATTTTAGTTTAGAATTACATAAAGAGGTCACAATCAGATGTTAAGTCCAATTTTCATTTCACTTGTTATAATAGAAAATAGCAAAGATTACCTCAGACTTTGACCTCTTACGTATGAAATTTTAAATTAAAATGTAGCATTCAAGGACTTCCTGATTCGTTATTTTCATTTTTTTAATGATGTCAAATATGAGCACGAGAAATATTCAATTTTCATCTGATTCGAACTAAAACTAACATTTTATCATGACTCTTTAAACACTCTAAAAAAAAACACGGCTAAAATTGCCGGGGATACAAAACTAGACTCAAAGTTCGCTTCACGCTGTTACGGCAGAACTTTTAAACTACAATCGCGAAAGCACTTCGCCTGTGGTGAGGACAGATCTCGCAATCAAGAGACCTGCGCTCTCGTTGCCATACTCTTTAACCACCTACACCGTATAAACGGCGTGAAAGATTGAAAATTAGCACTATTTAAGTTTTCTTTAAGAAAAAAATAAAAATATAATAATCTTCCAATTTAAATATCATTAAACAATCCTCTTACTATTAAATTATTTTACACTTTCATGTTCTTTCAACGAGTTTTGCAAAGGGTTTCACAAGTGTGAAAGTGATTTTTTGTTGGGGAATATAACTATGAAGTCGTAACTAGTGTAATTAGATGTGTTATTTTTATTACCAGACTATTAGTTAAATTTAAATGTATATATTAGGATCGTCAGCACGTGAACTGTTTGGCTTAATGGTTATGCTGTTTGTTTCCGATTCCAGGTGCTGTGGGCTAGAGTCCATTGAATCGTTTGGTATCTGTACTTTTTCTAATCAGTCTTTCCTGTAAGTTTAAATGTATTAATTAGGATCTTCGATATGTAAGCTGGCTAGCTCAGTTTTCTTGCTGTATGTTTGCAGTTCGGCTCCTTTGAATCGTTTTGGTATCTGTACTGTTCTTGATCATTGTCTTCGATAAGTCTGAATATACAAATTATGATAAACAATATGTGATCTGGCTAACTCAGTGGTCATGCTGCTTGTTTTCATTTCCAGAGATTGTGTGTCCATTGCATCCTTTTGGTATCCCAACTTTTTGAGAACATACTCTTTGTTGAATTTATATACATTAATTGCAATCTGCGTTCTGTGATTTGGATGGTTCATGTTCGTCTGCTTCTTATTTCTAATGCTTTGTGATCGAATCCTTTTGGTACCCCTACTTTTTCTGATCAGTCACTCCGTTATATTTAAATATATTATATAGGGCCTGTAGCATGTGAGTTAGCTGTCTCAGTGGTCATGTTGTCTGTTTCCTATTCCAGGGGCTGTGGGTTCGAGTCCATTGTATCCGACTTTTTTTATCAGTTTCTCCGTTAAGTTTAAATGTAATAATTAAGATCGCAAAAATGTGAGTTGGATGGCTCAATGGTCATGTTGTCTGCTTCTTGTTTCCGATGTTGATTGTTCGAGTCTAATGGATCGTTTTGGTATCCGTACTTTTTCTGATCAGTCTCTTCATTAAGTTTAAATATATTAATTATAATCCTTGGAACGGGAGCTGGCTGGCTCAGTGGTCATGTTGTCTGCTTGTTGTTCAAGATGTTGTGGGTTCGAACCCAGATAATCCTTTTGGTATCTGTACTGTTTCTTATCAGTTTCTCCGTTAAGTTTAAATATATTAATAAGGATCTTCAAAGTGTAAACTGGTTAGCTCAGTGGTCATGATGTCTGTTACCTACACCGGAGGTCTTGGGTTCGAGTGCATCCATCTCCGTCGGCATGCTTCGGCTTTCCACATCAACACATTTTGTTGTCAATCAGTTATAAAAATTTTGGACCGGAAATGACGTCACTTCCTGTACGTCATTTCCTGTACGTCACTTCCGTTTCCTTTAGCGTGGTGAGAAAAGAGATGCCCTGTACTAAAAAATGCATAATATTTAAGGACTTCGTTAACAGGAGTCACATGGTGCAAAACAAGCCCTGCACTAACTTCGGACGAGGAAGGGTGGCGCGCTCGACACCGAAGCCAGTAGGCCCGAAGAGAAACCCCACCGGCAACGGTAGAGCACACACACCGCTCGTCCTCCATCTCGTGCAGATAATTTAGTAAGAAATATGAGAAAGTTAGGAGGGGAAAGAGCTAAGAAAACTAATCTAATATGGAAATCCAGAATCCACTCTTTAAACTCATCCAATCCTCCCTTAAAACTCTAACACCTGCTACTCTCTAATACTACCCTTCGAATCCGGGCTGGAATCGAACCCAGAGCCTATACCCCGCAACTTGACGCCCCAAGCCTCTCGGCCAAGAGGGCGACGACGAAAGATTCGATTTCGGAATATTTAAGTTTAGCATTATAACGTGCCATTTTAAATAATCCGGAAAAACGCGTATAAAACTTGAGAGGGACAGAACCCTCGACAAAAACATTTGCATCACGATGCCACCGATGCGATACAATTTTATTTTACTTTAACTGCATAAAGCTTTCAGAGGATGGGCGATTAGAATAAATCTGGGTCAGAACACACAAATTCTATTACACTAAAAGTATTGTTTATCTATTATTTAAAACTGAAATCGAGAAAAAGCATTGCATTTGAAGTGAGGACAGAACTCACAATCAACACTTTCGCGGACCAACTATTTAACCACCATACCGATCGAATCACAGTAAAAATGGAAACTAAGAACTATTTAAGTTTTCATTATGAAAGAATTAAAAAAGGAACAGATAGCCCTTGAATGCTATATTTAATTTAGAATTATATAAAGAGGATAAAATCAGATGTTATATCCAGTTTTTATTTCAATTGTTATAATAGAAAATTGCAAAGATTACATGAGACTCTTACGTATAAAATTATAAATTTAAATGTAGCAATCAAGGATTTCCAGACACGTTATTTTCCTTTTTTAATGATGGCAAATACCTGCACGAGAAATGTTCAATTATCATCTGATTCGAACTAAAACTAATATTTTATCATGTCTCTTTCAATAATCTAAAAAACGCGGTTAAAATTGTCGGGGACAGAATATTAGACAAAAACGTTCGGTTCACTCTGCTACGTCAGAACATTAAAGCGACAATCGCGAAAGCACTGCACCTGTGGTGAGGATAGAACTCGCAATCTGAGACCTGCGTGCTCGCTGCCAAACTCTTTAACCACTAGACCGTATGTACCGCGTGACGTATTGAAAATTAGAACTATTTAAGTTTCCTTTAAGAAGAAATAAAAACAAAATTGCCACGAAGTCCTTGAAAGCCATATTTTTGTTTAGAATTATATAAAGAGGAGGAATTCAGATGTTATATTCAATTTTCATTTCATTTTTTTATAATAGAAAAATGTAAATTATACATCAGTCTTTGACCTCTTACGTATAAAATTCTAAATTGAAATATAGCATTCAAGGACTTCCTGACTCGTTGTTTTCCCTTTTTAAGGATGGCAAATAACTGCACGAGAAATGTTCAATCATCATCTGATTCGAACTAAAACTATCATTTTATCATGTCTGTTTAAATGATATAAAAAAAACGCAGCTAGTATTGCGGGGGACAGAAAATTAGACTAAAACATTCCTTCACACTGTTACTGCAGAACTTTATATCTACAATCGTGAAAGCACTGAACTTGTGGTGAGGCCAGAACTCGCAATCAAGAGACCTGCGTGCTCGTTACCAAACTCTTTAACCACTAGACCGTAAGAACCGCGTGAAAGAGTGAAAATTAGAACTATTTAGGTTTTTTTTATGAAAAAATACAAAAAAAATTGCCAAGAAGTCTTTGAAAGCTATATTTTAGTTTAGAATTACATAAAGAGGTCACAATCAGATGTTAAGTCCAATTTTCATTTCACTTGTTATAATAGAAAATAGCAAAGATTACCTCAGACTTTGACCTCTTACGTATGAAATTTTAAATTAAAATGTAGCATTCAAGGACTTCCTGATTCGTTATTTTCATTTTTTTAATGATGTCAAATATGAGCACGAGAAATATTCAATTTTCATCTGATTCGAACTAAAACTAACATTTTATCATGACTGTTTAAATACTCTAAAAAAAACACGGCTAAAATTGCCGGGGATACAAAACTAGACTCAAAGTTCGCTTCACGCTGTTACGGCAGAACTTTTAAACTACAATCGCGAAAGCACTGCGCCTGTGGTGAGGACAGATCTCGCATTCAAGAGACCTGCGCTCTCGTTGCCATACTCTTTAACCACCTACACCGTATGAACGGCGTGAAAGATTGAAAATTAGAACTATTTAAGCTTTCTTTAAGGAAAAAATAAAAATATAATAGTCTTCCAATTTAAATACGTATCATTAAACAATCCTGTTACTATTAAATTATTTTACACTTTCATGTTCTTTCAACGAGTTTTGCAAAGGGTTTCACAAGTGTGAAATTGATTTTTTGTTGGGGAATATAACTATGAAGTCGTAACTAGTGTAATTAGATGTGTTATTTTTATTACCAGACTATTAGTTAAATTTAAATGTATAAATTAGGATCGTCAGCACGTGAACTGTTTGGCTTAATGGTTATGCTGTTTGTTTCCGATTCCAGGTGCTGTGGGCTAGAGTCCATTGAATCGTTTGGTATCTGTACTTTTTCTAATCAGTCTTTCCTGTAAATTTAAATGTATTAATTAGGATCTTCGATATGTAAGCTGGCTAGCTCAGTTTTCTTGCTGTATGTTTGCAGTTCGGCTCCTTTGAATCGTTTTGGTATCTGTACTGTTCCTGATCATTGTCTTCGATAAGTCTGAATATACAAATTATGATAAACAATATGTGATCTGGCTAACTCAGTGGTCATGCTGCTTGTTTTTATTTCCAGAGACTGTGTGTCCATTGCATCCTTTTGGTATCCCAACTTTTTGAGAACATACTCTGTTGAATATATATACATTAATTGCAATCTGCGTTCTGTGATTTGGATGGTTCATGTTCGTCTGCTTCTTATTTCTAATGCTTTGTGATCGAATCCTTTTGGTACCCCTACTTTTTCTGATCAGTCACTCCGTTATATTTAAATATATTATATAGGGCCTGTAGCATGTGAGTTAGCTGTCTCAGTGGTCATGTTGTCTGTTTCCTGTTCCAGAGGCTGTGGGTTCGAGTCCATTGTATCCGACTTTTTTTTATCAGTTTCTCCGTTAAGTTTAAATGTAATAATTAAGATCGCAAAAATGTGAGTTGGTTGGCTCAATGGTCATGTTGTCTGCTTCTTGTTTCCGATGTTGATTGTTCGAGTCTAATGAATCGTTTTGGTATCCGTACTTTTTCTGATCAGTCTCTTCATTAAGTTTAAATATATTAATTATAATCCTTGGAACGGGAGCTGGCTGGCTCAGTGGTCATGTTGTCTGCTTGTTGTTCAAGATGTTGTGGGTTCGAACCCAGATAATCCTTTTGGTATCTGTACTGTTTCTTATCAGTTTCTCCGTTAAGTTTAAATATATTAATAAGGATCTTCAAAGTGTAAACTGGTTAGCTCAGTGGTCATGATGTCTGTTACCTACACCGGAAGTCTTGGGTTCGCGTGCATCCATCTCCGTCGGCATGCTTCGGCTTTCCACATCAACACATTTTGTTGTCAATCAGTTATAAAATTTTTGGACCGGAAATGACGTCACTTCCTGAACGTCATTTCCTGTACGTCACTTCCTGTACGTCACTTCCGTTTCCTTTAGCGTGGTGAGAAAAGAGATGCCCTGTACTAAAAAATGCATAATATTTAAGGACTTCGTTAACAGGAGTCACATGGTGCAAAACAAGCCCTGCACAAACTTCGGACGAGGAAGGGTGGCGCGCTCGACACCGAAGCCAGTAGGCCCGAAGAGAAACCCCACCGGCAACGGTAGAGCACACACACCGCTCGTCCTCCATCTCGTGCAGATAATTTAGTAAGAAATATGAGAAAGTTAGGAGGGGAAAGAGCTAAGAAAACTAAGCTAATATGGAAATCCAGAATCCACTCTTTAAACTCATCCAATCCTCCCTTAAAACTCTAACACCTGCTACTCTCTAATACTACAATATTTCCCTTCGAATCCGGGCTGGAATCGAACCCAGAGCCTATACCCCGCAACTTGACGCCCCAAGCCTCTCGGCCAAGAGGGCGACGACGAAAGATTCGATTTCGGAATATTTAAGTTTAGCATTATAACGTGCCATTTTAAATAATCCGGAAAAACGCGTATAAAACTTGAGAGGGACAGAACCCTCGACAAAAACTTTTGCATCACGATGCCACCGATGCGATACAATTTTATTTTACTTTAACTGCATAAAGCTTTCAGAGGATGGGCGATTAGAATAAATCTGGGTCAGAACACACAAATTCTATTACACTAACAGTATTGTTTATCTATTATTTAAAACTGAAATCGAGAAAAAGCATTGCATTTGAAGTGAGGACAGAACTCACAATCAACACTTTCGCGGACCAACTATTTAACCACCATACCGATCGAATCACAATAAAAATGGAAACTAAGAACTATTTAAGTTTTCATTATGAAAGAATTAAAAAAGGAGCAGATAGCCCTTGAATGCTATATTTAATTTAGAATTATATAAAGAGGATAAATACAGATGTTATATCCAGTTTTTATTTCAATTGTTATAATAGAAAATTGCAAAGATTACATGAGACTCTTACGTATAAAATTATAAATTTAAATGTAGCATTCAAGGATTTCCAGACACGATATTTTCCTTTTTTAATGATGGCAAATACCTGCACGAGAAATGTTCAATTATCATCTGATTCGAACTAAAACTAATATTTTATCATGTCTGTTTCAATAATCTAAAAAACGCGGTTAAAATTGTCGGGGACAGAATATTAGACAAAAACGTTCGGTTCATTCTGCTACGGCAGAACATTAAAGCGACAATCGCGAAAGTATCCGTACTTTTTCTGATCAGTCTCTTCATTAAGTTTAAATATATTAATTATAATCCTTGGAACGGGAGCTGGCTGGCTCAGTGGTCATGTTGTCTGCTTGTTGTTCGAGATGTTGTGGGTTCGAACCCAGATAATCCTTTTGGTATCTGTACTGTTTCTTATCAGTTTCTCCGTTAAGTTTAAATATATTAATAAGGATCTTCAAAGTGTAAACTGGTTAGCTCAGTGGTCATGATGTCTGTTACCTACACCGGAAGTCTTGGGTTCGAGTGCATCCATCTCCGTCGGCATGCTTCGGCTTTCCACATCAACACATTTTGTTGTCAATCAGTTATAAAATTTTTGGACCGGAAATGACGTCACTTCCTGTACGTCATTTCCTGTGCGTCACTTCCTGTACGTCACTTCCGTTTCCTTTAGCGTGGTGAGAAAAGAGATGCCCTGTACTAAAAAATGCATAATATTTAAGGACTTCGTTAACAGGAGTCACATGGTGCAAAACAAGCCCTGCACGAACTTCGGACGAGGAAGGGTGGCGCGCTCGACACCGAAGCCAGTAGGCCTGAAGAGAAACCCCACCGGCAACGGTAGAGCACACACACCGCTCGTCCTCCATCTCGTGCAGATAATTTAGTAAGAAATATGAGAAAGTTAGGAGGGGAAAGAGCTAAGAAAACTAAGCTAATATGGAAATCCAGAATCCACTCTTTAAACTCATCCAATCCTCCCTTAAAACTCTAACACCTGCTACTCTCTAATACTACAATATTTCCCTTCGAATCCGGGCTGGAATCGAACCCAGAGCCTATACCCCGCAACTTGACGCCCCAAGCCTCTCGGCCAAGAGGGCGACGACGAAAGATTCGATTTCGGAATATTTAAGTTTAGCATTATAACGTGCCATTTTAAATAATCTGGAAAAACGCGTATAAAACTTGAGAGGGACAGAACCCTCGACAAAAACTTTTGCATCACGATGCCACCGATGCGATACAATTTTATTTTACTTTAACTGCATAAAGCTTTCAGAGGATGGGCGATTAGAATAAATCTGGGTCAGAACACACAAATTCTATTACACTAACAGTATTGTTTATCTATTATTTAAAACTGAAATCGAGAAAAAGCATTGCATTTGAAGTGAGGACAGAACTCACAATCAACACTTTCGCGGACCAACTATTTAACCACCATACCGATCGAATCACAATAAAAATGGAAACTAAGAACTATTTAAGTTTTCATTATGAAAGAATTAAAAAAGGAGCAGATAGCCCTTGAATGCTATATTTTAGTTTAGAATTATATAAAGAGGATAAAATCAGATGTTATATCCAGTTTTTATTTCAATTGTTATAATAGAAAATTGCAAAGATTACATGAGACTCTTACGTATAAAATTATAAATTTAAATGTAGCATTCAAGGATTTCCAGACACGATATTTTCCTTTTTTAATGATGGCAAATACCTGCACGAGAAATGTTCAATTATCATCTGATTCGAACTAAAACTAATATTTTATCATGTCTGTTTCAATAATCTAAAAAACGCGGTTAAAATTGTCGGGGACAGAATATTAGACAAAAACGTTCGGTTCACTCTGCTACGTCAGAACATTAAAGCGACAATCGCGAAAGCACTGCACCTGTGGTGAGGATAGAACTCGCAATCTGAGACCTGCGTGCTCGCTGCCAAACTCTTTAACCACTAGACCGTATGTAACGCGTGACGTATTGAAAATTAGAACTATTTAAGTTTCCTTTAAGAAGAAATAAAAACAAAATTGCCAAGAAGTCCTTGAAAGCCATATTTTTGTTTAGAATTATATAAAGAGGAGAAATTCAGATGTTATATTCAATTTTCATTTCATTTGTTATAATAGAAAAATGCAAATATTACATCAGGCTTTGACCTCTTACGTATAAAATTCTAAATTGAAATGTAGCATTCAAGGACTTCCTGACTCGTTGTTTTCCCTTTTTAAGGATGGCAAATAACTGCACGAGAAATGTTCAATCATCATCTGATTCGAACTAAAACTATCATTATTTCATGTCATTTTAAATAATATAAAAAAAACGCAGCTATTATTGCGGGGGACAGAAAACTAGACTAAAACATTCGCTTCACACTGTTACTGCAGAACTTTATATCTACAATCGTGAAAGCACTGAACTTGTGGTGAGGCCAGAACTCGCAATCAAGAGACCTGCGTGCTCGTTACTAAACTCTTTAACCACTAGACCGTAAGAACCGCGTGAAAGAGTGAAAATTAGAACTATTTAGGTTTGTTTTATGAAAAAATACAAAAGAAATTGCCAAGAAGTCTTTGAAAGCTATATTTTAGTTTAGAATTACATAAAGAGGTCACAATCAGATGTTAAGTCCAATTTTCATTTCACTTGTTATAATAGAAAATAGCAAAGATTACCTCAGACTTTGACCTCTTACGTATGAAATTTTAAATTAAAATGTAGCATTCAAGGACTTCCTGATTCGTTATTTTCATTTTTTTAATGATGTCAAATATGAGCACGAGAAATATTCAATTTTCATCTGATTCGAACTAAAACTAACATTTTATCATGACTCTTTAAATACTCTAAAAAAAAACACGGCTAAAATTGCCGGGGATACAAAACTAGACTCAAAGTTCGCTTCACGCTGTTAAGGCAGAACTTTTAAACTACAATCGCGAAAGCACTGCGCCTGTGGTGAGGACAGATCTCGCATTCAAGAGACCTGCGTTCTCGTTGCCATACTCTTTAACCACCTACACCGTATGAACGGCGTGAAAGATTGAAAATTAGAACTATTTAAGCTTTCTTTAAGAAAAAAATAAAAATATAATAATCTTCCAATTTAAATACGTATCA
Organism: Amaurobius ferox; assembly: GCA_951213105.1. Classification (NCBI taxonomy): domain Eukaryota; kingdom Metazoa; phylum Arthropoda; class Arachnida; order Araneae; family Amaurobiidae; genus Amaurobius; species Amaurobius ferox. The sequence continues at coordinate 139,352,669 of OX578134.1, forward strand.
TTAAACAATCCTGTTACTATTAAATTATTTTACACTTTCATGTTCTTTCAACGAGTTTTGCAAAGGGTTTCACAAGTGTGAAAGTGATTTTTTGTTGGGGAATATAACTATGAAGTCGTAACTAGTGTAATTAGATGTGTTATTTTTATTACCAGACTATTAGTTAAATTTAAATGTATAAATTAGGATCGTCAGCACGTGAACTGTTTGGCTTAATGATTATGCTGTTTGTTTCCGATTCCAGGTGCTGTGGGCTAGAGTCCATTGAATCGTTTGGTATCTGTACTTTTTCTAATCAGTCTTTCCTGTAAGTTTAAATGTATTAATTAGGATCTTCGATATGTAAGCTGGCTAGCTCAGTTTTCTTGCTGTATGTTTGCAGTTCGGCTCCTTTGAATCGTTTTGGTATCTGTACTGTTCCTGATCATTGTCTTCGATAAGTCTGAATATACAAATTATGATAAACAATATGTGATCTGGCTAACTCAGTGGTCATGCTGCTTGTTTTCATTTCCAGAGACTGTGTGTCCATTGCATCCTTTTGGTATCCCAACTTTTTGAGAACATACTCTTTGTTGAATTTATATACATTAATTGCAATCTGCGTTCTGTGATTTGGATGGTTCATGTTCGTCTGCTTCTTATTTCTAATGCTTTGTGATCGAATCCTTTTGGTACCCCTACTTTTTCTGATCAGTCACTCCGTTATATTTAAATATATTATATAGGGCCTGTAGCATGTGAGTTAGCTGTCTCAGTGGTCATGTTGTCTGTTTCCTATTCCAGAGGCTGTGGGTTCGAGTCCATTGTATCTGACTTTTTTTTATCAGTTTCTCCGTTAAATTTAAATGTAATAATTAAGATCGCAAAAATGTGAGTTGGTTGGCTCAATGGTCATGTTGTCTGCTTCTTGTTTCCGATGTTGATTGTTCGAGTCTAATGAATCGTTTCGGTATCCGTACTTTTTCTGATCAGTCTCTTCATTAAGTTTAAATATATTAATTATAATCCTTGGAACGGGAGCTGGCTGGCTCAGTGGTCATGTTGTCTGCTTGTTGTTCGAGATGTTGTGGGTTCGAACCCAGATAATCCTTTTGGTATCTGTACTGTTTCTTATCAGTTTCTCCGTTAAGTTTAAATATATTAATAAGGATCTTCAAAGTGTAAACTGGTTAGCTCAGTGGTCATGATGTCTGTTACCTACACCGGAAGTTTTGGGTTCGAGTGCATCCATCTCCGCCGGCATGCTTCGGCTTTCCACATCAACACATTTTGTTGTCAATCAGTTATAAAATTTTTGGACCGGAAATGACGTCACTTCCTGTACGTCATTCCCTGTACGTCACTTCCTGTACGTCACTTCCGTTTCCTTTAGCGTGGTGAGAAAAGAGATACCCTGTACTAAAAAATGCATAATATTTAAGGACTTCGTTAACAGGAGTCACATGGTGCAAAACAAGCCCTGCACGAACTTCGGACGAGGAAGGGTGGCGCGCTCGACACCGAAGCCAGCAGGCCCGAAGAGAAACCCCACCGGCAACGGTAGAGCACACACACCGCTCGTCCTCCATCTCGTGCAGATAATTTAGTAAGAAATATGAGAAAGTTAGGAGGGGAAAGAGCTAAGAAAACTAATCTAATATGGAAATCCAGAATCCACTCTTTAAACTCATCCAATCCTCCCTTAAAACTCTAACACCTGCTACTCTCTAATTCTACAATATTACCCTTCGAATCCGGGCTGGAATCAAACCCAGAGCCTATACCCCGCAACTTGACGCCCCAAGCCTCTCAGCCAAGAGGGCGACGACGAAAGATTCGATTTCGGAATATTTAAGTTTAGCATTATAACGTGCCATTTTAAATAATCTGGAAAAACGCGTATAAAACTTGAGAGGGACAGAACCCTCGACAAAAATTTTTGCATCACGATGCCACCGATGCGATACAATTTTATTTTACTTTAACTGCATAAAGCTTTCAGAGGATGGGCGATTAGAATAAATCTGGGTCAGAACACACAAATTCTATTACACTAACAGTATTGTTTATCTATTATTTAAAACTGAAATCGAGAAAAAGCATTGCATTTGAAGTGAGGACAGAACTCACAATCAACACTTTCGCGGACCAACTATTTAACCACCATACCGATCGAATCACAATAAAAATGGAAACTAAGAACTATTTAAGTTTTCATTATGAAAGAATTAAAAAAGGAGCAGATAGCCCTTGAATGCTATATTTTAGTTTAGAATTATATAAAGAGGATAAAATCAGATGTTATATCCAGTTTTTATTTCAATTGTTATAATAGAAAATTGCAAAGATTACATGAGGTTCTTACGTATAAAATTATAAATTTAAATGTAGCATTCAAGGATTTCCAGACACGTTATTTTCCTTTTTTAATGATGGCAAATACCTGCTCGAGAAATGTTCAATTATCATCTGATTCGAACTAAAACTAATATTTTATCATGTCTGTTTCAATAATCTAAAAAACGCGGTTAAAATTGTCGGGGACAAAATATTAGACAAAAACGTTCGGTTCACTCTGCTACGTCAGAACATTAAAGCGACTATCGCGAAAGCACTGCACCTGTGGTGAGGATAGAACTCGCAATCTGAGACCTGCGTTCTCGCTGCCAAACTCTTTAACCACTAGACCGTATGTACCGCGTGACGTATTGAAAATTAGAACTATCTAAGTATCCTTTAAGAAGAAATAAAAACAAAATTGCCAAGAAGTCCTTGAAAGCCATATTTTTATTTAGAATTATATAAAGAGGAGAAATTCAGATGTTATATTCAATTTTCATTTCATTTGTTATAATAGAAAAATGCAAATATTACATCAGGCTTTGACCTCTTACGTATAAAATTCTAAATTGAAATGTAGCATTCAAGGACTTCCTGACTCGTTGTTTTCCCTTTTTAAGGATGGCAAATAACTGCACGAGAAATGTTCAATCATCATCTGATTCGAACTAAAACTATCATTATTTCATGTCATTTTAAATAATATAAAAAAAACGCAGCTATTATTGCGGGGGACAGAAAACTAGACTAAAACATTCGCTTCACACTGTTACTGCAGAACTTTATATCTACAATCGTGAAAGCACTGAACTTGTGGTGAGGCCAGAACTCGCAATCAAGAGACCTGCGTGCTCGTTACTAAACTCTTTAACCACTAGACCGTAAGAACCGCGTGAAAGAGTGAAAATTAGAACTATTTAGGTTTGTTTTATGAAAAAATACAAAAGAAATTGCCAAGAAGTCTTTGAAAGCTATATTTTAGTTTAGAATTACATAAAGAGGTCACAATCAGATGTTAAGTCCAATTTTCATTTCACTTGTTATAATAGAAAATAGCAAAGATTACCTCAGACTTTGACCTCTTACGTATGAAATTTTAAATTAAAATGTAGCATTCAAGGACTTCCTGATTCGTTATTTTCATTTTTTTAATGATGTCAAATATGAGCACGAGAAATATTCAATTTTCATCTGATTCGAACTAAAACTAACATTTTATCATGACTCTTTAAATACTCTAAAAAAAAACACGGCTAAAATTGCCGGGGATACAAAACTAGACTCAAAGTTCGCTTCACGCTGTTAAGGCAGAACTTTTAAACTACAATCGCGAAAGCACTGCGCCTGTGGTGAGGACAGATCTCGCATTCAAGAGACCTGCGTTCTCGTTGCCATACTCTTTAACCACCTACACCGTATGAACGGCGTGAAAGATTGAAAATTAGAACTATTTAAGCTTTCTTTAAGAAAAAAATAAAAATATAATAATCTTCCAATTTAAATACGTATCATTAAACAATCCTGTTACTATTAAATTATTTTACACTTTCATGTTCTTTCAACGAGTTTTGCAAAGGGTTTCACAAGTGTGAAAGTGATTTTTTGTTGGGGAATATAACTATGAAGTCGTAACTAGTGTAATTAGATGTGTTATTTTTATTACCAGACTATTAGTTAAATTTAAATGTATAAATTAGGATCGTCAGCACGTGAACTGTTTGGCTTAATGATTATGCTGTTTGTTTCCGATTCCAGGTGCTGTGGGCTAGAGTCCATTGAATCGTTTGGTATCTGTACTTTTTCTAATCAGTCTTTCCTGTAAGTTTAAATGTATTAATTAGGATCTTCGATATGTAAGCTGGCTAGCTCAGTTTTCTTGCTGTATGTTTGCAGTTCGGCTCCTTTGAATCGTTTTGGTATCTGTACTCTTCCTGATCATTGTCTTCGATAAGTCTGAATATACAAATTATGATAAACAATATGTGATCTGGCTAACTCAGTGGTCATGCTGCTTGTTTTCATTTCCAGAGACTGTGTGTCCATTGCATCCTTTTGGTATCCCAACTTTTTGAGAACATACTCTTTGTTGAATTTATATACATTAATTGCAATCTGCGTTCTGTGATTTGGATGGTTCATGTTCGTCTGCTTCTTATTTCTAATGCTTTGTGATCGAATCCTTTTGGTACCCCTACTTTTTCTGATCAGTCACTCCGTTATATTTAAATATATTATATAGGGCCTGTAGCATGTGAGTTAGCTGTCTCAGTGGTCATGTTGTCTGTTTCCTATTCCAGAGGCTGTGGGTTCGAGTCCATTGTATCCGACTTTTTTTATCAGTTTCTCCGTTAAGTTTAAATGTAATAATTAATTGATTGTTCGAGTCTAATGGATCGTTTTGGTATCCGTACTTTTTCTGATCAGTCTCTTCATTAAGTTTAAATATATTAATTATAATCCTTGGAACGGGAGCTGGCTGGCTCAGTGGTCATGTTGTCTGCTTGTTGTTCAAGATGTTGCGGGTTCGAACCCAGATAATCCTTTTGGTATCTGTACTGTTTCTTATCAGTTTCTCCGTTAAGTTTAAATATATTAATAAGGATCTTCAAAGTGTAAACTGGTTAGCTCAGTGGTCATGATGTCTGTTACCTACACCGGAGGTCTTGGGTTCGAGTGCATCCATCTCCGTCGGCATGCTTCGGCTTTCCACATCAACACATTTTGTTGTCAATCAGTTATAAAAATTTTGGACCGGAAATGACGTCACTTCCTGTACGTCATTTCCTGTACGTCACTTCCTGTACGTCATTTCCTGTACGTCACTTCCGTTTCCTTTAGCGTGGTGAAAAAAGAGATGCCCTGTACTAAAAAATGCATAATACTTAAGGGCTTCGTTAACAGGAGTCACATGGTGCAAAACAAGCCCTGCACGAACTTCGGACGAGGAAGGGTGGCGCGCTCGACACCGAAGCCAGTAGGCCCGAAGAGAAACCCCACCGGCAACGGTAGAGCACACACACCGCTCGTCCTCCATCTCGTGCAGATAATTTAGTAAGAAATATGAGAAAGTTAGGAGGGGAAAGAGCTAAGAAAACTAATCCTAATGGAAATCCAGAATCCACTCTTTAACCTCATTCAATCCTCCCTTAAAACTCTAACACCTGCTACTATCTAATACTACAATATTACCCTTCGAATCCGGGCTGGAATCGAACCCAGAGCCTATACCCCGCAACTTGACGCCCCAAGCCTCTCGGCCAAGAGGGCGACGACGAAAGATTCGATTTCGGAATATTTAAGTTTAGCATTATAACGTGCCATTTTAAATAATCTGAAAAAACGCGTACAAAACTTGAGAGGGACAGAACCCTCGACAAAAACTTTTGCATCACGATGCCACCGTTGCGATACAATTTTATTTTACTGGAATACTTTATTACTTTTATTTAAAACTGGAATCGAGAAAAAGCATTGCATTTGAAGTGAGGACAGAACACACAATCAACACTTTCGCGGACCAACTACTTAACCACCATACCGTTCGAATCACAATAAAAAGGGAAACTAGGAACTATTTAAGTTTTCATTATGAAAGAATTAAAAAAGGAACAGATAGCCCTTGAATGCTATATTTTAGTTTAGAATTATATAAAGAGGATAAAATCAGATGTTATATCCAGTTTTTATTTCAATTGTTATAATAGAAAATTGCAAAGATTACATGAGACTCTTAAGTATGAAATTATAAATTTAAATGTAGCATTCAAGGACTTCCAGACACGTTATTTTCCTTTTTTAATGATGGCAAATACATGCACGAGAAATGTTCAATTATCATCTGATTCGATCTAAAACTAATATTTTATCATGTCTGTTTCAATAATCTAAAAAACGCGGTTAAAATTGTCGGGGACAGAATATTAGACAAAAACGTTCGGTTCACTCTGCTACGTCAGAACATTAAAGCGACAATCGCGAAAGCACTGCACCTGTGGTGAGGATAGAACTCGCAATCTGAGACCTGCGTGCTCGCTGCCAAACTCTTTAACCACTAGACCGTATGTACCGCGTGACGTATTGAAAATTAGAACTATTTAAGTTTCCTTTAAGAAGAAATAAAAACAAAATTGCCAAGAAGTCCTTGACAGCCATATTTTTGTTTAGAATTATATAAAGAGGAGAAATTCAGATGTTATATTCAATTTTCATTTCAATTGTTATAATAGAAAAATGCAAATATTACATCAGGCTTTTACCTCTTACGTATAAAATTCTAAATTGAAACGTAGCATTCAAGGACTTCCTGACTCGTTGTTTTCCCTTTTTAAGGATCGCAAATAACTGCACGAGAAATGTTCAATTATCATCTGATTCGAACTAAAACTATCATTTTATCATGTCTGTTTAAATAATATAAAAAAACGCAGCTAGTATTGCGGGGGACAGAAAACTAGACTAAAACATTCGCTTCACACTGTTACTGCAGAACTTTATATCTACAACCGTGAAAGCACAGAACTTGTGGTGAGGCCAGAACTCGCAATCAAGAGACCTGCTTGCTCGTTACCAAACTCTTTAACCACTAGACCGTAAGAACCGCGTAAAAGATTGAAAATTAGAACTATTTAAGTTTGCTTTATGAAAAAATACAAAAAAAAATTGCCAAGAAATCTTTGAAAGCCATATTTTAGTTTAGAATTACATAAAGAGGTCACAATCAGATGTTAAGTCCAATTTTCATTTCACTTGTTATAATAGAAAATTGCAAGGATTACTTCAGACTTTGACCTCTTACGTATGAAATTTTAAATTAAAATGTAGCATTCAAGGACTTCCTGATTCGCTATTTTCATTTTTTTAATGATGTCAAATATGAGCACGAGAAATATTCAATTTTCATCTGATTCGTTATTTTCATTTTTTTAATTATGTCAAATATGAGCACGAGAAATATTCAATTTTCTTCTGATTCGAATTAAAACTATCATTTTATCATGTCTGTTTAAATAATATAAAAAAACGCTGCTAGTATTGCGGGGGACAGAAAACTAGACTAAAACTTCGCTTCACACTGTTACTGCAGAACTTTATATCTACAACCGTGAAAGCACAGAACTTGTGGTGAGGCCAGAACTCGCAATCAAGAGACCTGCTTGCTCGTTACCAAACTCTTTAACCACTAGACCGTAAGAACCGCGTAAAAGATTGAAAATTAAAACTATTTAAGTTTGCTTTATGAAAAAATAAAAAAAAATTGCTAAAAGTCTTTGAAAGCCATATTTAGTTTAGAATTACATAAAGAGGTCAAAATCAGATGTTAAGTCCAATTTTCATTTCTCTTGTTATAATAGAAAATTGCAAAGATTACCTCAGACTTTGACCTCATACGTATGAAATTCTAAATTAAAATGTAGCATTCAAGGACTTCCTGACTCGTTATTTTCGTTTTTTTAATGATGGCAAATATCTCCACGAGAAACGTCCAATTATCATCTGCTTCGAACTAAAATTAACATTTTATCATGTATTTTTAAATAATCTAAAAAACGCGGCTAAAATTGCCGGGGACAGGATACTAAACAAAAACGTTCGCTTCACGAGGTTACTGCAGAACTTTAAATATACACACGCGAAAGCACTGCGCCTGTGGTGAGGTCAGAACTTGCAATCAGTAAACATGCGTGCTCGTTGCTTAACTCTTTAACCACTAAACCGTATGTAGCGCGTGAAATATTAAAAGTTAGAAGTATTTGAATTTTCTTTATGAAAAAATAAAGAAAAAAATGCCAAGAAGTCCTTGAAAGCCATATTTTAGTTTAGAATTACATAAAGAGGTCAAAATCAGATGTTAAGTCCAATTTTCATTTCACTTGTTATAATAGAAAATTGCAAATATTACATCAGACTTTGACGTCTTACTTATGAAATTCTATATTGATATGCAGCATTGAAGGACTTTCTTACTCGTTATTTTCTTTTTTTAATGATGGCAAATATCTGGACGATAAAGGCTCAATTATCATCTGAATCGAACTAAAACTAACATTTTATCATATCTATTTCAATAATCTAAAAAACGCGATTTAATTTGTGGGGGACAGAATATTAGACAAAAAAAAAGTTCGGATCACTCTGCTACGTCAGAACATTAAAGCGACAATCCCGAAAGCACTGCACTTGTGGTGAGGATAGAACTCGCAATCTGAGACCTGCGTGCTCGCTGCCAAACTCTTTAACCACTAGACCGTAAGAACCACGTGAAAGATTGAAAATTAGAACTATTTAAGTTTGCTTTATGAAAAAATACAAAAAAAAAATTGCCAAGATGCCTTTGAAAGCCATATTTTAGTTTAGAATTACATAAAGAGGTCACAATCAGATGTTAAGTCCAATTTTCATTTCACTTGTTATAATAGAAAATTGCAAAGATTACCTCTGACTTTGACCTCTTACGTATGAAATTTTAAATTGAAATGTAGCATTCAAGGACTTCCTGATTCGTTATTTTCATTTTTTTAATGATGTCAAATATGAGCACGAGAAAAATTCAGTTTTCATCTGATTCGAACTAAAAACAACATTTTATCATGTCTCTTTAAATACTCTAAAAAAACGCGGCTAAAATTGCCGGGTATAGAAAACTAAACTCAAAGTTCGCTTCACGCCGTTACTGCATATCTTTAAATATACATACGCGAAAGCACTACGCCTGTGGGGAGGACGGAACTTGCAATCAGTAAACCTGCGTGCTCGTTGCTTAACTCATTAACCCCTAAACCGTGTGTAGCGCGTGAAATATTAAAAGCTAGAACTATTAAAATTTTCTTTATGAAAAAATAATAAAAAAAATGCTAAGAAGTCCTTGAAAGCCATATTTTAGTTTAGAATTATATAAAGAAGATAAAATGAGATGTTATGTTCAATTTTCATTTCACTTGTCATAATCGAAAATTGTAAATATTACATCAGACTTTGACCTCTTACGTATGAAATTCTAAATTGAAATGTAGCATTGAAGGACTTCCTTACTCGTTATTTTCTTTTTATAATGATGGCAAATATCTACACGTTAAATGCTCAATTATCATCTGATTCGAGCTAAAACTAACATTCTATCATGTCTGTTTCAATAATCTAAAAAACGCGATTAAAATTGTCGGGGACAGAATATTAGACAAAAAAAGTTCGGTTCACTCTGCTACGTCACAACATTAAAGCGACAATCGCGAAAGCACTGCTCCTGTGGTGAGTCCAGAACTTGCAATCAAGAGACCTGCGAGTTCGTGTCCAAACTCTTTAACCACTAGACCGTATGAACCGCATGGAAGTTTGAAAATTAGAACTCTTTAATTTTCCTTTATGAAGAAATAAAAACAAAAGTGCCAAGAAGTCCTTGAAAGCCATATTTTAGTTTAGAATTATATAAAGAGGATAAAATCAGATGTTATGTTCAATTTTCATTTCACTTGTTATAATAGAAAATTGCAAATATTACATCAGACTTTGACGTCTTACTTATGAAATTCTATATTGATATGCAGCATTGAAGGACTTTCTTACTCGTTATTTTCTTTTTTTAATGATGGCAAATATCTGGACGATAAATGCTCAATTATCATCTGAATCGAACTAAAACTAACATTTTATCATATCTATTTCAATAATCTAAAAAACGCGATTTAATTTGTAGGGGACAGAATATTAGACAAAAAAAAAGTTCGGATCACTCTGCTACGTCAGAACATTAAAGCGACAATCCCGAAAGCACTGCACTTGTGGTGAGGATAGAACTCGCAATCTGAGACCTGCGTGCTCGCTGCCAAACTCTTTAACCACTAGACCGTAAGAACCACGTGAAAGATTGAAAATTAGAACTATTTAAGTTTGCTTTATGAAAAAATACAAAAAAAAAATTGCCAAGATGCCTTTGAAAGCCATATTTTAGTTTAGAATTACATAAATAGGTCACAATCAGATGTTAATTCCAATTTTCATTTCACTTGTTATAATAGAAAATTGCAAAGATTACCTCTGACTTTGACCTCTTACGTATGAAATTTTAAATTGAAATGTAGCATTCAAGGACTTCCTGATTCGTTATTTTCATTTTTTTAATGATGTCAAATATGAGCACAAGAAAAATTCAGTTTTAATCTGATTCGAACTAAAAACAACATTTTATCATGTCTCTTTAAATACTCTAAAAAAACGCGGCTAAAATTGCCGGGTATAGAAAACTAAACTCAAAGTTCGCTTCACGCCGTTACTGCATATCTTTAAATATACATACACGAAAGCACTACGCCTGTGGGGAGGACGGAACTTGCAATCAGTAAACCTGCGTGCTCGTTGCTTAACTCATTAATCCCTAAACCGTGTGTAGCGCGTGAAATATTAAAAGCTAGAACTATTTAAATTTTCTTTATGAAAAAATACTAAAAAAAATGCTAAGAAGTCCTTGAAAGCCATATTTTAGTTTAGAATTATATAAAGAAGATAAAATGAGATGTTATGTTCAATTTTTATTTCACTTGTCATAATCGAAAATTGTAAATATTACATCAGACTTTGACCTCTTACGTATGAAATTCTAAATTGAAATGTAGCATTGAAGGACTTCCTTACTCGTTATTTTCTTTTTATAATGATGGCAAATATCTACACGTTAAATGCTCAATTATCATCTGATTCGAGCTAAAACTAACATTCTATTATGTCTGTTTCAATAATCTAAAAAACGCGATTAAAATTGTCGGGGACAGAATATTAGACAAAAAAAGTTCGGTTCACTCTGCTACGTCAGAACATTAAAGCGACAATCGCGAAAGCACTGCTCCTGTGGTGAGTCCAGAACTTGCAATCAAGAGACCTGCGAGTTTGTGTCCAAACTCTTTAACCACTAGACCGTATGAACCGCATGGAAGTTTGAAAATTAGAACTCTTTAATTTTCCTTTATGAAGAAATAAAAACAAAATTGCCAAGAAGTCCTTGAAAGCCATATTTTAGTTTAGAATTATATAAAGAGGATAAAATCAGATGTTATGTTCAATTTTCATTTCACTTGTTATAATAGAAAATTGCTAAGTTTACATCAGACTTTGACCTCTTACGTATAAAATTCTAAATTGAAATGTAGCATTCAAGGACTTTCTGACTCGTTATATTCCCTTTATAATGATGGCAAATATATGCACGAGAAATGTTCAATTATCATCTAATTCGAACTAAAACTAACATTTTATCATGTCTGTTTAAATAATCTGAAAAAAAACGCGGATAATATTGCGGGCGACGGAAAAATTTCGCTTCACACTGTTACTGCAGAACTTTATAACTACAATCGCGAAAGCACTGTACTTGTGCGGAGGCCAGAACTCGCAATCAAGAGACCAGCGTGCTCGTTACCAAACTCTTTAACCACTAGGCCGTAAGAACCGCGTGAAAGAGTGAAAATTAGAACTATTTAGGTTTTTTTTATGAAAAAATACAAAAAAAATTGCCAAGAAGTCTTTGAAAGCTATATTTTAGTTTAGAATTACATAAAGAGGTCACAATCAGATGTTAAGTCCAATTTTCATTTCACTTGTTATAATAGAAAATAGCAAAGATTACCTCAGACTTTGACCTCTTACGTATGAAATTTTAAATTAAAATGTAGCATTCAAGGACTTCCTGATTCGTTATTTTCATTTTTTTAATGATGTCAAATATGAGCACGAGAAATATTCAATTTTCATCTGATTCGAACTAAAACTAACATTTTATCATGACTGTTTAAATACTCTAAAAAAAACACGGCTAAAATTGCCGGGGATACAAAACTAGACTCAAAGTTCGCTTCACGCTGTTACGGCAGAACTTTTAAACTACAATCGCGAAAGCACTGCGCCTGTGGTGAGGACAGATCTCGCATTCAAGAGACCTGCGCTCTCGTTGCCATACTCTTTAACCACCTACACCGTATGAACGGCGTGAAAGATTGAAAATTAGAACTATTTAAGCTTTCTTTAAGAAAAAAATAAAAATATAATAGTCTTCCAATTTAAATACGTATCATTAAACAATCCTGTTACTATTAAATTATTTTACACTTTCATGTTCTTTCAACGAGTTTTGCAAAGGGTTTCACAAGTGTGAAATTGATTTTTTGTTGGGGAATATAACTATGAAGTCGTAACTAGTGTAATTAGATGTGTTATTTTTATTACCAGACTATTAGTTAAATTTAAATGTATAAATTAGGATCGTCAGCACGTGAACTGTTTGGCTTAATGGTTATGCTGTTTGTTTCCGATTCCAGGTGCTGTGGGCTAGAGTCCATTGAATCGTTTGGTATCTGTACTTTTTCTAATCAGTCTTTCCTGTAAGTTTAAATGTATTAATTAGGATCTTCGATATGTAAGCTGGCTAGCTCAGTTTTCTTGCTGTATGTTTGCAGTTCGGCTCCTTTGAATCGTTTTGGTATCTGTACTGTTCCTGATCATTGTCTTCGATAAGTCTGAATATACAAATTATGATAAACAATATGTGATCTGGCTAACTCAGTGGTCATGCTGCTTGTTTTTATTTCCAGAGACTGTGTGTCCATTGCATCCTTTTGGTATCCCAACTTTTTGAGAACATACTCTGTTGAATTTATATACATTAATTGCAATCTGCGTTCTGTGATTTGGATGGTTCATGTTCGTCTGCTTCTTATTTCTAATGCTTTGTGATCGAATCCTTTTGGTACCCCTACTTTTTCTGATCAGTCACTCCGTTATATTTAAATATATTATATAGGGCCTGTAGCATGTGAGTTAGCTGTCTCAGTGGTCATGTTGTCTGTTTCCTATTCCAGAGGCTGTGGGTTCGAGTCCATTGTATCCGACTTTTTTTTATCAGTTTCTCCGTTAAGTTTAAATGTAATAATTAAGATCGCAAAAATGTGAGTTGGTTGGCTCAATGGTCATGTTGTCTGCTTCTTGTTTCCGATGTTGATTGTTCGAGTCTAATGAATCGTTTTGGTATCCGTACTTTTTCTGATCAGTCTCTTCATTAAGTTTAAATATATTAATTATAATCCTTGGAACGGGAGCTGGCTGGCTCAGTGGTCATGTTGTCTGCTTGTTGTTCAAGATGTTGTGGGTTCGAACCCAGATAATCCTTTTGGTATCTGTACTGTTTCTTATCAGTTTCTCCGTTAAGTTTAAATATATTAATAAGGATCTTCAAAGTGTAAACTGGTTAGCTCAGTGGTCATGATGTCTGTTACCTACACCGGAAGTCTTGGGTTCGCGTGCATCCATCTCCGTCGGCATGCTTCGGCTTTCCACATCAACACATTTTGTTGTCAATCAGTTATAAAATTTTTGGACCGGAAATGACGTCACTTCCTGAACGTCATTTCCTGTACGTCACTTCCTGTACGTCACTTCCGTTTCCTTTAGCGTGGTGAGAAAAGAGATGCCCTGTACTAAAAAATGCATAATATTTAAGGACTTCGTTAACAGGAGTCACATGGTGCAAAACAAGCCCTGCACTAACTTCGGACGAGGAAGGGTGGCGCGCTCGACACCGAAGCCAGTAGGCCCGAAGAGAAACCCCACCGGCAACGGTAGAGCACACACACCGCTCGTCTTCCATCTCGTGCAGATAATTTAGTAAGAAATATGAGAAAGTTAGGAGGGGAAAGAGCTAAGAAAACTAATCTAATATGGAAATCCAGAATCCACTCTTTAAACTCATCCAATCCTCCCTTAAAACTCTAACACCTGCTACTCTCTAATACTACAATATTTCCCTTCGAATCCGGGCTGGAATCGAACCCAGAGCCTATACCCCGCAACTTGACGCCCCAAGCCTCTCGGCCAAGAGGGCGACGACGAAAGATTCGATTTCGGAATATTTAAGTTTAGCATTATAACGTGCCATTTTAAATAATCTGGAAAAACGCGTATAAAACTTGAGAGGGGACAGAACCCTCGACAAAAACTTTTGCATCACGATGCCACCGATGCGATACAATTTTATTTTACTTTAACTGCATAAAGCTTTCAGAGGATGGGCGATTAGAATAAATCTGGGTCAGAACACACAAATTCTATTACACTAACAGTATTGTTTATCTATTATTTAAAACTGAAATCGAGAAAAAGCATTGCATTTGAAGTGAGGACAGAACTCACAATCAACACTTTCGCGGACCAACTATTTAACCACCATACCGATCGAATCACAATAAAAATGGAAACTAAGAACTATTTAAGTTTTCATTATGAAAGAATTAAAAAAGGAGCAGATAGCCCTTGAATGCTATATTTTAGTTTAGAATTATATAAAGAGGATAAAATCAGATGTTATATCCAGTTTTTATTTCAATTGTTATAATAGAAAATTGCAAAGATTACATGAGACTCTTACGTATAAAATTATAAATTTAAATGTAGCATTCAAGGATTTCCAGACACGATATTTTCCTTTTTTAATGATGGCAAATACCTGCACGAGAAATGTTCAATTATCATCTGATTCGAACTAAAACTAATATTTTATCATGTCTGTTTCAATAATCTAAAAAACGCGGTTAAAATTGTCGGGGACAGAATATTAGACAAAAACGTTCGGTTCACTCTGCTACGTCAGAACATTAAAGCGACAATCGCGAAAGCACTGCACCTGTGGTGAGGATAGAACTCGCAATCTGAGACCTGCGTGCTCGCTGCCAAACTCTTTAACCACTAGACCGTATGTAACGCGTGACGTATTGAAAATTAGAACTCTTTAATTTTCCTTTATGAAGAAATAAAAACAAAATTGCCAAGAAGTCCTTGAAAGCCATATTTTTGTTTAGAATTATATAAAGAGGAGAAATTCAGATGTTATATTCAATTTTCATTTCATTTGTTATAATAGAAAAATGCAAATATTACATCAGGCTTTGACCTCTTACCTATAAAATTCTAAATTGAAATGTAGCATTCAAGGACTTCCTGACTCGTTGTTTTCCCTTTTTAAGGATGGCAAATAACTGCACGAGAAATGTTCAATCATCATCTGATTCGAACTAAAACTATCATTATTTCATGTCTGTTTAAATAATATAAAAAAAACGCAGCTAGTATTGCGGGGGACAGAAAACTAGACTAAAACATTCGCTTCACACTGTTACTGCAGAACTTTATATCTACAATCGTGAAAGCACTGAACTTGTGGTGAGGCCAGAACTCGCAATCAAGAGACCTGCGTGCTCGTTACCAAACTCTTTAACCACTAGACCGTAAGAACCGCGTGAAAGAGTGAAAATTAGAACTATTTAGGTTTGTTTTATGAAAAAATACAAAAAAAATTGCCAAGAAGTCTTTGAAAGCTATATTTTAGTTTAGAATTACATAAAGAGGTCACAATCAGATGTTAAGTCCAATTTTCATTTCACTTGTTATAATAGAAAATAGCAAAGATTACCTCAGGCTTTGACCTCTTACGTATGAAATTTTAAATTAAAATGTAGCATTCAAGGACTTCCTGATTCGTTATTTTCATTTTTTTAATGATGTCAAATATGAGCACGAGAAATATTCAATTTTCATCTGATTCGAACTAAAACTAACATTTTATCATGACTCTTTAAATACTCTAAAAAAAAACACGGCTAAAATTGCCGGGGATACAAAACTAGACTCAAAGTTCGCTTCACGCTGTTACGGCAGAACTTTTAAACTACAATCGCGAAAGCACTGCGCCTGTGGTGAGGACAGATCTCGCATTCAAGAGACCTGCGCTCTCGTTGCCATACTCTTTAACCACCTACACCGTATGAACGGCGTGAAAGATTGAAAATTAGAACTATTTAAGCTTTCTTTAAGAAAAAAATAAAAATATAATAATCTTCCAATTTAAATACGTATCATTAAACAATCCTGTTACTATTAAATTATTTTACACTTTCATGTTCTTTCAACGAGTTTTGCAAAGGGTTTCACAAGTGTGAAATTGATTTTTTGTTGGGGAATATAACTATGAAGTCGTAACTAGTGTAATTAGATGTGTTATTTTTATTACCAGACTATTAGTTAAATTTAAATGTATAAATTAGGATCGTCAGCACGTGAACTGTTTGGCTTAATGGTTATGCTGTTTGTTTCCGATTCCAGGTGCTGTGGGCTAGAGTCCATTGAATCGTTTGGTATCTGTACTTTTTCTAATCAGTCTTTCCTGTAAGTTTAAATGTATTAATTAGGATCTTCGATATGTAAGCTGGCTAGCTCAGTTTTCTTGCTGTATGTTTGCAGTTCGGCTCCTTTGAATCGTTTTGGTATCTGTACTCTTCCTGATCATTGTCTTCGATAAGTCTGAATATACAAATTATGATAAACAATATGTGATCTGGCTAACTCAGTGGTCATGCTGCTTGTTTTCATTTCCAGAGACTGTGTGTCCATTGCATCCTTTTGGTATCCCAACTTTTTGAGAACATACTCTTTGTTGAATTTATATACATTAATTGCAATCTGCGTTCTGTGATTTGGATGGTTCATGTTCGTCTGCTTCTTATTTCTAATGCTTTGTGATCGAATCCTTTTGGTACCCCTACTTTTTCTGATCAGTCACTCCGTTATATTTAAATATATTATATAGGGCCTGTAGCATGTGAGTTATTTGTCTCAGTGGTCATGTTGTCTGTTTCCTATTCCAGAGGCTGTGGGTTCGAGTCCATTGTATCCGACTTTTTTTTATCAGTTTCTCCGTTAAGTTTAAATGTAATAATTAAGATCGCAAAAATGTGAGTTGGTTGGCTCAATGGTCATGTTGTCTGCTTCTTGTTTCCGATGTTGATTGTTCGAGTCTAATGAATCGTTTTGGTATCCGTACTTTTTCTGATCAGTCTCTTCATTAAGTTTAAATATATTAATTATAATCCTTGGAACGGGAGCTGGCTGGCTATGTGGTCATGTTGTCTGCTTGTTGTTCAAGATGTTGTGGGTTCGAACCCAGATAATCCTTTTGGTATCTGTACTGTTTCTTATCAGTTTCTCCGTTAAGTTTAAATATATTAATAAGGATCTTCAAAGTGTAAACTGGTTAGCTCAGTGGTCATGATGTCTGTTACCTACACCGGAAGTCTTGGGTTCGAGTGCATCCATCTCCGTCGGCATGCTTCGGCTTTCCACATCAACACATTTTGTTGTCAATCAGTTATAAAATTTTTGGACCGGAAATGACGTCACTTCCTCTACGTCATTTCCTGTACGTCACTTCCTGTACGTCACTTCCGTTTCCTTTAGCGTGGTGAGAAAAGAGATGCCCTGTACTAAAAAATGCATAATATTTAAGGACTTCGTTAACAGGAGTCACATGGTGCAAAACAAGCCCTGCACGAACTTCGGACGAGGAAGGGTGGCGCGCTCGACACCGAAGCCAGTAGGCCCGAAGAGAAACCCCACCGGCAACGGTAGAGCACACACACCGCTCGTCCTCCATCTCGTGCAGATAATTTAGTAAGAAATATGAGAAAGTTAGGAGGGGAAAGAGCTAAGAAAACTAAGCTAATATGGAAATCCAGAATCCACTCTTTAAACTCATCCAATCCTCCCTTAAAACTCTAACACCTGCTACTCTCTAATACTACAATATTTCCCTTCGAATCCGGGCTGGAATCGAACCCAGAGCCTATACCCCGCAACTTGACGCCCCAAGCCTCTCGGCCAAGAGGGCGACGACGAAAGATTCGATTTCGGAATATTTAAGTTTAGCATTATAACGTGCCATTTTAAATAATCTGGAAAAACGCGTATAAAACTTGAGAGGGACAGAACCCTCGACAAAAACTTTTGCATCACGATGCCACCGATGCGATACAATTTTATTTTACTTTAACTGCATAAAGCTTTCAGAGGATGGGCGATTAGAATAAATCTGGGTCAGAACACACAAATTCTATTACACTAACAGTATTGTTTATCTATTATTTAAAACTGAAATCGAGAAAAAGCATTGCATTTGAAGTGAGGACAGAACTCACAATCAACACTTTCGCGGACCAACTATTTAACCACCATACCGATCGAATCACAATAAAAATGGAAACTAAGAACTATTTAAGTTTTCATTATGAAAGAATTAAAAAAGGAGCAGATAGCCCTTGAATGCTATATTTTAGTTTAGAATTATATAAAGAGGATAAAATCAGATGTTATATCCAGTTTTTATTTCAATTGTTATAATAGAAAATTGCAAAGATTACATGAGACTCTTACGTATAAAATTATAAATTTAAATGTAGCATTCAAGGATTTCCAGACACGATATTTTCCTTTTTTAATGATGGCAAATACCTGCACGAGAAATGTTCAATTATCATCTGATTCGAACTAAAACTAATATTTTATCATGTCTGTTTCAATAATCTAAAAAACGCGGTTAAAATTGTCGGGGACAGAATATTAGACAAAAACGTTCGGTTCACTCTGCTACGTCAGAACATTAAAGCGACAATCGCGAAAGCACTGCACCTGTGGTGAGGATAGAACTCGCAATCTGAGATCTGCGTGCTCGCTGCCAAACTCTTTAACCACTAGACCGTATGTAACGCGTGACGTATTGAAAATTAGAACTATTTAAGTTTCCTTTAAGAAGAAATAAAAACAAAATTGCCAAGAAGTCCTTGAAAGCCATATTTTTGTTTAGAAGTATATAAAGAGGAGAAATTCAGATGTTATATTCAATTTTCATTTCATTTGTTATAATAGAAAAATGCAAATATTACATCAGGCTTTGACCTCTTACGTATAAAATTCTAAATTGAAATGTAGCATTCAAGGACTTCCTGACTCGTTGTTTTCCCTTTTTAAGGATGGCAAATAACTGCACGAGAAATGTTCAATCATCATCTGATTCGAACTAAAACTATCATTATTTCATGTCATTTTAAATAATATAAAAAAAACGCAGCTATTATTGCGGGGGACAGAAAACTAGACTAAAACATTCGCTTCACACTGTTACTGCAGAACTTTATATCTACAATCGTGAAAGCACTGAACTTGTGGTGAGGCCAGAACTCGCAATCAAGAGACCTGCGTGCTCGTTACTAAACTCTTTAACCACTAGACCGTAAGAACCGCGTGAAAGAGTGAAAATTAGAACTATTTAGGTTTGTTTTATGAAAAAATACAAAAGAAATTGCCAAGAAGTCTTTGAAAGCTATATTTTAGTTTAGAATTACATAAAGAGGTCACAATCAGATGTTAAGTCCAATTTTCATTTCACTTGTTATAATAGAAAATAGCAAAGATTACCTCAGACTTTGACCTCTTACGTATGAAATTTTAAATTAAAATGTAGCATTCAAGGACTTCCTGATTCGTTATTTTCATTTTTTTAATGATGTCAAATATGAGCACGAGAAATATTCAATTTTCATCTGATTCGAACTAAAACTAACATTTTATCATGACTCTTTAAATACTCTAAAAAAAAACACGGCTAAAATTGCCGGGGATACAAAACTAGACTCAAAGTTCGCTTCACGCTGTTAAGGCAGAACTTTTAAACTACAATCGCGAAAGCACTGCGCCTGTGGTGAGGACAGATCTCGCATTCAAGAGACCTGCGTTCTCGTTGCCATACTCTTTAACCACCTACACCGTATGAACGGCGTGAAAGATTGAAAATTAGAACTATTTAAGCTTTCTTTAAGAAAAAAATAAAAATATAATAATCTTCCAATTTAAATACGTATCATTAAACAATCCTGTTACTATTAAATTATTTTACACTTTCATGTTCTTTCAACGAGTTTTGCAAAGGGTTTCACAAGTGTGAAAGTGATTTTTTGTTGGGGAATATAACTATGAAGTCGTAACTAGTGTAATTAGATGTGTTATTTTTATTACCAGACTATTAGTTAAATTTAAATGTATAAATTAGGATCGTCAGCACGTGAACTGTTTGGCTTAATGATTATGCTGTTTGTTTCCGATTCCAGGTGCTGTGGGCTAGAGTCCATTGAATCGTTTGGTATCTGTACTTTTTCTAATCAGTCTTTCCTGTAAGTTTAAATGTATTAATTAGGATCTTCGATATGTAAGCTGGCTAGCTCAGTTTTCTTGCTGTATGTTTGCAGTTCGGCTCCTTTGAATCGTTTTGGTATCTGTACTGTTCCTGATCATTGTCTTCGATAAGTCTGAATATACAAATTATGATAAACAATATGTGATCTGGCTAACTCAGTGGTCATGCTGCTTGTTTTCATTTCCAGAGACTGTGTGTCCATTGCATCCTTTTGGTATCCCAACTTTTTGAGAACATACTCTTTGTTGAATTTATATACATTAATTGCAATCTGCGTTCTGTGATTTGGATGGTTCATGTTCGTCTGCTTCTTATTTCTAATGCTTTGTGATCGAATCCTTTTGGTACCCCTACTTTTTCTGATCAGTCACTCCGTTATATTTAAATATATTATATAGGGCCTGTAGCATGTGAGTTAGCTGTCTCAGTGGTCATGTTGTCTGTTTCCTATTCCAGAGGCTGTGGGTTCGAGTCCATTGTATCTGACTTTTTTTTATCAGTTTCTCCGTTAAATTTAAATGTAATAATTAAGATCGCAAAAATGTGAGTTGGTTGGCTCAATGGTCATGTTGTCTGCTTCTTGTTTCCGATGTTGATTGTTCGAGTCTAATGAATCGTTTCGGTATCCGTACTTTTTCTGATCAGTCTCTTCATTAAGTTTAAATATATTAATTATAATCCTTGGAACGGGAGCTGGCTGGCTCAGTGGTCATGTTGTCTTCTTGTTGTTCGAGATGTTGTGGGTTCGAACCCAGATAATCCTTTTGGTATCTGTACTGTTTCTTATCAGTTTCTCCGTTAAGTTTAAATATATTAATAAGGATCTTCAAAGTGTAAACTGGTTAGCTCAGTGGTCATGATGTCTGTTACCTACACCGGAAGTTTTGGGTTCGAGTGCATCCATCTCCGCCGGCATGCTTCGGCTTTCCACATCAACACATTTTGTTGTCAATCAGTTATAAAATTTTTGGACCGGAAATGACGTCACTTCCTGTACGTCATTCCCTGTACGTCACTTCCTGTACGTCACTTCCGTTTCCTTTAGCGTGGTGAGAAAAGAGATACCCTGTACTAAAAAATGCATAATATTTAAGGACTTCGTTAACAGGAGTCACATGGTGCAAAACAAGCCCTGCACGAACTTCGGACGAGGAAGGGTGGCGCGCTCGACACCGAAGCCAGCAGGCCCGAAGAGAAACCCCACCGGCAACGGTAGAGCACACACACCGCTCGTCCTCCATCTCGTGCAGATAATTTAGTAAGAAATATGAGAAAGTTAGGAGGGGAAAGAGCTAAGAAAACTAATCTAATATGGAAATCCAGAATCCACTCTTTAAACTCATCCAATCCTCCCTTAAAACTCTAACACCTGCTACTCTCTAATACTACAATATTACCCTTCGAATCCGGGCTGGAATCAAACCCAGAGCCTATACCCCGCAACTTGACGCCCCAAGCCTCTCAGCCAAGAGGGCGACGACGAAAGATTCGATTTCGGAATATTTAAGTTTAGCATTATAACGTGCCATTTTAAATAATCTGGAAAAACGCGTATAAAACTTGAGAGGGACAGAACCCTCGACAAAAATTTTTGCATCACGATGCCACCGATGCGATACAATTTTATTTTACTTTAACTGCATAAAGCTTTCAGAGGATGGGCGATTAGAATAAATCTGGGTCAGAACACACAAATTCTATTACACTAACAGTATTGTTTATCTATTATTTAAAACTGAAATCGAGAAAAAGCATTGCATTTGAAGTGAGGACAGAACTCACAATCAACACTTTCGCGGACCAACTATTTAACCACCATACCGATCGAATCACAATAAAAATGGAAACTAAGAACTATTTAAGTTTTCATTATGAAAGAATTAAAAAAGGAGCAGATAGCCCTTGAATGCTATATTTTAGTTTAGAATTATATAAAGAGGATAAAATCAGATGTTATATCCAGTTTTTATTTCAATTGTTATAATAGAAAATTGCAAAGATTACATGAGGTTCTTACGTATAAAATTATAAATTTAAATGTAGCATTCAAGGATTTCCAGACACGTTATTTTCCTTTTTTAATGATGGCAAATACCTGCTCGAGAAATGTTCAATTATCATCTGATTCGAACTAAAACTAATATTTTATCATGTCTGTTTCAATAATCTAAAAAACGCGGTTAAAATTGTCGGGGACAAAATATTAGACAAAAACGTTCGGTTCACTCTGCTACGTCAGAACATTAAAGCGACTATCGCGAAAGCACTGCACCTGTGGTGAGGATAGAACTCGCAATCTGAG
This sequence comes from Amaurobius ferox, assembly GCA_951213105.1. NCBI lineage: Eukaryota > Metazoa > Arthropoda > Arachnida > Araneae > Amaurobiidae > Amaurobius > Amaurobius ferox. The sequence goes on from OX578134.1 coordinate 139,375,345, forward strand.
ACCTGCGTTCTCGCTGCCAAACTCTTTAACCACTAGACCGTATGTACCGCGTGACGTATTGAAAATTAGAACTATCTAAGTATCCTTTAAGAAGAAATAAAAACAAAATTGCCAAGAAGTCCTTGAAAGCCATATTTTTATTTAGAATTATATAAAGAGGAGAAATTCAGATGTTATATTCAATTTTCATTTCATTTGTTATAATAGAAAAATGCAAATATTACATCAGGCTTTGACCTCTTACGTATAAAATTCTAAATTGAAATGTAGCATTCAAGGACTTCCTGACTCGTTGTTTTCCCTTTTTAAGGATGGCAAATAACTGCACGAGAAATGTTCAATTATCATCTGATTCGAACTAAAACTATCATTTTATCATGTCTGTTTAAATAATATAAAAAAAAAACGCAGCTAGTATTGCGGGGGACAGAAAACTAGACTAAAACATTCGCTTCACACTGTTACTGCAGAACTTTATATCAACAATCGTGAAAGCACTGAACTTGTGCTGAGGCCAGAACTCGCAATCAAGAGACCTGCGTGCTCGTTACCAAACTCTTTGACCACTAGACCGTAAGAACCGCGTGAAAGAGTGAAAATTATAACTATTTAGGTTTGTTTTATGAAAAAATACAAAAAAAATTGCCAAGAAGTCTTAGAAAGCCATATTTTAGTTTAGAATTACATAAAGAGGTCACAATCAGATGTTAAGTCCAATTTTCATTTCACTTGTTATAATAGAAAATAGCAAAGATTACCTCAGACTTTGACCTCTTACGTATGAAATTTTAAATTAAAATGTAGCATTCAAGGACTTCCTGATTCGTTATTTTCATTTTTTTAATGATGTCAAATATGAGCACGAGAAATATTCAATTTTCATCTGATTCGAACTAAAACTAACATTTTATCATGTCTCTTTAAATAATCTAAAAAAAACACGGCTAAAATACCCGGGGATACAAAACTAGACTCAACGTTCGCTTCACGCTGTTACGGCAGAACTTTTAAACTACATTCGCGAAAGCACTGCGCCTGTGGTGAGGACAGATCTCGCAATCAAGAGACCTGCGCTCTCGTTGCCATACTCTTTAACCACCTACACCGTATGAACGGCGTGAAAGATTGAAAATTAGAACTATTTAAGTTTTCTTTAAGAAAAAAATAAAAATATAATAATCTTCCAATTTAAATATAATTAAACAATCCTGTTACTATTAAATTATTTTACACTTTCATGTTCTTTCAACGAGTTTTGCAAAGGGTTTCACAAGTGTGAAAGTGATTTTTTGTTGGGGAATATAACTATGAAGTCGTAACTAGTGTAATTAGATGTGTTATTTTTATTACCAGACTATTAGTTAAATTTAAATGTATAAATTAGGATCGTCAGCACGTGAACTGTTTGACTTAATGGTTATGCTGTTTGTTTGCGATTCCAGGTTCTGTGGGCTAGAGTCCATTGAATCGTTTGGTATCTGTACTTTTTCTAATCAGTCTTTCCTGTAAGTTTAAATGTATTAATTAGGATCTTCGATATGTAAGCTGGCTAGCTCAGTTTTCTTGCTGTATGTTTGCAGTTCGACTCCTTTGAATCGTTTTGGTATCTGTACTGTTCCTGATCATTGTCTTCGATAAGTCTGAATATACAAATTATGATAAACAATATGTGATCTGGCTAACTCAGTGGTCATGCTGCTTGTTTTCATTTCCAGAGACTGTGTGTCCATTGCATCCTTTTGGTATCCCAACTTTTTGAGAACATACTCTTTGTTGAATTTATATACATTAATTGCAATCTGCGTTCTGTGATTTGGATGGTTCATGTTCGTCTGCTTCTTATTTCAAATGCTTTGCTATCGAATACTTTTGGTATCCCTACTTTTTCTGATCAGTCACTCCGTTATATTTAAATATATTATATAGGGCCTGTAGCATGTGAGTTAGCTGTCTCAGTGGTCATGTTGTCTGTTTCCTATTCCAGAGGCTGTGGGTTCGAGTCCATTGTATCCGACTTTTTTTATCAGTTTCTCCGTTAAGTTTAAATGTAATAATTAAGATCGCAAAAATTTGAGTTGGTTGGCTCAATGGTCATGTTGTCTGCTTCTTGTTTCCGTTGTTGATTGTTCGAGTCTAATGGATCGTTTTGGTATCCGTACTTTTTCTGATCAGTCTCTTCATTAAGTTTAAATATATTAATTATAATCCTTGGAACGGGAGCTGGCTGGCTCAGTGGTCATGTTGTCTGCTTGTTGTTCAAGATGTTGCGGGTTCGAACCCAGATAATCCTTTTGGTATCTGTACTGTTTCTTATCAGTTTCTCCGTTAAGTTTAAATATATAAATAAGGATCTTCAAAGTGTAAACTGGTTAGCTCAGTGGTCATGATGTCTGTTACCTACACCGGAGGTCTTGGGTTCGAGTGCATCCATCTCCGTCGGCATGCTTCGGCTTTCCACATCAACACATTTTGTTGTCAATCAGTTATAAAAATTTTGGACCGGAAATGACGTCACTTCCTGTACGTCATTTCCTGTACGTCACTTCCTGTACGTCATTTCCTGTACGTCACTTCCGTTTCCTTTAGCGTGGTGAAAATAGAGATGCCCTGTACTAAAAAATGCATAATATTTAAGGGCTTCGTTAACAGGAGTCACATGGTGCAAAACAAGCCCTGCACGAACTTCGGACGAGGAAGGGTGGCGCGCTCGACACCGAAGCCAGTAGGCCCGAAGAGAAACCCCACCGGCAACGGTAGAGCACACACACCGCTCGTCCTCCATCTCGTGCAGATAATTTAGTAAGAAATATGAGAAAGTTAGGAGGGGAAAGAGCTAAGAAAACTAATCCTAATGGAAATCCAGAATCCACTCTTTAACCTCATTCAATCCTCCCTTAAAACTCTAACACCTGCTACTATCTAATACTACAATATTACCCTTCGAATCCGGGCTGGAATCGAACCCAGAGCCTATACCCCGCAACTTGACGCCCCAAGCCTCTCGGCCAAGAGGGCGACGACGAAAGATTCGATTTCGGAATATTTAAGTTTAGCATTATAACGTGCCATTTTAAATAATCTGAAAAAACGCGTACAAAACTTGAGAGGGACAGAACCCTCGACAAAAACTTTTGCATCACGATGCCACCGTTGCGATACAATTTTATTTTACTGGAATACTTTATTACTTTTATTTAAAACTGGAATCGAGAAAAAGCATTGCATTTGAAGTGAGGACAGAACACACAATCAACACTTTCGCGGACCAACTACTTAACCACCATACCGTTCGAATCACAATAAAAAGGGAAACTAGGAACTATTTAAGTTTTCATTATGAAAGAATTAAAAAAGGAACAGATAGCCCTTGAATGCTATATTTTAGTTTAGAATTATATAAAGAGGATAAAATCAGATGTTATATCCAGTTTTTATTTCAATTGTTATAATAGAAAATTGCAAAGATTACATGAGACTCTTAAGTATGAAATTATAAATTTAAATGTAGCATTCAAGGACTTCCAGACACGTTATTTTCCTTTTTTAATGATGGCAAATACATGCACGAGAAATGTTCAATTATCATCTGATTCGATCTAAAACTAATATTTTATCATGTCTGTTTCAATAATCTAAAAAACGCGGTTAAAATTGTCGGGGACAGAATATTAGACAAAAACGTTCGGTTCACTCTGCTACGTCAGAACATTAAAGCGACAATCGCGAAAGCACTGCACCTGTGGTGAGGATAGAACTCGCAATCTGAGACCTGCGTGCTCGCTGCCAAACTCTTTAACCACTAGACCGTATGTACCGCGTGACGTATTGAAAATTAGAACTATTTAAGTTTCCTTTAAGAAGAAATAAAAACAAAATTGCCAAGAAGTCCTTGACAGCCATATTTTTGTTTAGAATTATATAAAGAGGAGAAATTCAGATGTTATATTCAATTTTCATTTCAATTGTTATAATAGAAAAATGCAAATATTACATCAGGCTTTTACCTCTTACGTATAAAATTCTAAATTGAAACGTAGCATTCAAGGACTTCCTGACTCGTTGTTTTCCCTTTTTAAGGATCGCAAATAACTGCACGAGAAATGTTCAATTATCATCTGATTCGAACTAAAACTATCATTTTATCATGTCTGTTTAAATAATATAAAAAAACGCAGCTAGTATTGCGGGGGACAGAAAACTAGACTAAAACATTCGCTTCACACTGTTACTGCAGAACTTTATATCTACAACCGTGAAAGCACAGAACTTGTGGTGAGGCCAGAACTCGCAATCAAGAGACCTGCTTGCTCGTTACCAAACTCTTTAACCACTAGACCGTAAGAACCGCGTAAAAGATTGAAAATTAGAACTATTTAAGTTTGCTTTATGAAAAAATACAAAAAAAAATTGCCAAGAAATCTTTGAAAGCCATATTTTAGTTTAGAATTACATAAAGAGGTCACAATCAGATGTTAAGTCCAATTTTCATTTCACTTGTTATAATAGAAAATTGCAAGGATTACTTCAGACTTTGACCTCTTACGTATGAAATTTTAAATTAAAATGTAGCATTCAAGGACTTCCTGATTCGCTATTTTCATTTTTTTAATGATGTCAAATATGAGCACGAGAAATATTCAATTTTCATCTGATTCGTTATTTTCATTTTTTTAATTATGTCAAATATGAGCACGAGAAATATTCAATTTTCTTCTGATTCGAATTAAAACTATCATTTTATCATGTCTGTTTAAATAATATAAAAAAACGCTGCTAGTATTGCGGGGGACAGAAAACTAGACTAAAACATTCGCTTCACACTGTTACTGCAGAACTTTATATCTACAACCGTGAAAGCACAGAACTTGTGGTGAGGCCAGAACTCGCAATCAAGAGACCTGCTTGCTCGTTACCAAACTCTTTAACCACTAGACCGTAAGAACCGCGTAAAAGATTGAAAATTAAAACTATTTAAGTTTGCTTTATGAAAAAATAAAAAAAAATTGCTAAAAGTCTTTGAAAGCCATATTTAGTTTAGAATTACATAAAGAGGTCAAAATCAGATGTTAAGTCCAATTTTCATTTCTCTTGTTATAATAGAAAATTGCAAAGATTACCTCAGACTTTGACCTCATACGTATGAAATTCTAAATTAAAATGTAGCATTCAAGGACTTCCTGACTCGTTATTTTCGTTTTTTTAATGATGGCAAATATCTCCACGAGAAACGTCCAATTATCATCTGCTTCGAACTAAAATTAACATTTTATCATGTATTTTTAAATAATCTAAAAAACGCGGCTAAAATTGCCGGGGACAGGATACTAAACAAAAACGTTCGCTTCACGAGGTTACTGCAGAACTTTAAATATACACACGCGAAAGCACTGCGCCTGTGGTGAGGTCAGAACTTGCAATCAGTAAACATGCGTGCTCGTTGCTTAACTCTTTAACCACTAAACCGTATGTAGCGCGTGAAATATTAAAAGTTAGAAGTATTTGAATTTTCTTTATGAAAAAATAAAGAAAAAAATGCCAAGAAGTCCTTGAAAGCCATATTTTAGTTTAGAATTACATAAAGAGGTCAAAATCAGATGTTAAGTCCAATTTTCATTTCACTTGTTATAATAGAAAATTGCAAATATTACATCAGACTTTGACGTCTTACTTATGAAATTCTATATTGATATGCAGCATTGAAGGACTTTCTTACTCGTTATTTTCTTTTTTTAATGATGGCAAATATCTGGACGATAAAGGCTCAATTATCATCTGAATCGAACTAAAACTAACATTTTATCATATCTATTTCAATAATCTAAAAAACGCGATTTAATTTGTGGGGGACAGAATATTAGACAAAAAAAAAGTTCGGATCACTCTGCTACGTCAGAACATTAAAGCGACAATCCCGAAAGCACTGCACTTGTGGTGAGGATAGAACTCGCAATCTGAGACCTGCGTGCTCGCTGCCAAACTCTTTAACCACTAGACCGTAAGAACCACGTGAAAGATTGAAAATTAGAACTATTTAAGTTTGCTTTATGAAAAAATACAAAAAAAAATTGCCAAGATGCCTTTGAAAGCCATATTTTAGTTTAGAATTACATAAAGAGGTCACAATCAGATGTTAAGTCCAATTTTCATTTCACTTGTTATAATAGAAAATTGCAAAGATTACCTCTGACTTTGACCTCTTACGTATGAAATTTTAAATTGAAATGTAGCATTCAAGGACTTCCTGATTCGTTATTTTCATTTTTTTAATGATGTCAAATATGAGCACGAGAAAAATTCAGTTTTCATCTGATTCGAACTAAAAACAACATTTTATCATGTCTCTTTAAATACTCTAAAAAAACGCGGCTAAAATTGCCGGGTATAGAAAACTAAACTCAAAGTTCGCTTCACGCCGTTACTGCATATCTTTAAATATACATACGCGAAAGCACTACGCCTGTGGGGAGGACGGAACTTGCAATCAGTAAACCTGCGTGCTCGTTGCTTAACTCATTAACCCCTAAACCGTGTGTAGCGCGTGAAATATTAAAAGCTAGAACTATTAAAATTTTCTTTATGAAAAAATAATAAAAAAAATGCTAAGAAGTCCTTGAAAGCCATATTTTAGTTTAGAATTATATAAAGAAGATAAAATGAGATGTTATGTTCAATTTTCATTTCACTTGTCATAATCGAAAATTGTAAATATTACATCAGACTTTGACCTCTTACGTATGAAATTCTAAATTGAAATGTAGCATTGAAGGACTTCCTTACTCGTTATTTTCTTTTTATAATGATGGCAAATATCTACACGTTAAATGCTCAATTATCATCTGATTCGAGCTAAAACTAACATTCTATCATGTCTGTTTCAATAATCTAAAAAACGCGATTAAAATTGTCGGGGACAGAATATTAGACAAAAAAAGTTCGGTTCACTCTGCTACGTCACAACATTAAAGCGACAATCGCGAAAGCACTGCTCCTGTGGTGAGTCCAGAACTTGCAATCAAGAGACCTGCGAGTTCGTGTCCAAACTCTTTAACCACTAGACCGTATGAACCGCATGGAAGTTTGAAAATTAGAACTCTTTAATTTTCCTTTATGAAGAAATAAAAACAAAAGTGCCAAGAAGTCCTTGAAAGCCATATTTTAGTTTAGAATTATATAAAGAGGATAAAATCAGATGTTATGTTCAATTTTCATTTCACTTGTTATAATAGAAAATTGCAAATATTACATCAGACTTTGACGTCTTACTTATGAAATTCTATATTGATATGCAGCATTGAAGGACTTTCTTACTCGTTATTTTCTTTTTTTAATGATGGCAAATATCTGGACGATAAATGCTCAATTATCATCTGAATCGAACTAAAACTAACATTTTATCATATCTATTTCAATAATCTAAAAAACGCGATTTAATTTGTAGGGGACAGAATATTAGACAAAAAAAAAGTTCGGATCACTCTGCTACGTCAGAACATTAAAGCGACAATCCCGAAAGCACTGCACTTGTGGTGAGGATAGAACTCGCAATCTGAGACCTGCGTGCTCGCTGCCAAACTCTTTAACCACTAGACCGTAAGAACCACGTGAAAGATTGAAAATTAGAACTATTTAAGTTTGCTTTATGAAAAAATACAAAAAAAAAATTGCCAAGATGCCTTTGAAAGCCATATTTTAGTTTAGAATTACATAAATAGGTCACAATCAGATGTTAATTCCAATTTTCATTTCACTTGTTATAATAGAAAATTGCAAAGATTACCTCTGACTTTGACCTCTTACGTATGAAATTTTAAATTGAAATGTAGCATTCAAGGACTTCCTGATTCGTTATTTTCATTTTTTTAATGATGTCAAATATGAGCACAAGAAAAATTCAGTTTTAATCTGATTCGAACTAAAAACAACATTTTATCATGTCTCTTTAAATACTCTAAAAAAACGCGGCTAAAATTGCCGGGTATAGAAAACTAAACTCAAAGTTCGCTTCACGCCGTTACTGCATATCTTTAAATATACATACACGAAAGCACTACGCCTGTGGGGAGGACGGAACTTGCAATCAGTAAACCTGCGTGCTCGTTGCTTAACTCATTAATCCCTAAACCGTGTGTAGCGCGTGAAATATTAAAAGCTAGAACTATTTAAATTTTCTTTATGAAAAAATAATAAAAAAAATGCTAAGAAGTCCTTGAAAGCCATATTTTAGTTTAGAATTATATAAAGAAGATAAAATGAGATGTTATGTTCAATTTTTATTTCACTTGTCATAATCGAAAATTGTAAATATTACATCAGACTTTGACCTCTTACGTATGAAATTCTAAATTGAAATGTAGCATTGAAGGACTTCCTTACTCGTTATTTTCTTTTTATAATGATGGCAAATATCTACACGTTAAATGCTCAATTATCATCTGATTCGAGCTAAAACTAACATTCTATTATGTCTGTTTCAATAATCTAAAAAACGCGATTAAAATTGTCGGGGACAGAATATTAGACAAAAAAAGTTCGGTTCACTCTGCTACGTCAGAACATTAAAGCGACAATCGCGAAAGCACTGCTCCTGTGGTGAGTCCAGAACTTGCAATCAAGAGACCTGCGAGTTTGTGTCCAAACTCTTTAACCACTAGACCGTATGAACCGCATGGAAGTTTGAAAATTAGAACTCTTTAATTTTCCTTTATGAAGAAATAAAAACAAAATTGCCAAGAAGTCCTTGAAAGCCATATTTTAGTTTAGAATTATATAAAGAGGATAAAATCAGATGTTATGTTCAATTTTCATTTCACTTGTTATAATAGAAAATTGCTAAGTTTACATCAGACTTTGACCTCTTACGTATAAAATTCTAAATTGAAATGTAGCATTCAAGGACTTTCTGACTCGTTATATTCCCTTTATAATGATGGCAAATATATGCACGAGAAATGTTCAATTATCATCTAATTCGAACTAAAACTAACATTTTATCATGTCTGTTTAAATAATCTGAAAAAAAACGCGGATAATATTGCGGGCGACGGAAAAATTTCGCTTCACACTGTTACTGCAGAACTTTATAACTACAATCGCGAAAGCACTGTACTTGTGCGGAGGCCAGAACTCGCAATCAAGAGACCAGCGTGCTCGTTACCAAACTCTTTAACCACTAGGCCGTAAGAACCGCGTGAAAGATTGAAAATTAGAACTATTTAAGTTTTCTTTATGAAAAAAATACAAAAAAAAATTGCCAAGATGTCTTTGAAAGCCATATTTTAGTTTAGAATTACATAAAGAGGATAAAATCAGATGTCATGTCCAATTTTCATTTCACTTGTTATAATAGAAAATTGAGAAGATTACATCAGACTTTAACTCCTTACGTATAAAATTCTAAATTAAAATGTGACATTCAAGGTTCTCCTGATTCGTATCTTTCATATTTTAATTATGAGCAATAACAGCACCAGAAAAGTTCAATTATTATATGATTTGAACCAAAACTAACATCTATGTATTTAAAGAAATCGTTTTACTTTCATTATATAACTACATAGTATAAGGAAAGTATTGTGATAGAGTCGGAAATTCGAATTTGAGTTCTAGAAAGGGGAAGTGTGTTTCAAGCAACCCAGAGCTCGAACCGATCGTTTTTGATTGGATGTCTGTGTGTGTGTGTTTGTATGTGTGTGTGTGTTTGTATGTGTATGTGTCAATGAATCTGTGGACAAAAACTACATTCGGTAAGTACTGGAAGCCTATTGTTTTTAAACGCAATCGAATGTTAGGAATATCCCCCAAATTTTTCGAATGAAATTTTGAAATATATCATTAAAATTTAAAACTTTTAATAAAGTTACGTACGTATTTATTTCTTATGTAATTTTTCATTAGAAAACGGACATAAACTTTAGGACGCTAGCATGAATCGTTAACGATATAGTGCACATTTTTAAAATAAATTTATAAAAAATCACATAGAATTAAAATAAGTATAACTATTGAGAAGTATGTTCACTTTTCATATGTAATATTATGCAATAAATTTGTTATCACTTATCTGGTGGTTCTAGTTCGTTCTAGTTCGTTCTATTCATTAGAGAACCTACTTTGTTTAATAGTTTTGTATTTTGACATCAAATTGACGAAAAGTCACTAAATTGATAAAAATGTCACCAAATCGATAAAAATGGCGCTAAATCAATGAAAATGACGACTAATTGACGAAAATTCAATATTTGGGAAGAATATAAGAATATACGATAGGAATACCATATTTTTCAGTGTGTAATGCTTGACGAAATTTTGGCGACTAATCTGGCGGAATATCCCCAACTTGGAGGCTTTTTAAAATGCTGTTAAATTAACGAAATTGTCGCTAAATTGATAAACAATGCTAAATCAATGAAAATGACGACTAAATGAAAATTCAATATCTTGGAAAGGACATAAGAATCGACTATACGAATAACAAATTTCTCCGTCTCTCCGCACATGTTTGGCTAAAAATTTGGCAGTATGTCGCCAACATGTCGAGTCTTTTAAATGGTGCGAAATTTGACAAACTGTCGTCAAATTTATAAAAATGACGTTAAATGGGAGGTAATGTAATGGAAATGTTTAATTCCGTTAAATGACAGGTGTAGCTTCAGGTATATAAGAAATGCTCGTCTCTCCGTTTGTTTGTAACACTTGACAACACATTTGGCGAACTTGGTTAATAATTTAGCTAAATATTTCCCAAATTGGCGATATTCATCCCCAGATTGAAAAATTATTGCCAAATTGCAAAAATGACGTCAGTTAATGAAAATGGCGCCTAATGGATGAATTTATTATTAAAATATTTTAATACATAAACTAGATTGATTATCCAGAATGCTATCAATATTGATATTGTTAATTTACATTTGCGTGAAATATAAGTAAATTGGGTAATAAATAGTTTTACATGTTGTCATCCGGAACAGCGCCAAATGTACAACTCAACTTTAGAAATACTGCCGGGGATTTTAGACATCATTCTTTTATTGTGAAAGAAGTAAATCCATTACATAATATAAGGAAAGTCATGTGAAGAGAAAGATCAAAGAACGATCTTTTCAACGACATTTGAACCGCAACCGGATGCCAATTACTACATATTTATTTTATAAATACATGCACATTTGCATTTTATAGGTTATATGATACTTTTTTCGCTGCATCCAAAAATACAAGATTAGCATAATTCTATAATTTGACGACTGTTGGATATATATCCTTGCATTCTAACAACTGTTTTTTTTATTTCGTAAGTAATTTATTTTTTTAACATTTTCTGAAGCGAGCAAACCTGTGAGATATTATGTGTTCCGCAATGAAGTTCAGCACATTTTTCGACCAGCCGACTGCGCATTCCCACCCGACAACATGGTGTAAGACACGTCTACGGAAGGGCTAATCATGTTGGAGGATTGTTTATTTTATTTTCTCTTTAGCTCTCAGCGCATGCCAAGCGCTATTCCTCGCGCTAATTTGTAAATTCGCATTTTGCTGTAATTTGGATTGAAACTGATTTGACGATTTGGAAAGTGAATGGCACTATTTAAGTAGCGGACACTTATTTAGGACACGGGTGATTTGTTTTAGTATTACATATATTTTAATTGCATTGAAAATATATACAATAAAATCCTATCATTAAAGAAATGTACGGCATTATTGGTTATAGATTTCGTTTCAATATATATAACATTCCTAATTCCTTAGTACGGGTTTCTAAAGAGCTCGTTGCCAAATGTAAATTGTTAGATCTCAAGATCTAAAATATTATTAGTGTTTGTGTCTAATACATTATCAGCAATCTATAAAAAACTTGATATTGAAATAAAAAGAAAGGTCCTGTGTTTTAGAAAATAGGATTAATGGGGGTTCATAAAAATGACTTCCATTCAATATAATTACATATTGTAAAGCTAGTATCATTATCTAAATTATAATGCATATATTTAATACATTAAAAATATTACGTTCTAGGAAATGAAAATTGGGCGAGTTGTCATAAATTACTTATGTTTTTTAATAATATATATAAAAGTAATAGTATCTATTTAAGAAGTACGTTGTTCATAGAATGGATTTAGGATTAAGAATCCTCAATTTTGTAGTGTGCTGAGGGTATTAAAGTAATTAGAGAGATCTTGATATAAACCTATTTGATATTGAACAGTTAGCGTATTTAAAGGGAAGCTTTAAACATTCTGACCTCTTTAAAAATATAAGTGCACAGCCTTGGAGTAACTAAATATATTGATCGTCCAGGCCCTCAAGATAAAACAGAAATTTTTTGGTAATTGTGAGATCAGGAGACATTTATGCAGTTTTGTGATGTATATGATATGTACTGCGAAACAAACCTCAGACTCGTATCGGCCATTTTATGACAGGTTTGGACCGAGAAGTCATGACCCCGATAACTTCAATGCACAAATTGCAGGTGTGGTTGGGTCAGAAATATCCTTGGGGGCCAAAGTTTATACCATGGAGATTGGATAAAATGTAGCTGATAAATAAATCTTGCCACATCATTTCGCCTGTGGTCCAGATACGACCTCCGTATCTATATTGGTCGGTCCTCAAGGCGATGTAGCTACACTTCTTCATTAGCTACCTTTTATCCAATCTGCATGGTATAAGCCTGGCCCCAAGGATGTTTCTGACCTAACCACACCTGTAATTTGTGCACTGAATTTTTCGGGGTCATGACCTCCCGGGCAAAGACAGTCATAAAATGTCGCCTACGCGTATGCGCTTTGTTTCGCATTACATATCATATAAATTTCAAAATTGCATAGTTTTCTGGTCTCACACTAATAAATGGAAGGTAATAAATGTGAGCTAAATAATAATACTGGTAATAAGTGCGGTTGGAGTGTGCAATATTATAACATTTAGCGTATTCTGGATATTGCACACGATTATACCGGAAGTCCAATTTTTTGTACACAAAGACCAAATTTGTTAAAATGTGTTTTAAAAAATATTCAGAATGTTGGTGTAAAACATTCATTGTTTACATACTGTGTAGAGAAATGTGTGGTATATAAAAATAATTCTTAAATATGTATTCATTTTCTGCTTTATTATTTTTCAAACATTTTTGAACTAATCTTTTACATTAAAAACCAACATCATTTATATATTTACTTAACTCAAATTTTCTGTCTCGTTATTTTCAAACGATTTTTAAACTAATATTTTACATTAAAAACTAACATCATTTACATATTTACTTAACTCAATTTGAAAGATTTACTTTTTCACTTAACTCAAATTCAAAGATATACTCTGTACTTAAGTGTCCTCAGACTATATGCTATTTATCAAACCCACATGAATTGGTGTATTTGAAGTACCGATTATAAGATTTTCAAGGTAGCATTTTTTATGTGATGGTTGATACATTGTGTTGACTTTTTAGAAAACTAAGCAAGACAAACGATACAGACTGTAAGCCTGTAACTAACTTCCGCAGACTGAAACATTACAACGGCGTGGAGAAAACGTGACTGGTATTTCATTGAAATGCATTGTCACGAATATTTTTTCAAAGGATGTTCAAAATGAAAGAAGCATTGTATTCAGAAGCAGAAAAGCACAAAAGGCTGGATCAACGGTGTCAAATGCAGAGGTTCGCTCTGCCATTATTTGGAAATTAAGCTACTTTCTACAGTGCAGAGGAAAACAGTCTGAAATGTCGATTGTTTTTCTTTTGAATATCGCTGTGTTTTTAAGAAATTCGTTTTTCCGAAAAATTTTCATATTCGAGGTTTTGACAGGAAAGTTTCAGGACCTCTTGAATGCACATCCAACACTTTCAGGAATATACTTGCTTGTGTGCATTCCAAAATGTTTCAATTAGCGAGGTATTCTGTGATTTGAGAAGTTTCTAAAAACTCGTGTACGTACACAAATACACTGACGAAAAATTCTGCCTTTCTTCAACGTGAGTAATATCATACGAAAATCTCTGAAAATCAACATTATGAACGATGATTAAATTTTATGTATATACTTTTAGACCCCACATACAGGGGGCGTTTCTAAAGCTATGCTTGTCGTCCCATTGAAGGAAACATCATCTTTAGATCGGTTTCTGTGCTATTCAGCATGGAATAACCAATAAGTAATTTTCTTGATGCCAAAGGGAATAACGACTAATCATCACTAAATAGAGTATGAAAGCCTCAAAACTGTTCATGGATGCTGCAGTTGAAATCTTATATAATTTTTAATTTATATTATTATGTTGCTATTACAGTATAAGGTATTCAGTGAAATATCTTAGGTGAGTAAACGTTGACGAGATAGGGCGAAAATGTCTTAAAGTAGAGTAAAGCGAGCTCATGTTCTCAAATACAAGACAGAAACGTATTAGCAAAGCAAAGGTTATATCTATAACCCTTAACGTGTTGACGTGAGAGTTTTATCATTATTATGAGTTGATGGAATTTTTAACATGGTAATGTATTCTCCTTAATGTAATATTTTATTTATCGATATTTCTTAGAGCGAATTTGATCTTATAAGGTGTATACCATAAATCAATTAGTGTGTATATATGCTGTGCATTTACTATTGACTTGCACATGATCTATGATCAACTATTGCTCTATACAAATTAAATTGAAAAAAATCGATATGGACACCCATATGACTTTAGTAAGACGGCAATTGTTTTTTTTTTCTTCTTTTAATTGACTTCAGTAAAATCATATATATTAGATATATGAACCAAAACAATATACAAAATAAAAATTTCTTCCTTTGCACGAATTGTGAAGTTTAAAATAAGTTCATATTATTTGAATTTGTAGCACATTTTTAATGACATCAACTTGCAAATGTAAATAACTTAAAAAAAACTATAAAAGAACAAAGCTCTATATTTTAGTATATTTTTTATTGTAAATGACATAAATCATTAATGTAATATTATAGATAAATATATGTATTCTTAATGTATTTTTTCAGTCGAATGGCCATTTTGAAAAGGTCCGGGAAATTGAAAAAGATAATCGCATAAAAAATAAATGTTTACAGGTTTATGCATTGGCTTACCTGTATAAATAGTCTGCAAATATATAAAGAATAGTCATAGAAGTATGAATACGCTTACATCAGTAATTAAATCATTGTATTTCATTTAATTATAAAAGCAGAGCTAATGAGAATTAATTTTATTTTTTCTCATAGGATGGGGGAGGGGGTCTGCGTTTCACAGATAATTTTTAAATTTTTTATTATGTGAATTTGCCGTTATTTACAAATAGACAAAGACAACACATGTAAAAAGAAATATTTTAAAACAACAAATTCGAAATAATTAGTATTATGTAAACAGCTCTTATCTAATTGTGTACAAGAATATCTCTTGAATAAAAGAAAATATTTTGGAAGAATATTTTTTGTTTGAACATAAAGTACGATCAATTTCAATCTGTATTGTGAAAACTATTTTCTTCTACTTATAATTTAAATGTAGCATAATGAAAAAAAAATTATTATACAATTTAGCTTACAATACCTGCCCTAAAAAGTTACACATGTGATACTTTTACTAAAGATTGTACCAAAAAGATACGTAAATTCCCGAGAAAAATATATAATATATGGCGTCTGTTAAAAAATAGCTTTTATCACACATTTTACTTAAAATCAAATGCCAAATGTGGAAATGCATTCAATATTTCTTTCACATTTCTAAAGGGATTTCTTAAGTTACATACGTATGTATTTCGAAATAAAATTTATATATAGCATGGCATGCAGGGATTTAGTGTATCGAAATTACTATCTAGAGATTTGTTGCATATTGCATATGCTAATGCTAATACTTCCTTCACAAAAATGTGCTGTATTATTCCAGTTTTTCTTTCATATTCAAGTGTTTATTTCCCTGCACACAATATTATCTCACAAGCGTATGACTTATGAATTGTTAGCTTAAATTATAAGACAAAATCGTAGAATTCGGCATGTAATATAATGACATATCTTACATAACAAAATGTGTCTTTGGCTATCTAACTGTATTGTCTGAAGTAAAAAATCGAAACTTCAGGCAACGGCGGAATTCTGTATAGAGATATTTCAAGCCCCCAAACGATATAGCTTGGTGATATTTTTTTAAAAATTTGAGTTAATTTTTTAGTTATTCTAAACTAATGAACGCTGCTTTTGAACTTTTTTCCTACAAATAGTTCCTTAGTTATCGAAGCAATTATCACAGTTTATATTTCAACACCATCAAAAAGATCGAAGAACGTTCTTATTCATGATTTTTGAACAGAATCTGTAGAACATTTGCTTTATATTTATGTATTTCAAAATGCATTGAAGTGTGTATGATTCAAGTTATCTGATTATCATTTCATCGCAATAGAAAAATGAAGATTAGCACGATTCTATAATTTGGTAAAAATATGGTTATACATTTTTACATTCTATATAATTTAACTAATTATTTTATTTTCTGATCTTCTGTTAATTTTTAAACAAAAGCATATAAAATGAGATATTTGAATCCGCTTCTCTATACAATGGCATTGAAAGTTTGTGCTCATGCGTGCCAAATATATGGCACGTCTACACATGCAATGAAGCCAAAAGACTTAGATTGAAACAAAAGGTGTTAATGATTTTGCTTCTTATTATTTTGGCCCTTTGCCAACATTTCAGTTTTTACGTTGCGTCAATACACCTATCTTTAAATAGTTATACTCCAAAGTTATTCGTGTGGAAATGAATTGATCTATTGCAACAAGGAGTACCACTTGTTCCTTATAATAATTCTAAATATCGTATTAGTTTTCACATGGCAACATATGTAAAATGATTGTTGCTGTTCCGTAGTTCCAAATATGGCTATTCAGAGGCAAAATGTAAAAGTACGCCAAATACATTCGCTAAAATGTAAAAGTGTGTGAAATGCACATTATGAAGACATTATGAAGAAGTATTGATATGGTTGCAAACGGTTTGTGCACTTCATTTCGGGGGGATCATTTAACATTTTACTTCTGTGTCGCCAATTTATTCTGTAACGTCATATTAATTTTCGTAAAAACCTTCAGTGGAATCTCCTGAACCGGAAGTGGAAATCTTTGAACTTTTTGAACGTCTCCGAAATTTTATGCTGATTCTATGTCAGTCACCATCTAATAAGAGCTATCTATAGCCGAGATTGAGCAATGGGCGTAGCAAAGGAAATGTAAATTTTTGAATCTGACGTGACATCTATAAAGACAGTAGAAATCCACAGTGCGTTCCCTCTTTCAAATTTGATACTGAATCCATATTTTCCCCCATTTGTGCAATATTTCAAGCAAATTGGTGCATTCAAATAAATTTTGTGGAACAATTCATGTGGAAACACCAGCAAAAACAGTATTTTATTTTATTTTATATATTTATTTATTTACAAGAGTGCACATTACAGAAAAATGTAATATATTGCTCAACAAATCTAACTCATCTCCTCCAAAATGTGTTGCAAAGTATCTTGTCGTCTCTGACATGCAGTCAGCCTGAAACAAAATGGAGCACGTACAGAAGGTGTTCACACATTTTTTTAAATATTTTGAAAAATATATATGTAAACAAAGATACGCATTTTATTTTCTAATATATTCAATTTGATAGTCCTTTTGTTGAACTATCATATTACATCTTGATTTTCAAGATGAAAGAGCTTTTCTTAAAATATCAAGTTTGTTTTTGTTCCACTCCTCCACTACAATCTTCCAGAGTCCATTAAATGTTTTGGCTTGTCGCTTATAAACAGCTTGTTTTAAAAGTGTAAATGCACAGTAATCCATAGGAGACACGTCGGGGGACTTGAGTGGGATGCATTTAAATGGAATAGCCTCAATTTCGGTTTCATTTCTCATTTTTCAAAAAATATAGCAGTGGATTTAGAGGTATGGCTGATAGCCTTACCTTGATGGAACTTAACATAGTGAAGATTGTTTGGATAAAGTGGTGGAATGTCTTTTTTCAAAACAGGTGTTAAAACATATTTCTGATAGCAATCCGAGTTAGTTTTGACATTTTTTTCTACTTTACTTATATTAAGTTTTGCGTTATAAGAGAATCCAGCAATAACCATAAAATCTTTAGCAAAATTTTCCTTCTTTTCTCTGAACCAACCTTTGTTGGGTATGCATTTTTTACCCCTTTCCCCAGTCAAATGTAAACATTGACGTTTCTTTATTTTATTAATTTATGCCATTTAATTTACGTGTAGAAATATTAAAACCACGCTTTTCACATCTTTTTTTTAATAATCGAATAAGAGTATTATAATTTATTAAGAGTATTTCTCTTCGTAAAGCGCAAAAATATAGCCTTTGATCCATTGTTTATTTTCTAGCGACATTTTAAAACAAAGAATATTTTTAATAATGCAGACGATAATTAAACCCTATTCCGACTTGATGCCCGTCAGGGTTTTTTTTTCATTTACATTTAATTCATGGAGAAAGTCAAAATCGTTACAAAAATATGTGAACGCCCTCTGTCTATATTATGTTATTTTCATTTTGGCGTATGTTAATTGAAATTTCAATATCTGCTTGCGACAAAAATTTAATAAATCAAGAACATATATTCTTGTGCTTTTTTCTTAAAGAAAGTTAAATTGAAATTTTATTAGATTTATTTTGAAAACAATATCGCTTAGAAACCTAACGTAATTTGCACATATTTTTAATCACGACCAAAGCCGAGTATATCTAGTAAATAATACGTTAAGCAATTAAGTAATATTTCCAATATCGTGCTTATCAAAAGAAAATACAATTTCTAGAAACGATATCAATAATCATTATTTATGAAGCATGTATACCAACTCGGTTCCTTGAAATTATGATTATAAATCGATGACTCTATTACCAACCTAAATTCAAATATCATTCCTTTTAATAACTTTGCAAAAAGTCTCGAGACATTAATTACTCTACTTAGAATTAGGATACTTAACGATTTTTCAATTACTGGCACCTCACACTCAAAAAGAAGGAAAAAAATGTTTCCAAACGTTATTTTTAAAACGAATATTACGATTTTGCTGAAATTATGATTAAAGCTACGTGTAATCGCAATTAAAATGATCTAAAAGTATCTTGAAAATCCATATTAATCAATATACCTCACATGTTCAATTATTCGACCGAAGCGGGATAGTGAGAGTGTCCACAAACTATAAATCGTGAATAATTACTACCAGAAAAATTGTATTAACTGCTGTAGAACAAAATAATGGAAGCGTATTATACTGAAAACATGTTGTTTAAATACTTTTAAATATAGGGCTAATAAACAAAATATATTTCATAGAATTATAACTGTTTTAATGCATGTTATTGTGTTTAACAATGTCTGGCTCTTAGCGTCGAAAATAGTCAAACGTTTTCCCCGTTAGATTCTGTTAAGTGACCGTTCTTTCCAATTATTTCTCATCTTATTTTATTATGTAAAATAATAAAAGTAAGGGAACGGTTTGTACTGTATTCACGATTTATAATATTTAAGTTGAACGAAATTATTTTTAAGTCAGTATACAGTTTCAAATAACATCCAGAAAAACAGAAATTTTCATAACATAGGAAATGTTACACCTTAAATTTAGTATAATATATTCGAAATAAAATATTTGTGTTACAAAAGTCAATTGAAAACTCTTAAGAATCACGACTTTTATCTTCCTAAACAAAAATATTACGCTGTGAAACTGCTTCCATAATGTTATATTTACAAAATACAATATATTAAGAAGACTGTTTGTGCAACAGTTACGATTTAAAATATTTAAGTAGTGTGTAATATTTTGAAAATCAGTTTTGTTCCAAGAAACATAAAAAGGAAATGCTAAGTTCAATAGAAACTCGTACGATTTAAATGTAAGAAAATGCATTCGAAAATTATCGCAATTTTGCTATCAATAACTTTCCATTATGTTTTTATTTCAGAGATAGAAAAATGTCATACAATTTTCGAGTATTCATAGAGTTTTCAATCCACAATCTTTATACTTTTCGTGTTTGTGGATTTCACAATTACAGTAAAATCAAACTTGTTTTCTGCAATTGTGTATTGAATAATTCATATTGAAATTAATTGAGATGGCAATTCCGTTCCAGTAGCTGGATCTGGCAATTCCTTACAGCTTAGTATAAAACAATATATCATCGTTTATGTTTCACCTCCATGCATCAAACAATGTAATTTAATAATACAAGTGTTCACATTTAATAATACAATTGTATAAATGCACTTGTTCATGAAGTTTTTAAACTTGGAGGTTTCCCTAACTCCATGTTTTAAACAATGTAATTAAGGCTATCTCGTTGCTATTCAGCAAACGATAATTAGACTATATTTCCTGATATGCACTTAACGAAAATATATGCAGTTATTCTTCATATACTCCAATTATTACAATTATTCTTAAACGTATCGCATTATGAAACTAAATCGCTCGATTTCTATCCAAAGTAACTGTCATTGAATGGGTTTTTGTTACTCTTGAGTCTCTTATATAAAACATTATGTGACAGTTGAGAAGCAATACTTGGAACATTCAACTTTTTGAGAGTTGTTTCTGCGACAAATTAAGCGACATTTAGGAGCATTTCGATAACCACTTTTAATAAAATATTTATGCCACGTTGTAGAGGGCTATTTTGACTTGGGAGGATGCTTAGTTTGAGTATGACTAAATCCTTAGTTATTGAGCTCAATGGGGTGGAAATATCATGCTGTCCACTTCGACAATAAGTGCTTGCAATTCTGTCCCAGTAGCTCAACGGTTGAGCGTGGGCTGACCAGTATGAAGATCCGTGGTTCGATTCCTGGTTAGAGCAGCAAGATTATTTACAACAAATCAGCCCTGCGTCCAAAAATATCAACCATATAGACTAGTTTAAAAATGTTGTGGATCTGAATGTAACTCCAGTACAGCTAGCACGGATTTAGTGGATTATGGTAGATTGATCGCTGATTTCTAATTGGGAGGTGTTATCATGCATGAAGCTAACACGGAGGATGGAAATAACAGCAGGAGTCTCATCTTGGGTAAAAAGATCGAGATATGTTCAGTCAGATTGTCAGTTGTACATTAATCTGACATTAGATGGTGGAGAATGCCCACCCCAGAGTACACTTCGACATTTAGAGCTTACAATTTCGTCTTAGACTGTTGAGCATCGGGTAGCGAGTTGAAATAGTCGTAGTTAGATTCCTAGTTGGGGCAGTAATGTTCTTTACATCCTTTATGCCAGTGACCCCTTGGTGGGGTGTCCAGTCCTTGTCTGGGCTGGTGGCTGTCCTGGTCTAAAGTCTACTTGTGCCCCAACGTGCGCATTGTTTAAGTGAATCTTTTCCTTCGGATTTAGATCTCATTTCCGTCAGAAGTTATAAAACTTCATATGAGAAGCTGGCTTCATATTATTTACAGTTCACTGTTATTGACAATACAGATTTATTTATTTAGAATCTTGCGCTTGTGGGTGACGAAACTTCGAAATGCTTGTAAAATAGATATAAATTTAAATTAAAAAATAGCATTTGAATCATTAGTAAAATTGATAAATAACATATTTTTATAAAAACAAATCTGTGATAATAATTTTATATATTTTTTTTAAATTGTGAAACAGTTTGTTAAATGTATTTATTTTAATACCATTTTATACATGATACTTTATAAGTATCTGAAAAATAAAGTATACGACTTTACAATAGCAGAAAATACGACTTATAAATTTATACGCTTAAAAATATATTGAATTTATTAATACCGATTAAAAAATGTGACATAGAAACATCTATTTCAAGCATCCAGGTTCTTTTCATAGTGTGAATGTTGAAGTGCAAAGGGGCCCTTCTTCATGTTTGACGTTCAGAGAGGAAATTGAATGTGTAAGACGTTTTTTAGTCTGCGAAGCTTTTTTGACACCGTAAAAGAAAATACGTGATGATTTCGTTCAGTGTTTTTCTAAAGATGCTTCAGTGTGTGGCATGTTGTGTTTAAAAACAGTCACGTTGAATATTCTTCAAAGGAAAATATTTCTGAACGTGACACTTGGAGACGACTCTTAACTTGGGTATTCGCAATGCCCAGGTGGTATAAAAAGGATATATTCACTTTTCAATCCGCAAACTGTAAATGGAATAACTTTGCGTTATATAATGTTTCAATCGTACACATTTTAAATGTTGTTGCTAATTCTAAAGCCGAGATAGCAAAATTATATAACACATTTAGTATGTACTTAAAGAGGAAAATTTTTGAACGTTGAGGAACTGATTAGAATGAAAATTGCTCAAAATTGCGATTGAATATAAAGTAACTAAAACGCTGATTCGAGTAACAAAAAAGAAAACGTTCCAAAGTTTCCCGATCCATAGTTTGAGCTATCACTGTTCATAATTTCTTAGCTGTGTGTCGCTTAGACTTTACACTTAGCTACAAATAAGCAAGCAACAGCAAACAAACAAAAAGCGAATCAGAATTTAAAACTTAAAATTATATAATAGAATTATTTACTACTAGAATACGTACCGGAAATCGCTCGAGATTTAAAAAGAAAATAATTGAAGTAATTAAGATTTTCAAAAGGCGTAATCACTCACAGAGCAAGCACAAGCGAGGCAATCCCCGTCCTCTAAGCGGGCGTAATATGCGCAAAATAAGTACATAAGCAGATTGCACGGGTGCGTGGTATACCATGCGACTGACGCTGACATATCAAACTCTATGTCCAAATCCAGCTTCGTACGACCTAAATACGATGTACATAAAACTGACAATAATTACAAGGCCTTTTACTTTAAATTAGAATAACGCCATATCATAAAATTCACCACATAAAGGTAGTTCAAAGAGGAATATTTACATAATTTTTACATTTTTGCACTTATGGATGCGAATGAAAAAACGAAATTTTTTAATTTTATAATTGATATTTCTCAATACCAACATTTTCCCGAATATCTTGATTACGTAGACTATTAACAGACTTCGGTTAATAGGATTTATTTCAGCCTACCAATCAACTTCATCGTTATATCAACTTAACTTCGGAATCATTATATCAATTTAACTTCGGAATCTTTATATCAACTTCGAAATCTTTATATCAACTTGACTTCGGAGCAAATCAACTTAACTTCGGAATTAGTATTAGTGCTTTTAGGATTTTGCCACCTTCCTTCTAATATGCGTCTCATAACTCATATTTATGTGAACTGTAATATCTGAGATCATTGCTATTAAAAGGTCTTTTGGATGATCAAAGTATGCGTTTTGGAAGATTATTTTATCCCAAACTCGTTTTAAAGTCATTATGCAGGTATCTTGTATCATTAATCATTTCTGTTGCTTCTGAACATGACGGATTTGCTGTCACTCGAAATCAAATATAGAACGATATAGTTCCTTAAGTAATTCAACCAATGTAATGCATATTCCTCATTGGCGTTAAATAAGATTTTAAAACATGTTCATCGTTTCTACTGCGTTGAATGCCGGATCTACTTTTACGCATTTTAAATCTAATGGTATGTCTGTTGATCGCGAAGAATGGATTATCGACATAGATAACATGTACATCTTATAAGACAGTGAATGCAGACCTGATCTTTTTCGCAGACCTGGCCAGAAGATATATACTGAAGCTTTTTCAAAGAGGATCATTTAAATAAATATTTGCAAGAACTTGCAAAGAAACTTCGATCCGCAGAATGACTGAATATTTCGATTAATACTTTTGTAGGTTATTAGGCACGTATAATATACATTTTCCGTGATATACAAAACCTAAATTTAAAATAACGTTTTTTTTCCTAATTTATCACTTCAATTACAATGTGATGAACTTCAATATATTAAACCTCGTGAGGCGGGACATAATATTTAACAATTTGGATAATTTCTTGTGTATTAAAATTAGTCTATTAAAAAGTTTTCCACACAAACCAGAATTCAAATTCCAGTTTATTTTTTTTTCCTACTGAATTCATACCACAGTTTTAAGAACTTCAACCTTAATTTTAAGGGATTATTAAAATATTTAACACCCGAAAGAAATTTTGACTATTTTGATAAAAAAAAAATCGATGTATGTTTCACAAAAAGCAGCTTTTCCACACTATTCATATTTAAAATTAGAAAAAAAAGTTTCTGTGGTCTGGCCTACTGTACAATACTGAATACATTGATTCATATTTTGTAATATTTCAGCAAAAATTAATCCTAAATTAACATTGTTGAGAGCCTTATATTTTCTCTTTTTTAGATGATCAAGTGTGGCTAATTATACTGTCAAATCTACTTTTTATCGACTTTATTAGTAGCAAAGAGATGTCAGCTAATTTCTTAACCATCCACTTAGAGCTCTGTAATTGTTATTGTACAATCGGCTATTTTACTTCAATGCATATAAAATATTTTATGACGAAGCTACTTTCAGAAGGATATATTCACTGTCAATTACTTTGTCTAATATTTAGTTATACTTGTCTTACTTTTGTCATTTTATTTATTTATAACTGCCTTTTCATTTTTTTCTACAAAATCAAGAATTTTTAACGTTTTACAAATTTGATTGTCCGATTATAATTAATAAATATTTTGGGCATATACCTTATAAATATTTTTTGAATTGTTCTTGTCATTCTTCATTTATCTTTTTCCTATTTCGTTTACCATTTATGGGGATAATTTTCGAATTTTATACATTTTATGACGAGAAATTTCCATCAAAAGAAATATATTTTAAGTATTTCCATTTACACTTTTTTTTTTACTTTTATATCAAAATATATTGTGTATTTATATCCTATAGAATAATATTACAGGTACCAAACTTGAAATTTATTCAAAAATGAGTACTGTGATCTAATTTTTATACATTATTTTCCTTTATGTTTTTCCAATATTGCGTTTTTATATGTCTATGTCTAAATATTCAATATATATATATATATATATATATATATATATATATATATATATATTAGATTGGTCCAAAAAATGACGATTTTAACTTTTTTTATTTTCTTCAGTCTCACTCTCTAAATATGTTCCTGTATAGTACAAAACAAACTTGGAAAAGTTTGAATGGGAAAGAAAAATATTTAAAGGTAGCTCAAGTCTATTGAAATTTCACGATTGCACTTTAAATTGTGTTAATACTGACTCTGTGATACCAAAATGATAGAATTTTAATATTAAATTAAACAATTAAATTTTATTTAACACAAAGGCAATTAAGGCATACATCTACATTCTACACATATATAAAGTTAAATACTAATTTTAATTTAAGTTTGAATAGAGTTATTAATTCAATTTTTTAAGTACTTCTTCCTGCTATCAGGATAGGCTTTTCGATGGTCCTTCACAACTTTCATCAACACCTGAAAATGAGGTTCACTTTGAGTAAGCAGTCCAGTGTAATCTTTTGCCAAAGCAATACCTCTCTCGGCATGATCATTTACTACATTTATAGCCTGCAGACATTTCAAAGCATTGCAGTAATCAGAATTAGTGTTCCAGTGTTCAGGGTCTACATGGGGGAATCCATGTGATATATTCATTTCTTTGAACAGCTCAAAAGACTGTTTGGTAACAAATTATTCAAACTTATTTTCATGAAAAGTTTCAAGGGAAATTGTTATCCTTTTCTCGGAACTCTTCGTGCCTTTTTGATTTTGTAAGACTTCAACCACCTTTTTTTGTTAAAAATAAGTATGCGACTATCGAAAAGGGACAGTACAGAAAGATCTGACAAATACCACAGATGTTTTGCGAATTTCTCTGATGCAGCATTTGAAATAGCGTGATGTATTTGTGAATAGTCTAACAAACTATCCATCAATTGAAAATCATTATAGGGTGGGGTTTCTGGTATTGAAGCAGTCATCCAAGCTTTAAAATACACTCTGACAATGAAAACACAGACATCGAGAAGACCATTTTCTTCCTTTTTTGTAAGCTTGAATTGGGATTTAAACATATATATCTTCAAAGAATAATTCACCTTAGACATCCAACGAGCATGGTGCATTGATTCTGGATGCTTAAAACGAATTCCTTTGGCAGGTGTCCCTTCAAGAAAAATAACAAGTTCGAGAAATTCTCGAGAATTATCTGTTGTTATAGGTGATAATCCTTGTCTAGCAGCGAACTTTAAAATACCATCTTTTACATCTTGCACAAGGGATAAAATATTATCATCTTTCACTCCTGCTTCAAATTTGTCTCTATTTAGGAATTCCCAGAAATCTTTAAACGTTTGAATAAAGGTACTTCTGGACTTGAAGAAGTTTCAAAAGTAATATGAAATACTTTTCCATGGCAAACTCCATGATATGATGCCGGCAGGCAAAAGAAAAACGTTTCCTCCCAACTTTTTTTCTAAAAGAGAACAAGCACCTTTATCCTTTCCACTATTTGTGGATGTTGTATCAAAGCTCATTCCCAATACTTTATCAGCAATATCCCATTCTTTCAGAGCTTCGTAAACAGCATGGGTTTGTGCTTCGCCTGTTGCCGAAGGTAGTTTAACAACCGAGATTAACTGCGAAACCCCATTTCCAGACACTAGAACTGGTAGTCTGTCTGTTTTCTCTTTGGTGGTTAAAGTTAATTCTGGTAACAGTTTCCCATCCCAGTAAACAATCAGGGGAACATTTGTTTGTAAAAGTGATTTTATTTTATCGCATTGTTCAATTCTATGTCTGATTCTCTGTCGACGAATTGAACTTCTGCTCAGGCTGATATCTCTCATTTCGATGCCCAAACTCTTGGCAGTTTCTGCAACCACAAACATAGCTTTTCTGTCAGATACTTTTGTCCTATCTAGAGCTGCTGTTAATTCTAGCGTTGTGATGTTGTAACGGCTGTAACGTCCTTTCTTAGCCTTTGATGGACATGGACCCGGACCTGGTGTTGCTCTTTCAGCTTCAAACAATTCTACTGCCTTTTCAGTATCATTTTCATCTTCATCTGAGCTTGTTATGAAATCCAATGCTGCTTCCTGCGATTCTGTCATGTTCTGTAATCTTTTCTTCAGGACGCTATTTGTTTTTATCAGCAAGCACTTCTTTTTGAAAAATATTTCTATCAACACCAATCATTGATCCTCGTCTTCCATCTTCTCGCTGGGCTAGCAAGAAATCTCTTTCCTGAACTATTTTTATTATGTCAAATGCATTGGCATGGGCAATATAAAATAAATTATTTAATTTTGAAGAGAATGAACTCTCTTTGCTCTTTTGCTTAGGTGTTTTACGTCCTTTGTTCTCTTTTAACAATCTCCATTCTTCAAATAATTTCTCTAATTTTTTTTCTGACAGTGCTGGGGATCCCGCATGGGAATTCTCACTTTCACCCAAAATTTTGCTATCTCGACTATTTTGGCCTTAGATGCTTCTTGCACTGTAGATTTCAACTCAATATGGCGATGAAGAAAAAATGACAATGCCATACCTATTGAAGGCAATTTATTACCATTGAGTTTATTAATAGTATTTCCAAGAAGGTAAACTTCATTTTTAGATCTTGTTTCCATGGTTTCGGTTTCATACATCTTTTAAGAACAAGCAAACAAAGTACTAAACAGAACAAACCTAAATCAGATGGTTGCAGTTAACGTCTGCAGTTAAACTTAATAAAACTAAGTTTAAAAATACTAATAGTATAATTTAGAAACCAAAAAAATATTTTACAACCACTGCCAACTCAAAAAAGCAGAATTAATTTAAAAAAATAACCTGTAACTGAAAGTCGGGTGCTGCCACCTATGAGAGGTAAGTGGAGTATAACATATTATACCAACTTTATACTGCTGAAATTACTTTTAAGGGTGAGCGTCAGTAAATTTTCTGCCCTATCCGCGCTGTGTTAACTTTCGCGGCACACATATTTCGCCGAAATTCTGTTCAAACAGTTGCGAAATATTTTCTGAAAGATAAAATGCAATGCTTAGATTATATTAAAACTAAATTTAATGCCCCCCAAAACATAGAATATATTTTTTATTTTATTCGAAAATATTTTTGGTGCTGCCATCTGTTGTCGTAATTTAATTCATACCGATTATTTTTATTTTTTAATGAACATTTTTAAATATCTATTCCTTCTAATGCAGTGTTAAATACAACAACAGATCATATATAATAATGCCACAATCACGGAAAGGTAATTTATCATTCCATAAATTTGATAAGGGATCTGAATATACATCACTGAGGACTGCAGTTTTGTCTTCAAGTTCCTTTTTCTTCAAGTCCAAATTCAATTACGTTTCCGTGATTATGGCATTATATATGATCTGTTGTTGTATTTAATAGCGTATTAGAAGGAATAGACATTTAAAAATGTTCATTAAAAAATAAAAATAGTCCGTATGAATTAAATTACGACAACAGATGGCAGCACCAAAAATATTTTAAATTAAAATAAACATATATTCTATGTTTTATTGGGTATTAAATTTAGTTTTAATATAATCTAAGCATAGCATTTTATCTATAAAAAAATATTTCGTAACTGTTTGAGCAGAATTTCGGCGAAATATGTGTGCCGCGAAAGTTAACAAAGCGCGGATAGGGCAGAAAATTTACTGACGCTTACCCTTAAACAAACTATGCATTTACAAATGGTCTAATTTTTTATATAATATATACAAACAACTTTTAAATATCGTAAAATAATTTTTATATATTGAGATGCGAGATATTCTTCTAAGTAAAATAAGCAATAAACGACAAAATGACCACAAATTATAAAACTTGAGCTTCATTGAGCTACCTCTAGATATTGTTTGTTAGTGATTAAATTTTGCCATAATTACTTTTAGATATAGATGAGAACATGAAAATTCAAAACTTCAAAATTTTGGACGACCCTAATATATATATATATATATATATATATATATATATATATATATATATATATATATATATATATATATATATATATATATATATATATATACTATTTTTTAATGGGTAAAACTTTTCTCAGGTTTGTTTCTTCAGGTCTAGTCTGCAAAAAATATTGTCGAGACATTTTTCATTTCTACAATTTTTTTATCCCCTTAGAACCAAACTCTCTTTTTGTCTGGTTTCAAAGATGCATTTCTGCGTGGCATGTTGTGTTTGAAAACAGACACATTGAATATTTTTGAAGAAAAATATTCTAAAACCTGAAGTTTGGGCGTATTAACTTTGGTATGCATATTCTCCAGTATT
This sequence comes from Amaurobius ferox, assembly GCA_951213105.1. NCBI lineage: Eukaryota > Metazoa > Arthropoda > Arachnida > Araneae > Amaurobiidae > Amaurobius > Amaurobius ferox. The sequence continues at coordinate 139,404,652 of OX578134.1, forward strand.
ATAAAATAAATGGTTGTATTTCAGTTACGAATGTCTAAGTGAAATTGTAATATGCATTTATGCTCTACCAACAAAATTTTTCTTATAGAGAAACATAACTGTTTCAGTTACTTTTAGAGGTTTGAAATATGATATATATATATGAGTTATAAACGAAAAATTCCAAAGTTTTATCTTACGTCTAGTCTGAAAAAGAAAAAAAAAACAATGGTTGTCGCGTTTCGCCAGCGTGACTTTTCTGACTGTCTTATTCTCAGAATATAAGAAAACAATGCTAAAATTTTAACACTTTGTCTTATACATCAACAGGGGCTAAGAGTGACGGCAGACTATGTAGACAATGTCTAGTGAAGAATTTACTATTATGTAATTGTATTTTAGTTATATATTATTTAAAACAAATGTATAAAATGTGTTATGTGTAAACAGCAGATTGATGCTTGTTTCCTTTATACCCCGTTTGGATTGTTCATGACTGAGCACGCGTCGGGCTTATTCTCTATCGAACTAAATCTATCTTTTCTCTCTCCGCACTAAGAGATGTCTCATCGCAAATACATTTGAATAAAAATGCGTTTGTACCTGGTGTACAACAGTTATCGGACAGACGTGTCTAACTAAGCCGAGTAACTCTTGTCGTATTTCAAATATTTTAATCCTTAAATAGCCAGGCCCCACCATTCATGAAATTGGCATATCGTTGCTTTCGTGGTACATTTCGAATCTTTGGATTTTGAACCTTACCTGTACAACCAGTCTTAGACCCGTAGTAGGAAGGTACACGCTTTTGAGAATAATTCGAAAATCTTTTAGAAAGCTCAAATTTCGACCAAAATTTATCTTTTGTGGTATGTTTTAAATCTTCGGATTTTTAATCTGACTGGTCTAAATTGCCTGGGGATTGCCACAGGAAAGCAGATGTTCTGGAGGAATTTCAAGTAAGCAAAAAGCAAGCTTTGGAGATTGAAAACTGTACTAAAGCTTTGAAGATTTTTTTAAACTGTACTAACGGTTAGAAGATCTAAGTAGAAACAAATAAGTTGGAATCTCGGCCATAGCAATTAAGCGATAAAGTAGGAGTTAAGAGAGAATACAAGATACAACCCTAAGAGTTAGGAACTAACCACTGAAACCAACTAAATACAAATGACCTAAAGTGTTGAGTGGCATAAAATATGCTTACGTAAAACAATAAAATATATAGAACTAGCCATTTACAGTCGCACTTTTCGCGTATCAAAATGGTTAGTGGTCATTGAACGTGACACAAGCGCACTTAATAAACGCTGTTGACATTTTTCCTGAGTATTAAAAGCAATTTCAGCTTCAGGCACAAAAATGTCCTACATTTTATAATTTTGTTAACATGTTAAATACAAGTATATCGAATCTTATTTATGCATGCGACAAAATGGTTTAATTGTTTTATTTTTCCGATTAACAGCAAATAGATATACAATTGTGTTTTTGACCTTTCTGGCTCCTGAAAAAATGCGAATATCATTTCCACGCGACAAAACTATTTAACTGTTATTCAATTATTTTGATCAATTAGAAAAAGTATTACTTTATATTTATAAATTAATTTCTTCTTTCCAGTTTTTGCTTTTTGCAGCAAAAGGTTATTACATTGTGCCTTTATTATTTTTAGAGGGATTCTTTTTTAACATGCTCTTGAATTTTCACTCCAAATTCAAATTTTCAAAATTTTCGATTTTTGGTTCACCTGGATGCTGAGACGGATCGAAAGAGATTATAACTAAGATTCTAGATACAGTAAAAAGGCTTGATAATTTACTTCTTTTTAAAACAAGTGTGCATCGTTGCGCCTAATTTGTACCGTCATACCTCATTTGAACATTCAATATTTTAGATTTAAGACAAATCAAATGATTTAAGACAAAGCTATATTTAAGGCAAATCAAATGATTCTAAAGCTGATAGTCTAGCTGTAGTGAAAAGGCGGGATAATTATGATAGTCAGTTAATTAATTAAGTATATTTTATATAGTCACACAATTAACAATGCCTGCGCAAATTCTTAGCACTCTATACACAGCAATCATAGCATTTTTATTATGTTTTATATTTTCTTCTGCCAATTAATTTCAAAATATCTGTTCTCATAAGCAGCAATTATGAACACTGCTTATCCTATTAAAATTTGTGACATAAAATATTATTATAGAAAATACAATGGAAAAAATCAGTATTGAAATTCATTTTTATTTAACAGGAAATGCTATAATTTAAATTATGTTTTTGCATATTTTATATATTACCATATACTATATTTGGTGCCATACGTGTTCAAGATATTTGAAACATAACTCAGGTTAAAAAAATTGTATGTGTTTGTGTCTATAAAATAAAACTCCCTGAACGCAATTCTGAGTAACGTTTTGCACACCAACTTTAATACCCGTGTTGAAAATATGATTTTGTATATCTTAAAATGTCTGGTTATAATTAACATTTTACGCAGACATATACTATATTTAGCAAACTACATGTTTACGATATTTGAAATGTAACTCTGGTTAAATAAATTGTATGTGTTCGTATTCTATAAAATAAAAAGTCCCTGAACACAATCATGAGTAAAATAATACGTTTAATTTGACATGCACATCAACTTTATTTCCCGTGTGGAAAATATGATTTTGTATATCGTAAAATGTCTGTTTTGTACTTAATATTTTACCAGCCATATTATATTTAGTATAATACTTGTTTAAGATATTTGAAATATAATCCAGGTTAAATAAATTATATGTATTCGTATTCTATAACATAAAAAGTCCCTGAAAACAATCCTGATTAAAGTAATATGTTTAATTTGATGTGTATACTTTATTTGAAAATATGATTTTGTATATTAGATTTGGATTGGTTATACTGAACAGTTTGCAGGCACAAAGTTTCAGAAATTCCCTGACGCAATATTTGGTAATATAATTTAATAAAAAGGTAGTTTTAGGAACCTGCTTTTTACAAATATATAAATTTTATTTATACCTAACTACTGAATTCAATATTAGTTGATACAATAAAAATAGTTTAAGTATACCAGTTCAAGACATATTTTCTCAAAAATGAATGCCATTTTTAATTAACATTCCTTACTAGTACAGAATAATTTTTAAAATAGTTCATATTTTTTAATATTTCGTGCAATAAATAGATTTACGAAAGGATTTTAAAAGAAGTTTAAAATAAGGTTTGCGTCTAAGCGCTAAAATATTATTAATCTATATAACATAATTTACTTAGTAATCTCCTTATAACGATTGGTTTATATAAAAGTAATACAGAGTTTTCAACCGTGAAGTACATAACGTCATGTTGTAGATAAGCAGATATAATGATAGATAAGAAACTGGAGTAATTATAGCAATGTAGATTCAAGTCGTAATATAAAGTTTATATATGAACTTGATAAATAAAAATCAAAAATATTCTAAACAGACTAATAAAATACTATGTGATTTTGCAGAATGAAGTTTATAAATGCTTTTAACCAAATACCATCCTGTAAATCTAAACATTTGTGAACTATAATCAATGAGATATTCGAGTATCATTTATCTTTATATTCTTTATATTTTTACAAATTCTACTGTATTTTACTTGTTAATTTACTTTTTATTTGTCGTTGCGAGACTCGAATGTGAAATGGAATTTTTACGACCAAACCTGGATTCATTTTTTGTCACACTTGACAAATGACACCATTCAGAATGTCTGGAAACTTGAAAAAGTCGAAGTTGCGAAACGAAAAAAATAACCAGATGCGAAAAAATGCATAAAACTCCCAATGTCATAAATTATGACGGCTCATTTTCTGCTGGAAATCTGAACAGAAGAAAGAAATCAAGTAATATTTTTCGCAACATTTCAATTATTGTGTATTATTATATAATATATTTTTTGACAATTTGTTTCTGCAATCATGATTTTGTTTTTTATAAAACGAAAGAAAACTGCTAATATTTTTTTCAACATTTCATTTACTATGTATTATTATAAACATTTTTTGGCAATTTGTTTATGAAATCATGGAATTTGTATAGCAGTAATAAAACCATTTAAAATTTTCTTTCTCGACATTTCATTTCTTACCCTAGTCTCTAATAGTAAAGCATATCGATGAGAAGATATTTCAAATCTGTAACAGTTGGCCATGATCAGACTGTGACAAAAATAAAAAATGTAAATATTGATTTATATCCAGACAAGATCCCAAATGGGTCAAATGATTTTTTTAACATTCATAATTATCACCACCAGCATATGAAGAATATTAAATTTCGCAAATGCCAATCTAAACGATGCAAACTGTGTCCAGTGGCTAATCCACAACAAATTTCTACAGACAACGAAAGTAGAAATTTTTTTTGTAAGAGCTATAATGTGGTTTATTGTATTGAATGTTTAAAATGTCAAGCTAAATATATAGGCCAAACGCAGAATCCTTTAAACATTCGAATAAATCTGCACCGAAGCCAGGTAGGAAAGGTACAACAGGAAATGCCCACAGCTAATTTGGAACTGAGACATTTTCAAGCCCATGGGTTCACCAACATCATGGTAACTATAATTGATATAGTACCAAATAAATCGGAAAGATTATGGTGGGAGAGCAACCATATTAAACAATTCAATACGGCTTATCCATATGGCCTTAATACATTAATATTTAACGAAAACTTTAATAAAGAAAGATGCAGAAATAGTTCTTCATACCCTCTATCTGAAAATCTTATAAATAAAAAATCCCACCGATGGCAAAGAGGAAGTAAAAAACAACACAATAATTATATTAAAACAGAAGAAAAAATATTGAAATTTTTAAAAACTGAAAACACGATGAAAATTGGATGGATTAAGAACTTGGCCTATAGTATCAAGCTTAAATATCTACAGAAAATATGGAATTACATAATACATTTCAACTTAAAAGAAAGCAATTGCCAAAATGAAGAAGCAAGTACTAATATTGATATCCTATTGGATTTAATCAAACTCAGAGCCAGAATTTTTAATTTAACACTTACAAAAAGTGAAATTATAAAACAATCTAAAGAATTTTTTATTACAACTTTCAAGAACAAACTGTATGAGAACATTCCATTCTATTCTATTTTAAATCATATTAACGTATGTCTTCCTTTGTCCAATATAAAAATCATGATCAATTATAGATTCGTCAAAACCAACGGAAGGAAATTTTTCAATTATAACAAAATTTGTCAAGATGTTGCACCAAATAATGTAGATTCTTGTAATTGTCATGAGAATATTCATAGTGACACTCATCATAAGCATATAATCTCCGGAAATCTAGATTTTATCAAAGACAAAAGACTTAAAAACCTGCTTCAACTCGGTACAAAGTACCGTATACAAGAATTTAAAAATGTATACGAAGAATTTTATAATGATCTCGACATCTTCATTTATAGATTGGCGGTAAAACATAGTTTACCAATACAAGCATTTAATGAGTGGAAATATAAATTTTACAAAGCGTTTTGTCACTACTACCCGCAGCACTGCAAAAACAATAGAGAAATTAAAGTTCCATCCTCGTTCAAGCAAATTAAAGAAGAATATGTATTAACATATACCGATAAAATAGTATCAAATTATGCCTTCACTTGTAAAAAGTTCTACGTGGATACACTAAACCAAAGTTACAGGGACAGTGAAATGTATGCTTTAATACCCAGTAACGCATTGATACTGACTAAAAGAATAGAGGCACTTTACAAAAGAATAGGAATTGATATTAAAACAATAAAATATCCATATTTGGTCCTGATCCCCAAATTACACAAAATACCTGTCAAGTTTCGAACTGTGACGGTGGGATGTGGTTCATATTTGGAAATAGCAAACAAAAAACTTTTGGATTTACTCATAATAGTTATGCATGATATTAAAAGACATAACTCTATTATGATAAAAAACGGACAGGAACTGATAAACCGACTAAAGTTTTGTCATAACGATATCAACTTTAAGAGTTACGACTTTCGAGATCTTTTTAACAATATTGATTTGGATAATTTACAATTGATTCTGAAAGATCTACATGAAGAATACGATCTAAAGCAATTTATAACTTATAGAAGATACATGGACTTGGTAGATTTGGTATTAAAGGAAAACATACTACACGACGGAAGCAATTTTTACAAACAAATCAAGGGCATACCTATGGGAGGGAGTTGCTCGTCAGTACTAGCAGATATATATCTATCTAAATACGAAAGAGGCACTCATATCCTATCGGAAATGCCCTACTTCCGTTATGTCGATGATGTGATAATTGGGGGCTATGAAAACACCCCATGTTTTGACTTTTCATTCTACCCAAGCGAATTGGACCTTATTGAAAATCCAGCGTGTGAGGACGGATCGGTAAAATTCTTGGATTTAGCTATCAAAAAACACAAGAAATATGGAATATACACAGAGTTACACGACAAAAGAGATTCATATAGGATCAAGGTAAATCATATTATCGATTGGAATTCAAACCTTGCAAAGTATGTCTTCAGAAATATAATAATTGGACATTTTAGAAGAAACCAAAATTATAATACTTTTAGGAAAGACTGCATTTGCAAATGTAAAAAATTTGCAGATGAAGCTATAAAAAGAAATTATCCAGTCAATTTTGTACAACATTATTACAAATCCTTTTTTAAAGAAAATTTGTAATCTGATTGTTGATATAGAGATTTAATATTCATGACTGCGTAACTATTATCCTGATATTTCTCTGCGCATGAGCAACTTTACTTATATAAAGAGACGTTCCATCGGGTTGGACTAGCGGATGTTTCTTCTTCATGGATTCGTTTACTTCTTTGGTTCTGAGTCTGTTCTGGTGTTTTTGTTTTCGCACATTTGGGAGGCTGACCATGGAATTATGTTGGTTCCGTGAGCGTTACCCGGGTTGTAAAAGCTGCTTTAAGCGGGAAAGGGGTGTCGCAATCCACCCCTACCATTCTTATGTAATTCATATGGTCACTCCCGTTCTTTTCTACTTTCATTCATATATATATATATATATATATATATATATATATATATATATATATATATATATATATATATATATATATATATATATATATATATATATATATATATATATATATATATATATATATATATATATATATATATATATATATATATATAGTAATAGCGGAGCATAATTTTTTTGTGTCGAAATCCTTTTCCCTCTAGCGCGGAAAAGTCGTGGGCTGGTTTCGGAAACATACCTACGAAATTTAAGATTAGTCAATAAACATCATCCGGTTCCACTTTGGGGTCAAAATATGCAAAATTAGCCTAAAATGATGTAAATTTTCATATTTCAGCGATTTTTTTTAATTTCCGATTTTCTATTCCCACTAGTGCAGAAAAGTTGGAAGAATATGTAACAAATATATTAATTAAGAATGATAAAATTAGAGAGTAATCAATAAATATCTTCCGGTTCCACTTTGGGGTCTAAACATGCGAAATTAGGCAAAATTGTAGAAAACTTAGGGGGTCGAAATTTAGTAAGATACGGAAAACTTTTGCTTAAAAATTTATTTTTGGAAGCTTTAAACATTTCTTTTACCAAAATTAGACATTCGTAAATAATAATTATGAACTTTAAATAATAAATTTTATTACTCACGCAATATACAGACTCTGTATAAATAAGTATGTTTCGAGTTCCAGAATAAAAGATGCACATGTGCATAAAGCGTATTTCATTCACTTGCTTCCATATTTTTCACTTTATGCTGGTTTTTTGTTTCAAACGATGGTATGACACGCCTTGACTCAATTCTGGATCTGATATATCCATCACGCTTAGTCTCTCTGATGACTGTAAGGGAAGCTTCTGTTGTCAGTTTTACTCCTCTTTCAACAAATTGAGTGTGGCACGGGAAGTTTATGTTTCCCAATGCCGACACTGGACATTTGCCAGACTTTATAAGTTCCACCATGTCTTCGTTCAACAAGTCAGTGATACTCGGCGGTTCCGTTAGTTGGCAATTCTTCCAGTCTATGAGATCCACGTAAGATTTAGGTTTAAAGTTAAGTTCAAGAATTTGGAACACACGTACTCCTGCTCCCGTTTTTCTTCCTTGCTTCCAAAATCCTGCGGAGGTCAAATTCTTGCACATTTTGGTCTGGGTAAACAAGCATTACAAGGATTATTGCTTTAGGATGACCAACGTAGCCATTTCTTTGGATGTCGCGATCCACAACTAGCTTCAGAAAGATAATGTGAAGCTTGAATTGTTTTCCAAATATTTCGTGTTCCGTATGTACAATTGGGATACGATTTGATTACGATTTGATACGATTCGATTTTTGGACATGTCGTTATGTGTCACAACTGCTAAGTCTTCAAGAAGTCCATTTGCCACTGTTGCCTCAGCTCTGCGGAGACTCCCATTCTGTCGCATGCTCTAGCTAGGGCTAGAAGGCGGGTTGTTCGTAATATACTTTTACCACTTACTTTCGATTGTGATGACATTTAAGGTTTATCAGTAAGATCTTGATACTGTTGCTCATCAACAAGATCAGAAGAATGAGATAACTGCAAATCTTTACATGAAACAGCTGTGGTTGCGTTTTCACTTTTTTTCTGTTTTTGGAAATTTTCCTGTTCTTTTTTAAAACTGTGCGTTCGTTTAATAAGTTCCCGTGTTGTCGTCATATCAACTGGACCTATTGCCTTTTTCCTTGAAGTCCTGTGATATTTAAGAAACAGTCTTTACAAATCTGAAATTTCCTATCACGTGAGCATTTACATTCGTTAAGAGATTCACATTTACAAGAACAAATATCAAACAGACTCTGTTTTACTTCCGATTGGGAAATTTGTAATTCAGACTTTTTATGTTATCCACTTATGTTTCTTATATGTTCTTCCAACTTTTCCGCGCTAGTGGGAAGAGAACATCGGAAATTAAAAAAATCACTTAATTGTGAAAATTTACATCATTTTCAGATATTTTGCCATATTTAGTCCCCAAAGTGGAACCGGAAGATATTTATTGATTAATCTGAAATTTTGTACATATGTTTCTAAAACCATTCCACTAATTTTACGCGCTAGCGGTAAAATAATTTAAAGAAAATGTATATATATATATATATATATATATATATATATATATATATATATATATATATATATATATATATATATATATATATATATATATATATACACATATATATATATATATATATATACATATACGTATATATATATATATATATATATATAAATATTTATATATAAATATATATATATATATATATATATATATATATATATATATATAAATATTTATATATAAATATATATATATATATATATATATATATATATATATATATATATATATATATATATATATATATATATATATATATATATATATATATATATATATATATTTGGCAAATCGTTTATGAATATATGACATTTTTATAACTTCATTATGAAATACATTCCACATAATCCTAATTTTCATTTATAAATATCTGTAAATTGATTAAATTATTTCAGTAGGAGAGATCAATATAAACTTTTTTTTCATAGCATTTGAATTTGTAAGATATACAATTCTTACTTTTCGAGCAAATATGTGTTTAAAATTATTAAAAATAAAAATATATTATATCCCTGATACACATTAATCCCTATACATTATCGTCTAACTTGTTTGACTTGTGTTTTTTCTCTATCTATGCCCTCCAGAAACCTGCTGTGGTCCTAGAAGGTAGCATATTTGTCGACCAATAGTATCGACTGCGTTACAGAACATAACGGAGCCAATTTTTTTATTTATTTCCTTCGGGGGTGGAGAAAATAGGGGAGCTATGAAAATACTTTCCAAACCCCTCCAGAAACCAACCTACCTCCTGGTAATCTGGAAAGCTGGATCTTGCACACTCATAGAATCCACTATCTGGTACACATTAACGGATCCGGATTTTATGTTATCTCGGAGTGGACAAAATGGGGGGGGGTGGCACTAAAGTCTACTAGAGCACTCCCCAAGCCTCACGCAGTATACATAATAGGCCGAAACTTCAAGACGGAGTAAAACCTAATTGATCCAATTTTCAATTGAGAGAGCTGTTTTAAGTTTCATACATTATTAAGCAAAAGAAAACTTATTAGTAAAGATGCAGTTTAATTTTTGAAGAGTCTTAGTTTCTATGTCTTTGCCGCAATTGAAGATTAGTTTTAATGTTAACTTTTAAAGCGAATCGAGTTCTGAATATAAGATTTTGTGCAAAAGTTTAGTTGAGATAATGAAATGTAACAAATTTGAACAACATTTTGTAAATACATTAAACTACTCACGTTTTCAAGTCATGATAAAGTCCGTACTTTCATTTTCGGTCTCTGAAGTTAGATATCTGAGTTTAAAAGCCATATAATGTTAATGCTATCAAGAAAAATAAATATAAAACAAATCTACGGCCTAAACAGACTTTTCTATTTGTTTGGTGTCACTTGTCTAGTTTATCACGTGTAAACAGGAACAATATGCAGTAAATAAGTATAACTAAGTGTTCGATACTTACATTGTTCGATCACTAACTTACAAGATCACGAAACAACTGTCAAATACAATGAAACTACAATTAAATGTTATTAATTCACAAAGTAGCAGATACTATACTTTCTAGAAAGTGCTCGTACCTCAAGAACCGTACTATATTTAAAGAACTTACTAGTGGATTCAAATATTCGCTAAAAGTCTCAGAGTTTTCGATATTTTACTAAATTTGCCAACACAGCAAGGGGAAATCAAAATATGACAAATCTACTTTCAAGTAAAACAATAGTTCCCTGTAAAGTTTGTTTTACCTTCTAAATACTCAAAGCACAGTGAAGACATTGCAACAAAATATATAAAACTGTAGCAGTATTTAGGGACTGATATTGCATTGTCTAGTCTCGGTATAATAGTTTTGGTAGAATATGAAAATTAATATGCGTAATAGTTATTTCGTGGCATATGAGTAATAATTGTTGATTATATGATTAACTGTTGGGATTTAGTTTTATTTATCGTTACTGTTTTTGCACAGAATATTCAACATATGCATGAATATAAAAACTTCGTATCGAATTAAAAATACAGAAAAAACACGCAGTTACCACAAAAGCGTTAAAAATTGCACTGAAGTTTAACTTCCATTGTTATCTGTAGTTTATGAAACATCTTGTACCATACTGAATGCAAATACAAATTTTATTTTAATATACTACAGGACTCCGTCTCCCTGTTGGCAAACATTTGTAAGTTTGCGGTCTACTTCAGAGAATTAATTATCAAAGAATAAAAATCCAAATAATTAATCTGAATCACAAATGAAAAAGACATAAAGTTTGAAATTTCTATTTGACCCGCTTATATAGTTATTCTTCAAGAACGAATGTATTCCTATGGGAACTCCAGAATGGGCTGATTTTGTAAGGTTCAAAATTTAAAGAATTAAAAATCTTCCACAAAATACACTGGCAGACTTTCTAGCTCCACCTGTTCTCGAGTTATCTCCACGAAATGAGTATATTCCTATTGTGGATGCAAGACGTGCATTAGAACAGCAGAACGAGCCGTTCCGTTATACCGTTTGAAAGTCGTCCCAATTACTGGATTCCGAATTATCGGAATTTTAATGTTATTTTTTCAATTACCTATGTGTGGTCACGTGACCTGCTTCAAAGTTTTGATATCAGTTCGTAGTTGTTATAGTAATGAGCATTAGCATCGGAGAAATGGAACCTACCTTTCTCTCCTTGAATTTGTAGACGATTAGCAAATGAAAATATGCATAATAGAGGGATTAAACTTTAACATATAATTCCTAAGCCCCTATTAAAAATGCAACCACAAAATAAAGTGCTTTTTAATCTATTAAGATTCAAGTTTAAAAAGTGTTTATACGAAAAATATTAAACAGTTTTGGATGAATCGCTTAATATTATTTTTTTAATTCCTTTATTTTGAGCAGAGCGCCCACTTTAAATGAATTTAAAGACACGTGGAAACCAATTTACAGATACCAACACTACTTGTATTAAAACATAATTAAGTGGGTTTTCTGATGACTTAACAATTGAATATTTTAGAATAACTAAGTGAGTCGCTATAACAGAAAAATTAAGTTTTCACTTAAGCATTTGACAAAAATAAAAATTTTAAACCGATTGTAACCTAAATAAGAGGAAAATGCCTTTTACAATATTCTAAACTACTAAGTAAAAATTCCAAATCCAACGATGTCAGATACTAGCTTTGACAGAAAAGTTTGTAAAGTTTTTGTTACCTGTGGCAGCAGCTGTAGCTTGTTAAGTTTTAATATAGAGAAAAATATGCAGATATATTTGAAAATAAAATTATAATTATAAAACTTTTAAAATCATATTATACATTCTTGAGCGTTTGAAAATTATATACATATCATGACATAAAAATATGATACAAAGAAAATATTAATAGGCACCTTATCAAAAGTATCGTTTTGAAATTGTTGGAGATATAATATATATATATAATACATTTCGCATTTCAAAAGCAGTAAACTCTTCCTTATATAACATAAAATTCTCCAAACAGCCCTTTGATATCTTCATAAAACTGATAAAATAATAATATGTAAATGTATATATTATACGATATATTTTATTACTCCTTCAAAACAGTTCTACAAGATGGGAAAATAAATGTTCTTAACACATTTGAGATTTTTGCGTAATCTAGTTATTGCTATTTTATGGCTTATTGGGCAATATTACTTTTTAGCAACTTCTGGAATATAGCAATAACTTCGGCATTAAAGTTTAACACTTTTATTTTATCAAAGAGTTTTCTCTAAGGAAATTAAAATAAGGAACGTGCTTTCTGCCGTCATAACGTTCTGAATTTATAACAACTGGTGTATTAAATATTAATAGACTAAATTGGTTAGTTTTGAGTTCACTAATAAAATCTGCGAAATTTCGGTATGCTTTGCATTGCATCTATTTAAATTATTTCTTATATATATTTTAGCTGTATCGAAGATATTAGTGCTTAATTTAATTGTTTAAAACGTCCATTGGTGGCTACTGTGAGACCAGATATAGATCTCACACGTGTTTTGGTGAGACAGGTTTATGCCAGTTATTTATTGATTCGAAACTTCGGACAATACTGCCAGCCTGAGTGGCGCCGAGATCTACAGCAAACCATAAATTTAGGAGCGCCAAGACAGAGGGGGCCGAGCTGGTCCTTACGAGGATGTGGAATTGTTCCATTGGATAAATATTAACCAATGGAAAGTGAGCTTGGTACGTCACACTGCATGCTGCAAATGAAAGCAAAGGGTGGGGGATTGACACCCCCGAGAAAAGGAGAGTCGCAACCTGTGACCTAACAAGGAGAAACACAGCAGACCTGTACAGATAACTTGGAGACAATGACTTAATAACGACACTTGCGCTAATACTCGGACGGCATTATGACTTAGAGATGACTTAGAATACAATGACTTGAATTGGTGAATACAGACTTGTAGAGTGTTCCGTAGATATTCCAAAATAATGGCGAGATCTATTGATGTGTGAGTGCAATCAGAGTACGAGTAGGAGCCACACATCGCGAGTTATGGCGCGTACGAATTACTGATGCCAACATATTGATATATGATCATAGTCCAAGACAGACTTGAAGGTATGTATTCATCAATAATCAAAGGTCGTAGACATATTTTAAGTAATTTTATTCATACTGGTCTCACATGTCTCATATGTTCCCATTGCCGGAATAATATGATTAATTTTGTAATGAATTTAATAAGTGTTGATGTTGTTAATAAATGATTTATTGTTTAAGTTTAAATGGAGTAATCAATTTAATATTATTCCAATAATATTCCTTTACAGAACTCACGCAAAAAAATAATTGGAGGGTTTAATAGCGCCACAACAAGCAATGTACAATTTAATTAATGAATCCACTATGTACGCATCTACGATTATATCAATCTTAATGAATTTAATATTTAAAAGTACAACTTTAGTTTTATTTCCCAAAGTTACATATTGAAAATTTCAGACATTTAAATAATTATTTTGATGATAAAATTCAATCAAGCAAATTTTAAATGGTTGTGATGTTTAAATACAATATCCTGTAACTTTTTAGCACTCATCCAACATCTTAAAGACCATTGCATTTTGTTTCGAAATTTAATGACAGACAAATTGAAAGAATTATAAAAAAAATATCATATCGATATACACTAAATTCTTTCAATATTATGTTTATATTTACGTAAAAGCAAATCTACTTTGTAAATAACAGCATTAATAGTTGATTAAATGTATACACTCGATTCACAGATAAATAAGGCGTTTTTTACGTAGGATAAGAAACACAGCAGGTACCACAGTAACAGTAAATAGTCGTTTGTCACCTTTGCTATTGCAATAAGTTGACATTTTAATCAAGTATTTATGCTGTTACTAAAGTAATGTTTTTCATTTTAATTGAAATAATTTAGTTTTTTTACGTTATTTAAATTTCAGTTTTGTCATTTGAAAGAATGCATAACATTAATATTAACTTTAAATAATATAAATATATTATTTTTTTTATTAATGTAACACTGATTTAACAGAATTCCTAAAAAATAAATTTTTTTGAGAAAAATTTATTGCAGAGCATTAGATTACTTTATCCATTTCGTTATAAAAAAATCTGATGTGGGCAACACATGACTTTCCTTATATAATGAAATGAATTTACAACTTTTACAGTAAAATAAATAGGTTTTTCTTCTAGTAGATACTAATATCCTTTCCAAGATATTGTATTTTCGACAATTAGTCGTCATTTTCATTGATTTATCGTCATTTTTATCCATTTGGCGAGATTTTCACTAATTTGGCAACATTTCATAAACTCGCCAAGTTGGCGACATTCCGCCAATTTCGTCGCCAAAATCTCGCCAAGCGTTATGGACGAAGATATAAGTTATATATATATATATATATATATATAATTTATTAGATATTGAATTTTCGATATATATTATATAACTATTATTATATATTTATATATTATATAACTTATTAGATATTGAATTTTCCACAATTAGTCGTCACTTTCATTGATTTAGCGACATTTTTATCCATTTGGCGAGATTTTCGTTAATTTGGCAACATTTCAAAAAATCGCCAAGTTGGCGACATTCCGCCAATTTCGTCGCCAAAATCTCGCCAAGCATTATGGACAAAGCAGTAAGTTATTCTTACAGCAGATAAATTGGCTTTCAAATGCAAAAGTATTACTCAAAGTATATTTTTTCATGAATGGAACGAGCTAGATCCACGAGAATTATGTCACCCAATTTATCGCATGGTATTACATATGAAAAGTGAACATGTTTCTCAATAGGAATTTTTTTTTTATGTGACTTTTTCATAATTTTTTTGAAAAATGTGCAATATCTCGAGAACGGTTCATGTTAGCGTTCTAAAATTTATGCTAATCGTTTTCTAATGAAAAATTACATAAGAAATGTCTATTTGCGTAACTTTATTAGCGGTTTTGATTTTTTGACGATTTTTTCAAAATTTCAATTTAGGGGGGTTCTGTATATTCGATTACGTATAAAAACAATAGGCTTCTAGTGTTTACGGATTGTGATTTTTGTACCAAATTTGGTTCGAATCGGTCCATTCGTTCGTCAGTTATCGTCTCCACAGTCTCACTGACACACACACACACACACACACACACACACACACACACACACAAACACACACACACACACATACACACACACAGACATCACTTAAAAAATGTTTGATTCGTGATCAGGGATGCTTAAAACGTGCTCTCCCGTCGAAAACTCGAATTCGAATTTTCGACCCCGTCACAATACTTTCCTTATACATTATGTATATAAGGAAAGTAAAAATATGCATTTTTTTTTCTTTCTTATTTCAGTTTTATTTCATTTATACGGTGTAATTTAAAACAAAAATCAACAGCAAATTCTACTTATTGATTTACACCCGAAGTATTATCAATGCCAAATAACTAAATAAATCAAGCAAAGTATCTATCATGTTTTACTATTTAATTTAATTATAGCATATAGCATTTTAACTAGCGATTATTTGATAAGACACAATGTATAGATAAGGCACAATTAGACGTACACCTTCTTTAAATAACTTTATTTGTTTTATTGAATGAAGAATAAATAAACATCAATTGAAAATGTGCAATCGGATTTCTGACTTCACATTAGTATGTTCCATATATACAGGGTATCCCAAAAAGATTGCAATGCGCTTTACTTCTTTACTGTTGGAGATAAGTCAGCAATGTAAATTGCAAAAATGTTGAAAGCAAGTTGTAGGACCTATGGGAATATAAATGTATAATATCACCCAATTAGTTTTGGATTGAACCCGGGTTGAAAAAATGAAATACATTGAGCCCTATGGGACCTAATTTTTCAAACATTTTTTAAGCGGATTTAAAATTCTCAAATAGGTTCGAAAATTTTAGGTAATAGTCAAATTGTTCCATAAAATATATAAAAAAAAATTCAGCAAAATATATTCAGGAGTTTTTTAAATAAAAATTAAAATAATAATTACACATCTTATATGAAACGATCACGTGACCATGATATGAAACGATCACATGACCCACTTCAAAATGATATATGGCATCCATCTTGTTTCAAAATCGTGATTTTTTAAAGTTCTTTTTAATTCATATTGAGTGTTGTATCCGTCCTAAAACTACTTTATTTTTGCTTAAATTCTGTGCATCTACATACTAAAACAACACAATGACAATATATTTGAGTTTAAATTCTCATTCAAATTTGATTATTTCTACAACTAAGCCTATTTTTCACCTATGTAAAATGTAAACAGCAAAATATGTAGAATGAGTTGTATTAGAATTACTGTATTTCTTTAACACAAAATAATTCACTCCATGGAGTCTGCATGGATGATATGAATGAAATATTAATTGATTTTATAAACAGAAGGACGATTTTTTTCGATGAAGTTTTAAGCATAGAGTTTATGAATTGTAGCTCCATGGTCTTAATTTTTAAATAAAATAAATTATTATAGTATTGTGATGAATGAAATTTAGAAAGTTATGAATGAAATCCTGCTTTTATAGAGAGATCCAGGCGTGTTATTTTTTCTATGACGTCATTTGAATTTATTTCATTTGTTTTCGATGAAGTTTTCAAATAAAATAAATTATCGTAGTATTATGATAGTTTTAAAAATATTATCGTGGAATGTATTGCATTTTAGAGATATTTAAACCAGGCAATTTATATTTCAATGCCGTCATTTGGATGAAGTTCATTTTTTTCAATGAAGGTTTAAGTTTTCAAATATAATAAATCAATGTAGTATTGTGATAAGTTTTAAAATATTACCGAGGAATGTATTGCATTTTCGACTTTTTTAAATAAAATTGCATTGAAGTTGGAAAGTGTTTCATAATCAATGCTTTAAGCATGATTGATCTTTCTTGTATATATATCATTTTATCAATCTTCAAAATTTTCAAACTTTGAAGATTGATAAAAGGATTGTTGGGTGCGCTTGAGAATGAAAATTGATATATTTTACTGGGATATGTCTAGAATTATTATTGCATCTAGGAGGGTATAGGCGTGGCCAGGACCTCGGAAGGAGAAATTACAGAATTAAATTTCTGTCACCTATACGACCCTATGAAGAACTAGTATAATTGTTCAGACAATATGAGTTGAGACACCACCCTTTGCCTTCGGCACAGTGAAAAGTTCTATTCAGAGCCCACGTAGCTTAGTCATATGATGCTTGTCTAGAGGGGTCCGGGTTACAAAGTTAAAGTCCCTTTGTATACAAGGTGTCCCAAAAAGATTGAAACGGTCTTTAATTCTTTACCTGTTGGAGATAAGTGGACAATGTAAATTGCGAAAATGTTAAAAGTAATGCAGGAAATAAGACTACGTTAATAAAATAGTCCTCCCATTAATTTCCAAAATAATACACTTTTTAAATTTTTATACGACCCCCTTAGACAAATTTGGTCAATCAAAAAAAAATTATTTTTAATGCAACAAGATCATTAAAAAACCCGCATATCTGTATCTTTAAATTTGAGCGAGTTATATTTAATTGAAAATTGAACATTGTGGATGGGGACCCTATATCAAATTAGAAATGTAAATATATGACATATCACAAAAAAGATAAAACTGGATGATAATTTTAATTATGTGCCCGAAACGCTTAGTGAGTACCACTGTTTTATATGATCTCTGTCTGTGTAATGCTTTATTTAGATACATTTGTGTTAAAACATTTTGACACATATTAATGTATTTTTGATCTAAACAATTTCCATCGTCAATTTGTTTATGGTTCCTGTTTACACTGATGAAACATCCTTTCACATGATACGGAAAAGTGACATAAGTCAGATTTTTTTCTTTATCATAATTCAGTTAAATTGAAAGATACAGATATCCGTTTTTTAATGATCTTGTTGCATTAAAAATAAATATTTTCTGATTGACCAAATTTGTCTAAGAAGGTCGTATAAAAATTAAAAAAGTGTAATGTTTTAAAAATTAATGGGAGGACTATTTCATTAACGTAGTCTTATTTCCTACCTTACTTTCAATATTTTTGCAACTTACATTGCCCACTAATCTCCAACAGGTAAATAATTGAAGAGAGTTTCAATCTTTTGGGACACCCTGTATATATGCATGTGTATAGTAGTAAGCAAAACTATGCGGAACAACCTGTTTTTAAGTCAAATTTTGAGACACAGCCCTTTGAATACAAACGTTTTGTTTGTTTTTCAACTGCAAATAAAATACACGTATTATTCAATATTTCTCAGAAATTTCAACTAATATAAGGCTTAAAGTCTATGTTGAACATATGCAAACGGCAAGGACAATGAAATGCCTCTGAAATATTTTTGACGATATTCAAGATAACTCCATAACATAATTTTGCCAGTCTGCCGCATTTAAGCACTGGTCAGACGATAGAAGCACCAAAGAACAATATAATTTGCTATGTATCGCAGTCTTGCCAAACTATATGTTTGATTAATAACGTAGGTCATACTACGAAATCGTTTTAAATGTACAGGATAGAACGTTTGAAGGTGATAAAAAATAATCTATGTAATTAAGAGAAATTTATAGTTGCGACTAACACTACTCAAATCTACAACACATAGCAATTTGTACATACTAAATAAAATATGGGTTAAAGCACAGAATGGGTCTTTTTTTCTGCCATTAGAGTGACACTTTTAAATAAGTTAATTCCCAGATACACGCTTAAAAATGTAGCAGCATCTATATGAATATGTTTATTTTATTCATTTATATGAGAATTAAACGAAATAATAGGTATATTTTATTTCATGCTGGAAAGATCGGCTTAAACAAGTAAAAAAGTAACCTGAAATGTGCATATTACGTACTTGGATACCTTCTGAAATTGGCCCCTCTTAAGGAATCCTTTTAAATAGGAAAGCAAATGTGAAAAGCAGGTAAACAAGTGCGTAAAATGACCTTTATAAAACGATTTCTTCAGGATAAAAAATACCAATTATTCCGTGCAATTCTAATATGAAAGAGTAAAATAACACATTCATATAGATATAGTTACATCTTTAAGTGTGTAACATTAAATTTACTTGTTTAAAAGCGTCATTCTAGTGGCAGTAAACCCAGATTTTGGGGTGCTTTTACCCATATTTGTTTAGTGTGTAATTGCAATTATTAATTATTCGGTGCTGATTATTCAACAGATACCTATCGCCTCACATTACAGGCAATTATAATTTGCCATTTTTATTCTCTAATAATATTCTAACAAACAATGCTTCAATCTAAAAATAGCTAACTGTTCAATTCACTTGCAACTTTCAAATGCATTATCATTTAGCATGTGCCTGCATTTTCAGGAAATCTGAATTTATAAAATAAAAATGTTAAACAACTTCTTTTTATAATGCACTATATATCTCAAAACGAAATATCATGTGTTGAAACATACCCTCCGGGGAGACTTGGCTATGAACTCAGTTTCCAAATCTCATTGCATAAATAAAATTCGAATGGAAATTTCACATCTAATGCAGGATATCCGTTAAGACATATGAAACATATATCTGTAGCTTAAATAAATGTATTTTTCCATTTTCAGGAGGACTTTAAGTCAAATCATTGATAAAAGCAAGCATAAAAAAGTGTATTTTCGTTACATATATAACTACATATAGTTTCAAAATATATATTACTGTAGTAGGATGAAATTAAGATTTTGATGTGCATATCTAGTATTCTTGGGGTACATGTGATGAAACAATGCGAAAAATGTAAATGGTTTGGACGCCTACATATCTAAACCTAATAGATAAAAATGCAAACAATTTTTACTTTGACGGAAATATTGTACAGATTATGAATGTATAAGATAATTTCAGTATTTTCATACTTTGATTATCATTTTTTTAAACTTATTAAACGTACTTGTCTGAGCGAGTTTGCTTCCCTTTGTTTATTTTCACTCAAAATGTCATCGCAACTGTTTAAGATAGATATAAATAATAAGCGACAACAATATGTATTAGAAAATCCAGTTCCACATCTGCAATTTTCCTTTAGAAAGCTCATATATATTTCAAGTAATAACCTTGGAGTAATCATCTCTTAGTAATCCCAAGTTGATTACTCGTCTCATTTCTCATTTGCAAATTGTTTTGTTTTTTATTTGTGACGCTTATATCTCAAATGCTAAAAGATCTAGCTATAATCTGTAGCTCCTTAAAATTTCTATATGTAGTTATAATTGAATTAGTAATAGAGTTCTTAGTTTTCGAAGTCACGTTGCTATAATTTCGATAGTTTAGTACTTCAACCTGTGTTTTGTAATAGGTGCGAAAACTGTAATATTTAAAATCTCATACATATTGTGTTTTCTTTTTCATTGGAAAAATATGAGTGCACAACTACGGTATATTTTCTTTTGTTTCAAAAGAATGAACTCGGGGGAAATGCTAAATAAACTGAGATTCTGATGTTTAAGGGGACGGTGGACGTTGAAATTTTTTTTATTTATTTATTGATTTAGAAACATGAAAATTTCTATAAATTTTCCTCTTAACATTGCTATATAAAATACAATTATTTTTTTTTCAATTTTGCTATAATTTTGTATTTTTTTCTAATTTAATTTTTTTAACGAAAACTTGAAAATGCTCCTTGCGTGCCATTTGCTCACATTTTTGATTAATTTTACATTATAATCACTCAAAAACATATTATGAATAAATTTGGGTATTCATTTTTAAATCCTTTGGAAAGTTAATTTTTTAAAAATATTTTTCTGCATTAAAACTTAATTTTCATCATTTAATTAGGTTCTTATTCACTTTTAATTACCTTAATACAGTCCAATTATAAAATGCATACCCAGTTTCATTAAACGTATGATAGGTATTTTCTTGCCAAATTTCATGCATCTCATACAAAAATTAAGACGCATGGAGCATTTTAAAAATGTAAAACCTTTGAAAATTCCGTTTCGAAAAAAATGCATTTAACCTTTTGTTTACGGGTGGGACATCGTCCATCCCAAAGGAAGAACTTCCCCAAAAGACGGGTATTTGACATACCCTGTCCCAAAGAGTTCGATCCCCTTTTGCAGGCACTGGTGTCCATGGAAATCGCCGACAGAAACATTGCAGCTGTTACTCATTTCAACGCCCACCGTCCCCTTAATGTTGGATAAGGTTTTAATAGATATATGGAAAAATACGTATTCAAGTACGAATTTATGTGCTCCTGGCAAAATTTATAGATTGACTTGAATTTAAAATATTACCAGATATATTGTATAAATTTAACGTGTATATCTCCAAGTCAGTTAGTAAATTAATTTGATATTTTGACGACAAGTCTGTGGTCGGAGTATCCAGATTAAATAGGGACAAACACTAACAGTGATAGTTAGCTATAATGGCTTAGCGAGTAATTTGTAGCGATTTGAAAGCCTGTGAACTAAACATATATGACTGAAAATATCGAATAAACTCATTGAACATTGTTGGAGATTTTTTTTACAAAATGTTATGCACGAAAAAGCATTTCGTCTCCCTCGGACTGGAACCATCGTTTATATTTTAAGAGAAGTTTTTCTTCATCAATGAATACCGTTTGATTAACGTTAGTTTTATGACACATTTAAGATTTCTATGCAGTAACAAGATAAGAATATATTTTATTGTGTATGCATAAATTATCTGAGCACCCTGAAATTAAACCAAGGCAGACAATAAAATATATTGACTCAAGTGACTCTTTAATTTATAGGACTATTCAATAAAATTCACTTTTCCTTAATCTTAGGCGATATTTACTGATAGGAAATACACACTATGTCCAATATGAAAAAAATATTGCATTATTTGAGGTACATCAATCGTGTTTCTGGCTCGAGTCCAATTTATGTGATAATTTCTCAATGACAACACCAGCTGTTGAATTCAATGATACCCTTTCTTCCATTTGAGTTGCTTTTTCATAAACGTTTTGTACTCTCAGAGCCAGAATCTTAGCCATGTAATGTTATCTGTTTGTGATTTTTCATTTGAAGTTTAACAGAAACTAATATAGAGTGATATGAACATTATTCTAACGAATTTTATAGATTCTAACAAATAGTACAGTAGCCCCTCGCTATATCGAGCTTGTCGGGAGACATGGAAAAATGCACAATATATCCGAATACACGATATATCGGGCGATATTATAAAAATTATGCTTTTATGAACACGTGCAATAAAAATTTAGGAGCGAAAGTACATTAATAAAAAAGAATAACATAATAAATACAGAGAAGTTCCATTTACCTTTTAATTTTATGTCCAAATGCACATACACATTTAATTGATTATTGTACACACTTCATTCTCTTGCGAAGAAGGTACATACATACAATCTAATGTCATCTACTTCGATTTTTCTTTCAGAACTTGCTTTCCAAAAAATATCACTGAGCGAAAGCGATTCAACTGCATCTCACTCATATGATTTGAGTTGCATCTTTCAAATGTTGTGATATGCTCAAGCATAGCCACGGCTTCTTTGATGGTGACAGAAGGAGAACTCACTTCTTCATCATAGTTATCAGCATCTTTTGGGTCCACTTTTTCTCGTACATGAGGTATGATCTGCTCATCTGAAATAGTTTCAGAAGTCGTTTCATTATCATCTACATTAATCCAAACTTTTGCTTCATCTTAGCACATTTAAACCGAGCGACTTGGATTTTTGAACTAGAAGCTCTATTGAGTCTTCTTCAATATCCTTGAGTTCAACATCATTTAAAACTTTCAGTCAGCATTTGGAAATGTTTTCTAATTTAACAGCGGGCCAAGCCTTTTGGGAAAAGTACACGGCATCTTTTAAGTTCATACTTTTCATTGCCCCAGGCAGTGGTCGTTCTTCAACGAACAATGGGTTGCTCAGTAACTCCCGTCGTCAATATTTTTTTTAACATGGTGATTATTCTTTGGTCCAGGTTGCAGAAAACGTATTGAGTTCAGTGGCAAAACATAGTTTTGATATTTCCATCTGATGACATAAGTTCTTCTTCACCGGGATGAGCACTGCATTAGTCAATTAGGAGCACAGCCTTTTCTTCCAAACCCTTATTTCTCAGATGAAGACGAACTGATGGGATGAAATTATCAAAAAAACATTTTTTTAATAAGGTTTGTGTCATCTAATCGTTTCTTGAACATTCGTATACCACTGGCAGATTTTCCCTATTCATATTCTTCAAAACTCTAGTGTTTTTGCTGCTTCCCACAAGGAACATTTTCAATGTATGGCTTCCTGTTTTATTTGCTGCAAAAAGAAGGGTTACTCTGTTCTTTTGAATTTTGTATCCAGAATTAGTCGTGCTTTTTCTTAAAATCATGTGTTCTGTTTGACAATAACTGCCAGTACAGTGCAGCTTCATCAGCATTGTATATAAAAGAAATTAGAAAAAAATGAGAGACATAGCAGAAGAGCGATATATCCAAATGCGCGATATATTGAGGCGCGATATAACGAGGGGCTACTGCATTAAGAAAAACTTGAGCAACGCATATAAACACTTATAATACAAGTAATGTAGCATACAGCTGTTTCGAGAATACGCTTGATCCCACAGTGCAAATGTACCAACAAGCCAAATGTCCAAAAGATGAATTGGTATAAATAGAAGACATTTGCTGAATTATTTGTGCTTTCATATACGTTGCTGAAACTTTCCTTATCATTTGCATGATTGTGTTATTTGTGTTTATATACACTGCTCAAGTTTTCCTTATCAGACATATCAGACATTTCTTACATTGTTAATTTAATATTATTAGGAATTCAGGATAGACATTCTATATTCTAAAATATGACATAGAAATAATACCGTAATACACGTACCTAAAATTGTATAGACATTTATTTTGCTTAAAAGTAAATGTAAAAATATGCTGTATATAAGTCCATGGAAAATCAAAGGATATATGACTTCTGTTAAAAGAAAGCTTTTATCACATTTTTTATTTAAAACCCAACGACAAATGTGCAAATGTATTTGATATTTCTTTCATATCTCTAAAGGGATTTCTTGCATTACACGTATATTTTGATGTAAAATTTATATATAACATAAAATGTAGGGATTTAGTGTATAGAAATGTCATGGCTGTGTTGAGTTAAGCTGTATTACATATATATATATATATATATATATATATATACATTGTGTCCCAAAAACTTTGACTTCGGGTTTTATTCCTTTAATATTGATCGTAGACATACATAATAAATTACAAAGTTGCATAAAAATGGTACAACATGTTATGAAATCGATTAAAATTTTCAAGGGAATTAAATTTAAGAAAACAAAATTTAAATTTTATACGGTCCCCCTACAAAAGCATTTCCAATGAGTAAAATGTGCCCCATTCACTAATAAGGTGATGTACAAAATTGCAGCATTTTTATCATAAAAAGTCCCAGAGATATGAAAAGACAAAGATGCTGACTTAAACAACTCGTCGATGCATCAACATGGGTTTTCAGAGGGGAAAAATCATGTCAGCAGATCGCGTTTCAGAGGTCATACACAAATTATGAAAGAAAACAATGATTACATAAGTAAATAATAATGTTGCTATTTATTGACACAAAAGTATCTACATTGTGTAAAAAGAATAACTTTACACAAGGATTAAAGTTTGTTCAAAATGTTTTCTATCCGTGCCAAAGATCGATTAAAGATAAGAGGCAGATATTATTTGCCTATGATGCATTTCTGCAGTATGTCATTTGCACTCTTGATGTAAACATTTATAATTTTATTTGCAATTAATCCCTCATCAACTTTGTTTGAACATATCTCTGGGACTTTTTATGATAAAATGCTGAAATTTTTTACATTACTTTATTAGTGTATGGGCACAATTTACTCATTGAAAATGTTTTTGTACGGGGACCGTATAAAAATTAAATATTTGTATTTCTACAAATTTAATCCTGTGATAATTTTAATCGATTTCATAAAATGTTGTACCTTCTTTACGAAACTTTGTAATTTATTATATGTGTCTAAGATCAATATTTAAGTAACAAACTCTGAGGTCAATGTTTTAGGGACACCCTATATATATATATATATATATACATATATATATATAGGGTGTCCAAAAACATTGACCTATATATATATATATATATATATATATATATATATATATATATATATATATATATATATATATATATATATATATATATATATATATATATATACAAGGTGTCCAAAACCATTGACCTCGGCGTTTGTTACTTAAATTCCTTTTCCTATGAACCTACTTACCTTCATCTTTAACTAATGTTCATATTCTGAATTGTTTGTCTGGTCTCCTGCTTAGACTCACTGGACGGGTCTGGGAGTATTATTGTGAACAATCGTACTACCTCCCTGGTTAAAATTTCGAATTGTTCATTCCAGTGCTTCTAGATAATTTAAGCTGTTGAGATTGATCGTGTATACACGTGGTGAAAGAAGAAGGGTTCATGCCGCATGGTAATCCAAATTTTCCTAATGTTTCTTATCTTCATTTTTTGATGCCTGTAGTCGGAGTTAGAGTATTTATAATAATGTACTATT
Source organism: Amaurobius ferox (assembly GCA_951213105.1). Classification (NCBI taxonomy): domain Eukaryota; kingdom Metazoa; phylum Arthropoda; class Arachnida; order Araneae; family Amaurobiidae; genus Amaurobius; species Amaurobius ferox. The sequence goes on from OX578134.1 coordinate 139,430,984, forward strand.
GTTGTATCTGAAACAGGCATGTTTTTAAGTTAGTGAGAGTTAAATACTCAGGAGTAATTTATTTCTGACTGCCCATTGAATTTGGGCTGGTACTGTTATCTTCTCTTATCGGCATTATGGCCGTGAACTTGCTTCTATGGTGATGTTAATACTACTTGAACCTTTTATAGTTACATATTTCTAATATATATATATATATATATATGTGTGAATGAAATAATGAACTATATAAGAATAAAGAAGATGGTATGATAGAAAGATAGTATATCAGTATTTATGCGCAATGCAGCTATAAAAACTAATTACAAAATATTAAAAATATATTAAAAATAACATAGTGAAAAAGATAAGGAAGGCAGCTTAAAGTGCTTACATAAAGGCGGTAAGGGGTTACCCCTGTTATCAACATTCATGTCCCAAATGCCGGGAAATTGCACTGCTGGACGCAAGCACTGACTAAAGGCGACCCTCGTAGTGACAATAATAATTCTCACAAGACCAGGTAAAATGGAAAGGGACATAAAGTAAAATATAGTCTAAGTATCAAAATATGTAATAATACTACGCTTATGACACATGCTTGAATACTCCAACGGGATTCAAAAACACAATACAAAATAATGTTGCCATCACTTGCTAAATGCATATAGACTGATCTTCAAAAAGTGTTAAAAAACACAACACTTTTGAACAGTTGTTTTTGAAAATTATAGTTTTAAGAATTTCAAATTTAGCTTTATCCTCTAACGAGAGTGTTATGCAGGAAATAGGTCAAAATATGAATAAATAGCTTGAGCCAATCAGTGAACTTTGAGGTTCGCTCTTACGGAAGACATGCAATCTTCTTTTTCATATTGTGTTGAAAATCTGTAAAGGAATCCACATTTATGCTAATTTTTTTTATGCAAAATGCTAACTTATGATCCTGAAGAGCATACGTTTTCAAAATATGTTACAGACATATTTCATTTAGACAAATCTGAATGGATTACTTTATATTTTGCATAAAACAACGTTTTGTGTAAATCCAGACTTTGAGCGATGGATGAAACTGTAGTATAAGTTCGTAGTCTTTCTGAAATTCTTTAATTTTAACTTTAACGTATTTTAGAAATGCATGTTCTTCAGGGTCAAAATATTTAATGCCTCCACCAAGAAATATATGTATTTATTTCAAAAAACCAAGTTTAAAGTACACAATTAATCACGATACACTTTCCAGCTTACGTCTCCCAAAAAAGGAGTTTTCTTGGAAATGTATTTAAAATGTTATGCATTTTCATATCATAAAATTAAGAAAACTGTTTATAGTACAGTCACGATCCAGAATATTTAAGTGACGCTAAATATTTCTGAAGAAAACACAGTTTAAAGAAACTTCAAAGAGAATATGGTCCCTTCCTTAGAATAAAAATGTTTGGTCCTCAACGTTCGTAGTGAAACATATTAAAAATGATGATAATATCACTTTCAAGTGCTTCAGAATATCATGCTCCTATTTCAAAGACATGAGAATGAAGAAACATAAAACGTGCATCGTAAAACTGCCAAAAGTATTGCATACTTTCAATATTAAATATATATTATGATGTATATTGAATAAATATTAAATGTAATTTACAATATGTAATACGCTAATATGATCACTCTATTAAAGAAACATATTATACAATCAAATATTTATTATATGTGCGAAAAATATATGTGCGAAAAATATATAAACAACTTGTTAAAATACGTTAACCCTTCATTGAATACCATTTTTAACACTTTACAACGAAGTTGAAAAGTATTTATGACATTCTTCATTCCGTCTGTGTGTCTGCCATTCGCACGATAACTGCCGTAAAAATGACTTTATCAAAATAACATTTTAGTATGTTGGTCAGACGATCTGTGGGACCTATTAGAATATAAAGGAATAATATAAACCAATTAGTTTTGGATTGAACCTGGGTTAAAAAAATGAAATACATTGAAACCTATGGGACCTAATTATTCGAACATTGTTTAAGCGAATTTAAAATTCACAAATTGCCTCGAAAGTTTTAGAAAACATTCCAATTATCCCATAAAAATATAAAAAAAAAAATCAGCAAAATATAGTTTTTTTAAATAAGAATTAAAATAATAATTACATCAATATCATATGAAAAGATCACATAGCCCACTTCAAAAAAAATATGGCATCTACCTTGTGTCAAAATCATGATTTCTTAAGTTTTTTTTAACTTACATTTAGTGTTGTATCTGTCCTAAAACCGCTTTATGTTTGCTTAATTTCTGTGCATCTATATTCTGATACAGCGCAAATAAAATATAATTGGGTTTAAATGATTAATGCCATCCTTCATGTTGTTGAGAGCCAGACTGTCCGATCTACCAGATACGTGTAAGGTAACTGTTTGGACGGCCGGGAAGTGCCACCCAATTTAGACCGGAACCCAGTGGGGGAGGCATCCACAGGGACCGTACCCTCCTTCCCCTGCCACCAACCTCTCGGAAGGACTTACGGATCCATATGTTTAACGTGATCGTACTCCGCGTGAACGCGGCGGCAGCTTTGGCAGCGCTTGGAATCGAACCCGGGACTACTGAGTGCAACTCCAGCGCGCTATCCACAGGGCTACCCCGCCCGCCATCCATCATGTGTCAAAATTGCGATTTTTAAAGTTTTTTTTAATTTATATTTAGTGTTACATCCGTCCTAAAACTGCTTTATTTTTTTTCAGTGCATCTATATACTGCGACAACGCAATTATAATGTTTTTGAGTTTAAATGATCAAACTTTGATTATTTCTGCAACAAAGCCTGGTTTTCACGTATGGATAATGTAAACAGATCGAGATGTAAGAAGAGTTGTATAAGAATTGCCTAATTTTTTAGCGCAAAAATTGTTTGACTCTGGAGTCTAAAATATAGCTGATATGAATATAGCTGATATGAGTTTCCTAATTGTATGTCGTTTCTGCTATGTTTTACTACAGTAGAAGAAATTATATCGTGCTTTCTGTAAGTCGTATTTTGAAAACACATTTGTATGTGGTATATTTATGTTAAAACTAAATGGATTGAATGTTCTTTAAGTGTAAATATTTACGATCGTGAGATTTCGTGACAATTCTTATGTGATATTCACATAGCCAGGTACTAAAAAATCATTTTCCTTGCAATAGGTATTATCTCTAAATATAAAATTTTGTGATGATTTGAAATATTCGACACTTTTATTTTGAACCATCTACGCTTTTGGGTTATCTATGAATAGAAAATACCATTTTTAATGGTACTTGTGAGCCTGCAGGAAAGTCATATTTGAATTAATTTAGCAAATCCAATGAACTTTGATATTATTGTTCTAACTATTAAAAGACGTCAGAGACCTATATTTCAGGTATTGTTGACCCATAAAATGGTATTTTCTTGTAATTCGAATATTTTTGGAACTATACAAATATTATAAAATGCTTATATTAAAACTTGCATAGTCATTTTATAAATATTGTTTTATATATAAACAAATAACCATCATTTATAGAATGTTAAAATTTTTCATTGGGTATGTAAAGCACATTTGTGATCTAAGAAAAGTATAAACTAAATATATATGGCTTATTAAAAAAATCTTATTCCTGCCAATTGATACTCAAAATACATATAAAATTATTAAATTCTAAAGTCAAATGTCATGCCAAAAGCTTTACTTCCTATTTATTTATACTGTCTATTGCAGGGAAAGTGCAAAAGTTACAAGGATTTTCTTTTAATATTTGATGGTATATAATATTTTAAATATAAATGTTATACACTTTAAAAATATATACACACAATAAAAGAGACATACAACAGAAAGAGATATTTTTTGTGAACTATTTTTCAAACGTGGCTGTTTAAATCAGCACAGATCCTTTTCACAGGTTAAAGGTCTCAGGTGAAAAGGAATGTCCAGCTACTTTAGTGTTCTTTCATTTTTTTTTGGGGGGGGAGGAGGGAGGAGGACAAGATAAAATACGTCATGTTTATTTCTATTATTTTTAAGGGCGTATTTGTTCGTGAATTGCAGTGTTCAAAATAGCCACTTTTGAATTTTATTAAAAGACAATACTGTACAATGTTGAACTTGGTAGCAATTGTGCATTTGCATTGTCAGTTGTTGTAAAATGAATGCTTCAATTTATATTAAGGAATGCATGGAACAGTTAAGTACAGAACGTATATTGGACGATACTGTATAAAGAAATTTTAAAGTAAATTGCTGTTCAAAGAATATGATGGAAACAAAATAATTTTTTCGAAAATGTTGAATTACATTCTTCTATGAGAATAAGATCGTAATATCGAATTAGATGTATGTGCTGGCCAAAAATGCTAAAATACAGTAGTGTTGGAGTCACCTAGTGAGACTTATGGGAAGAAAGAAGAAAAGAAAATACAGTATATAAGTGCGAAGAATGGTCAGCAGAGTAAAAAAAAATAGTTTTTAAATTATGTTACTTTTAATCTCAAACTATTATTTTAACATTTTATTAACACTACTAGTCATTTCATATTTCAAGAATTTTTCAGAATTTCCAAATTTAATAACTTGTCGTTTGTACGTTGTTAAAACTCCAAGCGTTTGTAAACATCTCTGTTAAAATATCAATATTAATATTTTAGGCATAACATTATCAAAAAGTGAATCTTTGTACATTTTTATAATTGTATAGTACGAAATAATGTAGTCTGAACACATATTCAGTATACTACATTTTCTATAGCATATATTAATTTTTAGCTTGTATACATTTATTTCTATTTTATTCCTCGTTTGCTTTATTAATTTTTATTATCTTTTCAATTATTTGAAATATTTAAATAATCACTCATGCTTCAACTAAGGTTAATTTCTTTCTAATGTTGCCACCATTAATCTCATAGTTACACATTCTGAAATTTCATAATAACATACAATATGCTTATACTGCAAAAATATTTCAGAATTTCTATTGCCTTGAAAATTTGTAGCTCTTCGTTCGTGGAGGAATGTCTCATTTCTGGCAAAAAATACAATAAAAATTACTGCATAACATTATCATAAAGAAAAAAGCTAATATGTTTTCATAATTACATAGTAATTGATATTATAAATTTAATATACATGGATTATATGCATTTTTTTACATACTATGTTTGTCTGTCTGTATGTCTGCCGTCGTATTCTGTAGCGGAAAATCGAAACGTATGACCAGGGGACATTTGTCACACATGTACTTCACGACCCTGAATAGTTCACCTCGTAGATATTTATTTAAAAAGCTAATTATTTTAAAAGTTTTGAATTTTTAAAATCAAAAATGATCATTTTGTGTCATTTTCACCAATTAAATCTATTCGTTCTACATTCCTGAAGACAACAGCTGATATATCAAATCAGTTGTTTCGGTTGCAGGGAAAAACAACTTATCCCTCACTAAGTACATTTATTTTTGGGGTTTTGTAACTTTGCGATTTAAACCAATTTTGTACTGTATATTTTCATTTTGTATTATATTATCATTATGAGTAATGTGGTAAAATTTGAATTAAATTTGATGGAAGTTTGCTGAGATAGCAATCACTATTTTGAATTCTACTTCTCGGGTAATGGAACTTCATTTTTAATTTTTACATTGTTAGTAGTATATATTATTCAGTAGCTTTTATACATATTTTTCATTTCTGTTCTTATTATTATATTTTCGATTATTTGTAATATTGTAATGATACTTATATATGCTTCAACTGAAAAATATATATTTTTCAAAATAGTATTTTGCCTTTACAAACATGGGCTTATTTCTTAAATTGTAAAATACTATCTAACATTAAAATTATGCAGACTGTTTCTCCAAAGTTATTGTTGAAACTCAAAACAACATTTTTCCAGGTGAGATGTTATCAGGTGAAATGGAAAGACAGCACCACTTTTTCATCACCCCAGCTACTTTTTTTTCTGCATAGAACAAAATTCATTTTTTTTATCTAGATGAAAACGCGTAAACATTTCTTTCAATGGTATTCTAAAGATGCATATGTGCATGGCATTCGGTGTTTAAAGTTGGTCACGCTGAACAGTTGTGAAATGAAAATATTTTTAAACGGAGGATTTTTGAAGGAACTTTTTATCTCTGGCATATGCAATGTCAACTGTTATGAAATAATTATTAGGTTAAGATTGGGGTTACGTAGTTTTAAGATCCAATTAAACAACTTGTTTTGGTTTTAGTTTTTTAATGCTCTTATATTTAATTTTTATTTTTAATTTTAGAAAATAATCTCAAATTTTCTAAATTTCATATAAAATTCGGTATTGATGCCAATTAACGCAAATCCTACATAATAAAGATGTGCGTGTATGTCTCATTGTAGCAGGAAATCTAAACATCGTACGGTCATGAAATTTTGTAAAATATATTTCAGGACTTAGGACATCGTAGCTTGGCGAGTGTTTTCAGAAATTTGTATGTTTAAGTTATTTTATGTTTTAGCACGATTTAGCTCGATTTTGATCGTTTTTCACTCAGATCGAATCCTTAGCGACAGAACAATTATCCAATCATCAAACTATAAGAAACATTTAATTAAAACTATAAATTAAATGTCACTTTATTTGAGTATACTTGTCATTTTGTGCAATTAAAGTCAATTTATTACTATATGAAAGAGAAAGTAAATTTAATTTCTGTTATGAAATTCATGTGCTACAAGCATAAGATTTTTTAGAATATAATCACAGAACATACATTTTAAATGCAATCATATATCATACTTTTTAAAGATAATAATTGATCCTACTTCTTAAATAAAATAAAAGATCATAGATTTATATTATTCCAATACTATATAAAAAATTAATTTAATTCCAACCAGATATATTTTCCTTCAAACATGTAGTAAAGCAATAACGTTTTTCTGACATGCATAGAATATTTGAAACCTGGATAGAAAATATATGGTTTTATAAATAAGATTATGTTTTGCGTTATTGAACATTTCGCAAACACAAATATTACTGAATCTTTATCCAAAATGCATGGAAGAATATGTCTTTTTATAGGATCAGACTCTAGTTTATTGCGTATAATATAGTTTTTCATCGAATTAACTATTTTATGTAATATATCAAACGTCAGTTATTAAAATTGTGAATTTTATCTCATTTTTTATTTTCTATTAAAGTACCAAATTGTATTTTTTGCATTTTCATGTAAATTTTGGTAATTTATTTTTTGTGCAATTGAAGGTTTTAGAGGTTGGCTGTCTTAGTGATTTTAATCTTAATAAATGTAATTTTGTTTAGTCAACATAAACGAAATTAAGTTTAATTTGTGAGATGGTGATAACTTTCGAAATCTCTGATATATTACTGTTAATCAGAATTTTTTCAAATGAATTATTTTAATTTGTTTTCACTTCCTCACTATTAAACTTTTATATAAAAAAAGAAAGCTATTATTACAATTATTTACAACAGTCAGTTAACAAAATTGTAGCAAAATTGTAACTAATTGATGCAATTGAGCTTAGGGAAATGTATAAAGGCACAAATATATTTCCCTAAGATAATTTAGAGCAATGCATTTCCCTAAGCTAATTTAGACACAAATATATTTAAACTAATTTAGGCACAAATGCATTTCCCTAAGATAATTTAGAGCAATGCATTTCAGCACAAAAACAATAATATTGCAGATGATTGGACGGTACTTTAGATCCCTTCCATCAGTCCAATTGGAAACAGATTTGGAAATATATATAAACTACTTTGGATCAAAGGAGCAAATTCACCAAGTTTATTACAAAATGCTTCCGAGAACTTTTCCTTGATATACTTTTCCGTCATGAAGTTTCATAAACTTGGCAATCATTCTTCATCTCAATCATTTTATGGCTAACACTTTCTGTGAAGTTGAAGAACATGGCTTTTATCTACAAGTTAGTTTTCTACTGAATTTATTTTCATGCATAATGTACGGATACATGAAGTAAGGTAGAATTTGTTACTGTGACTTGAAAATCAGTTACTTAACTTCAAAATCAGTTACTTAAAATTATGTATGATTCATGACTATAAGTTTTATTTATATATTTTGTTGAAAATTATTTAATTGCAACACATATATTATGACTAAATGGCCATCAAACAATTTCACAAAATTAGAGCAAAAATTTCCATTTACAATTAATAGAAAAGCTTTAAAATTTTGTTTTACAAAATGTGTTACATAATTAATTTTAGACGAATTACAGCACGACTTAAAATACAACCTGAAATTTTTACGATATACCTAGATTTCTTTCATGTCAGACATGATAAATGACACCATTCAAAATGCTTCCAAACTTAAAAAAAATTTTCAAAATTGTGGAACAAAAATAAAAAGGTATTTTCCGAAAAAGTTTAAAAATCAATGTGTCATAAATTGTGACGGCTTATTTTGTGATAGAAATATAGTTATAAATATATGAAAGAAAGACAAATTTAAGACTCATGCCATGATTCATGTTAATCTTTTGCATTTTCATAAAAGCGATATGAAAGAAAATATTGCTGTTGCACATTGCTACAATGTGATAAATTCTGACAGAGTTTTTGTAGCTTAAAATTAGGCAGTAATTTTTGTACCAAACTTCAAATTTCATTCGAATCGCTCTATTTGTTCGTGAGATTTCGTCTGCTGCAGAGACTGACTGACACACACATAGACATCACCTCAAAATTGTTCTATTCGTGATCGTAGTGTCATATTATCTGTAATTATAAACAGTTTGACTTGAATTTTCTTTCTTTATATACATATAATGTATAAAGAAAGTATTGTGACGGGGTCGAAAATTCGAATTCGAGTTTTCGACAGGAGAGCACGTTTCAAGTATCCCTGATCACGAATGGAACATTTTTGAGGTGTCGTCTGTTCAGTGAGTCTATGCAGACGATATCTCATGAATAAATGGAGTGATTCGAATGAAATAGGGTACAAAAATTATAATTCGTGGATACTGGAAGCCTATTGTTCTTAAACACAAGTGCTCAGAATTCCCTAAATTTTCGAGCGAAATTTTGCAAAATTAATAAAAAAATCGCAACATTTAATAAAATTATGCAAAGAGGCATTTCTTATGTAGATTTTTCTTAGAAAACGATTGACATAAACTTTAGAACACTAGTATGAACCGTTCTCGAGATATTGCACTTTTTTAAATAAATTTATAAAAAAAAATCCCATAAATTACAGAAAAATATTAACTGTTGAGAAACATGTTCACTTTACATATGTAGTACAATGCGATAAATTTGGTGACATCATCCTCGTGGATCTAACTCGTAACATTCACGACAAAAGATATTTTGAGTAATACTTTTGTATTTCAACAACAATCTGCTATAAAAATAACTTATTTATTCATCCATAACGCTTGGCGAGATTTTGGCGACGAGTTTGACGGAATATCGCCAACTTGGCGACTGTTTTAAATGTTGCCAAATTAGCGAAAATTTCGCTAAATGAATAAAAATGACGCTAAATCAATGAAAATGACGACTAATTGACGAAATGTCAATATCTTGGAAAGAATATAAGTATCCACTATAAAAATATATTTTCTTTTACTGTAAAAGTAGTAAATTCATTGCATTATATAAGGAAAATCATGTGCTGTCCACATCAGAATTTATAATTGTATTCAAAACTATAGAAATTTAATTTCGAATTTCACAATACATTTATATACAAATGTATAATATCGTATTCTGTTTTAAAGATTACTCAAATTGACTATAATATATATTTAAATAAATAATTTTGTACTTGATTTGTGTAATTTGTATTTGCTTTAATGAATAAGACAAAGTGCAATTTTTGAATAAATAACTTTGGCGGATCTCGCTGAAAAAGAAAATTCAAGTTTAACCAAATAATAAATAATCATAAAATCAGTCATATGCTTAGTACATTGCAGTAAAATAGTTTGAGACTCATAAAATTTTATGTTGTAAAAAGCATTACAATCATAGAAATTGAGTTTTAGTACAAAATACTTAAGATAATGTTATTTATATATCATTGTAACTGCTTGGTATACTTCAAAGGCAATAAACACTGCTTCCCTGCGCAACATAAACATTATTTAGGTAGCAGATTGATAACAGTATAAAATAAATTAAATTATAAAGATAAGTATATAAATTTTACAGAATATTTTCTAACAATTTCAACAGAGTATAGCAAGATAGAAAATTAATATATTTCTAACAGCATTCGGGATTTTTTGCCAATGCAGTTATTTCAGTTTACGTTTCCTTCTACAATAAAATTTTAACACGCCTTCTGGAATATTGTAATAAATTAAAAACATTAACTTATTTAATCAAAGAAACGTCTATAATAAAATTTAAAATTCGAACAACATTAAATTTGAAATATCCGAAAGTTATTGAATTCATCTGAACGCAGTAATAAAATTTTCTGGAACCATCGAGAATATGTTTAGTCTTAATGATTGAAATTGACTTCAATATATTAAGTGAAAACGATAAAGAGTATAAAATAATGTATAATTTTGATTTTCTTTGCAAATGTGTGTTTTGACTGTTACAGTATCAGAAAGTTTAAATGATGTATCTATTGCTAAAAAATATGATATTCCATAAATGCTTTGCTCTTATAACCGCATTCCGATTTCAAGGATTTTATTTCTTTAAATTTCATCTGCCATAACAGAGGTAAATATAGTTGATCATTTAAGTATATGTTTGTGAATGAGAAGATATGCATTAGAAATGCAACTTAAAATTGCGTTTCTACATATGACACCTTCAATAATAAATACGTATAAGAGAATATGGTGAAACAATAATCAGCTTTAAAATACTATTAAAATTGTGTTAATTTAAATGTGTTGCATTTATCAAGAAAGCTAAATTAGTTCATATAGTATGAAAGCAGTTTAATAGTTGTAAAGGACCTTGCTAATCCATACGGAGATCGAATCTCCTTGTTGGACAGTCTACGCTTTCCCAATGGAACTACTGGGACATAATTGCAAGTTCTAATGTCAGTGTAGGCTCTGCAATCTCCTCCGTCTAATATCAGATTGATGTGCACAATTTGACAATCTAACTAACTGCATCATGCTATTTTTACCTCAGGTTAGCTTTCTTATGCTATTTTCATCTTCCACGTTAGTTTATTGCTGAGTGGTCGCTGATCTTCCGCTTTTAAATTAGTACTCAATATTATTAGTACTCAGATTATATTATATTAGAACTTAATATTATATTAGTACTCAGATTCCACTTAATCAGTGCTATGAACTATAAGTATTGATTTATATCCCATTGAAATCTCTATATATTTTAATTTTAAATTTGGTTCTTTGTATTCTAAGTATAATAATTATATCGCCATATTTTTATATTTTGAATTATTTTGAGAAAGTGGTTTTAATTTTGATAATTTAATATTTTGGATTGTTTTGAAAATGTTTAAAGAAAACGAAACACTCACAATACAATGGAGTATTTTATTTACTTAAAATCATTTCGGCTCCATCGGACTACAGCCACTGCCAATTTTTTAAAAACCATCATCATGTGCGGTGTCTTAGAAATCATTTCGTAAAAATATCAGAATTTCGTAAAATTGTCTGGAGTATAAGAAATATCTTAATACAAAAGATTGGCTAAAACCAACGTATTCCACCAAAATAAATTAAATCAATTTTAATTTCAGAATTTCCGGTATACAAACATTTTTATTCAACTTCGAAGAGGCTTAACGTGTGAAAATATTAAATTATAACGTGGTATATTTAAATACGTTTTTTCTAACCTCTAATATTTTTGCAGACAAATTAAAATTAAATATAGTAATGAAATGAGGCATATTTATTAATATTTAAATTTTACACTTTAAACTTTGATGTTTGTTTTATTATATCGTTTCTTTGAAAGTCAATTAATCATTTGAACAATATTTATTTTCGTATTCTCTAAGAAACAAAAATTGTTTAGGTCTAGATTCTTTTATATGTGAATAGTCATAAATAATATAACTGGTAAAAGATATATTCATAATAAGCTTTGAAATTTTCATTTTGAAAAGTATAGAAAAGATAAACTGTTGTTTTATATATATATATATATATATATATATATATATATATTCCGCATATTTTTGAAATAATTCTGTATTTGAAATTATAAGTTAGTATTAAAATATATTTTATGCAGGTCCAATATTTTTGTTGGGAGTAAAAATAAACTTTGTTTTTATACTGACTAAAAAGTTTCACCGGCATTGTTTGGGATTAAAAGAGGAAAATAATTTTTCTAGCGAATTATAATAATAATAATAACAATAATAATATTTTTTATTTTGCCATCTAACAAATACATTTACAAGCTTATAAGTGAGTACATTACATTGAGGCAATAAACTAGCACTTTAAATAGGCCTGAATTTTATAGTGAATACAGATATTTTATTATTATATTCTAGATCCAGAAATGTATCTTACCTTGTCCGTATTCTTTTTTATAAATTTAATTTTTTTATTTAATTCTATTGTTTTAATTGCTTTATTATTTTTTTTATCCTGAAGCACACATTAAAATGCTCATATTTGAAAACCCATTATCTTTTTACTTTTGTTTATATGATTTCAGATAAGTTATTTTAAATCTGGTGTAGTGCAATTCCTCAATGATTTAAAAGTTTTAGTTACAGGTACACATAAAATAATATATCGATAACAACGTTTTTATCATAATTTTCATTATTTCTTGAACTTATCATAATTAGTGTTTTCAATGTATTGTGGAATTCGAATAAATGTGTATAGCAGCACCGATTTAATAGAATGAGTCTTCTTCTTCTTCTTCGACCGTCCGACCTACCAGAAAGGTGTAGAGTCTGAAACACTTTAGTTCCAAACAAGTTTTTTGGATGCCCCATCTGAATATTAAAATTTGAATATATCTCGTTTAAACATTCTATTTGTACGTCTATTCTGCAAATAATACAATATTTTTGCATAAATACAATATTTTTGCTAATGATGAATGCCTTAGCATTTCCTTCGAAATTTTAACCTTATCTTGTTCCTTTGCACATTAGTGTACATTTATGTAATTTAAGCATTATGTCCTGAACACACCTCATAACGCAAACATATGAATCTGCTATTTTGTTGTAAGCTATGCTGAACGATGGATATAAAATATTGTGTTCACTGTAGGAGTTTTGCATTCGATTGATAATTCGACTGCTTCGATCTACTATAACACGAAAACTGACTTTTGAAGACATTTTTCAAGGATTCAATGATTTCCAAATTACGGAGTACCCAGGCAGTCGAATGTTGCTTTTAAACCCAAATCTAAGGGTCTGTTGGGAAATAGTGTCTAAAAGATAATTTACAGAAGAAAAATTTCAAAAGACTGGTAATGCTCTTCGATCCAGATTTTGACGAATCGCAATCGAGATCTAACGAGTAGTAGAATTTGGAAAAATAGGAAAAAAGTTTCTCAAGAAAGGAAAGGAAAAAGGCGTTCAGTGGGAGGGGTCTAGCTGTGCTCCGTGGAACACTGGCTGTGAATCGATGAAAACTGCTTTATAAAAACGCTGGGATTATGGACTCATCTGGGTTAGCCAATCAGGTGACAGGAATTCAATTCTGCACAGAGAGATCACTAAGCAACGCTTAAAAACTACGATTGCTTTGGTTATATTCGGTCACCTTTATATATACTATTTATCTTCACATTTACTATATCTTAATAATATTACTATTATTAATATTACTATCATATAAACTTCACTTTTTCAATTTGAATATATACAGTGTAAATTAACGTTACACAGCCCGAGTTCATTCCTGCATGTGATAAAAATTGCACGAGCTACTCCTCTTTTACTAAATGTTCGCCAATAATTCCTATACTTTTTTTAAATATGTGGTGAAGATAGATTTTTTGCAGATTCAATTGTTTGCAGAATGTGATCGGACCAGAATTTTGTATGAAGTGTCCCTCCCATCCTTTACTGTTATATATTGTTCCACTATTACTCCCTTGAGTCTTAACCGCATTTTTCCCGATTTAGGTATATGATACACATTAATGTCTGACAAGCAAGTTCATAAATGCGCGTGGTCAAGTAATTACTGCGCGTTCTACGCTTTTATTAATGTGAGCATTGTTCGATCACAATTTCTCTAAAACTTGAACGATTTTTTGGAAATTTGGGTATATCTCGTAGATAATATTTTGCAGACTAATTCGCTACGAAACGTAATTGAATAAAAACTCAACATGCTACACCCCTTTACTAATATAATTCGTCTGGTGATAGCTCAACTTAGCCTCTTTATTTTCATTTCTTTCTATGTTTTTTTTAAATTTAGATATGTGTTGAATGTGAGAAATATTTTACAGGCTGAGTTTCTTAATGTGCGTGGCCGGACAATAACGTTAAGTTTATTGTATGGAGATAATTCCTCAAAAACTTTACCTATTAATTTTTAAATTCCTTTATATGTTGTACATTAATGTTTTACAGGCTAAGTTCGTTATTGAACAGGATGATCGAGTGACGGCACTGTTACTGGTGTTCGCAAGTATGACAGTAATTATTGCAAGCATTATTTCTACAATAACTACACAAGTTCCAGCGTTTAGTAGCAGAATTCTATTTTAAAAAATTCTGTTATGAATTATGTCCTGAATTTTGTTTTGAATTCTGTTCTGAAAAATATTTTTAAGCAAATTGACATTCCCCTTGTTTGATGGAATCATACGAGTATCTAGTATACATTGCATTCCATTTTGTGTTGTTCAGTATTTAACTTGCCCACTTTTATTTTAATACAAGATATTTTTCTTAATTTAAAATATCTTTATACAATAAAAAACAATATTTTAACTATGATATATTATGTCTTTTTAGAATTAGATTGATTTCACAAATTTAGATATTTACAGCTTCTTTTAAATATCTAAAAAATGAAGCTGGCATTCGAAGTATAGGGAAACAGTATTTCCAATGTGAATGTTAAAACACGAAATTATTATTTTCCACGTTTGCCGTTCTCTGGCGAAATGGAAAATCCATGACGCTTTATCACCCCTGCAGGCAAAATAAATTTTTCAGATGCTAGTATATAGCCTTCGTTTTTTACTACCGCAGAAGGAAATACGTGATAGTTTCTTTGAGTGTTCTTCTAGAGTCGAATTTGTGCATAACATTTTGTGTTTAAAAACAGCCATGTGTAATGTTCTTAAAATGAAACAAATCCTAAACTTGAGACGGATGCCACTACTTAACAGCAGCGTTGTATCCAGATGACTAAGTTATTAAAAATGAATATGCCTTTTAAATTACATGTATTTCAAATGGCATTTTCCTTTATTTGTTTTCTGGAGAATGCTTTTAATTCCATTCTTCATGTCGTTATGTTATACATAACAAAACAGCTAAAATCTGTATTGAGGAATCCATTGTTGATATGCGATAATAAATAATCTGTATTGTTGATAATAAATAATCTGTATTGTTGATATGCGATCAGATAAAAATTTTGCAATTTTCAGAATAGGTACTAAAATTAAATGTACTTATACAGGGTGGTCAAGAAGTGGTGGGCAAGAAATGGTGGAAATCAGGTTTTAAAAACATATATTATACTCAGAAATTCAAATAATAGAATTATTTTCACCTACGTTGCACTAATATACCACCAAAAATTTCAGAATTATCGTCTACTGTTTTAAATACGACATACGAAAACCTACAGCCCTCCTTCTTATAAATCGAAGAACATAACGTTTCCCCTTAATAAAATAATTTTTATTTTACAGCAATATTTCTATAACCATTCTTATGAAAGTACCATTGAAGCGTGTCAGAAGAGTACATTGAAGATTTGAAGCAACGCACTCTATTTAAGACAATTTATCTTGAGTTAAAACGGAAGGAATTCATCATGGGCATTTAGAGCAAGGCCATTTCTTCGGAAACACTTGAGGAGATAGCAAATGGCTAGAGGAATATTGCTGTAAACTAAAAATATTTCACTCTAGTAAATGACATGTATTTCGTTATGAAAAATAAACCTGTTGTCGTATTTTGACTCATTAAAAATTGCAGACCACATTTCCAATAAGGCTATTTTTTGAGGTATTTTAGTGATATCTAACTAAAAATTATACTATTTCACATTATCGGTTCATTATATGATTTGATGTGCCTAATTTTACGATCATCTCTCATTATAGTTGTCTAACCGTACTATTTATCAATTCTTACATCGAAACTAAAAATATTTCAATCTAGTAAATGACGTGTATTTCGTAATGAAAAATAAACCTCTTTTGGCTCATTAAAAATTGCAGACAACATTTCTGATACTCCAATTTTTGACTGTCTTTTAGTAATATCTAACTAAAAATTAAACTATTTTACATTCTTCTTCTTCACTGGCGCGACAGCCCCGGGTGGGCCCTGGCCTTCCTTAGAATTCCATTCCATGTCGTCCTGTTCTTGGCCAAGGTTTTCCAATTAACCACCTTAATAATTTTCAGATTTTTTCCAGGCCGTCACACCACCTAAGATATGGTCTCCCTCTTTTTCGGGTACAAATTGGTCTAGCCAAGATCTTTTTTATGGCTCGATTGTCATCCAATTTTTAAGTGTTCTGCCCATTTAATCCTCTGTGTTGCTATAAATTTAATAATGTCTAGCTCCCCAAATAATTTGTAAACCTCCAAGTTGGTTCTTCTTCTCCAATAATTATCACACTTTATTCCTCCAAATATTCTACTATTTCACATTATCGGTTCATTATATGATTTGATGTGCCCAATTTTACCATCATCTGTCATTATATTTATTAAATCATACTATTTATCAATTCTTACATCGAGCCACTGTTGTCCTCTGTAAAACTTCTGCAAGCCATAGTTTTTGTTAATTTACACTGTTGTAGTCTTTTGTAGCTAAAATTGTCAGCATTGTGATATTTCTGTGTGGCAGGTATTTTTATTCAATGCTTTTTATTTAATGAAATGTTGATTTAATATCTAATTTCACAATGCATGTGCTATAACGTATTATATAATTCCCATCAAGATAAAATGGTTTTACAGAAACGAGTAATTTTGTTGCGATAATCATTTCTTACGAAATCTCTAACTATATTGCTTGAAATTGAGTATTCCATACTTCATCTTAGATTTATAGACTGATTTCACGTGTTTATATGTACTCTACAAGCAATTTATTCTCCCCGTTGGTAAAAGAGAGTAAATTAACAGAAAAAACAATTAAGTTTACATTATACTTTATGTTACCTTTAATATTTCAAAATATTTTTAAGTGCAAGCCATCACTATTTGCACATAGCGGCCAACTTTGACAACCAATTTATGTGCATGCTTTAAAATGATATGAAAAGTAACTTAGTATTTGAATTGAATTATCATGTAATTTTACTTGGTACATACCAGAACATAGAGAAATTTAACATAATTTTCCTATATTACGGTCATACTAAAAAATCAATACAGAGCATTCTTTGTAAAGTGGAAATTAGCATTTTATTAAACACACCTTATAATGAAAACACATCTCAGAAAGTATAAAAATCGTAATTAATTTTTGGTGCTCTAAAATTAAAATAATTTCTTTAATACGTATTACATTTTGTCTCTTCCATATCTGAATGTTTCTTTGGCTTTTTAGAGGAATTATTTTTCCCCTTTGAAATATTTCTTTACTTTAATTATCTGTTGTGACATATTTGTCGTATTCAGCAAGTTCAAATAATTGTTTTTAAATGTAATGTTGCATTTTTCTTGAAACATTTGTAATTGTGGTATCTGTAAATGTAAAATAGTCTGAATTATGAGTTTGATCAAACTGAGTTTTCGGAAGCATGCTTATACGTACTCCACAAACATTTTATTTTTCGAGTTGTTACCAGAGGAGTAAATTACCAGAAGGAGCAATTAAAGCTGTACTCTATTTTATTTTATTATACTATAGAATTTAATAAATATGTATTAAATAAAAAAATTCATGGCTATGTAAGCATAAAAGATTTAACATTTTAAAATCAAATATATTTGTTAAAATATAAAACAAAATATAATACAGTCCTTAAAATAAGATATGAGTCGCTTATTGAAAAACCATATCCAATTAAAAATATAAATAAAAACTAAGAACTTTGCAAATTAAAAAATGTAATTAAATTTTGGTACTCGGAAATAATAATTTACTTACATAATATTATATGTTGTGTCGGCATATAAAATATCATTTTGGGTATTTCAACGAATCCATTATTTAAAAGCAATTTCATAGAAGTAAAATGTTCAAACATGATTGTATTCTAATTTTAATGCATTAATAACGATAGAAATTCCTATCTCCAATTACATGTGTGACAGCTGTTTGCTTATACAAAGAAACGTCTGTTAATCGGCCTCCGCTTAATCGCATCTCCAAGTAAACCGGCTTCAATTTTATGTTTAAAAATTGAAAAATCCTTCCTTTGAAAAATCGGCCGTTCCAATGAGATTTTGCAGTGTGATATGCAAATGTTCGTTGATTGGTTGTAGTGATATTACAAAAGTAAATGTTGAAGATTGATTTAAATTTAACAATGACTTGAACTTTGAAATGCTGTCTGACTACGTGTGTCAATTGATGTGCCACAAGATGACGTCGATGATTCATATGATTCGGATTCAACAACACACTCACGACGAGTTTCGCATAATACTGTTAAAATGAACGCTTTCTGTTATTCGTTATGTGTTATTGAAATCCAACTCCACTCCAATAAATTTAATGTTAATATAGAAATGGTTGGTTATCGCAATGCAAAAATGCAATTTAAGTTTGAAACAAAAAAATATTAAATAGATTTCAAAAGGAAAAATTATGTAATTATAGAATTTCATTATAAACTAATATATATGTATTTTTTTATTTTTAACGTTGTTGTTAATCTGGAAAAAATAAAGTTTTAATAATAATTTATTTGTCTAGTAATTAATTTAAATAGTTATGGAATGCCTAATTAAGTAACATTTAGGAATAAAATTTAGGAAACAGATAATTTTCAGTTTATTTAATCGTACTCTTATATGTAAAAAATATTTCCCTCTTTCAAGTGAGTTTATCTTTTACCGTATAATAAATATGGAAGAGCAATTTAAGTGTAGTAAAAATTGGAAAATTAATTATGTAGTTTTCAAAGATCTTGTAAAACATAACAAATGTTTTTTATGACAAATTAACAAATAACTACCTACGTTTCCTGAGTTAGAAATCGACTATTTATCGGCCACTTTATCAGGTACTTTTTGCCGCAGTTACAGATGACAGGCACCTAGATTGCTGATATCGAACCGATAGATTATAAAATACAAATATATATGAGCCTTGGTAAATACCCACAAACAGCGCGATCAGGTGTATAATATATTACTTACTATTATTCAAATTTCTATTTTACCATATAAGACATATTGTTATGTCGGTTAAGTGTGTCAGAAAACTGGAAAATTAAATGTGCAGAGTGTCCCAAAAACATTAACCTCGACTTTTATTCCTTAAATATTGATCTTAGACACATATAATAAATTATAAAATTGCGTAAAAAAGGTACATGATTTCGTGAAATCGATAAATATTTTTAGGGGATTAAATTTGAAAAAATACAAAATTTAAATTTTTATACGTCCCTCGTACAAAAACATTTCCAATGAGTAAAATGTGTCCCATACACTAATAAGGTGATGTACAAAATTTCAGCATTTTATCATAAAAAGTCCCAGAGGTATAAAAAGACAAAAATACTGACTTAAACCACTTTTCTATGCTCCGACATGGGTTCACAGAGGGGAAAATTCACAAAATTTCAGCATTTTATCATAAAAAGTCCCAGAGATATGTTTAAACAAAAATGGTGAGAGATTTATCATAAATTAAAATGTACATGTTTACAGCAAGAGTGCAAATGACGCAACGCAGAAATGCATCATAAGCTTGTCATCAGGCGAATGCAGCTCTGTATTGGCCTAGATGGAAAACATTTTGAACGAGCTTTGTAATCTAAGTCACTATTTCCACACAATGTAGGTACTTTTGTACCAATAAATAGCAAAATTATTATTTTTTATGTAATCATTGTTTTCTTTCGCAATTTGTGTATGACCCCTGAAACGCGATCTGCCGACATGATTTTGCCCTCTGAGAACCCATGTCGATCCATCGAAAAGTATTGTAAGTCAGCATTTTTATCTTTTCATATCTCTGAGACTTTTTATAATACAATGTTGGAATTTTGAATCAACTTAGTGTATGGGGCACATTTTACTCGTTGGAAATGTTTGTATACGGCGGTCCTATAAAAATTTAAATTTTGTATTTCTTAAAATTTAAGTCCCTTGAAAATTTGAATCGATTTCATAAAATTCTGTACCTTTTTTACACAACTTTGTAATTTATTATATATGTCAAGATCAATATTTAAGAAATAAAATCCCAGGTCAATGTTTTTGGAACACCCTGTATAGTTTCTTTAGATTGTCTAAGGATTTCACATACGGTTAGTCATGCCAAGATAATAATTAATGCACCCATATCATGTTTATATAATCTTTATTTTCGACTGAGTAATTGCTGATCACACTATAAATTATTAAAAAATAAAATAATTTTCTTCTATGAAATCATATTTTTTATACAAAGATATTGGTACATTATTATATCAGTTACTACACCAACTTTGGAATCCATTACGATTTCAAATTGAATATTTCTGAATCTTGTATACAGATAACTAATATTTAAAAATGAACTTTGTACGAAAACTATAGATACCGCTAATCAAACTTTATATGAAATAAATTGAGAATTATTTTAAAATTGATTTTACTGAAATCATGTATTTTTGTTTTGCATAAATTAAGTTCGCTTTATGAATAAAATATACATTCACAGACAGTATACTATTGCAATGAATAATATATTCATTCATAAAAGTACCCAAAGTATAACATTTATTTCGCTTTTAATTTGACTGAAATGCTACTATATTTTGTTTACTAATTTACATTAAGAGGACAGTGGACGTTAAAATGAGCAAAAATCGACTAAAAAAAGCTTTTTCTTAATATATACCATTATTTTACACATTTAACCTTTTGCTTACGGGTGGGACAGCATCTATCCCAAACGAAAAACCTCCCAAAAAGAAAATATTTGACATACCCTATCCCAAACAGTTCGATCCCCCCCATTGCAGGCATTGGCGTCCATGGAAATCGCCGACAGAAACATTGCACCTGCTGAAGCAAAAGGATAAATTCAGTTTTTTCGAAACTTGAATTTTCAAAGTTTTTACATTTTTAAAATGATCCATGCGTTTTAACTTTTGTTTGAGATGCATGAAATTTAGTAAGGAGACACCTTTCATACTTTATAATAAAACTGTGTATGCATTTTATAATTGGACTTTATTAAGGTAATTAAAAGTGAATAAGAACTTAATAAAATGATGAAAATTAAGTTTTAATGCAGAAAAATATTTTTAAAAAATTAATTTTCTAAGGGATTTAAAAATGAATACCCAAACTTAGTCATAATGTATTTTCGAGTGATTATAACGTAAAATTCATCAAAAATGCATGCAAGGAGCATTTTCAAATTTTCGTTAAAAAAATTTAATTAAAAAAAAATTCAAAATTATAACAAAATTAGAAAAAAATATTAATAGTATTTTATATAGTAATGTTAAGAGGAATATTTGTACAAATGTTTATGTTTATAAGTCCATAAATAAATAAAAATGTTTCAATGTCCACCGTCCCCTTAAGTAGTTTATAGAGATACTCGAAACATAAACCAATTTTTTTCGAACAAACCTGGATTTATTATTTATTACCCTAGACAAATTGCGCCATTTAAAATGTTTCCAAACTTAAGAAAAAATAGTTCTTAGCTTCGAAATTAAAAAGAGGGGTAAAGTAACGAAGAACAGTATAAAGTACTAAATGATGTGAACTTAAGTCATAAACGAGCTTCATCCTGTAACTCCGTACTCATCGTGGTAAAATAATAAACTAAGAGGGATTTCTATCTCCATAAGTCAAAGTAAACGAGACCGGTGATATTTTTGATTTTTAAGTGGATAAGCAATAGATATATATATAAAATTTTATCTGACATTTTACTGTAGACAAAAGATTAAGGAAACTTTGCATTATCTTTTAGTGGTAACTGCATACTAGTATGATATGGAATTTGGTCTTTTCAAGTGTAAAGTTTTATACGCGCAGTTTATACAAAATACTGACCGATTTATAGTTAAATATGTAATCATCTGTTATGCATTCAAAAGTAATGTAAAACGGACGAGTAAGGTCATATTATTTACTTATCAATATTTAGTAAATGAAACGTTACCAGGTTAAACTTTGTAGTTACTTAGATATAATCTCTATATATATCTGAATGATGCTTGTAGAAAGAAAACTTGTTTTATCAGCATGAACATCTTCATATACAGCCTTATAAATAAGCTAATATAAAATCGTCGCAAAAATACTATTTTAAAATTGCGATAAAAATATCGGAACATAAATTATATTTTTAGAATGGTGATAGAAAATATGAAAATTTTCTCGTTAGATATTCTTCTACGAAATGCACACCTTGTTTAGCAGCATGGCCATACCTGAGCTTGCCTGTTAAAATCTACCATATTCCTTAAATAAATGCTATAGAATTCATGTTGCAGATATTCTTCTGAAATTAGCCATGTGGTGTATATATTTGCATTGATGTGCATGCGATTTGAGAAAAATTCTATTCCGTAAAAATTATTCCAGTAAAATTAACGGAGTGCATAAAAATTCATGTATGATAGTTTTTTTGTATCTGAAAAATGTTTTCTTTATCCACAAAACAGTTTAGCACTTTTAATTAAATTTCTATGCCGTTACTAAAAACGCATTTTACTATAGATTAGCAGAAATACTTGGTTTCACTTGAGATGCTACTGAAATTGTGGTATAAATCTAAAAACATTTAGAAATAAATGTGATTCTTATTAAGCTTAACAACAAACCGGTCACAAAATGTAAAAATATGGATATGCGTTCGAATCATAGATGATTCGCCAAAAAAACGATTCGAATCAAAAGATCTACAAAACAGGCATTTCAACAGAAATACTTTATACAATACTTACAAGAATCGAAATTCGATGAAGATTTATTTTTATTTTTCTCGTGATTGAAGAAAATTGCTACAAACTTTTTTTGCTCCACGTAATATTATTTGGATGAAAATATAAACCAATCAATTTTATATCAGAAGGATTATTCCATATCCGGCAATAGAAAGTCTTCGTTCAAACATTGCGTTTCTTCCGAGAACTATCTTCAACATCCTTCACTTTCCGAAAAGAAATTCTTTTGAGTTTGAATGCCGTTGAACTTTTTGGAGATTTTTGAATACAACTTTGAAGCAATTTGCGTTTTGTCAACTCAGTTAGAAATACGTACCCGTATAATAAATACATTTACTTTTTATTCTGTATAACCTAGTTTAAAAATACTAATAACTTTCAAAGAAAGATGATATTGCAGCATGATTTTCGTGAAATAGTTAAGAATCATTAATGATGAAAGAAACTATTTACCAGTACCTTAGTTTCCTAACATTCTAATGAGTATTATGTTTCGTTTCTTATACTCACATAATGATGCATATTTATACACATTTTCAATTATATTTTATTTCATGTTTTACATCGATGATTTTATATATTGCAAACATAAATGAAGATATCGGTTTTTAAATAAAGTATCTGGAAAACTGATATTTTCAATCGTGTTTTATGTAAATGGCAAATGCACACATTTGTATTTGTAAATTTTATGAACAGTGGAAATGTAGTTTAGGAGTATGTACAGCTCAAAGTGCTGTGAAAGTATTGAAACTAAAATAACTTTGTTAAAAGTAGCATAAACACAAAAATAATAATACCGACCGGTTTTGAAAGTAAGAAACAGTCTTCTTTGACAGAACACACAAAAAGCTCAAACTTCCTTCGTGAGAGCAAGTTCGGCAACTGATGTAAGAGCAGAAAACATGGATGAAGATGGGAGAGGATGTTGCCAATAACGTGAGAGAAAAAAGGCTAAAAATCCAAATGCAAGGGACAAAAGGTGGATCACAATGAATTAACAATAAAATACCAAAGACGAAAACTAATGTCCAATAAAAAATGTAAATCACTTTCTCAGTGAGTAAAAGTGCGAGACACCGATGCCCTAAAAATGGCAATGAATCTGTTTCGGAAGCAGCATGATTACCCAAACCATCTATAAAAAATAACAGATTCTAAGCAAAAAAAATAAATAGGAGGGTTATTGGCTTTATAAGTTAAAATAGATAATACCGTCAATAAATACTCAGGTAAAGCATGAACATTTTCGACAAAAGAATAAGGAGGCAGACTAAATAAAAGAAATTAAACCTGATATCTCCAAGAAGAAGAAAAGAAATGACAATTACCATTCGTAGGAGAGTTAGACTCAGAAACAGTCATTACATTTACAAGAAAGTCATATTCAAAAATGAAATTAGAATTAACATTTGGTCTTAGCTTCCGAAAAATTAAAATCATAATTCGAACTCCACACATGTCCAGCAACATTCTAACCAAAAAAAAATAAATAGGAGATTTATTGGCTTTGGAAGTTAAAATAGATATAATACCGTCAATAAATACTCAGGTAAAACATGAACATTTTCAACAAAAGAATAAGGAGTCAGACTAAATAAAAGGAATTAAACCTGATATCTCCAAGAAGAAGAAAAGAAAGGACAATTACCATTCATAGGAGAGTTAGTCTCAGAAACAGCCATTACATTTACAAGAAAGTCATATTCAAAAATGAAAGTAGAATTAACATTTGGTCTTAGCTTCCGAAAAATTAAAATCATAATTCGAACTCCACACATGTTCAGCAACATTGTAAACAAAAACAAATAAATAGGACAGTTATTGGCTTTGGAAGTTAAAATAGATAATTCCGTTAATAAATAATCAGGTAGAACATGAACATTTTCAACAAAAGAATAAAGAGGCAGACTAAATAAAAGGAATTAAACCTGATATCTCCAAGAAGAAGAAAAGAAAGGACAATTACCATTCATAGGAGAGTTAGTCTTAGAAACAGCCATTACATTTACAAGAAAGTCATATTCAGAAATGAAATTAGAATTAACATTTGGTCTTAGCTTCCGAAAAATTAAAATCATAATTCGAACTCCACACATGTTCAGCAACATCAGAATTTGAAACTTCTTGTTTAGAAACATGGCACATGGGCTCCTTAATACGAAACGTAAGAGTTCTATTTATTTTATTAGCAAAACCAAAACTGCATTTGAATAATATTTGATAAATACCCTAAGGATTAAAGTCACTAATAGAGTCTTAAAGCGGCGAGAAATCAAGTTTAAGAGGTTGGTTGGTTGGTATATTGGGGTTTTATGGCAAAAAATCACATTTTAATGAGGATTAAAACAACACCTAAAACTGGCATGTGAAAAAACATCGGTAACATTAAAGTTAACAGATGAATAAAAAGATGAAGCGATGGAATTACGTGGACAAACTTCCTGAAGTTGAAGGTTTGGAACCAGATTCGGTTTGCTGAAGTCATACAATACCTTGCCAATAATAGTGGTATCTAAAACAGCAGCCAAATATTTCAGATATTCAATCTCACCATTAAGTGCCTGATAATCAAAACACAAATTTATGGCACGGTGAATATAAGTGTAAAAATCAGAAGATTTTTGTTGATTATGATGATGTAAGCGAACATAAGGGGGCATGGAAACAGATAGATTTTACGGAATAAGTTGAGAATGAGGAATCATTTTTTATAATAGTAATATTAAGACAAAAATATTTGATTATTACATTCTACTTCATGAGTAAAATTATTACAAGGGTCACGTAATTCTAGCATTTCAGGTTTTTACTAATCTGTTAGCTATAAGGTTACGAATATTATTTCACTTTTTATTTCTAGGTGTTTTTTAACCACTGAACAAAAGTAATTTCCCTTTCCTTAAAGACACTAGTCCTGTCTCGAATATTTGGGGTATTAATTACATTCCTTTGGAATACAGTCTTGGTATGTTGGACAAACAAAATACCTGTTACGTTTCGCATTAAGGAGCATATATGTCATGTTTCTAAACAAGAGATTTATAAGTTTGCAATTGCTGAACATTCTTGGAACTCTAATCCCGTTTTAACTTTCAGGAAGCTCAGATCATTTTTTACATTCTAAAATTGAACATTCTCAATGACATTCTAAATTAAACTTTCTTGAAAGTGCATCGATTGTTTTTTTGTTTTTTAGTGAAACTTTCTTAATAATGATAATTGACCTTTTTGCGCTTCCGAGTGGGAATCTATTTTAGTTTTTTGATTTCTTTCGCTTCCATCTTCTTATTTTGATTATTTTATTCATTTTCCAGATTTTATTAGTTGTATTTGTTGACGGTGTTAGTATGCTTTTAGGCTTCCAAAATCGTTTTCAGTTCTACTTATTTGTCATATTTTTCTAGAATTTTGTATTTTCACAGTCAGTTTGGTTGACTCATGCAACTTGTGAAACAGGCTGATTGCCATTTTTGATTGAATACATGTAGTACATTTATACATGTAGTTTTACTCACTGAATAAGTGGTTTCAATCCCTTGTCAGATGTCCACTTTCCTGTTGGACATCTTACCGTTTAGTCATTGTGTGCCACTTATTGTTCTTTTCTCCTGGGTTTTTACCTCTATTTTTTTTGCATTTAGCAACATAATACCTTGTCCTTCCGTCTCCCCGTGCCTTTTCTTAAATAAATGGAAGAACACTTCCTAGTTATTCACAAAACTTCAACGTTTATTCATAGAACAGAAGAGCACTTATTCATTCAAGATCATTACCAGTAACTTAATGCAAAATAATAATTTTAATTCCTTACTTCGAATAATATATATTTTATGAAAGCACACTATGTATTGTATGCAAAGAAAATAAGATTGCATTTAAAGTTAAGATTTTATTCACATCCCTGATTTTGTAAATTACCAACAACTTGCATAAATTGTCAACAACTTGCATAAATTGCCAATAACTTTCAAATTTTACTGCAGATAACATAATCCTAGTACTTTGTCCTTTTTTTCTCTCTTTGACACATAATACCTACAATGGCAATTGAGGATTGTTATGATTTTGCGATCTATGAAGACTAACAAATCCATTCTTATAACTCAGCTGGCATCAAATATCTATGAATATAAAATGCCAAAGTATTTTGTGAGTAAAATCGTATTTACTGCGGTTTTCAAACAGCATGAACTCACGTTTTAGTAATTTTGATGTGGCGGCCTGTGTGGTAAGACTGTATTTGTTGGTTAGGTTTGAAAAATTACGACAGACAGTAAATTTTCTTGCTGCCATTAATGGTATAAGGGTTTGGACGGGACGGCCTAGTGGTTGAATACGGGGATTGCCTGTGTGGTAAGACTGTATTTGTTGGTTAGGTTTGAAAAATTACGACAGACAGTAAATTTTCTTGCTGCCATTAATGGTATAAGGGTTTGGACGGGACGGCCTAGTGGTTGAATACGGGGATTGCACTCAGAGGAGCCGAGTTCTATTTTCGGCTCTGTTTAAACTGTTCCTAGGTTTACGCGGAGTACAGCCACGTTAAATATGTGGGTCTGAAAGTCCTTCCGAGAAGTTGGTAGTAGGAAAAAGAGGGCCTTGTCGAAGTCTCTCCCATTGGGATCCGGTATAAATTGGGTGGCACTGTCTCGGCCGTCCAAACAGATACCTTAACTCTTCGGGTATGTCGGGAGGTCTAGGTCGAAAGAAAAGAAAATAGGTATCTGGATTTAAGAATTGAAAAGAGCCCAAAACTGCAAAACAGATCTACAAATCCTGCAATGATTCAAATTCAAGTATAACATAAACATATTCTTTAATTTTGATATTAAGATTTTTATATACATTCAAATTTCATAAGATATCCGTTAGATATCAGGTCGGTAGTTCCATTAATTTCATTATTAAACTTGATCACATAAATACTGTATATAACTTATTTTGCATTCCTTATATTTACTTCAAGACATTTGAATTAGAACATAAAATTCTATTATGATCAGTCCAATAGTTCTTAGAACAACATGTAAAACTTTACTCGTTTAAATCATTTCGTAAATAGATAATTTTACTTCATTTAATTTAACATGAACATTTAAATACCAACGAGAACCTTTACACCTGACTATATCTTTAGGATATTTCTGATCATTCAATAAATATTTTAAATAGGTATATTTAAGCCAAGCTCTAAGGATTCCAAAAATTCTTCTTCTTTTTAAAGGAAAATACTTATAGTTCCTTGGTGGATTATAGCAAACCTGACGGTAAATACAATTAATATGAGATGGGGATTTTATGCTTAATCTTAAATTTAGTCAATGTTATGAAATATGGAGAGAATTCTCACATGACCGCCAGATTTCATTTCGTTGTTCCATCTCCCTAAAAGTAGCGTCTCTCAACCGCTACTCACAAAACTCTGACGTTACAACTACATATACAAATATTCAAGTACTACATATTCAAGCACTTGCATAAACTGGCGCGCCGAAGGAAAATATGAATTAAACAAGCAAAAGCAATACTTCTACTTCCAACGTACTTTTAAAGAGGAAGTCTCAGGCTCGAAAATAACATAGTTGCGGTTTTTCCGCAGACGAAATTTAACGCAGCATATTATACTTACATTGAACTTGAAAAAGGCATTTAAAAAAAGGAAAATAAGAACTAGCAAAATACAAATATAACAACGCTAACATTGCAGATAATAACATGTCTGAATCTTTTTGAAGATAATATCAAATACCTACAAATATATACAGATCACTTGCTACCATTGCGGCTATTGTGAATTCGATGTTGAAGAGTGAAAATACGCAAAAAAGACCCATAGATCTTTCAATCTATATAAATAAAAATGAAAATCTGTCTGTCTGTCTGTCTGTCTGTCTGTTTGTCCCGTCATCACGGGAGAACGGCTGAACCGAATTTGATGAAATTTTGTGGGTAGCCTAGAAATAGCCCCACTTAAAATTTAGTCTATAGTTGGTATTTCTACGACCAGTGGTTTTCGAGATATTAGTAAAAAACGAAACTTTCGTTTGTCTCATCATCACGAGAGAACGGCCTAACCGAATTTAATGAAATTTTGTGGGTGGCCTTGAAATATCCCCCCATAAATTTTGCCCAAGTTTCGAGTTTCTAAGACCAGGGGTTGTCGAGATATTAATGAAAAACGGAACTTTTTTTATAGGAGATCTACTCTCCAACTCCGTGGTTTATCCAAACGAAAAGGATAAAAATCGTTTGTTTAAAACGTCAAAGGGAATTAAAACTTTATTTTTGAGTTTGATGCAGGATTTTTGCATTAAATAGTCAGTATCTGAAAGCATAAATTGTATGACACATGAATTTAAATGGAAAAATCTACCTCCATGTTTTATATTTCACACGCTTTTACTCAACGATTAGAAGTATAAAGAAATTAAAATGGTTATTTAATTTCGCATTTTATGAGGAAGATTCTATCTTATATAATGTTGCTCGACAAAGGAATGGAATTAAATGTGTTTGTTAATGATTATTATTATTTTTTCGATTTGAATAATAAATAAATGGATATTAAAATATATCTTATAAATGATCGGTTTGATTTTTTTTAATTATATTATTTGCGAACTGCATACATCACTTTCATGTATTTTAGCAAAGAGGTTTTAAGCTTATATATTGTGTTTAGCTAATAAACTTATATACTGTTTACCCAATAAATTCATTTATCCAATTGTTTAAACAGAAAAAGAGTAGAATCGGTATATCTATATAAATAAAAATGAAAATCTGTCTGTCTGTCTGTCTGTCTGTCTGTCTGTCTGTCTGTCTGTTTGTCACACCATCACGGGAGAACGGCTGAACCGAATTTGATGAAATTTTGTGGGTAGCCCAGAAATAGCCCCACTTAAAATTATATCCGTATTTTGAGTTTCTACGACCAGTGGTTCTCGAGATATTAGTAAAAAACGAAATTTTCGTTTGTCTCATCGTCACGGAAAAACGGCTGAACCGAATTTAATGAAATTTGGTGAACAGCCTTGAAATATCCCCCCATAAATTTTGTCCAAGTTTCGAGTTTCTAAGACCTGGGGTTGTCGAGATATTAATGAAAAACGGAACTTTTTCCTAGGAGTTCTACTCCCTAACTCCGTGGTTTATCCAAACGAAAAGCTTGAAAATCGTTTGAAAGTGAATTAAAATTTAATCTCTGAGTTTGATGGGAGATTTTTTGCGTTAATTAGTCACTTTCTGAAAACATGAATTGTTTGATACATGATTTAAAGGGGAAATCTATCTCCATGGTTCATGGTTTATTTAAAACAAGCTTTTACGGAACAATGAGAGGTATAGAGAAATCAAAATCGTTATTTAATTTCGCAGTTTATGTTATAAGACATGACATATTTAACATGTTATAAGATTCTATCTTATATCATGTTACTCAGAAACGCAATTAAATTAAATCTGTCTGTTGATTTTAATAATTATTTTTTCGATTTGAATAATAAATAAATGGATATAAAAATATATTTTAGAAAAGAACGATTTGATTTTTCTTATAGCATTTTTGACTGGATAGTATCAATTACGGTCTTCAGGTTTAAAAATTATTATTATTTATATTTTCGGGGATTATTGATTCAAGGATTATTGATATTTTCAAGTTATTATGCAATTATTTTATTATGACAAAAATTGTTTAAACTCATATATTGTATGTTGTACGAATCTTCTACAAATACACGTGTATATCTTTTAATCTACGAGAATATAAGTAGTACAGGTATATTGACATATGTTTTGATATATATTGGCATATATTGGAATCAATTACGACCTTCTGGTATAAAGAGTACGGATATTATTGATGTTTTCAATTTATTACGTCATCTCTTTTATTTTGCCAAATATTTTTGAGACGCATATTGTAATACGGGTAATCTTCTACTAACACATTGGCATATTTTCTGATCTGCGACAATATAATTAGTACGGGGTTGCATATATTCATTCAATTCCTATTTTTTCTTCTGTAAATTTGCTTACAAAAGGGGGCAGGATGTTTTATTCTTCAGATCTGATAGTGAAGATAATTTTGCATAGTGAGAACATATATTCTTAAACTTCTCTTTAGGAGCAATAAATTTAATATTTTAACAGAATTTGCACATGATTGCGAACTTTAAGTTTCTTTAAATTATACACTCCGTACGAATAACGGGTGTGCTGTTAGTGGTTAATAAATTTTAACATTTTAGGAGGATATATCATGTTGCTCGGCATCGCAATTAAATTAAATGTGTTTGTTAATGTTTTTATTATTTTTTTTCGATTTAAATAATAAATAAATGGATAAATTGATATAAAAGTATATCTTATGAATGGACGGTTTGATTTTTCTTTTAATTATATTAATTGCTGACTGCGTACATCAATTGCATTTATTTTGGCAAAGAGTTTTCAAGCTTATATCGTATTTAGCTACTAAACTCATATATTGTGTTTAGCCAATAAATTCATATAGCCGATTGTTGAAACAGAAAAAGAGTAGAGCGGGTATATCTTCTAATACAATTGTAGTGTTTTCATTTAGTATATTGAAACGGGATAAGAATGTTTCATTCAGATCTGCAAATTTAAAGCTACGAATTTGGAGGGATATCGCTAATTTGACAACTTTTCTTAAACTTTGCAAATTGACGGAAATGTCGCCAAATTGATATAAACGACACACAAACAGCTGCCATAAACCTTCGGGTTGGTCGTGTGGCTTGGGTCTTCTACATATCAATGAAATTTTTTTTTGTTTTGTTAGAAGAGAGTACTGAAATGATGTTTGGTTAGCATTTCTCTGTCAGACCAACCATCCTACTTAGTAATACATTTAGCGAATTTTTAAAATGTCACCAAATTGATAAAAATGTTTTCAAATCTATAAAAATATCTTGAAATTGATAAAATTGCGCTACATAAATGATATTAATTGTTTTTTGTTAGGGGATAGTATTGTGATGATATTTCGTCAATTTGTCGCAAAGTGGAACTGTCAATTCTACAGTCCCACTTGGCGATAAATTTGGCGATTTTTTAAAATGTCGCTAATTTGACGAAACTGTCGCCAAATGTTCCATAGAAATATAACTATTGAGACGATATTTTTTCTACCAATTTATTTGAAGCAAATGATATCATGTCGCTTAGCAACGGATTTAAATCCTATGTGTTTATGCGGCAGACGATTTTTATTAAATCCTTTCCGATTTGAATAATGAAGATATGTATATAAAATAAATTTCATTGCCATTTCATTTTGGACTGGATAATATCAATTATACTCCTCAGGTTTAAACATTATTATTATTGATATTTTCCGGAATTATTGATTCAGGGATTATTGATATTTTTAAGTTATTACGCCATTGTTTTATTGCGGCAAAAATTGCTGACACACGCATATTGTACGTTGTACGAGTAATCTTCTAGGAATGCACGGGTATATCTTCTAACCTACGAGAATATAAGTAGTACAGGTATATTGGCATATATTTTGACATATATTGGCATATATATTGGAATCAAGTACAGTCTTCTGGTATGAAGATTAAGGGGATTAATTAGATATTCAATTTATTACGTCGTCTGTTGTATTTTACCAAAAAACATTTGTGACTCATATTGCAAAACGGATAATCTTCTACTAATAATCGGACATTATAAGTAGTACGTGTATATCTTCCCATATAATTTTAGCACTTTAATTTTGACATATATTGGAATAAATGACTGTCTTCAGATTTAAAGATTACGGGTTTATTGGTATTTTCAATTTATACATGTAATCTACTAATACAGGTTATATTTTCTAATATTCGCGTATATAATTAGTACGGGTCCCATACAATTTTAACGCTTTTATTTTGCATATATTGATTCAATTCCATATTTTTTTTTATATTTGCTTACATAAGAGGTCCAAGATGTTTTATTCTTCAGATCTGTCCATGAAGATAATTTTATATAGTGAGAACAGAGATTCTTATACTTCTTTTTAGGAGCATTATATTAAATATTTTAACAGAATATTTTGATTAAACATGTCATTTAGTATACTATAAGAATTTGGGCATGATTATGAATTTCAAGTTTCTTTATATTATATACTCCGTACGAAGAACGGGTATGCTGCTAGTCTTCTAATAATATTTTTGTGTTTTCATTTAGTATATACAAACTGGATCACGATATTTTATTCAGATCTGCGAATTTAGAGCTACCAATTCGGTTGAATATCGCTAACTTGGTAACTTTTCTTAAACTTTACCAAATTAGTGGAAATGTCTCCAAATTGATAAAAGTGACGCAAATCAATGAAATTAAATTTGTTTTGTTAAAAGTACTGAAATGGTGTTTCGTTAGAATTTGTCTGTCAGTCCAACCGCCCTATTTAGTAACCCATTTAGCGACATTTTAAAATGTCACCAAATTGATAAAAATATTTATAAATCCATAAAAATATTTTGAAATTGATAAATTGCCCTAAATAAACGAAATTGTGTTTTTTTAGGGGATAATATTTTGATGATGGTTCGTCAATTTATCGCCAAGTGGGACTGTCAGTTCTACAGTCCCACTGGGCGATAAATTTGGCGATTTTTTAAAATGTCGCCAAACCTTCATTAGAGATATTCAGACGATATTTTGACCACCAATTTATTTGAAGCAAATCATAACATGTCGCTTAACAACGGATAGCGACATGTTATGATTTAATAACGGATAAATTTAACGTGTTTATGAGGAAGAAAATTTTTATTAAATATTTTCCGATTTTAATGATGAAGATATGTATATAAAATAAATTTCATTGCCATCGTATTTTTGACTGGATAATATCAATTACGATCTTCATGTTTAAACATTATTATTATTGATGTTTTCGGGGATTATTGATTCAGAGATTATTGATATTTTCAATTTCTTATGGCATTGTTTTATTGCGGCAAAAATTGTTGAAACTCATATATTGTACGTTGTACGAGTAATCTTCTACAAATGCTCGGGTATATCTTCTAATGTAAGAGAATATAAGTAGTACATGTATATTGGCATATATTGGAATCAAGCCTTCCGGTGTGAAGATCACGGGGATTATTGATATTTTTAATTTATTAAGTAATCTGTTATATATTGGCAAACATTTTTTCAAACTAAATATTATAATACGGGTAATCTTTTACTAACACAAGGACATATCTTCTAATCTATGACATTATATGTAGTACGGGTTTATCTTTCCATATAATTTTAGCACTTTCACTTGGGCACATATTGGAATTAATTACTGCCTACTGGTTTAAAGATTACGGACTTATTGATATTTTCAATGTATACATGTAATGTCATAATACAGGTTATATATTCTAATATTCGCGTATATAAGAAGTACGGGTCCCATACAATACGCTATTATTTTGCATACATTGATTCAATTCCATACTTTTTATAAATTTGCTTGCAAAAAAGGCCAGGATATTTTATTCTTCAGATCTACCCGTGAAGATAATTTTGTATAGTGAGAACAGAGATCCTGAGGTTTCTTTTTAGGAGCATTGTATTAAATATTTTAACAGAATATTTTGATTAAGCATGTCATTTAGTATACTATAGGAATTTGCACATGATTATGAATTTTAAGTTTATTTATATTATATACTCCGTACGAAGAACGGGTATGCTGCTAGTCTATATAAATAAAATTGAAAATCTGTCTGTCTGTCTGTCTGTCTGTCTGTTTGTCACACCATCACGGGAGAACGGCTGAACCGAATTTGATGTGGGTAGCCCAGAAATAGCTCCACTTAAAATTATATCCGTGTTTTGAGTTTCTACGACCAGTGGTTCTCGAGATATTAGTAAAAAACGAAATTTTCGTTTGTCTCATCATCACGGAAAAACGGCTGAACCGAATTTAATGAAATTTGGTGAATAGCCTTAAAATATCCCCCCATAACTTTTGTCCAAGTTTCGAGTTTGTAAGACCTGGGGTTGTCGAGATATTAATGAAAAACGGAACTTTTTCCTAGGAGTTCTACTCCCTAACTCCGTGGTTTATCCAAACGAAAAGCTTGAAAATCGTTTGAAAGAGAATTAAAATTTAATCTCTGAGTTTGATGGGAGATTTTTTGCGTTAATTAGTCACTTTCTGAAAACATGAATTGTTTGAAACATGATTTAAAGGGGAAATCTATCTCCATGGTTCATGGTTTATTTAAAACAAGCTTTTACGGAACAATGAGAAGTATAGAGAAATCAAAATCGTTATTTAATTTCGCAGTTTATGTTATAAGACATGCCATATTTAACATGTTATAAGATTCTATCTTATATCATGTTACTCAGAAACGCAATTAAATTAAATCTGTCTGTTAATTTTAATAATTATTTTTTCGATTTGAATAATAAATAAATGGATATAAAAATATATTTTAGAAAAGAACGATTTGATTTCTCTTATAGCATTTTTGACTGGATAATATCAATTACGGTCTTCAGGTTTAAAAATTATTATTATTTATATTTTCGGGGATTATTGATTCAAGGATTATTGATATTTTCAAGTTATTATGCAATTATTTTATTATGACAAAAATTGTTTAAACTCATATATTGTATGTTGTACGAATCTTCTACAAATACACGTGTATATCTTTTAATCTACGAGAATATAAGTAGTACAGGTATATTGACATATGTTTTGATATATATTGGCATATATTGGAATCAATTACGACCTTCTGGTATAAAGAGTACGGATATTATTGATGTTTTCAATTTATTACGTCATCTCTTTTATTTTGGCAAATATTTTTGAGACGCATATTGTAATACGGGTAATCTTCTACTAACACATTGGCATATTTTCTGATCTGCGACAATATAATTAGTACGGGGTTGCATATATTCATTCAATTCCTATTGTTTCATCTGTAAATTTGCTTACAAAAGGGGGCAGAATGTTTTATTCTTCAGATCTGATCGTGAAGATAATTTTGCATGGTGAGAACATATATTCTTAAACTTCTCTTTAGGAGCAATAAATTTAATATTTTAACAGAATTTGCACATGATTGCGAACTTTAAGTTTCTTTAAATTATACACTCCGTACGAATAACGGGTGTGCTGTTAGTGGTTAATAAATTTTAACATTTTAGGAGGATATATCATGTTGCTCGGCATCGCAATTAAATTAAATGTGTTTGTTAATGTTTTTATTTTTTTTTTCGATTTAAATAATAAATAAATGGATAAATGGATATAAAAGTATATCTTATGAATGGATGGTTTGATTTTTCTTTTAATTATATTAATTGCTGACTGCGTACATCAATTTCATTTATTTTGGCAAATAGTTTTCAAGCTTATATCGTATTTAGCTACTAAACTCATATATTGTGTTTAGCCAATAAATTCATATAGCCGATTGTTGAAACAGAAAAAGAGTAGAGCGGGTATATCTTCTAATACAATTGTAGTGTTTTCATTTAGTATATTGAAACGGGATAAGAATGTTTCATTCAGATCTGCAAATTCAAAGCTACGAATTTGGAGGGATATCGCTAATTTGACAACTTTTCTTAAACTTTGCCAAATTGACGGAAATGTCGCCAAATTGATATAAACGACACACAAACAGCTGCCATAAACCTTCGGGTTGGTCGTGTGGCTTGGGTCTTCTACATATCAATGAAATTTTGTTTTGTTTTGTTAGAAGAGAGTACTGAAATGATGTTTGGTTAGCATTTCTCTGTCAGACCAACCATCCTACTTAGTAATACATTTAGCGAATTTTTGAAATGTCAACAAATTGATAAAAATGTTTTCAAATCTATAAAAATATCTTGAAATTGATAAAATTGCGCTACATAAATGATATTAATTGTTTTTTGTTAGGGGATAGTATTGTGATGATATTTCGTCAATTTGTCGCAAAGTGGAACTGTCAGTTCTACAGTCCCACTTGGCGATAAATTTGGCGATTTTTTAAAATGTCGCTAATTTGACGAAACTGTCGCCAAATGTTCCATAGAAATATAACTATTTAGACAATATTTTTTCTACCAATTTATTTGAAGCAAATGATATCATGTCGCTTAGCAACGGATTTAAATCCAATGTGTTTATGCGGCAGACGATTTTTATTAAATCCTTTCCGATTTGAATAATGAAGATATGTATATAAAATACATTTCATTGCCATTTCATTTTGGACGGGATAATATCAATTATACTCTTCAGGTTTAAACATTATTATTATTGATATTTTCCGGAATTATTGATTCAGGGATTATTGATATTTTTAAGTTATTACGCCATTGTTTTATTGCGGCAAAAATTGCTGACACACGCATATTGTACGTTG
This sequence comes from Amaurobius ferox, assembly GCA_951213105.1. Classification (NCBI taxonomy): domain Eukaryota; kingdom Metazoa; phylum Arthropoda; class Arachnida; order Araneae; family Amaurobiidae; genus Amaurobius; species Amaurobius ferox. Next base: position 139,468,691 of record OX578134.1, read on the forward strand.
TACGAGTAATCTTCTAGGAATGCACGGGTATATCTTCTAACCTACGAGAATATAAGTAGTACAGATATATTGGCATATATTTTGACATATATTGGCATATATATTGGAATCAAGTACAGTCTTCTGGTATGAAGATTAAGGGGATTAATTATATATTCAATTTATTACGTCGTCTGTTGTATTTTACCAAAAAACATTTGTGACTCATATTGCAAAACGTGTAATCTTCTACTAATAATCGGACATTATAAGTAGTACGTGTATATCTTCCCATATAATTTTAGCACTTTAATTTTGACATATATTGGAATAAATGACTGTCTTCAGATTTAAAGATTACGGGTTTATTGGTATTTTCATTTTATACATGTAATCTACTAATACAGGTTATATTTTCTAATATTCGCGTATATAATTAGTACGGGTCCCATACAATTTTAACGCTTTTATTTTGCATATATTGATTCAATTCCATATTTTTTTTTATATTTGCTTACATAAGGGGTCCAAGATGTTTTATTCTTCAGATATGTCCATGAAGATAATTTTATATAACGAGAACAGAGATTCTTAAACTTCTTTTTAGGAGCATTATATTAAATATTTTAACAGAATATTTTGATTAAACATGTCATTTAGTATACTATAAGAATTTGGGCATGATTATGAATTTCAAGTTTCTTTATATTATATACTCCGTACGAAGAACGGGTATGCTGCTAGTGTAGAATAAGATCAAACACTGCAATATTGAGAAAGCCAAGTACTCGCAAAATTTGCTTTCGGCGAATTTTGTCCCGAGAACGTCTCAAAGTAAGGTAAAATATTATATTGCATATAACGTTCATGTATCTGGTCGAATCAGTAGCAGACAGATCTAATTTTGTCCTTGTAGGTATCGGCGTCCATGCCAAGCAAATCAGTGTCATGCTATAAAGAACACACGCACGATGTTATCTGCAATAGGTGCGCGATCCATGTCACTATTAATTTATACATTTAATACAAACCTATTGAAAGCTTAGCGCAAGCGATATATTATGTATTCAAGTAATAGTTGCATTACTTTCGTTAAAAACTGTTCAGATTGTTCATGACAGTCCTTTTAACTTATACATTAAATGTTGAGTGAAATAGCTTATATAAACACATTAAAACAATTATTTTTAGAATAAAAATATATAATACAATTATGTTTTTTCTTTAAAATTGTTCATTGTGGAATAAAATCACCTTGTAGTAATTATAAAAAATTAATTCTACCGTGCTAAACAGCATTTTTAGAGTAGATTTTCTGATTCTGTCTAATCGAAATATTTATTATTCAGCAGAAAGCACTTTAGAAAATTAATTAGTTTCTATCTTCGTAATTGTGGAAATAAATTTAATTGTATTAAACTGCAGCGAGTGAAGAAGGAATTGTAAAAATATATTTATACAAACTTATTTCTTCATTTGTTGCAAAAACGAAAAGACATGTAAAAATTTAAATCTAAAAAAAAAAAACTTTGATTGATCTTTCTTTGCATTGCATATTTTAGGTAAAATCAATAAATCATAAATATTTGATCAATTACAATATAATATTCAGTGTTAATGAAACAAGAATGTTGAAATTATTTTTAAGAATAATTCTTTATGCCGAAAATCCAGGGATTTTAAGAGTCAGAAGGTGTATTATAACAAATCAGTCTGTTTATAATTTTATATGAGGTATTATTTTAATAGAGGGTCAATAGTGGTTAACCATTTTCATGTGTCATGAGATATTGGGTCATAAAATTAAATAAAAATAGAAAATTCAGGATATGAAACATTAAAAAACAAATAGACCGTGCTTAGTTGAATGAAGTTAAGTTTTCTGGATATCGTTTAAGAAGGTAATACAATTTCATTTAAAGCAAGATACAACAAAAATTAACCTCTAAAATGTTTTACTTCATTTTTCTCCTCTCACTGGTCGACAACCGCTTTGCTAGTTTCAACCATATTTTTTGTTCTAACGGCAATTGCGGATCTTACTTTGGTGAACGTTGATTGCGCGTATTGCTTCAGCTGACTAAAAAGGATGTTTTCTCCTTCGAAATATTTTGACACCTTTAGACGCCATTAACACTAGAATTACGAAGGCGGATTGTATTTGATCCGAAACGAATTATTTTGCTCATGTCATGTTTGTTTTTTAAAATAGAACTTTCTTAACTAACTACAGAGGTTTGTTAAAGTGAATTTAGTTTAAATCAAACAATTGATTTACTCTTTACTAGACATTTTATCTATAACTACAGTGGCTGGCCATATTAGATAGAGTCAGATTTAGTCAGTTTTATTTTACTTTATTCGCCTTTCATCTCCGCATTATTAAGCCCCAAAACGATAATGACAAGGAAATAATTGCATCTGATTTTCATGAGTATTCGATAACAAGAAGATAATGGAGGGATGGGTTCCAAACCCAGGTTCATAAAACCAGGAGAAAACATAAAAACAACGAGTTGCATTTTTTCCCCAAGATACATACTTTTACAATATATGCTAAATAGGCCAGATAAATTTTACTTACAATTTTGTATGCCTGTAGAATGTAGATAACATGTTGAGGTATATGTTTAGTGAACATCCATAATTTGGAAAAAGATGATTCCAAATCATTGGTTTAAAACGCTGTCTTTCGTTTAGGGAGGTTATACGAAAATACAGCGCGAAACATAACAGACAACTGACAGCATTTTTTTTCCATCTCAAAATCTTGCTTAAAGTCTTAAATAAAATGGATTGAGCTATGTCAGAACAATTAACACAGCAAAAACGGAATTTCTAAAATCCTCGAAAAATGCTGAAACAACTATATTCAACGTTTTGTATGAAAAATAACACCAATGTAAACCCAACACACATCTTACGAATATAAAAAATGAACAAAATATATTTCTTAGCACGTTGCATTCTTCACTATAAATAACTCGCAATGAAAAGAAAACTCATAATATTATAAATTTTTATAAGTCGCCGAAATTTGGAGTTGGTGTCGTGGACTAAATGGTTAGAAAACATTCTATTAAGTATGCATTATGGCCATAACCAATGCATATTTTTCGATATTTTGGATATGACTGTTATAAATGCCTGGGTAGTTTTTTAAGGAATCAACGGGCATCAAACTCAGCATAAGAGACAATAGTCTTGAATTAGGGAAATACACAAACAATAGATTTTAATAGATAGACAATGAAATTAAATAAAATAGCGATTACTATATATTTTTAAATAAAAGGAGCTAAGAGAGAAACGTATTTAAAAAGAGCCGAAAGTTTTCCCCTCCACGAATCACCACAGATGATTCAAACAAACGCAAACGTTGAAAAATAAAACAGTGCTAAGGCATTAAAAACAACAATGTGTGGGGAAAATGTTTAAAATGTGCACGTATATTGTTGTCAGGAAAAAAAAACACTATTGTGTTTTATGTAGAGTGCTGGGAAGGACAAATAAATTCACTGTAAGTAATAGCATGGAACTATATATTAATAAATTCTGACATTACTGTGATGTCATATTAATTAATGTATTTTTCTAAATTATGCATAACGTTACTTTTGAATTTAAATTGATAATTATTATACAAGGTAATTAAAAAGAGATGGACCAAACTTTACGAGATGGTAGTACACACCAAATCAAGCATTTTTGTCATAATTTACCGAGTCGGAAATGAAACGTAAAAGCGTTACGGGGCACTTCTCTTTGGGACGCTCCCATAACTTGGTCCCCACGATTGCCCGGTCTGTCGTATCTTGATTTCTTTTTGTGGGTCTTGTATATGACAGTCCGCATGAATCTGAAGTTTAACTCATCTCCAGAATGTTATGCGCTGCTGCTGAAGTGCGCGACATTCCTGGTATGTTCGAAAAAGTTCGAGAATATCTCCATTGCCGCTGTGAGACGTGCATTAAGGTTGGCGGTAGCCCTTTTGAGCCATTACTGTAATCATTATACATTGCATATTAAATGCCATTTTATAACTTCTAATTTATTTTTGTGTTTTCGCCTCGCTTCATCGGTTTCAACATTCAGCGTTCACTGGCGATTTTACGTTTCATTTTCGACCCGGTAAACTATGACGAAAAATGCTTGGTTTGTTGTGTACTACCACCTCGTAAAGTGTAGCCCATCTTTTTTTTAATCACCCTGTATACATGAATTGGAAGAAGCTTGCATATATGACATATTTTGTTTTAAACTAACTACGAAAGTTATAATACTGAAATTTAAAATCCTAATACTTTTCGTTGTAATTAAGTCACTGCACTTCCTATTGTGTAATAGTTTAGAAAATAAACTCTATTAACCATAAAATTGTATGGAAACCATATCAAATCATCAACACATTAAAAAATAAAGACAACAAAAAATTGTCTATTAAATGTCTTTAATTAAAATCACCATCTACGACCTACGAAAATTCACAACCGTGGTACTTTCCGTCATTATTATGCCCTTTATCAGTGGCAAAATGAAAGTAGGTGGCGAACAGAAGCTTAAATACATTGGATATAACCACAAGACACAATTTGCAATAATCATTTTACATATTAAATATGATATATTGAAAAACATTATTACTTTCCTTAAATACATAATGTATAAGGAAAGTATTGCGACGGGGACGAAAATTCGAATTAGAGTTTTCGACGGGAGAGCACGTTTCAAGCATGCCGGATCACGAATCAAACATTTTTGGAGTGATGTCTGTGTGTGTGTGTGTATGTGTGTGTGTGTGTGTGTGTGTGTGTGTGTGTGTGTCAGTGAGTCTGTGGAGACGATAACTGACGAACGAACGGACCGATTCGAACCAAATTTGGTGCAAAAATCACAATCCGTAGACACTGGAAGCCTATTGTTTTTATACGCAATCAAATGTTCAGAACCCCCTTAAATTTTCGAATGAAATTTTAAAAAAATCGTCAAAAAATCAAAACCGATAATAAAGTTACGCAAATAGACATTTCTTATATAATTTTTCATTAGAAAACGATTGGCATAAATTCTAGAACGCTAACATAAACCGTTCTCGAGATATTGCACATTTTTCAAAAAAATTATGAGAAAGTCATATAAAATAAAAAAATATATATTTTCCATTGAGAAACATGTTCACTTTTCATATGCAATACCATGCGATAAATTGGATGACATCATTCTCGTGGATATAGCTCGTTCCATTCATGAAAAAAGATTCTCTGAGTAATATTTTTGTATTTGAACGCCAATAGTCATTTATATCCTGTAAGAATAACTTATTTCTCCGTTCATAATGCTTGGCGAAAATTTTAGCGACGAATTTGACGGAATGTCGCTAATTTGGCGATATTTTTAACTGTTGCCAAATTAACAAAAATCTCGCCAAATTGATAAGAATGGCGTTAAATCAATGAAAATGACGTCTAATTGAAGAAAATTCAATATCATGGAAAGAATATAAGTATCTACTATAAGAATAACGTTTTTTTAGTTGTAAAAGTAGTAAATTCATTGTATTATATAAGCAAAGTCATGTGTTGCCCACATCAGATTTTTTAACTATAGAATACAAAAATAAAAAAGTAAAAGTTCAAACATTGCAGGGTGTTCAATAGACATGTCGTCAAAACAAAATAAAGAAGTTGCTAAATATCCAGAAAATCATACAACGGATTAACACACAGTGAGTTGAGAACGAGACGCAAAGCACAACTGAGGGTCTGAAAGGGATCAAAATTTCAAATAGAATCACGGTAAGGATAAAACGAAAATGAATTAATAAAGTAAAATATTACGGAGTTTTTTGCAGCTAATTAAAAGAAAAGTCTTAGTGAACATAGGATGGAAATTACCGTTGATAATAATATGGGCAAGATCCTTGGACAATATTCGATTTTTTTACATCGCAAGCATGCTCAGCTAAATGAATGTCTTCAGTATGTTTTGAACGACCAATGTAGAACATAAAATTATTATAAAAATATAAAAGGAGGGCAACATCCATCTCGGCCTGGCACATAACGTTATTTTTATCCTTAAATTTATCAGAACGAATACGATTAAATAACATGGTAACGGTTGAATGGGACAGACTTAAATTCATGGCAAAACTGAATCAGAGGACGAACATCGCCGGCTAGAAAAGAAGACTAGATTTAAACGACAAAATGTCAGAAAAATATCCTAATACTAACCTTGCAACTTTTTCCATTTGTAATTTTTATCCCGTTCAGATCCCCATTCATGCTTGGCGTATCGTTCTCGATTCACTATGTGTTAAACCATTTTATTATTTTCTGATATTTAGTAGCTGCTTTATTTTGCTTCTAACGACATGTCTATTGGTTACCCTGTACTGTATGAACTTTCTTTTTGTATTTTATATTTAAATGATGCTTTTAAATGTGTCGTATTTAATGTGTAAAATGATTAATAAGCAAATTTTTATCTCGCTGTTGTGGTCCATGTATTTAAGCTTATGTTCGCCCCCCATTACTTTCCTTATATACTCGTACATAATGTATAAGAAAAGTATTGTGACGGGGTCGAAAATTCGAATTCGAGTTTTCGACGGGAGAGCACGTTTCAAGCATCCCTGATCACGAATTAAACATTTTTGTAGTGATGTCTGTGTGTGTGTGTGTGTGTGTGTGTGTGTGTGTGTGTGTGTGAAAGTATGTGTGTGTGTGTGTGTGTCAGTGGGTCTGTGGAGACGATAACTGACGAACGAATGGACCGATTCGAACCAAATTTTGTACAAAAATCACAATCTATAAACACTGGAAGCCTATTGTTTTTATACGCAATCGAATGTACAGAACCCCCCTAAATTTTCGAATGAAATTTTGAAAAAATTGTCAAAAAATCAAAATCAATATTAAAGTTACGCAAATAGACATTTCTTATGTAATTTTTCATTAGAAAACGATTGACATAAATTTTAGACCGCTAACATGAACCGTTCTCGAGATATTGCACATTTTTCAAAAAAATTATCAAAAAGTCATATAAAATAGAAAAAAAAAATTTCCTATTGAGAAACATGTTCACTTTTCATATATAATATCATGCGATAAATTGGGTGACATTATTCTCGTGGATCTAGCTCGTTCCATTCATGAAAAAAGATACTTTGAGTAATACTTTTGCATTTGAACGCCAATTTATCTGCTGTAAGAACAACTCATTTCTTCGTCCATAACGCTTGGCGAAATTTTGGCGACGAAATTGGCGGAATGTCGCCAACTTGGCGACTTTTTGAAATGTTGCTAAATTAACGAAAATCTCGCCGAATAGATAAAAATGACGCTAAATCAATGAAAATGACGACTAATTGTGGAAAATTCAATATCTAATAAGTTATATAATATATAAATATATAAAAATAGTTATATATTATATGTCGAAAATTCAATATCTAATAAGTTATATATATATATATATATATATATACATAACTCATTTCTTCGTCCATAACGCTTGGCGAGATTTTGGCGACGAAATTGGCGGAATGTCGCCAACTTGGCGACTTTTTGAAATGTTGCCAAATTAACGAAAATCTCGCCAAATGGATAAAAATGACGCTAAATCAATGAAAATAACGATTAATTGTCGAAAATTCAATATCTTGAAAAGGATATTAGTATCTACTAGAAGAAAAACCTATTTATTTTACTCTAAAAGTAGTAAATTCATTTCATTATATAAGGAAAGTCATGTGTTGCCCAAATCAGATTTTTTTCACTTTGCCATTGATGAAGGACATACTCATGTCCGAAAGCGCCATGATTGTGAATTTTTGTGATTTTAATTAAAGAATTTTAATAACCAATTTTTGGTTATCATTATTTTTTAGAGTCTATCAATCATAAAAACTCTTATATTGTGAAAATATGATCATTGAGTTCAACGGATCAGCTATGACTCGCCGTGATAGTTCTGAGCATGGTGACAGCTTAGTAATGCTAATGTTAACTACAGTTAGTATTGCTCCAACACAACGTAAAGGGAAGGACGTTTAATATACTGCATATCAAATGCTGTGCATGCAATATTTTTATCACATTGCAACGAAATTCATAAAAATATTGCATGCAAAGAATGTGATTCCAAACATTCTTTAGAGTTTAGATTTAAATAACACTTTCCTACTTGAAGCCTATTTTATATATTATTTATATATATACTTACTGTCACTTGTTATAGTCTATTTCAAATAAATTTATAAACACATATACACAGCTAGAAAAATAACTTTAAAAATAACAAGAAAAATATGTAGTGATATACAATATTTTTCCCATATTCATAGTAAAAAGGCAATATATACACATATACGCACAATATATATGATGATTATGTAAAATAATAAAACTAGTGGGGGTCCATAGCATGTGGTCACTTCTTTAACAATCACATTTTCTAATCAGTACAATATCTAATGTAATAAATTAAAATCTTTAGAACGAAAAAATAGAATAATATTTTAAATATAGTAATTCTTATACAAATGAAGCACAGTAAAACTTGAAATTACTGTACATATAAAATAATCCATACTATAGCTTTAACATTCGAGGTTTTGGCTAATAATAAAGTTAAATTTACTTCCTGTCTAGACGTTCTCTCTGCCATTCTCAGAATGGCAGACGATAAAAAATATCTGGTCATTTTTTGTCTACATTTACTTACATATTTATTATTATTGAATATATATTATCATCAGAAAAAATGAATAGTACATATATAATTTCTGTCATGACTGCCAAGTTAACAATTACTTTCAAAGCGTAAATCGAATGGAAATTATGGTAATATTAAGTATCTAATAAATTTAAGAGGCTAAAATGCTTGTTTTAATTCAGGTTATAACAATGTCATGTATTATCATTTGCATACATTTGAAATGTTTTTCAAGACGTATTTCTGGCATCCTGTCCTTTCTATGATTTGTAAAACACATGCGAGACGTTTTATTTTCAGGCCACATTGTTTCGATAAAAAGAAAATGGCAATTTCGGCGAACATATCGAAAACAAATAAAATCCTCGAACATTTGCGGCAAAGGAAAACCCTGGAGCCCTAAAATCGCGCAACGAATGAGGATCAAAATTTTTTTAAAGAAAAAAAAACAATACAAATTGAAGATTGCGTTTCTTGTATCTTTCCAAAAGTTCCAGAAAACTATTAAAAAACACTTGTATTGTTACATGAATTTTTTTTTACTTCCATTTCAACACATAGTGCATATAAATGGTAAGTAAGGATGAAGTAAGAATCACTCAGATATTTTAATAAATTTCCCAAGTTAGATATAGTATCCTTCTGTAAAATTAAAGAACACGGAATTATCTCAGAATACAAAAAAGAGAAATATGACATATATTTTATTTATACACTCTTTTGTAAAAAAAACATATTTATACACTCTTTCGTACCAAAAGAAAAGTACCATGAGGAAAGTGACTGTTTTTATTGAAATTAAATATGCATACAGCTCATACACAGGTAATGGAGTGATTACAAAATAATCAGTAATTGGTGAAACTCCACTTGGCGGCAATGCATGTTTGTGTACGTCTAAGCAAGGGGGGATAAAGTTTCCTGATGCCATCCTGTGATACATCGGCTATGCATTCCTCAATTGTGGCTCCAGATCTGCTACATTTCGTGGTCTTCGAATCTGGCGTCCTAGCATGTCCCATACATGCTCGATTGGCGAAAGGTCTGGTGACCTTGCTGGCTAAGGAACAGTATCAACAGCAATGAGATAGTTCATAGATATGCGAGCCGTATGTGGCGCAACATTATCTTGTTGGAAAATTGCCTCTGAATTACGTGCCATGAAGGGTAATGCAGACAACTGCAGGATTTCATCGTCTGCTGGCAACCATGGTGCTCGGCTACGACACCACTCCAAACGACCCTGTCGATGTTGTGGGATTATGAGCAGAAGTCTTAAATTCCGCCGTAAGCGTAATCCCACCTCATCCAAGCGTCATGAGATGGTGGAAGGTACCACGGATGGTACGGAAGAGGTTGTAGCACGTTGGATGGCGAACAATGATGCCGTTGAGCCAGTTCGGGCCAGTCGCACAACCATCCGATCTTGCCTAGCATTCGTACACCTTAGCTTTCCAGAGCCTTCTTTAAGCCGATGAATTCTTTGCAGAAACCATTGCTACCAGCACCTTTGCACGCAGTGTCCGTTCGGTGCAGGTGGCGAGGAGGCAGCCTATTGCTCGGCATGACCAGCCAGGTTCATGCATTCGGGCTATACGACTGCGTTCGAACATGTGTAATTGCTTGTAAGGTCTTCGGCAACGTTGTAACGGCATTATTGAGTGTGTCTCTACGGGACTGCAACTTCGATAACGAGCACAGATAAAACGTCCACATTTTTAACATGTTTTATAGAATGCTAACTGAGCATTAGAAACGCACGCTATGACGAAAATTAACATTATTGACCTTGCAAATTTAATCATTTGCATACTTGGTTTAAAGGAATTTGAATGCGAATTTCGAAATGATCGGATTATTTTTTAGAGGTCCTTCTTTTTTTTTTTTGCCATAAAGTTGTTTATAACTAAATGAACTCCACTACCTCCATTTTTTGCCCTTAAGATCTCTCTATCCGTGAGTCTTCCTTTCTTTTAAACCAAACCGTTTGACCTACACAAATGTGTAAGATATATTTTTGGACGGCCAGAAGATTTCTACACAGTTTAGACCGAAACCCAGTGGATGTGATATCCTTAGAAACTTTTACCCCTTTCTCGTCCCATCAAATTTTCAGATGGACTGTCAGGCTCACAGGTTTAACGTACTCACATTCCACGTAAACACGTTGATAATTTAGGAAGAGCCGAGATTCGAACTCTGTTCCTCCGAGTGCGATCCCCGTGCCCCTTATCTCATCCCTATCTAAGAGTTTTTCTCTCTTTCGACCCAGACTGTCCAAACTACCCGATGGTGTAAGGTATATGTATCTATCTTCGTCTTTGAAGATAGGTAATAATTTCAAGCCTCTATTGAATCGATTTGTGAATCGGGATAAAACATAAAATAAATAAAAATCTAATTCGAAATTTAAAGAAAAACGCCGAAGTATACTCATTTGGGTCCAGTAGTATCAGTGCACCCCATTTCAAGTTTGTATGAAAATTATGATTTCCGCTACAAACTGCATAGACAGACAGAGACACACATACACTCTTTATTAAGTAAAATTAGTATTACATTTTGTTTTATAGTTTTAAATGTGGGCTAGCCTTTCGAAGGTTGAGATCATGATATATTATTTTATTCCCCTATCAGCAAATTTTTACTCATAGGGGAAGTTGGGGTAAGGTGACGAACATAAGCAATACGTACGTTTAAGATGTTACAGCTTGCAATTACAGCTGCAGTGTTTTCTGTATGTAGTACACTAGTAGTTAGCTTTAACCACGAATTATTAGATTATTTTTGAACAACAAGGAAAATAAACAAAACACTTTATTGGATGAGTTGTAGTTTCGTCATCTTACCCTCACTGGCGGGTAAGATGACTTTTTCGGTGGGGTAAGAGGACGAACAATTCGATTGCACAAAAATGGAAGTTAATTCAGAGATTTTTTCAGGTATTTCAGGCCTTACAAAAATCTCATATATAACTTTTAATCTTAGCTTCTTTTGGATCGATATCAGAGCATTGGGCACGTGCCCATTCTCTGCAGAGAGAGCACTGAAACTGTACTTCATCTTCACCATACTCATAACAAATAATGCATTCTGTCTCTTCTTCAGAGCGACTGTCTTCACTTTCTTGATAATCAATGTGAATGAGCCGGATGATGTTTCATCTAGATCTTCTTTGAAAGCTTGTTCAGATTTCTTGCTCATTGGGAATTTACGTTTAATGCCTGATTTTCTTTGCTTATTAATGTCTTTCTTGTTTTTGGCATTTTTCTTTTTTTGTTTCTCTTTTTTTTCCTTTCTGTTTTTCTATCTTCTAGAACTTTTTTAACATGAGAACTTGAAATATGGAAAGAAGGCCATTTGTTTTCATTGTTTCCGCTATTGTGGTGTTGCATGAGGCAGAGGAGGCAAATTTGGTGTTTTCTGTGTTTCTTCAGCAGCAGCAGGAGTGGATGATGTTCTAACTATGGGAGATGGTAGCATTGTTGTGGTGGAAATAACTTGTGAATTTGTAGGGGGCAGAGGAAGTAAACTTGATGCTGTCTGCATTTCTTCAGCAGAAGCAGGAGTGGATGATGTTCCAGCTATGGGTTATAGTAGCCTGGGTGTGGTGAAAAATATTTCAAGATCTGCATTGCCTTTGGTTTCCGATGGTGTGAAGTCTGTGTCATCAATGATCTGGGAGTTGAGCGGCTGAATGCCAGTTGCTCTGAACCGATTGATGACATTAATCAAAGTTGCTGCTTTCTTAAACGCTATTCTAGGCCTTCTTACATTTTCTTCATATTTTTTGACGTATCGCCTCTGGAATACTGAATTTTTGGCTGTAGCATTCGTGGAAACTCCACTTCGAACTTGTCTCACTGCCTCTTTCATAGCATCTTCACACCAATTTTGTCGGCTAGTCTTTCTGTTGTACGTTTTTTTACCATCTCTGAAATGAACAAAAAGTATTCATAATTTGTCTATTAGCCTACTTATTTTGAAAAAAAATGCTTTCTAAATTTCGGACAATATGACGAATTCGCCATCTTGCCCGCACTATGTGTTTGCCATCTAAGTTTTTCTTCTAGTAGATACTAATATCCTTTCCAAGATATTGAATTTTCGACAATTAGTCGCCATTTTCATTGATTTATCGTCATTTTTATCCATTTGGCGAGATTTTCGCTAATTTGGCAACATTTCAAAAAGTCGCCAAGTTGGCAACATTCCGCCAATTTGTCGCCAAAATATCGCCAAGCGTTATGGACGAAGAAATAAGTTATTCTTACAGCAGATAAATTGGCGTTCAAATGCAAAAGTATTACTCAAAGTATCTTTTTTCATGAATGGAACGAGCTAGATCCACGAGAATGATGTCACCCAATTTATCGCATGATATTATATATGAAAAGTGAACATGTTTCTCAATAGGAAATATTTTTTTTCTATTTTATATGACTTTTTGATAATTTTTTTGAAAAATGTGCAATATCTCAAGAACGGTTCATGTTAGCGTTCTAAAATTTATGTCAATCGTTTTCTAATGAAAAATTACATAAGAAATGTCTATTTGCGTAACTTTATTATTGGTTTTGAATTTTTGACAATTTTTTCAAAATTTCATTCGAAAATTTAGGGGTGTTCTGAACATTCGATTGCGTATAAAAACAATAGGCTTCCAGTGTTTACAGATTGTAATTTTTGTACAAAATTTGGTTTGAATCGATCCATTCGTTCGTCAGTTATCGTCTCCACAGACCCACTGACACATACACACACACACACACACACACACACACACACAGACATCACTTAAAAAATGTTTGATTCGTGATCAGGGATGCTTGAAACGTGCTCTCCCGTCGAAAACTCGAATTCGAATTTTCCACCCCGTCACAATACTTTCCTTATACATTATGTATATAAAGAAAGTAATAAATATTTTAAATGTGGGTATTTCGCGGATAGAAATACTGTAAAGAATTTGGATAATCTACTTCATTTTAATGTATGTCCAATAAAAAATAATTTTTATCAAAATTGCTTACATAAATATAGCGATATCTATGGATATACATTCAGCTATTTAGACTATTGTATTTGTAATATTTTAAAATATTTATGCTAATTTATTTTTGAAATTTTATGAAAATAAAAACCTTTATTATATACATATATTTAGATATATTTCCTCCAACTGAATATCGCGAATTTTGTGCTACATAAATATAGCGATTTTTATGACTCTGAATTTAACTATATTTTTAATGTCTAATCTTGTAATATTTTAAATATTGATTAATCTTTATTTTTCAAAAAAATATCAAAATCGAAACATTTCGAAACGCAGTTTTTCTCTAACGATAAACTCTAGGCATTAAACTATTGAAAATTATTTAAACAACGTTAAAAAGAAATACTTAAATCCAGAATTTTTCATATTATGAATAGAATTGGGAATCTGATGGAAGAAAAATTATAGCGTCACGAATCCATCGCTGTTGCAAAACCTTTCATGTACAAAATACTTCAAATATTTTTGGCTGTAATTATATAAAACTGAAAAGTTTTGAAATCAAATTTGAACTTCCCAGAAATTTTTTGAATCGTAGTAGAAACACTTTCTTTCACGCAGTATTAGCTTCCTAGAATTAAAGTCTGTGTAAACAAAAGATGGAATTTACAATGAAAATAATTCAATTTTATTTCGATAGAGAAGCAATTTCTGATAAGCAAGACCATCTTTTATATTTTCTAAGAAAATATATTGTTGCAAATTGAACACTAGCTGTTGCAAACTGAACATTGAATAAAACATATTACTGAAATCTTTAACAGTAAAATTGTTTTCTTCACAGATCATATCAAGGGGCAATATTTTATTTTAAACTGCGGAGATAGTATGATGAATAATATAATAGACTAAATTTATATTGATTGAACAATGATTTATAAATTTTGCATCACGTATATTTTTAAACCATGCAAACCGTACAGAAATTGCATCCTTGCATTTAAATTAGCGTGGAAAAGGATACATAGATTTTAAATCTGACCCTAATATGAAATTAAAATATAAACTACATATTAAGAAAAATTAAATAACATATTTGATGCTCTAAAATATTTCCTTAGTCAACGTTCTATATAAATTTGCGGCTTATTATTAACATATATTTTCCAACAATTACAAAACATATGTATGTTTTATAATTGTATGTAGAGGGCAAAATTTGTTTTCGCATATTTCTAAAAATAGAAAAAATGTCTATAAAAGTAATAACTTGTATAGAGTAAAATTCATAACATTTTAACATGTGAAAGATATGTTTCTGCAACGAAAATGTATTCATTTCTTTGTTTTTACATATTAATTGATAGCGAAGTTTTATATCGTAGAAAATTTACTTCAGTGGGCGAACATTTTTATTTCCTTTTGCAACGATGAATTACATGGAGTTTGTACATTTTATTAAGGGCTTTTATTTTGTTTTCGATTTCATTATTACACTTTTCTATTTGATTCCAATTTTTTATAAAGTTATAATAAATATAGATAGTTCTAGAACCTTTTTGAACACTTTACAACATACTTGAAAAGTGATTATAACTATGTTCGTTCTGTTTGTCTGTCTGTCTGTCCGTTAGCACGATAACTGCCGTAAAAATGACTTTATCAAAATGAAATTTTAGTATGTTTTTCAGACTGTCTAGTACCTATGGGACCTATGGGAATGTAAATGAATAATATCACCCAATTAGTTTTGGATTGAATCCGGGTTGTAAAAATGAAATACATTGAACCCTATGGGACCTAATTTTTCAAACATGTGTTAAGCAAATTTAAAATTCAAAAATTGCATCGAAAATTTTAGGAAATATTCAAATTAACCCATAAAATATATAAAACAAAATTCAGTAAAATATGTAAGGTAGTTTTTTAAATATAAATTATTTAATATAGGGAGGAAAACAAATTCAATTAAATTCTTACTCTTGTTATATCCTCCAAAAGTAAAAAATAGATATATTTTGTAATAAATATCTTTCCGAGAGTTTATTTATTTTATATTTAAGAGAAGTTTCAAATTTTTAATTAAATTCTGACTCTTGCTATATCCTCCAGAAAGGAAAAGGAGATATATTTTATAATACATATCTTTCCAAGGGTTTATTTATTTTATATATAAGAGAGGTTTCAAATTTTTAAATAAATATAGTAGATAACAATTTTACATTTTTATTTTATTTTATATAACTCTTCATGATTGATGGTCGTCTATCTGTCTGCCTGCCATTTTATACTTATTTGATGGCATTTTTAAAGCACTTTCCTACATCCTGGAGAGTTGAAATTTGGTACACAGCTTAAATTTGTAGAACATTTTATTCTACAAAAATTTGGTAGATCCTCAAATTTAGATCCTACATTTTTTTCGAAATATCCTACATTATTTTTTTTTAAATGGGCTGCAAATAATCCCCGTTCACTTCTATAAATCATTGTTGTAAGATTGTTAAAAATTCTGATGTAGGCAGCACATGACTTTCCCTGCAGACTCATATTCACGTTCTCTCTATTTCTTCAATACTAATCTGAGTTTATCTGCACAAATTAAGAGCCATAAGTATTTTAAATGACACTGAATTTGCATGTAATACTTCAATTAGGTTCTCATTTGATAGCTGGACTTATTGTCAAAGGTGGCGTAGCGAAATTGCTTAAAAATTAAATATCTCAAGAACGGCTAGTCCTAGAGTAATGGGGTTACTCATATTGTTTTTGTTGTCAAAAATCACGTATAAAATAAGCATTGAATTGATATAATTGAGCACACGTAGTCTTTTATTTTTAGATTTAACAATTTTTGCGGGCCATTTCGCAAAAACAGGCCGTTCCTTTTTCCCGAATCGTACCAGAATAACCTACAAGTGTTATATATACTAAATGCTGTTAAATTTGGTACATTAGTTTTTAGCTAGAGTGGATAAAGGCAATTCTTGCCATCCATTTCGCAAAGAAGGCAGATTATTTTATTACGAATCGTACTAAAATCTAATGAACATCAGGATTTCTCACAAAAAACTTATCTACCAAATTTTATGAAATTCGGTCCATTAGTTTTTCAGTTAGAGTGGATACAATATCCTCACAGACACACAGATACACCCTTACACACACAGACGTCTCCCTAAAAATAGTTTCTTCGTGTTCTAGAAGTCACAAAATATGTAGATCCTTCAAAAATTCGAGTTCCGATCTTTGGCACGATTTCAATACTTTGAATATATACACACACACATATACATTATCTGTGTATCTGTGTATTATCTGTGTATCTAAATTCCGTGCCTACGCAATTACACTAGTTGTGATTTTAAATGATCCCTAAAGTTTTATTATTTTTACAGCGAAGCCTAATTTTAACTTATGCAGAATGCAAATATCTCAAGCGATTGTAAGGTGAGTTATATAAGAGTTGCTGAGATTTTTTCACGCAAAATTATTTAGCTCTGGAGTCTGGAATACAAGTTATATGAGTGAAATATTCATTAATTTTGCATAGAGAATCAGACGATTTATATTTCGATGAAATTTTAAATATTTAAGTATTAATTACAGTAGTACTGTGATAATGTAAAAGATATCACCACTGAATGTATTACATTTTAGAGATTTTTTAATGAAATTGCATTTCAGTTGGAAAGTGTTTCATAATCAATGCTTTTGCATGATTGATCTTTCTTGTTTGTTCTACCATAATTTTTATGTTCCCAATTTAAATTACATTTTCGTTCAAAATACAAGTAAATATTTACAAAAAGCAATAAACAAAGCAGACGATATCTTTTGAAGTGTATGCAAACTGATTTCCCATTGTTGATATTGAGACGCAAAAAGAACCCTTATTCATGGTTGAAGTTTGGTGAAATAGAGAATCCAGGATGCTTTATTGCAATTCTTGTTATTTACTGCTGCGGAAGAAAATACATTTCTTTTACTATTTTTATTAAAGTGTATTTGTGAGCAGTGGGCTGTCTTTAAAAATATACATCAGGAATTTTCATCAAAGAAATATATTTACTAACATTTGACTCAAAGACAACTCTTAACTTTGATGTTCAAATTGTCCGGTGTTGAAAAATACTGTGTTTTTCGTGGAGAATAAATAAAACAACATATTCTATAACATATCTTTAATTATATCACAGTTAAAATATTTTGTGACATGGTGCGCTAAAATTATCGGACGAATTCTGCACCAAATTGCAATTCTCCATCTATTTTGTGAATGTCTAGAAATTAACTGGGAATTAATATTCTATATTGATAGATGTTAAAGCTCTTTTAGTTTTCGACGGGAGAGCACTTTTCAAGCATACCTGAATACGAAATAAACGTTTTTCAGGTGATGTCTGTGTGTGTGTGTGTGTGTGTGTGAGTGTGTGTGTGTGTGTGTGTGTGTGTGTGAGTGAGTTTGTGAGTGAGTATGAGTGTGTGTGTTTGTGTGTGTGTGTGTGTGTGTGAAGACGATATCTGACGAACGAATGGAGCGATTTGAACGAAATTTGGTACACATTACAATCTGGAGAATACTGGAACATAATCGAATGTTCAGAACTCCCTAAATATTTGGGTAAAATTTTGAAAAATTAAAAAAATAAATAAATATATTTCACAAAGTTACGTAAAAGGTCATTTTTTAATTAATTTTTCATTACAAAACCATTGACATAAACTTCAGAGCACTAGCATCAACCTTTCTCGAGATATTGTACATGTTTCAAATACATTCATCAAATTCACATAAAATGAAAAAAATATTAACTATTGTGAAAAATGTTAATTTTTCTTATGTAATATCATGCGATAAATTTAGTGACATCATCCTGGTGGATCTAGATCGTGACATTCATGGGAAAATACACTTTGGGTAACACTTTTGTAGTTGGAAGCCAGTAGTCATTTATATGCTACAAGAATAACTTATTTCTTCCTCCATAACGCTTGGTGAGATTTTGGCGACGAATTTGGCTGAATGTCGGCAACTTGGAGATTTTTTATATATTACCAAATTAAAGGAAATGTCGACAAATTGATAAAAATGGTGCTAAATCAATGAAAATGACGACTAATTACCGAAAATTCAATATATTGGAAATGATATAAGAATCTATTATAGGAAAAACCAATTTCTCCGTCCGTCTGTAACGTTTGGTGAGAAATTTAGCGGGACGTCGCCAACTTGGCGACTTTTTTATATGTTGCCAAATTGACACAAATATTGCGAAATTGATAAAAATGACGATAAATAAGAAGTAATGTTTTGTAAATTTTAATTTCCATCATATAACTGGCATACCTTCTGCAATATAAGAAATGCTCTTCTCACCGTTTGCCTTTTACACTTGGTGATGCATGTGGCGAACTTGGCGAATAATTTAGTAAAGTTTCGCCTACTTGGCGATATTTTGTCCCAGATTGACGAAAATGTGGTCAGAATTGCAAAAAAATAAGCTATATAAATGAATATGGAGCTTAGTTGATGAATTAATTATTTAAATATTTAATATATGTCCTGTATCGCTTATTAAGGATGATATCAATATTGATAATTACTAATTTAGAGTTATATGGGTAAGTGATGTACTTAATTTACGATAGGATTGAAACCAGGTACTTAGTTGATGATAAGTTTTAAACTCTGTACATGAATTTCAGTATTGGAGTTACTTGATGATAACACTTAAGTACTGCACTCACTTGAATCCAAAATTTAAGTTCCGTACTAATTAATAAGATTGGAAACATGCTAATTTAGTAAATATATTAAAATGGACAGGAGGGACTACCAGGAGGGCACATATGCCAAATATAAAGCCTCTATCACATTTTAAACACAACGTTCCCCATTGAATTTGAAAATATAATATTTTAATGTGCGACACATCCTACACTGGAAAATTTTGCAAAATTGAAATTGCACATGCTCTTCCTTTCGAACTATCTACACGTTACACCATATTTGAAGTTTCTGTCGCATCGCGAAGCATGGCTTCTCGTCATTTAACCTTTTTAACATTTTCTCTGGAACACCCCCTTAAACGAACTTTTCCGACGGAACAAACGGATTTTCCGAATCGGAAAACCGAACATATTGGTGAGCAGCACTCCTTAAAGTAGCAAATGTTGGAAATATGAAATTTTACACTTTCTTCCTTTCAAACTATCTACCCTTACACCTAATTTGAATGTGATAGAGGCGTTATATTTGGTATATGTGCCAAACATCTGATAAAAGGTCTGATAAAGCCAAACATCTGATAATAGTTTTTCAAAAATGTCCATTTATGGGTGTACTCCACAGAAAAGAGTTCAAAAGCGGAAGTGATAAAACAGTATGCTTCGGGCGAGATAGAGACTTTAATTTTGATGTACGGGTAGATTGTTCGAAAGGAAGAAGTGCGCAATTTAAGCTTTCCAATATTTTCTTCTTTAGGGGGTTCTGCTCACCAAAATAATCGATTTGCCGAATAAATGTGAAACGCAAATTATCAAAAATTTACATTATTCAGTAGTTGTTACTGCGAGACCGTTGATTTTCAATGGGCATTCGGCTAGTTCTTTACTAAAACTAATTTTTTCAGTCATATTTTTCTGTTTCATTTTTATGGAGAGCTGCGTCTAACAATTAATGTATAGTATCATCATATTATTAGAACTCACAATGTTGTTATTATCGATTTCTGATATACTTATTTTTTAGAAACGTTGCGATGATTTTAAATATAATCTGACAATTATTGAGTTATCAAAATTTTTATCTAAGTGTTAAATTGAGGGATCTGATATGTATGGTATATACACGCACAGACTTCATCTACTGATTTATTGTATTGCATTATTTACAAAATAAAGAGCTGTAACTTGTGCAATATTAATTAAACAAAATTTAATATAATTTTTGTAACGATATAAGTACATGGCTGTAATTTTGCACAATTGTCTAATGATCACTTGCTTATAGTACTTTAGAATTATATGCATTCTTTGCAAATATCCACCCCATTAATATTCCGTATATAATTTTACATAACTCATTTCATCGTACTATATATACTATAAATTGAATAGATTATATGTGTTATTATTTTGATTATATAGAATATGTTATAAAATAAAATCATGTTCATAAAAAATAACGTGAGTTAATTAATTAAAATAAAGAATATGTTTTACATATTACTGAATAGTCTTTAATGACCAGAAACATATTCACTTTTCATATGTAATACCATGCGATAAATTGGGAGACATCATTTTCGTGGATCTAGGATATTTCATTCGTGGAAAAAGATACTTTGAGTAATACTTTTGCATTTGAACGCCAATAGTCATTTATCTGCTGTAAGAATAACTTATTTCTCCGTTCATAACGCTTGGCGAGATTTTGACGATGAATTTAGTGGAATGTCGCCAACATGACTACTTTTTTAAATGTTTCTAAATTAACGAAGAACTCGCCAAATGGATAAAAATGACAATAAATTAATGAAAGTGACGACTCATGGACGAAAATTCAATATTTTGGAATAAATATAAATATCTACTATAAAAATAATCTATTTTTTTACTGCAAAAGTAGTAAATTTATTGCATTACATAAGGAAAGTCATGTGCTGCCCACATCAGATTTGTTCTCTATATGACGATAATTTAGTTTTAAATGCTCCGCATCCTCTAGGTCTATATCCCATTGGATAATCCTGTAGTTAAATTTTTTGACAATCATTTTTTGCTACTATAAAAGTATGGAATATTACCTTTATAAATTTATATGTATGTTTTTTCTCGGAGCTAAAATCTTAAAAAAACTTATGTGTTGAAAATGTAAAACAAAAGTTGCAAGAATCGCCATCTAAAAAAATTAATAAAAAATATCCAACGATAATTTAAACTTGCGACAAAGCCAAACATATAGTTAACGATTCTTAAAAAATATTATCTTTAAATTGAATTAAAATATGTAAAATAATTTATATAAAGACCACTTATGTGTACTGTCCTATTTTTAGGACAATGAGGAATTATGGGTTAAAGACTATTTAGTGATATTTAAATTATTTTCTTAAATTGAATTAACTCAAGTTATTATTTAGAAACATGATTTTATTTTATAACATATTCTTTATAATTAAAATATTCAGAGATATATTTTCATCACTTTATAGTAGATCTAGTACGATGGCATTAGTAATGTAAAATTATGTACTGATTATGAATGGGGCGGATATTTGCGCGCATAAAGCATATTCTAAAGTACTATAAACAAGTGGTCATCAGATGATTTTGCTAAATTATAGCCATGCCTACTTTTATCGTTACAAAAATGATACCAAATTTTGTTTAATTTATATTGCACAAGTTATAGCTTGGCATAGAACTACAACAGAAAATAGTATGACCATACCTTCTTCAGTGTATGTCAGAAATGCCTTCAAACTTAAACAAATATTTTAAAATCGTGAAACGGAAAAGAGAAGATTTCTGAAAAAGTTTAAACCTTAGAATGTCATAAAATGTGGCAAGTTTCTTCTATCATGAAAAAAATGGTTAAGCATAGAATAAAGAATAATAAGTTCAGATATTTTATGGTATTATAATAAATCGTACAATACATTCATTGTACTATTTTTGTATTTGTATACTAATGGCTACTATGGTCACTAAACTTTGATTATTCTTACAACGAAGCCTAATTCTAGCGCTATATTATGGCCTGCAGAATGTAAACAAATCAAGTGATTGTTAGGTGAGTTGAATAAGAATTGCCGATTTTTTTTCGCACAAAATTAATTAGCTCTGAAGTCTGTAAAATAAGTACCACCGACGAAATATTCATTAATTTTACTTAAAAAGGTAGACTATTTATATTTCGATGACGTCATTTAAAAATTTATTTTGTGTAACTAGCATTTTGGTTTACGATGAAGTTTTAAGTTTTGAAGTATAATAAATTACTGTAGTACTATTATAATTTAAAAATATCAGCGCTGAATGTATCGCATTTTAGAGATGTTTGAATAAAATTGCGATTTAGTTCGAAAGTGTTTCATAATCAATGCTTTATGCAGAATTAACCTTTTTTGTTTTAACAATATCTTACAAACTCATAATCCTAGAAACTCGAAACGAGAGAGAACAGGGTTACCGTCAGTGAAGTACAGTGTATACAACCATATCAAATTCACAAAATTCTGTGAAAAACTGCGGATTTTCTTACGGGACAGGCACACAAATAAATAAACAAACATTCACTGTTATATAAATAGTATCACCCCTTTGGCAATAATATTCACTGCCAGGACTAAATTTATGAGCAATATGGTAATATTTAAAGAGCGTATATTGAGCTCAATAAGAGTTCATAACTCTTCCTCTAACGGCAAAAGTCATAAAACATATCTAGAAACCACATTAGACAGGAAAATATATATTGACTTTCTCTCTCTCCCATTTAACGGACAATTTAATAAAATCCACTTGCTTTTGTATCGCAAAGGCGAGTTTTATCAATAAAAATGTACTCCAAGTCTAATATAAAATGACTGCATCATTTGTGCTACATCATTCGTGTTTTTGGCTGTTTTCCAATTTATTTGATAGTTTCTCAATGACAACACCAGCTGTGGACTTTTATGATACCTGTTTTCTATAAAAGTTGATTTTTCAAAAACGCTTTTTTATTTCTTAGAACCGTATTCACATTTTTAGGATGCAATGTTTCCAAATTTTATTTTATATAACGTAGATAAACGTAGTGTAAAATATACATTTAAAAAGTGAATTGTAAAATGAAAAAAAAAACCATCTGCAATAAATATGAATTAAAATATTTAAAGAACGAGTTGTTATAAATGAATATATTTAATTAAGTAAAATCAGAGTTTTCGTTTTCTGCACATAACGGCATAAAAGAGAATATCCTGTGTTTAGCTGTTCTAGATTTATAGTTGGGAGAATGTTGGAACTAAACAAAATTGAGATTTATACATTTTTCAAAACAAAAGCCAAAGATTTTATAATTTCATCATTACTTGTAGGTCAAGTCCTACGTACAAGTTTCAAACTTTACTACCAGCTTTTTGGGCTACAAATTTAGTTTTAAATTAGCCATTTATTTTTTAGTCAGTTTTACTCAGCTATATGATATAGACTAGGCAAAAACATGTCATACATATTTTAAAGAAATTTGGCAAATGTAAATTAGGCTACTTCAATTGTTTGTTGTTGCTTTATAGTCTTCTTCTACAAGACAATGAACAACGTATTCTCTTAATAACCGCTATGGAAGAACTACATTCAATTTCTTCTAGGTCCTTTTTGAGGCTTATTCTTTACTCCAAGAAACAGTGTCTCCCCTTAGGAATCGCTAAGGAAGAACTGCAAGGTGATAGGCAAACAAATATACGATCAGAGAGATGTGAAATACTCAAAGCAAGAATTCGTTGGCATTGAAATCGAGACCTCGAACATGGGCATATCACCACAGGCTGAAAAGGCGGCCTAGTCCAACTATTAACCCAAGTGAAGAAATGGAACATATCGCATTGATATGATATTTAAAATAAATCTGTGAGAGAAAAATTTAATGAAGCAGAAACAAGTAGTCACCAAACTTTTATATGACTGCTTTTTTTGAGGAGATGTTCTTTATTTAAAGTTTTATTCTCACAAGTTGTAGTTTTATTTATTGTGATAGACTAGACATTTCTATTCACGTTTCATGTTATATAGTTAGTAAAAGTTCTGGATATATCAAAAACAGTTTCAAATTTAAGCTTAAAAATAACATACATTCAATAGTTTTGTTAACATGGAAACTGTAGTATGTGATCACTGTATTTATTTAATTTTATCAAAGTTTTTAGTCAACGTCATTATTTATAGCATTATGTTTCGATTACTTGATTTGAAGAGTTGCCAATGAACGAATTTTTGTATTTTAAAAGTAAATCGGTTACCATATTTACCACAATGGAACAGAAAATATAAATTAATTCACTGATAAAATATAAAAGAAAAAGAAAAAAGTGTCTGCTGAAACTATAAATTAAAATACGTCATTTGAAATATATATGCAGTTCTACAATACTAGAGTCAACTACAAAAATGTAAGATATTGTTTTCTATTTATAATAGCATTTAGCATATATAGCAGTTTTCGATTTTATAGTTGAAGAATTTTAGAATAAAAAAAAATCGCTGCTCATATATTTCTCGAACAAATTTCCAAGGTTTTAGATCTCTCTCATTATTTAGGGTTTATTCAACCTCACGTATATATGCAGAATTTCAGGTTTCTATCTACAGTAGTTTGAACTGTAGAAGTGTACCTAAATCAGTTAGGAGCTGCCATTCAAAATACACAAAGATATTTTTCGAATGTGCATAATAAAACACGACATTATTATTTTCCCATGTTTGACGAAACGTATAGGTACATGAAGTTTTTGTCACCCGGGCAGTAAAATAAGATTTCCAGGTACTATATTTCGGTATTTTGTTTTAGTACCATAGAAGAAAATACGTGACTCTTCATTTGAATGTTTTTGCAAAGATGGATTTGTGCATGGCATGTTGTGCTTAAAAACAGCCACGTCCAATATTATTCAAATGAATAGCTGAGAGGGAAAACGGGAGGCGGACATTTCGATTTTACAATTCAAATTGTCAGGGTTATATAATGGATAACAATTATAAAGTGTTCATCTGTAATAAAATTTTTTCTTTGTGTATTTCTTGAAAATATTCAAGTAAAATAAAATCTCCAGATACTATATTGCCGAATTTTTTTACTACCATGAAAGAAAATACGTGACAGTTTATTTGAATGTTCTTTTAAAGATGAATTTGGGCATGATATGTTGGGTTTCAAAACAGTCACGCGCAATATTATTCAAATGAAATCGTTTCCAAACGGGAAGGGGGGAGGACACCTTTACTTTAGTATTCAAATTGTCAGAGGTTATAAAATGGATAAAAATTATAAAGTGTTCATCTGTAATAAAATATTTCTTTCTCCTTTTATTGAAACTGTTTAATTCCATTTTTTAGGTCTTTTTATACAAAGCTAACATTAATTTTACGACATTTATTCAACATGTTGATGGCAAAATATGTAGATGGGAAAGACAAACTTTTCAAAATAGGCTTATATCAAATAATCTCTCGAAAGCTGCTGCAATAAAATACAATAAATAAAACGTCTCAAATCTTCTTAAATAAAAAAGGCAATGTATGTCAGTGTGGCTGTTTTATCTATATATATATAAAATTGAAAATCTGTGTGCTTGTCTGTCTATCTGTTGGTCCCGTCATCACGGGAGAACGGCTGAACCAAATTTGATGAAATTTTGTAGGTAGCCTAGAAATAGTCCTACTAAAAATTTAGTCTATGTTTGGAGTTTCTACGATCAGTGGTTCTCGAGATATTAGTAAAAAACGAAATTTTTGTTTGTCTCCTCATGACGGGAGAAAGGCTGAACCGAATTTGATGAAATTTTGTGAATAGCCTTGAAATAGCCCCCTATAACTTTAGCTCCCAAATATTCGAGTATCTAAGACCAGGGGTTATCAATATATTAATGATACCCGAAACTTTTTCCTAGGAGTTCTACTCTCTAACTCCGTGGTTTATCCGAACGAAAAGCTTGAAAATCGTTTGAAAGTGAATTAAAATTTAATCTCTGAGTTTGATGGGAGATTTTTTGCGCTAATTAGTCACTTTCTGAAAACATGAATTGTTTGAAGCATGATTTAAATGGGAAGTCTATCTGCATGGTTTATTTTAAAGAAGCTTTTACTGAACTATGAAAAGTAAAAAGAAATCAAAATGGTTATTTAATTTCGCAGTTTATGAGGAAGATTCTATCTTATATCATGTTACTCAGAAACGCAATGAAATAAAATCTGTGTGGTAATTTTAATAATTATTTTTTTCGATTTGAATAATAAATAAATGGATATAAAAATATATTCAAAAAAGAACGATTTGATTTTTCTTATAGCATTTTTGACTGGATAATATCAATTACGGTCTTCAGGTTAGAAACGTTATTATTGTTGTTATTTTCGGGGATTATTGATTCAGGGATTATTGATTTTTTCAAGTTATTATGCAATTGTCTTATTCTGACAAAAATTGTATAAACTCATATATTGTACGTTGTACGAGTAATCTTCTACAAATACACGGGCATATCTTTTAATCTACGAGAATATAAGTAGTACAGGTATATTGGCATATGTTTTGATATATATTGGCATATATTTGAATATATTACGACCTTTTGGTATAAAGAATACAGGGATTATTGATATTTTCAATGTATTACGTCATCTCTTTTATTTTAGCAATTATTTTTGAGATTTATATTGTAATACGGGTAATCTTCTACTAACACACTGGCATATTTTGTAATCTGCGATAATATAAGTAGTACGGGGTTGCATATATTGATTCAATTCCTTTTTTTTTTTGTAAATTTGTTTACAAAAGGGGCCAGGATGTTTTATTCTTCAGATCTGCCCGTGAAGATAATTTTACATAGTGAGAACTAACTTCTAATTAATTCCTAAACTTATCTTTAGGAGCAATATAATTAATATTTTAACAGAATTTGCACATGATTGCGAATTATAAGTATCTTTATATATTATATACTCCGTACGAAGAACGGGTATGCTGCTAGTACACTACAAGCTCAACGACCGCGCGTCGCAGAGCTACGAAATTTTGCAATCGGAGACCCGGGGGGGGGGGGGCGGCGGCGGCGGGGAGGTGTCATGTGAAAACCGAGTTTTAAAATTTGAATTATTTTTTTTATTATTATTTAATATTTTATGCGATTTCGACCGTTTTCCCCCCTTTTTCTCCACTATCCAGGCGTCATAGAAGAAAAACAAATCATACCATCGAAAAAAGTAGACAATTGCGGGTAAAAGTATATCACTCAATTTCAAATATCAGGGATAAATTCTAATATTTTTTAAAGATTTTAAAACGAAAGTCACTTCCAGCTAAAAAAAAAAACGAACTTTCGTTTTTAAATCTTCGCTTCGGGAAAACTTACGACAATTAATAATAATAATAACATTTTCAGAAAGCTCAAAAATCAGGCTTTCTTACATGCTCAATCAGATCAAGAAATAATAAAAAGTAGATGCAGGATCCGAATTCTAAGGATGTAATGAATTTCAATTTCTCGGACAAACCGCTAAAGTGGTTTCCCTCCCAAATGCGTGCGCAGACGCACGGTGTTGCTATGGCGACGGTTTTTGGCCCAGGGACAATTAAAAACTAAATTAGTGTTTGGTGGTATCTGGTTGATATATTTGGGCCATGCCCTTGATACACATGCGAATATTCTGATGTGGATATTCGCATGGACATTAAATTATATTTGCAAATGTCATCAGATATTGCTTTTTATACGGTTTTTGGCCTAGGGTCAATTAAAAACCGAATAAGTGTTTGCTTTTTGTACGGTATTTGGCCAGGGACAATTAAAAACTGAATTAGTGTTTATTTTTATAAGGTTTTTGCTCAATATGCTGGATTGAATTGTGGCGATGTATTGTTTGCATCGAGTGGTGGTTAGGACCACAATGAAAGAACTTATTCACTGAAGAAATAAAAAAAATAAATAAAAGGAAAGTTATGTAGATTGTCGCGGTGCATTTATACATCGTATGGTGGCGGGGACAATCTTAAAAAAAAAACTTTTTTTCGCTGAGCAGCATCGTTAAAACAGCATCATTATTTCTTAAATACTAAATGCACATTCAACATCATCAGTCTCAAAAATACTTTCATGTCATTTACGATGCAATACTAAAAATGCAGACAAACGGATACAATTTCATTTATGTAAAACAAAAAATAGAGGAGCATACCTCTATAAAAAAACATAGGAGCAGCTGATCCCGGCTATGAGTACACATAAAAGGGATCCCTTTCCTAGGGTTACAGGTACAGAAATTCTCAGAATCTCACAGTTCACAAACATTAGAATAAATTCACTTTACAAATCAATTTTCAAGAACCCCCACTAGAAGCTTATTTTTCATCTTAAAATTTCATTATTAGTTTTAACGTCATTAAACTAAACCAAACTTTGTTAACACCGCGGGGTTGAGGGCGCGGTAGCCCAGTGTTTAGCGCGCTGGAATTGCACTCGGTACGCTGGGTTCGATTTCCGCCACTGCCAAAACTACCGCGGAGTACGATCACGTTAAACATATGGGTCCGTAAGTCCGTTCGAGAGGTTGGTGGTAGGGAAAGGAGGGTACGTGGATGCCTCCCCCACTGGGTTCCGGTCTAAATTGAGTGGCACTTCCTGGCCGCCCAAATAGTTATCTTACACCTTTCTGGTAGGTCGGATGGTCTGGGTCTCAACAACAACTCCATAGGGTTATGGCCCCAGCGAGTTTGCCACGGTCAGAATTTTCAAGGGTAGCGATCGCCGCAGGCGACTAATACACAATAAATAATAACCTCGTAAAAACAGTTTTTATGTATGAATGTTGTATTTACGAAGATTATATTTATTGTTGTAGGTTATATATGACGTATGCTATCATATCTAACATACAACTAACCTATCTAAACTGTACATTTATGCCTACAATCTTCTGTTAAGTCCTAGTTTCTGTTGATATAGTGTGATAAGTATTTGTGGTTGAATCTGATAGTAGCAAATATTTTTGTATAATAAGCACTGAAATTCAATTTATGTAATTTTTAGAAAAATTGCGATTGAATATTTAGTTTTACAATGCATTTGTTGTAGCATATTTTATAGTACCTAGCAAGTTCAAATGATTTTTTAAAATTTTGCTTTTGTCTGAATTTTGATCAGTATTTTAAAAAATTGAGAGTTTAAATTCAGAAAAGAGTACATATTGCTAGTTAGATCTTTAGTCCGGTACTACGTAATTGCTTGTATACATTCTGCAAAAAAATAATTCTTCTGATTCTTTAAAGAAATAAATTACCAAAAGAAGCAAGTGATGTTACACTCAAATTTATTTCACAATATTATAATGCTTCAGATCTGTAAATATGTCTGGAACGCTTTTCATATCAGTACTCGATATATCTTGTAATAAGCTGTATATTGGTATATTGCAGATTATATTGGTACACCGAGAGATATATCGATATATTGCATATAATTGATATGTATCTGCATAATTATTGCTATGTCACACATGTATTGATATATTGCAATACTGATATATACTTCAAAATGATACATCTCCTACATATCGATACGATATATATATGTGCGATATAGGTAAAATATTGATATTTCGATATCGATTATAAAATATTGTTTAATAACAATACAATAGCGTCAGTGATTTTCCCTATATAGCGTCAGTGTTTAATAACAATACAATAGCGTCAGTGATTGATACAATGCAACAGTGATTTTCCCCGTGCAAAGCGACGACGAAATGCCTAGTATTAAAATGTTCAATAACTATAATTTAACATGATCCATAGCTGTCAAGAGAGAAAAAATTTTAAAATTATTTATCTTTGTTCAAAGCATAAAGCTAAACATAATGTAAACCAGAATTAAATTAGACTAGAATTAAACTAGGATAATTTAATTTTTATATATTATATTTATTTTCAAAATCCAATATATCGAATTCATTACAATGTAAATATGACATCTTTATTAAAATCTCTCCTTATAATGAAAATATAAATTAATACCCAGAACATTTCAAATGTCAAATGTAATTAACTTTTGGTGCTGAAATAATAATTATTTTAAAAATATTACATTTTGTTATTGCAACATGTAAAATACGCTTCTCGGCGAATTAATTATTTTCCTTTGAAATGATATTTTATACAAAAACGCAATTACAGACAAGGAAAAGTAGAAACGCGGTTAAAATTCAATATAAATACATTAATTTTAATAAAAAAATTCTAACTTCATTGGTATATGTGACGGCTGTTTGGGCATTTTTTTATAGGAATATATGTTAATTTCTCTAAGAATTTCTTTGAAGAATTTATTCGATGAGAAATTTAATATACACATATGCATTGACAGTATCATAAATATTGTTTGTTTACTTACTACATACTATTTAACAAAATATAGATATTACAAATTATAAGATTTACTTTGTGTCATGTATTTTTCCAAATATTTATATGTAACTTTTTATTTTAATAATATATTATTTTCTACCCAACAAGATTACCACTTACTATGGAGTGTATATTGCTATGTATGTGGTGACAAGAAAAATAAAATATATATTTTTCGTTGATCTGCTAGCGTTTTAATATAGAACTTGTAAATTAATAACCAACACAATTCTTATGATTTTATGCAAGATGTGAAATAAAATAATGATATGTAGGTAATAAACTAAATAGCATTTTTAGTTGATATAGCTACAAATTATTTCCCATATTACAATATTTCAATTAAATTTTAAATTAATCATTAAATCATAATTTATATTAATGTAAGAATCTGATATTTTACTTTTACACAATATTTTAATCTCACTTCTCGATATACGGAAAATATTATGAAAGTGTTCGAATCTTGGCAGAATGAACATGTATTTAAAGCCAAACTATACATGTATTCATTCAATATTTCTATTATTCAATTATAAACTTCAGGCGAAATATTACTTTTATTCAGTGCTTTTCAATCATTTTGTCTACGCGACACATTTATTAATACCTAGGAGGAATATTATCCTCTTGACTTTATTACATAGCTTGTTGTTTTTATTATACAGGAATAAAAATAAACTGTATAATGAAGCTCTATATAATAACTGTAATATGCCGTATAAACCTGAATGATAACTGTAAATAACCCACCAAATTCAAACAACTTTGTTAACGATTCTTATATTTGTAAGAAAATATATGAAATACATAAAAAAAAGTCATAAAATATTTCATCAATTCGAAACTCAAATTTCATGCGCGTTGCAAATTTACTTCATGTCATGTTTAAATTTAGATATGCATGCCCACATTTCTTCATCTAATAATAAGTTTCATCTTCAAAATATGAGTTTCGAGGTAAACACATATTTTTATTATTTTTTGCTTTTATATTTTCATTGTGGAAACGGCTTACTCGTATATATTTTAAAATGTTATACTATTCATAATGATTTCTTGGAAATTTCTGAGGAATCTGCCTTATTAAAAATTCGAAATACCTCAAGAGTCACTACTTCAGTTTCTCAACTCCACTGTTTTATAAATCAATTAGTATACTTCATTAAAAAATTAAATTGCTATTATTCAAATAGATGAAGGGTTTCTAACCACATAATTTGAAAAGGAATGAACAGAAATGTATTTATATATTTTGAAATTTTAAATCAGGAGAAAAATACATTGAAGATATTCCCCTAATTATATTGATACATTTGGAAACACTTCATGTCTAAGTTGTATGACAATATTGGACCAACATTGTCTTCGCGTTTCATTTGGAAGTATTTTCAATATAACTCCAATATTGGGGATACCGGTAATATTGGCTAGATCTTGGCATTTCAATTTTACGCCAATATTAGCATCACATTGAAAACATTTATCATATTTGAAATATGTTGACAGCTACTAATAGTTAAATATTGGCAGATAATATTAGCTAAATACTTGTTAAATATTAGCCATTATTAGCATGTCAATGTTTCTTATAAATAGTCAGTCAATATTAGGCTAAATTTAGAAACCAATATTGGCATGACGTAGTCAAAACATCCATATTTTCATATGATGTGCGGTCTTGCTAAAAATGTGTGGTCATGTTTAAAATGTGTGCCATATTTATCTAGGATGTGATATCAAACAGTTCAAGTATTTTTGTGATGACGACAGCGCGGTTTGTCCGTGCACTGCAAATGTCTGCAGTCTTTTAGGCATTTATGACCAATACCAGACAATGGAAATATACTTTATAAGAGCTAACAATGACGCGGTCAGACTGTCGCCAGTGGTTGACATGAAGTGAAAATACATTTTTGTGCCTTAATAAATCAGGACCCACACGCAACATAAGGTTGCGTGGTTCTGCGGACCTCAAGTTGTTACTCCCAACGTTGATTCAATCAATATCAGCATGCTCACACAATCGCACCAGCAAATGGACCCAAGGGGAAGAAATAAAGGTGAAGCCAATGGAGCAATTAAAGTCCATATACAAGAAATAAGATGAAGAATAGTTTCACCAAGAGTACTGGAAATAAATAACTCGATAAAAGGTAGTAAACTAATTTTTAAAAAATAAAGGCGATGGCAGGTTCCAAGAATGATCACGACCAAGGGTATTCCAGCAACGAATCTTACAAGATGACATTGACTACAGGTACTCCCTTATTTTTCATGAGGTTCAAGTTTAGGTTACCAGATTTTTTTTAAAGAGTTTGTCATCACATCCATCTCTAAATTAAGTTGAAAATTAATACTAATGTAAATTTATTAAGTGAAAATGTTAGTTTACAGTATGTTTATCGAAATAAATAATTATATGGGGCAAATCAAATGTGTTTTTAATAAGTAGTAGTAAATGCTTATCTTTTTAATTAGGTTGATTTACGGGTTGACGCCGGACTACACAACAGTTTTTTACTCAATTTTGGCATTAACTATCTTTTAAAATAAAATATAAATCAGAAATCGGTTTATTTTAGCGTGTTTTTCTAACATTACTCTACACATGTCCTAACTTTCTTATTTTTATGCTATATTTTTTGAGATACGAGATAGAGTGAATTGATGATTGCGAAATTGACTACGTCAGTTACTTTCTTTTTAATACAAAGAAATAATGCAATTGGTATTTTTTTACAATGCAATTCATTCAAAAGAAATGTGCTATTGTATGCTATGAAATAAATTATTCAATCTTATCCCGAAATATTTACCTACAAGAATATAATATACGCAATAACTCTTGGTATGACATGCATAGATTACTTCAAACCCGAGTTGAAAATATATGTTTTTTTTTAAAATAAAATTGTACACGTTTTATTGAATTACCCCAGACAGTTTCTTTTCAAAGTATATAACGGTATATTTTTATAGGATAAATAATGTTCTTAGTCAGTGAAATATGGTTTTATCAAATATGTCACAGTTCTTTTGCATCTCATTAAATATTTTGTTGGAACTTAAAAGTGGATTAATATTAATTTTCTTTCAAAACATCATGCTTTATTTTTGTAACATTTTTTTTCAAAATTCAGTTAGAACCTTTATTTTTTCATATAGTATTGATATGTATTGATTTTACAAATCTGTAGTCTAGTGCCGCTACCTTAATATTTAATGTTTTCAATAATCTGAAAATACAGTTCCTACATGCATTTTCAGTTTTGATTTTTTATTTTTATTGTAACGCAGTAAATAAAATTGACACAAACTGCAGATTTAAGTCAATTCCAAAACACACTACATAACCACGTATATTAGATACTTTCTAAGGATGTATTCACACAGAAATGAGAAATTTAATACAGACACAAATATTAATATTCATAAAATAAAATCGTATAAAAGCTAACAAAAAGAATTAGAATTTATTTTGTCAAAGTTTCTCACTATAATCTTACCACTTTTTCTTCTTTCTTTAAGAGCGTAACAACCTGTTACAGGTCTTAGCTGCCTCGACAGCACGCCTCTTCCAACACCGTCGGTCCAAAGCGACTCTTTGCCAGTTTTTAATTTTCAAAATGTTGATGTCATTCACAATGTCGTCTAACCATCTAGTCGAAGGTCTAACCATCTAGTCGCGGGTACCCCCAGGGTTCTTAAAAGTGTACAATCTAGTCGGGTTGTTTCCAGGGGTTCTCCAGACATGTCCGAACCTGTCCAGACATGTCCGACATGT
Source organism: Amaurobius ferox (assembly GCA_951213105.1). NCBI lineage: Eukaryota > Metazoa > Arthropoda > Arachnida > Araneae > Amaurobiidae > Amaurobius > Amaurobius ferox. Next base: position 139,503,350 of record OX578134.1, read on the forward strand.
CCAGATATGTCCAGACATGTCCAGACATGTCAGAGCAATCTGTTACTTCGGATGATTTGTGTAACTTGAGGCTCTTTGTAGAGTCTATAAAGTTCAAAATTATATCTGGCTATCCAACATCCTTGTTCTTGTACAGGCCCGAATATAGTTCTTAACACTTTTCTTTCAAAAGTCTCCAGGGCACGCTGGACGTCTAAATTTAAAGTCCAAGTTTCGCTAGCATACATCAGCACAGGTAGTATAAGTGTCTTGTAAAGTCTCATTTTAGTTCTTCGGCTATAATCTTACCACACGAATAATAAATATTTCCCCCAAAAATTACATACAATTTCTGAACATGATAGAACGCTTTAGTATCAACTTGATTAACGATATTTTAAAACGAATTTTTCCCAAATCAAGTATTTATATTGTATGTAAAATTTTATTGAGATAAGTCATAATTATGTAAATATACATATATAGTTGTATTATATAGGTATATAATTGCAAATACAAAAATATTGAGAAAATATATTCATAGAAAAATATTTTTAAATTATCGTCAATTTTTCCCTTTTTTACTCTGACGGAAAACCTTCAATATTTTATTTTTTAATTTATTTTTCACAATTTATACTTGCACTTCTTGAAACTCAAAACGAATTTTTTTATGAACAAACTTGGATTCATTTTATGTCATACTTGACAAATTACACCATTCAGACTGTCGCCAAACCTAAAAAAAATAATTTTATGTTCTGGTAAAGAAAAAACCCGTGAAAGTAACGAGTAAAATAAAAAAAAAATCAATGTCATAAACTGTGATAGGATATGTTTTGGCAAAAAAATTTTGTTTAGAATGTAGAAAAAAATTAATTTAACAATTTTCGCGGCACTTTAATGATGTATTGAATGAAATTTATTTTTGAATTTTCAGAAATGTTTTACAACCAATATAAAATTTCGTGCATTCCAAAACTGTGCATTATTTCTTCATAAACTATTGTATTATTGATGCAAATACTTAAATTTGAGACACTAGTGTTACATTCTTGTAAATCTTGTAAATTTTGAATTTAAATTTTTTGTTTTTAATGTTCCATTTTTCTTCACAATTTGATTTTTCGGGTACATTTTTTACTAAAATGATAATTTACGAAATACTACTACCACGTATTCTCTGGGATTTTGGATGTACTCTCAGGATACAAGAATGAGTTCATATTTTCTGGATAACTGGCACGTTTATTTTTAAATTCAAAGTAAACAGTAACAATATACAGCAAATAGCTACATAACTATCTCATAAGAGCACTACATAACTGGGAGGAACCGTAAAACAACAAGTTAATGCTCATAAAATATCACAAAACAGCCAATACTGTTCTCAAAACATTGACGGATCTTACAATTCAATGTAGCTTGTATCACGTCAACTGCGCTCCAACTAAGCAATGTCTCTATGTTTATACTCTCCGTAGAAACTTCTAGAACGGGCTTGTATCTCGAAGAATATTCGGTTTTCTCAAACCTTCAAAAAGTCACTAAATGTATTTCTCCAATTGGCGATAAATAGCCAAATAGGGTAACACAACTATGAGTGTCATAATATGGAAACCCTAAATTCGCCTCATAGGAATGGCGGCTGTAAAAGTGTTTTCTGCTTATGTTTCTTAAAAGAGAGTCCAGTGAAGACATTTTACACTCTCGTAACGATCAATCAGTTCAAATGATTATTACTATTCTAAAAAAGGCACCGACAAAATGTCACATATGTCACCAGAGGTTCTCCTACACATCCTAATTACATCATAGATGACGGATAAAAATAAGCAGTATGGTTGAAATCAACAGGTATAGGTTGTGATGCCGTTTATTGATCAAAGTATACCTTATGTGGAGGAAATGTACTCATAAAAACATGTTTAAATGAATTCATTGTATTTTCAAGATCAACTCGGAACATTATGCGTATATGTGGATTAAACGACATTAACTACGTATGCACAGCAAGAGTGATTGAAATAAAGTTTATACTTTATCAAATGTTTGGACTTTGGCACTTTGGGGGAGGGGGCAATTAAAATAATGTATTTGAAGATATTTATATTAGTGAAAACTGTTACTAAAGTTGTGGCCATTATTTCAAAAATCGAATAAATATGGCCTCCGGCTAATATATTTTTATAACTATATAGTAAGATGAATGTGTTAAAATGTAACACATTTCATTTGAAATCCATAATATATGCTATGGTATGAAACATTGAATACAGGTACGTAGTGTTTTATATCAGTAATACTTATTAAATTTGCAGTCAAATGTTCTTCAGATCTGATAGCAATCCGTTCTGATAACTTTCATCATATTTGGCACTGCAGTCCACAGTAGATCGTGGCTTTTTTTCAAGACTTCTGGCCTGTGCGACCCCTCCAAATCGATCTAATTCTCATTTAAGAAGATCGGAAATATATTTTTAATGTGTATTCTGGCCTGTTTCTAGCCCATCTTAGCCTGTCTTTAGCCCATCTTAGTCTGTCTCTAGCACATATTTACCTGTCTCTAGCCCATCTTAGCCTATCTCTAACCCATCTTAGCCTGCCTCTAGCCCATCTTAGCCTGTCTCTAGCCCATCTTAGTCTGTCTCTAGCCTATTTTAGCATCTCTCTAGCCCATCTTAGCCTATCTCTAGCTCATCTAAGTCTGTCTCTAGGTCTCTAGTCCACCTTAGCCTGTCTGTAGCCAATCTTAGCCTGTCTATAGCCCATCTTAGTCTCTCTTTAACCGCTTGTCTCTACCTATTTTTTGACACTATAATTTTGGTTCAGCACATAAGGGGACGATAACTGTTTGTTCATGTTAGGTATATGTGCGTCTCAGCTCAACTTGTGACGATTTATCAGTATATTAGAGAATTTTTATGTACATGATAAAAAACGAAATTGTTTCTTTTCCAGGTATCGGTTTGAAATATATTTAAAATAGCCCTAAAGATTATCTAAGTTATTTCTCGAAATTTCAGAGTCTATGTTTGTCAGTATCTGACGCATATAAAGAACATGCATAATCAACACATTATTAACAGAAACTATGTTAGTTGTCAGATCTATTCTGCCATTGTAAAATAGCATCTCTCAGCCATGATTACTCGTGTTTTATTTTATATTACTGACTACTATTATAAGAATTTAGTTTTACCCTCCAGAAATTACAATCATTTATACTTAACCTTCCGGGAAAATTTGCTGGATTTACGAAAATGATGCTAACATATTTTTTGCATAATGTTGCATGTGGAAAATGAACTTATAAGATGATACATATTACATTTTTAATTTCATGTAATGTATTGTAATTTCATTTAATTGACATTTTTAGACATTCAATATCTCGATAACGACTCATGAATTTTCTAAAGTGGATGTCATTTGTTTTCTTATAAATATTACGTTGTATGATGTCATAAGGTAAAATTGTCCTTATCAAAAATTACCAGTATAGGACTTACCTATGATGCCGCCACTAAGGGTGGAGCATGTAAGCTCCCGGTTCTCAAGCTCGGGATACGAACACACAAAACATAAAGAAATACACATGCTTAATTGCTCAATTTATTTTGATATTTTACTTAATAGATATCTATTGTATCTGGAGTAACTATGCTATAATTAGATCAATTATTAAAAGATACATAATACTGACAATATTACATTAATATATATATTTACACACATAATAACTTTGATTTAAATTTCTTAAAAACAGTTTCCTTTAAACAATCGATAAAGAATAGTTCTTATAGTTCAATATTTACGAACTCGTTTATATGATCTACTCATACGAACTGGTAGTCAATTATTTTAATAATCGTTAAAGGTGTGCCTTCCGTGCTAATAGTGACAATTGAAAGTTGGTTACCTTTACTCTTTGTGTTACGTGCATATTCGTACTATTTCAACGATGCAGGAAAACCGTTGCACATATAACTGCACTCGCTACCATTTTATTGCTCACATTCTATAGACACTTTTTACTAAACCAAGAAACATGATGCTGACTCGTTCGAAAGTTTTAAGTCGACAGGAGTTTTTTTTAATACGGCATTGGGGCGCTTTTTCTTTCCCCCATATATTCCCTACCACATCTACCATTCGCTGTTGCTGCAGACGGGGATGACCACTGTTTATATATGCATTTGTTGTGATTGGCTCCCTCTGCAGCATTTAGATAGTTCATTATTTAGGTTGGCATTTGTAATTGGGGTGGAAACATGTAATACAAATATTGTGTTACATATGATAAGTTAATTATCATTATTGGAAGTTTTGATTTTTTATGATTTTTTTAAAAATCACTTAAAAATTGAGGTGGTCTTCTGAACATTTGATCACATTTAATATCAATAGTTCTCCTCTTTTCACTGATTGTAATAATCAAACTAAATTATTATCTAAATCCTTCATCCTCCCGTGGAATGTTGCGTCCACATATTTACAGACACACTAACATATATGCATAAGCACACACACACATACACAGTCATCACCTTAAAAGAGTTCGATATGAGTTTAAGAATGCTTACAACATGTTCTTCCGTCGACAACTCGAATTTTTGAACCCGCCACAATAATTTTCCTATACACCAAATAGCAGGGAAAGTAATATATGGAAAAGTATTTGAAATTCGTTTATATTTAAATATTGTATAAATAAACATTATAAATAAAATATTGTATAAATAAATATTTTGTACAACGCGTAAATGATAAATGCTAAATGAAATAACGTGATAATTTCATAGTATGAAATGGTAATTTTCTTAATATATTATTTGAACTTTGTGAATATGAAAGTGACAATACATGTGATGACAAAGGAAGGTCGAACATTAGGTATGTTATTACACTCACTGGCTCTCATTTTGCAGTTTTCAATCATTCCCAAAACAATTTAGTCTTTAAAATTGTTTCCTATTTTTAGCATTTAATATTTTATGGACAGTAAGGCAAAATTAACATATAAAACGCGAAACAGTTATTGAAACGTCAGATTACTTATTTGTTATTCAGGTACCGAATTTTGTGAAAGAAAAGGGTATAATATAATTTTCTGCTTCTCTCAAGTTCTTAGTATTTATGAACAAGTCTTCTGAACCCTTTAAAAATATTGCAGTATGACTTTATATAATTTGTATAAAATATAATTCTTGGCGTGAACTAATGACGGGAACTCTGTTATATAAGAAACTTCTCTTCAGAATTATTTTTTGCAATTTGAAGAATCTACTTCAATAAGAGATTGCAATTTCGTCCCAGAAGCTGTCGGCAGGCCAGTTCGGTGATCCAAGATTCGTTAGGGCTGCAAGTTTCTTTACAATGGTGCCCGAACCAATCAAACGGTAGGTTAGTACAAATATGTTGGAAATCTGAAAGTGACCCTAGTACGACTAGTACGAATTCGATGGACTCTGGAAGATTAAGCGCCAATTTCAAATTCAGAGGATAACGACCACGCAGGATACTAACCTGGGTAAAAGTAGCAGTGACAGGAGGTAAAAATAGCAGAAAAGGGTTAGTCAAATTGTTAGTAGCCCGCCAATCTGACATTAGAGGGTGGAGAATGTAGAGCCAACTTCGATGATAAAAGCTTGCAATTTCGTTCCACTAGCTCAACGGTAGGGCGTCGGCTGACCATTTCGGAGATCCAGGGTTCGATTCTTGGTTGGGGCAGCAAGGTTCTTCACAAATCGTTGTTCATGCCATTCCTCTTATTCATAGTTTCGTTTAATTCATTTAATTTTCTCTTACACATTCTTTCACAACCGTCCATGCTAAAAGACATCAGCTATACACTAAGCAATTACAGAGAAAACACATAGTCTAGTAAAAAATTTTTGCTATGCAATCATAGAGAAACATTTGTTAGTTGTAATATGGTAATCATCTGAAAATTTCGTGTAGTAACAGACGCCACATGATTTAATTAACGATTTTTTTCGTCGGATACTTGCTGTGATTGATTTGATTGCATTTTGAAATTTACCAGAGTGAGTGAATAGGAGTTTTACATCAAGGCAATTTTTATTAAAATGTATGACTTTCCGTATGAGTTAAAGATCTATGCTTAATACGAGTAAGAAAAATAAATATGATGAACATCGCAAGTACGTGTTTAATTTTTATGTGTTCATTATATCACTTTGGCCCGGTGTGCGGAAACCATATTAAAAACTGCGGGATGGACGAAGGATTCTACATTTTTTTAGATATATTTTTTAAATATACCCAGGTATTTTTATTTTGCACAGTGTTCAATAAATTATTTTAAAAATGATGTAAAATATTTTGATATCATTTTTATTTGATATCACTTTTATATCACTTTCATTATTAAGTACTCTACACGTAAACTTAAATAAAAATAATGTAGATGTCAATTAAAATCATTTTTATGCAATTTTATTTTTATAACTCATATATTATCGTACTATTATCTAACGTCAAACTGCATTAAATAATATGAAAGCTAAAATCGTATTGACCTAGAATTAATTAATACAATTAAATAAATAGTCAATTAAATATAATGCTCAGCAATTGATATAATCCTTTATATCTGCTGATATCATATTTTATTAACATAAATCACAGTTCGCTTTCTTGGAAAATAAATGTGAAGCTTATAGAATATCTCAAGTAGTTGAATCTAAATTTGGAAGCGATGTGCATGTTTATATAGTGATATGTATATTATGCATGATACGAACTCACAGATTTTCTTTTCACTTCAACAAAAAACGTCATAAAGCATATCTGGAAACGACATCAAAGAGTAAAATATATTGACATTTTCGGTATTAAATTTAACGGATAATTTAATAAAATTTGCTTTTTTTTTTCGAATTTTACCAATAAGGACGCAATCTAAGTTTGAGATGAAAAAGGTTGCATCATTTGCGCCACATTATTCATGTTTTTTGGCTGATTTCCAGTTTAGGTGATGGATTCTCTATGGCAAAACCATCTGTGTACATTTATAGTACCTATTTTTCTATTTAAGTTAATTTTTCATAAAACGTATTACTCTTAGATCCATATTCACAGTTAAGGGATATTATGTATTCATATTTCTTATCCTAACAGAAAGAAATGTAGTGTAAACTGCACATTTAAACATATTTTTATAGAAATATTTATGTCAGACAAAAATGCATTTTGCCTGCACCATATACATGAGAGTAATCCAATAATAAGTAGAATAAATTTATATTTTAAAAGTTGTAAAATTTTCGTCGATTTAAACGTATCTCATTTATCAAGATATATATACCATTTTAAAACATTATCAACTGTCATAGTGTAATTTAGATTATATTTGCAATTAAATAAAGCATATAATAAATACACGATTCTTTAGATTGTACTCAGAAAATGTTAGCAGTTAGATTAATTTTATTAATTTTATTTTAGTACTAGCAGCAAATCCTCGTTTTTCGCACGGGTTAATTAGAATTAAGCATTTTTCAATCCTGGACATTTGCAAAATTAGCACACACAATAAATTTTAAAGGACATATTGCCGACATATAATTATTTTCATTTTTTAGTCCTAAATTAAAATATAAATTAAGTAAATCAAGTAAAATATTAGAAGAAAAACCAAGCTAAATATTGGACTATTTCAGATTTTGTGCAACATTGGTGATTCACATCCGATGCAATAGCTAAACCTATTCATAGGATCCTATCTTAGGAGATAAACAGCATATGAGCCTAGGAAGCAACTTATGCAGATTTGATGTTTACGACAAAACAAAGCGCAGATGTTTAAGCAAGGTTTTCTGAAAGTCTTGTCCCGGAAGGTCATGATCCCAACAAATAAAATCACACAAATTGCAGGCGCGTTTGGGGAAAAGACCTCCTAGATCCAAGACATAAGCCAAGCTCCGTTAGAGACTCAAGGAGCCAATGAGGCAGCATCGCACTGAGGAGCCTCCAACGAGAACAAGGAGGGCGTATCTGTACCTCAGTAAGAATGATGTGGCCATGAGGAGAAAAAATTAACGGAAACAAGATTGGAATGAAAATGCAATCAGTGTTGTCCATAAGTAGAATGTTGATCCAAAAGCGACGAGACAGTGTCGTGATTATACAGAATAATAATGCAAAGTTCAGAGTCGCGATAATATAAAATGATTGTTTAGAAACGATGAGAGAGACGTCGTGATGATTCAAGCAGTAGAGTTAAGAGAGTGATTCGCTATTTTGAGTAGAGAAAATGTTTTAGAAACACAAATCTGACTCCAAATAACAGAAAAAGAAGAGACAAAAAGATCAGCCATGCTGAGCAACAGGCTCGAAATACAGAGGTATGTGCCAGTCTTCCTATATATTTGGTCAATTGTTAAACTTTGGAATAAGATTTAAACGACCTGGTCTCCCACTGTGCTTTTCTCCTCCTTAAAGGCTTATTAAAATTAATGTAGCTTTAATCATAGCAATAATAGGTCTGAATAAATAATATTTATTTTAAAAGTTAAAAATGTGGAATTTAATGTGTAGTGTTTTAATTAATGATTATGTTATGGAACACGTGCAAAGAGGTAATGGTGGGTTATTGCGGCCATGATAAAAATGTACGAACTGTACGATTAACGACCACTATTATTTAAGATTAATAATTTATTCCACAAATTTCATATATATTTAAAAAGTAAATAAAATTATTCTCTTCTTTAAACCACATAGCCGACTTGAATAATTCGAAAACAATTAAAGTTTTATTTTAAAAAAATCTAGAATAAAATTTTGAAAACTGTTCTGAAGGTGTATTAATTCAGGTATTGACGCTATTATGTAAAAATCTTCAGACTTGTAAGTGCGGTAGATAAAGCGCGACATCGCGGACAAAGAGTCAGATTATTTCTGTTATTGTATTCATGAAAAATTGTCCATGTATTTTGCAAAATTTTTATATTTTCCTAAATGGTATTTTTAAGTGAAATGCCCCATAATAGAATGAGAATAAGACTACTTCCAATAATCTCATAATTTTATGTTCTTTTGACAAATATCACATCATATCTAGAGACTCGAAATTTCAGAAAAATGTCTGAAAATAACTGAAATAAAAATATTTCTTTATTAAAAAGAAATAAAGAATGTGAAAATCTAAATGACAGCCCCTATTCTTGCTTAAATGTTTATTCAATTAATGAAATGCTTGCAAATGATTGAAAGTTCAAATTTATCTTTGCACTTCGATGTAGTACGCCTGAAAACACACATCTTCTGATTTTCACTTTAATGCATTAATCAAACATGCTATCAGTCAACAACTATGTCCTGTAACTGGCTGCAGCAAGCTTATGACTGTAGTGGAGTGCATTTCTATTTCAGCAGCTAGATGTGAATGTGGTTTTAGTGCTATGTATAAAATTTAAAAAAAAAAAACCGTTTTGGGCTGTACACAGAGATGACAAACTATTTAACGAACTTAGTAATGAACTGTGTTAAATTACAATTATAGGTTTTTATCATATACTGCTTCCCTATTTGGGAAAAATTTAATACATATTTTAAATAGAGTCAATCACAATGAGTATTTCTGCAAAATTGTGAAATTATACGAAATTTACAAACTCATAATTTCCCAGTCTTTAGTGTGAAACTAATACTTTATACAGAACATAATCTAACTGGGGTGTGACTCAACACGACTTTCTCATACTAGAATTATTTTTTTTTCAAACTTTACAAAACAAAGTTTAACAAATCGGTATCGCGTGTTCAAGTTATTACAACTATAGCATGCTACCATTCAATTTAAAGGGGTTGAAAAAATATTTCGTTTGATGCCTTACTTGACAATGTACCTTCTAGGGAGGGGGAAAATGACGTCACGATTTTTTTTTAAACAGTGATTGAAACTATTAAGTATTTTGATTATTGGGCCAAGCATGAAACTTTGACCTATTCTGCCATGTTAAAAAAGTTTTCGGTAGAATAAAAAGAAAATTCTATTTAATTTTAGAATTTTTGATAAAGCCGGATATAAAGTTTTGTGAAAATCCCTTAATATTTGTGGCTGCTATCGTGTACAGAAGAAAGAGAGACAGAGATAGACAGACAGACATACGGACATCACTCCAAAGATAATAAAAATCAGGAGATCTTAAAACATATATTGGCATTAGAATCTCGGAATCGAAAATTTTCATGAAATCAATGCTTTCTCAATACTACGTATGATAAAGTAGCAATCGAAAATATAAAATGGATTTTTACCAGCAATTGAAGAATATTCCTGGAAAAAATGGTTCAATGTAATATTATTCGGATGAAAATAAAAACCAATCAATTTTATATTACCTAATATATTCCATATCGAAAAATAATAAAACTGCATCCAATCTTTGCGATATTTTCGAGAACCATCTTTGAAGTGCCTCACTGTTCTAAAATTACATCTTTTGAGATAGAATGTCGTGCTTGTAATTGTTTTAGAGAATTTTGAACACAGATTTGAAATTTTATACCTTCTATTAACTCAATTATTTATAAGGATTAAATTTTTACTTTCTAATTCTTCGAAGTGTGTGTATAAAATAAAAACACATTTCAAGGGAAGTTGTTATTGCAACATAAAGTTAGTGTAGTTTTATAAAATATATATGATGTAAAACGATATCCATCATACATTTTTCTTAAAGGAAATGGCTTTGACTTTACTTGCTTAAAATTTTAACAAAGTAATATATTTTGTTATTTATAATAATCCAAATTAATCCGTATCAGTACCATATCACATAAAATCAAACAAATGTTTAAATTAATTCACATTTACAAACACATTTAATTATATGTTATATTTTGTTGATAATTATATGTTATATATGTTATATTTGATATAGTTGATTAACAAAAAATTTGATCATAATTTATACTTCTATATGAAAGTAATGCCTTAAGAATAAAATATACTGTAAAGTGAAACGTACGAACTTGATTTAACCGTACATAATCTGCACCCGTTTTAACTTCCAAATATAATTAACACAGTTACTTCAGTGGACTGATAAGTTATATTTACAGAAGCATAGATCGCTCTGAAAAGGGCCCATTATTCTAATTAAGGGTAAATGTTACAAAATAAAATATGTATTTCTTACTAGATTAAAATATTTATTGCGACCTGACATTATGTAACGCTTGGAATGAAAGTAAAACTGTATTTATGCAAGCTTCCATTCAAATTTCCAATTTTATAAATTACCAATAACTTACATAGCAGTTATTCAGAGAATACTCATATGCCCGCAGCTTATACTGCAATCCAATGACAAATAACAATATTCATCCAGCAGGTTACAATTAGGTAGCAGCAGGTTACAGGTTAGGCAGAGATTATATGGTACCTGCAATTACAGACAGAAAACTTCTAATGTGAAATAATTTTGGGAACATCTATGGTAACCGATGATTTCAACTCACCCACATAGCGGATATCAAATCACAAAACTCACATAAAATAGATGCTTTTTAGAAAAATATAGTGCTCAAATTGCAGAAAACAGCATCCTTGGACCAGTTTGCAGCAGCCGATAACTAAAGTGCCGGCAGGTTTGTTACATTGCAGATATAGTCTATACCATGATGTAGATTGTATAAAATACGCTATAAAGATGTATAGTCTCAATGGTAGAGCTATTTGAGCAACATCTAGTTTACTCTTTCGATACATACTAAGTATAGAAAAATATATTAAAATACTCATAAAAAGCATAACGTTCTTCGAAGATGGTTAAAAACGACACTTTTCATTTCACTAAAACATAAAAGTTAATTTGAATTAACTATTCTAAACACATTAAAACAATTCTTTTAGCATAAAAAGTTAAATTACAATTATGTTTTTAATTTTGGAAAGGTTTTTTTATGGAATGAAAATCAAATTGCAGCAATTATAAATATTTAACCTCACCAAGCTAAAGAGCATTTTTAAAGTTTTTCACATTCTATCTAATTGAAATATTTATTATTCAGTACAAAGCAATTTAGAAAATTAATTAGTTTCTTTCTTCATAATAGTTGGAATAAATTTAATTGTATTAAACTGTTGCGAGTGAAACAGGAAGTTAAAAAAAAATTTGTACAAACTTATTTTTTCATTGTTTTAACGACAAAAGTGCGCTTTCGAATTTAAGGTAATCAAAATAGAACTTTAACTGATTTTTATTTACATTATAGCTTTTATATAAAGTCAAAATATATGGAATGTGTTTATCCATAAATATGTTTTCAGTAAATAATCAAGGCTATATTTTTATATTAATCTTTAGAATAATGCTTTACGCGGCAAATGTAAATATTTAATAGTCAAATATAGTTTTCTATATTATCATTATAAAATCATTCTTTCTTGACTTCACGTCGTATTTATTAAAACTGTTAAAATTAAGTTAATTATACCGGTCTCAATTTTTCTAAACAGACTAATATGTCATATCTTCATTTTTTGCCCTTAAAAACGTATTTAGCATGTAGAATAGTACTATATATCTGGAACGAATCAATATTACCGTATATGAGCCCATATTGACACAAGGTCGTTGTCATTTGGTAAATCATTAATGTCTAAATTCTAATAGTGTGTGTGTACTAATTCCCCCGTGGCGAAGGGGCGCCTACGCACCACATCCACAAGACCCCCCAGGGTGTCCCATGGCGAAGAGGGGGATATTTGCAGCTTCACTTTTACAGAAGTTCCCCGACTGGTGGAAGTCTGACTTGGCTTCGACATGACAACATCCGTGCCGGCTGGCGGGATTCGAACCCGCAATCTGGAAATCCAGCGATCAGCCAGAAACGCATGCCCCTGACCGCTCGATCACCGGATCGGAATTCTAATTGTACTTACCTTGGATGCTTTCACCTAGGATGGTGTATTTTAAACGCCGTTGGCTCGCAAAGCCCAGAGAGTGACACATGATTCAGTACAATAACAAAATTTTAAATTGGCTAAGTATTTTATTAACACACATAAATCCTATCTCTTGATTAATTATAAGCAAGAAATTTATAAACAGATATATCAAATTTAATATTACACAATTATCATTATACTGTATCTATAATAGATTTTCTAATTCTATCATTATCAATTATATACATTATTATAACCATTTATCAAATTGAATTCATTTACGTTCTTCAGTGTTTAAGTATTAATTTCAAATTAGTCATACTAATCCTCATAGCTCAATTAGACCAATTCGATATTTTATTCGTGCACTTATGCTCTAAATCTCAGAGTTAATTGTAAAATACAAGATCTATGAACTCTATGGGTGGTGCTCCACGACTCCTCTGAAATGCATATAAAATTATATTACCTTTGTCAGGCAGGTATTGTTACGTATCACATGTTTTGTACCTAACACTCTGCGAAGTGCACCACTCATGTACTTCTGCGTCAATAAGCGAGCGCACAGGATTCCATTTAAAAAGCAGCCTTGACTCAAATGCCTTGACTCAACTGTCTTGACTTCGGCGGAGGTATTCATGAATTGATTATAGACAGGGTTTCAGTTATGCCGCGGAGTATATCGTGATAAAACAGAACCCTATGATCTTAGCATATTTCTACAACCATCGTCCATGTCTCAGTGTCTTGCCCAGACACACAACGCACAGTTCTTCATCCCCCTTTCAGTGTTTTTTCAGGTATACATCCAGGGGGCATATCCCAACCCCGGGAGGTATTTTATGTTAGCGTAGTTTATATTTATATGACACATCATTTATATATATTTATATAGGGAAAATATAAACTTGTCCCTCCCCCCTAAAATTTTATTCGCCTCCCCTGGCCAAAAATTCCTGAAAAAAAACATTGCGCACTTTTCCATTGGGGAACCGTGAAATATCACACCGCATTCGCTGATTTATTGCTGTTGATACCGGGCTGTAAATTGCTTACTTATGCTTGCACTTGTTTGTGCGAATTTAAGCACTGCATTTAAAATGCCGCATTAAATAGAGTGAAAGTTGTGCCCAAAATATCAACAGATGGTCAACAGTCGTTTTACAGTATTATACTAGTATAGATGATATTTTTTGCAATCTATAAGGAACTAGTAAACCCACAGTTGTTAACGGTATACCTAGTGATTTACCTTCCACATGCTTCCAAGCAGAAAAAATAAACAAAGTCATTGATTAAGAAACAATTCAAATTCTATTGAACTTGGCTGTTTTATTATCTTATATTCAAATGAAATAAATTTTTCACCACAGTCACCATATTTCAAAATTGCATTGTAAGCATTTGCTACTGTGAACTCAATTTTCTCGTGTATTTGATCTACCATTACTATTAAACATCTATTAGTTTCTTTATAACGTTTTCTCATAGTTATGGATAAATAGTAAAAGACTAAATAAGTACTAAATCATTCTACGAAACATTATTATGATATTTTTTTCGTTGACAGCAATTTCATGCCTGTCCATTGTAACTTGATGATTTATAAATGCATTTTATATGGGAAATGTAACAAAATTGTTATAAAAATAGTCAAATCAGAGTTAATTTATTTCATTAAACTCATTTGATTGCAGTAATTCTGATAATTATTTATTACTCAATGTTCGTAACTGAACTTCATTTGCATATCTGATATTCAGTCATAGGATTAAATTGAAAAGTATACTTTTATACAACAGAAAGGAAAATTCGCGGTTTCATCCGATGATTTTTTTTGTTTTTATTTATCTGGCATAACTTAACGCATATTTATAAGATATCATAAAATAATATTTTCACAAATCATTTGAAACACATAACATTTTGTCCACCCAGTGTAAATAGCTTGTAGAAATCCACTGGGAAATACTTTCATTTTGCTCTGAATCGGTATAGTGAAAGTGAAGTGGGAAGGAGACAAAAGAAGAAAGTCACAGCATAGAGAAATTCCTTTTCACTTCAATAAAAAAATAAGCTCTACGTATCAAGTTCGCCTTTTGTATTCTTCCAGGAAACATTTCGTTTAGAATTTAAGGTTTCGATTTTAACGGACATTTGCAATTTAGTTTTAAAAGCATTTGCAATTTAGTTTTAATCTTTACAATTTACCTGATCACATATTAAACGACTACATTTTTTAGCAAATTTTTTCTTATGAACAACATAATAAAGTCACTCAACGAAACGTTAATAAAAAAAATCAATTCGATTAGTTTTTTGTGCTTGGTAGACTCCTTAAACTTTAGAAACTTCGCAGTATATTAATTCTACTATATATAAGTATTAACATAATATTTGATGAAAATAAGCATAGAGTTTAAAACTCAACTATTGATTATACAGTTTGTCAAAGATAGTCTTGTACCAGGCTAATAACTCGAGAATTATTAGGATTATTGGATATTGTTTTATGTAGGAGACTTCTATACTGATACACAATTATGCAAATTTAGAGAGTCTGTCTCCAATTTTGGGATATACTAGCTATCTAGTTTCCTGTTCCAGACAGAAGAAACGTCAATTTATAAGGTTGTAGAGCATTGTAAAATTAGCAGTAGAGAAAAGTCCAAATCCCGCGGCAACCTATCGGTTTTTGGCGACTACTAGGGGAGAAGGTACAACTACCTATGAACCGTCTGGCGAGAACACGGCCGAGGGAGCGAGGTCGACGAAATCATTCACCGGATGAGGTCCGAAGATGATCCCGAAGAGTCCAACCCCAGTCGCCGACGGGTCTCGAGACAGGTCACATGACCAGCTCCTCTCCGCCGTCTGGAAGAGCCTACTTCACGAGTACTGAATAACTTACTGCTTGATCCACAGGTTAATTTGCCATTTAGGTGAGGTGGGAGGAGGATATAGAGGATCCACTCCCTCTTGCATATAGCGCCTCACCCCGAGTGAGGAGCAAAATTAGTAGCAATCATTTTTGCCTCCAATGCAAAAGATGCCAAATATCTCTCCGAAAAACGATGTATCAAAGATTCAGTTCTATTAATTCATTTGTGAGAGAAAGATCAGCGACTGATGTACGAACTGTAAACCTGATTGAAAAAGAGAAAGGGCATTTACAAAAAGGCTAGGAAAAAAAATGCGGTAAACAAACCTAGGAGAAAGGTACAAGAGGTGAGACACAATGAAAGTTAACGTACATGAAATAGGTATTGTCCTCACAATTAACAAACGTACAACATCTGGCAGGTTCTACATATGAAAATTAAATTATTTGGTTATATATTAAATCTAGTTCTATTTATATATCACAGTTGCGCAGGAGCTTCTATATATGGATGCATATTTATTTTAACTTTTGAAGAATGATGAGTATAAAACTATTTATATGCTATTGAATTTTATCATTTGCGAACTTCAAACAGGATATTAAAATTATTTAAAGATTATTTGGAGGACAAAGGTTATTACTCCGTTTATACATCACAATTGCGCAGAAGCGTCTATGCATGAATATAAAGTTATTTTACCTGGATAATAATAAATGCAATATATGATATTAAATTTTATCAAGTGTGAGCTTAAAACATGATATTAAAAATGTTCAAATATTGTTCATAGCTTACTTTTACCAATTACACTCTTAAAAAAATACATACTGAAGAACAAGATATATTACATGCCACAAATGTTTTTAGTTTGCAGTCTAAATCTTAACTTCATAAAAGCATTTTGTGTAGTGCTTGTAATTCGGATAATAAATATTCATATACATAAACGGTTAGATAATGCATCTAAAGATAAATTAATGTACAATTCTAACCTTTGCGGTTAATAATCTCAATAATTTCCATCTAGTACCGTGATCTTATTAATTATCTAATACTTGCTGGATGACAAACATAATTTGTGATTTCCCTCTGCACCAGTAATTTCAACAGTCATATGTTAATTATCAGAGGATATTTAGGGATTCCTGTATTATCCAACGACATTGTGATTTATAACCAAAGCATTATTGTGTATATTATGAACAACTTGCTTCTTAGCAACTACGTTTATGTTGAATTATTTTCTGAAATTTCAAAAAAATCTCTAGAACTTTTTTAAATTAATGCACGGTTTTAATTTCACGTAAAATTATTTCGATCATTACATTGTTTATGTAATCAACGACGTCATATGTTATGTTTTAATTCTGTTCCTTTAATATTGATATGGAAATAAATTTTTATCTTCATTGTGTCTGATTTATTTAATATTATTTATCAAAATAGTAAAATATTTGCAACTCTGCTTATTACGTATAGATAAAGACTTTAAATTTTTGCAGGCGCAACAATCAAAATTGTATTTCGCTAAGAGGAAATATCCAAATAAAAAACGCTTATTGTTATATGCAAATCCATAACTTATAGAGATCCATAACTCAGCATATGAAAATACTAAATACATTTTCTTCCTTATATACAGGGTGATTATAATTAAAGTTGCAATTTTAAAACGCTGTAAAGTAAGAACTTCTGGTCAGAATGAACTGAAATTTGACCTGAGTGTAAGTGAAGCAATGGAATTTTGTTTGGCGAAAAAAAATTCTTCAAAAATGTACCAAAAAATGGCAATGTATGAATCCAACATTGAATTTGCTTGACGAACAACGAAAAAATTAGCCGCTAGGTCGCGCGTGGCAGCACACCTCTAATCTGGAGGTATGCTAATTTAGACTAGACATGCGCATCGCACATTACAGTTGTGATCAAAACGAGGAGCACATGCAATTCTCATTGAGTGCCTTGTCATGACTCTTTCACTGAAGGATCTTGAAACTTTTCTACCAGAACGGTGACTGTGCATTAACTGCTCTCAGGAGGTTCGACGGACTTAGCTGACTTAAAAGCACGCACTACAC
Organism: Amaurobius ferox; assembly: GCA_951213105.1. Classification (NCBI taxonomy): domain Eukaryota; kingdom Metazoa; phylum Arthropoda; class Arachnida; order Araneae; family Amaurobiidae; genus Amaurobius; species Amaurobius ferox. The sequence goes on from OX578134.1 coordinate 139,521,220, forward strand.
ACCACATCTACAGCATCACCTCTGATAAACACCGATCTGTTTTAGAACATGCTGCTTTGCGCTTCCAACTCGCAGCCGAGTACGGTGGGCAGCATATTGAACATTTCTTGCGTATTAGGTTTTTGTTTCATGTTTTCATGATGTTTCAATCAAATATTAAATTAAGTGATGTTGATTAAATTGTCGTTTTCTTTAGTTGACTATTGGTTTCTTTTGACTAACGACACCCCATGTTTGGAAAATATAGCGTCATCTATCGGTGCATTTTTGAAGTATTTTTTTCCTTCGCCAAACAAAATTCCAGTACTTCATGTATACTCATGTCAAATTTCAGGTCATTCTGACCAGTAGTTCTTTCTTTACAGCGTTTTAAAATCGCAACTTTAATTATAATCACCCTGTAGATTAGAACAAATCGTTTCATCGTTTATCAACCCTTTTTTAAAGCAATTTAATTGAGCAGACGACTTCGACTGCAGCGCAAGAGAAGCGATATAAACATCTGCATCTGAAAATGTCGGGGAAGACAAATACTGGACTTAAAATACAACATTATTATTTCTTAAATTTGAGAGATATTGTTTAGGCTTTTTCATGGTGCTATTATTTAATAATTATAAGTATTAGGATCACACTTCTCAACGATCCGATGAAAATTTAATTTTTTAGCATTTAATCTAAGCTTAAATCTACTTTAATCTACTTCAATCTACTTTACTTCTCTGGAATAAGGTAAATAGTTTTACCATTGTAAGTGATTGTTTTTTATTATTATTTTATTTAGAATAGTGTTGCTTTACAGTTAGTCTATCAAGGGATAAATTTATGGCGTTTAAAAGAGCTTCTTTACCGCGTATTACGTCCACTAAGGAGACTACAACCGTAGATAGGGCGTATTCCGCTGTCGTGTTAGGACGTAGAGGGAACAATATACATTAAGCATCTGAAACTCAGCCGCTTAGACGCTCGCGCAGCAGGTGAAGGCTCAACGAGTAAGTAGGTGTGAGTGCACGGAATTTAAATATCCGTCGCATCATAATAAACCACCTAATTGAATTTTCTATTTATTTTTAATTTGACATGATAATCTTTTCTAAGACAAATGAATAGAAATGACCTACTTCAAAGTAAAAGGATGTTTAAATCCTGTCTAAGTTCGAGGAAGACAAGTTAATACCTTGAATGGCAGATTAATTAACCCTGTTGGAGATAAACTATGAATTTCTATAAAATATTTCGATGTCAAGAACAGTGAACAAAGTGGAATTTTATAAACTTCAAATATTTACCAATGAATACTCAAATGTAGTTTTAGAAATCATTGCTGTAGTTTTTCGAAATCATTGGTTTAAAAAAATTGTCTTTAAGAATGTTTAGAAAGCATGGATGTTCCATTTTCTTTTATGATTTTTGATAGAAAATTTAAAATTTAATGAATAAATGTTTCTGTATGAGGCTTTAAAACGTAAATACACTACGTGACAGTGAAAAAGAGACATCAAGAACTAGTGGATAGAAAGTGATGAAAATTGGCAAACAGAGAGTGACAAAAACGAACAATAAGTGATGTTTATTGCAACATGATACACCTATACACTAAGTGATAACCCTGTGTGATCAGTCGGTTGTAGGACCACCACCGCGGGCGACGATACAGGCAGCAACACGTCTTGATACAGAGTCAATTAGCATTCGGATGATGTCCTGAGGGATGGCTGCCCATTCCGTGTCAACCACTTGCCAGAGTTCGTCTTCTAAACGCAGAAATGGCCGCGCACGTAAAAGGTGTCCAATCACGTCCCAGAAGTGTTCGAATGGTGAGAGATCAGGGGAGAGTAGTGCCCAGAGAAACACCTGAGTAGCTTGCTGGGTATGTTTGCTGAAGCGTGCTGTATGTTGTCGAGAGTTCTCTTGCAGGGAAATAGCATTGAGTACCCCCTGAAGGAAGGTAGTGTTTTCGGCCGCAGTACATCATCCACATATCGTTGGGCCGTCATAGTGCCCTCAATAAGGACTAGACCCCAATAAACCCTCAATACGGACCTGCTATCGCAGGCGATGGTGACCCCTCATGATGCCGCGTTGTCGCGCGTTGTGGCATTCCACAGATGCAGGCGGATTTGACCTGTCAATACTTCGGCGCCAAAGTCATAGACGGCGACTGTCATTGCTAAAACAGAAGCTTAACTCGTCTGAGAACACGACCCTTTGCCATTCTCCCGTCTACATGGCTCTATCCCGATGGCATTGTAAACGGAGGCTGTGCTGTTGAATTAATGACAGTCTTCTTAACGGGCGCCATGAGTGCAGGTCGTTTGAAACCTGTTCTCATCGGCGGATAATGGTCCTGGTTGATATGGGAACATCAAGGGTGTCCTGCACATGCTGCAAAAGAGCATCGGAAGTGGCTTGCTGGGTCGCCAACGCTTACCGACGGATACGTCGATCCACGCGTGCTGACGTCGCTATGGCCATACCAGCACCCCTCAAAAGTGCCACATACCTTTGTTCCAACCGTCTTTGCCACAGCCGGTGCATCTCATTGAGTTTCGTCCAGAACAGAGCACCAGGCGCGAAGCGCCTTTAATCTCCAATCTCTAGGTGTGGTTCTTATCTTCATACTGTGACATTATTTCATTGGTCCATAGTTGGAGGTTCGAGGTTTTTGATTTACTGTTTTTATTATTTGTCCTAGCTCCTAGTGTGGCAGTTTGTTGCACATTAAGAGTTTAAGCAGTTTGGGGGGTTGATGCAGATCTGAGGGTAACCTAGCATTTTAGCAGTTTAGGATTTTAAACATTTTGTAGAAAACCAAAGATCGCGAGTTTTCGTTAATATCAACTGATTAAGGTGGGACGTTCCTAGTACCGAATATCAAAGTTAAGTACCGAGCGGGGTCTCTTACGAGATTTAGCCTTGCGATGATCATAGTCATGCAGATGAAATAATAGTTCATTTGGGACAGATGGCAGATTTTTGTGGAATTTAAGCGCTAGCTTTTTGATTTGGGCTCTAACAGTTTTTATTTTGAAGTCTTTCCTAATTACCGAGTTTCTTAAGTATCTAGGGGCTTTCCTTATAATCCTTAGGGTTTTGTTTTGTCTTGTCTCTAATAAGTCTATGGTAGTTTTACAGGCATATCCCCATACGGGTGCTGCATACAGCATTCCCGGGCAGATGACCGAATTATAAATTAGGAGTTTATTTTGATAACTTAGATTTCCGTTTCCTATCATTGGGTATAAGGCTCCTATGGTTATATACGCTTTTTTTGATTATGTTCGTTACGTGCAGTTTCCAAGTTAGGTGGGAGTCTATCGTTACACCTAGGTATTTAGTAGATTTTTCCGCTTTTAGGGCATGGTTGTTTATGTACAGAGGAGGCGGAGGTTTACGTTTTCTTGAGAAATAAATCCAATGACATTTATTGGGATTTAATTTTATTCGCCATTTTTCCAGCCATGTTTGGAGTATGTCTAAGTGTTGTTGTAGCTGGCTGTGCATTACTGAGACGTAAGGGTGTTTTGCAAGTATCGCGCTGTCGTCTGCATAGAGTGCCAGCTCCGTGTCTGGGGTCCTGGGAATGTCATTTAGATATATGTTAAAGAGTGTCGGGCCCAGGATGGATCCTTGCGGTACACTACTTTTAATGAGCTTGGGTGTAGATAAGTTATTTTTTACTCTGACTTGAAAGTGTCTGTTATTTAGGTATGAAATTAAAAGTTTGACAAGTGCGTCAGGGACTTTTAGAGTGATCAATTTGTAAGCTAATCCACAGTGCCACACTTTATCAAAGGCTTTTTGGATGTCAAGAAAAATCGCAGCTGTGGGTGTCTTATTATTAAAACCAGAAGAAATGTACTCTACCACTCTCAGCAATTGATGAGTGGTGGAGTGTTTTGGCCGAAATCCAAACTGCTCCGGAATGATAATGTCATTCTCACTAAGGTGCGTGTTCAGTCTCTTAAGAATTATTTTCTCAGTAATTTTACTAAGTGTCGGCAACAAACTGATTGGTCTGTAGTTGGCTGGAATTGAGGCATCCTCACCAGGTTTATGGATCGCTATAATTATCGCTTCCTTCCATTCTTTGGGGAAATAATTTAGTTCTAGTATTTTATTTATTAAGATGGTCAAGTAAAATATTATATTTAAGGGTAGGTTTTTTACCGCGATATTCCTGATTTTGTCGTGTCCTGGGCTTTTACGGTTTTTAAGGTTTTTGATAATCTCTACTATTTCTTGCGGGGTGGCTGGGTTAATCTCAGCCGTGACCGGGGAGTTCCTGAAATTGTTTAGAGTTCGCCTAACCATTCTTAGGGTCCGGTGCATCAGGGACGAGTGTAGGTGGTTGTTTGCTAAGATTTGACGTAAGGACCAACCTGCCCTTCTGAGTCCGATCAATATATCCCTCGTGAAATCGCCTGTCTGCTGGAACTGTCTCGGTTGGCGGCAGTCTGGCATTCGCTGCTACTATACGTTTCCTCTGAGACCAAAAACATGCAAAATTATTTCCCTAGCAGACAGAGCGGCGCGACTATGCCGATAATGCAGGTTCCTTCCCTTATATCTCACTCAACGTGCGAGAGACAGCTGCGCATTTCACATCATTTACATACCTCGGTGAGCTGCGTCTATTTTGCAATTTGCATATTTTTCTGAACACTCCTTCTTGGTGTCTCATTTTCACTGTCACGTAGTGTATAAGAAAAATACAATAACTAATAAAATTGTGTAACGTGGTTCTGGACCTATTATATAAACTACATAATTTAATTAGGGCAATTAGTTTAGCAATGTTGTACAGAACACATGATCTTTCGAAAAAATGTTGATGTTGTATTTTCAAGTCATTTCAATGGTGGAAGTGAAACGTGATTGTAGGGGAGGACTACTAAAATTAAATATACCGAAGTAGAACGATGGATTCAATTTAGACGATTTTTAGGGGAAAATAACTTTGGATTACAAACTAGTAGATAGTCGCAAAGTAATTTGAAGTCCCCCTAAACAAAATGAGCATATGCAAAACAATATGAGCATTTTCGAACTGGAATGCAAAATCTTCGAAAGCTGAAATAAAGGTGTGGTGCACAGTTAAAGATATTTAGTTGGGAGTTTATTTCCTTTATAAATAATAAATGATTCTTTGGATTGAAGTATTATTTTTAATTATTAGTGATCGTGAATAAAATAGTTCGTACATTTTATCGTGGTCGCATGACCCACCATTACCTCTTTGCATGAGTTCCTAAAAAATATAATCATTAATTAAAACAGTACTCATTAAATTCCATATTTTTACTTTCCCTGCAATACATGATAATGTATAGGAAACGTTTTGGAATCATACCACAATCGCAACTTGAGTTTTCGATGGATCTACACGTTTTGAAGCCTGTAGAATACGAAAAATCTATTTTTAGCGTGACGTCTGTGTGTGTGTGTGTGTGTGTGTGTGTGTGTGTGTGTGTGTGTGTGTGTGTGTGTGTGTGTGTCTGTGTGTGTGTCTGCCTGTGTGTGTCCGTCTGCCTGTCTGTCTGTACAGTGTATGTATCCACTCTAACTCAAAGTATAATGGACCGAATTTCATAACATTTGGTAGGCATGTTACTTGTATGTGGCCCTGGTGCTGCTTAATTTTTAATACGATTCGGGAAACCAACCCGCCTTTTTTGCGAAATAACCGGCAAAAATTGTATGTATCCACTCTAGCTAACAAAATAATAGAACAAATATCACAAAATTTGGTTGATATGTCATTAGTGGGTTACCCTGGTGCTGATTAGATTGTGGTATGATTCGGAAAAAAGTAACCTGCCTTTTTTTTGCGAAATGGTCTGCAAAATTTAACAAAATCTAAAATAAAAAACTATGTATGCTCAAAAATATCAATTACCTGCTTATTTTATACATAAATTTTAGCAATGAAAAGAATAAGACCCACCCCATTACACTAGGGCTAGGGCTAGCCGTTCTCGAGATATTTTAGTTTTTTTGCATTTATGCTGCGCCACCGTAGTTTTGTGCAATTAAACTCAATATAATGAATTATTGAACAAATAGAGAACGTGAATATGAGTCTGCAGGGAAAGTCATGTGCTGCCCACATCAGATTTTTAACTTTAAAAATAAATTTTATTTATTCCCACAAATTATTGTTATTATTAAAAATACATTAATTTTAATAAATGCTTAAGGATTAGGAGGTAATGCAAGTGTGAGACCAGGGCTTAATATTATTCCAAAATCAACAAGTGACCTAATATATACACAGATCGTCACATACCTTTGTTTGTCGGTTTGTTGCTCATCATGATTGTAATATTGGCCTTTTCTTTTTATGACATTTTTGAGGTCAGCTTTCTCTTTTTTAACTCATTCTCAAATTTTAACATAACCACTACACTGCATGGAAATACGTCTGTTTGTACTTTTGGATAATCATAATTGCTAGTGAACAACACCTCTTCTGCACCATAATTTTTAATCACCACTCTCTTGGCCAGTCATTGCCTGAATATAAAAATGCTACTGGACAGGCATTGCTTGAATATTCAACGCCCTTGGACCGTCCTGATCTTAGAAAAAAGATTACATATGTTTAAATTAATGAAATGTTCGTTTTCTACGTAATTTGTGGAAAGGAAACAAATAAAACCAACTCCATTGTTCTAAGATGAAATCCTTTTGATATATTTACATTTCTTAGAATTTTGAGAAACTGGCGATGTTTTTAAAACGTATTAAATTACCATATGACTAAGAAGACGTATCAAAACAGCAAATTGAATATAATATCGAATAAGTGGTCACGTTTTTTAGGGAAGTTACACTCAATTCATCGTTCTATAAAAGATAAAATGTTTTTGAAACTATAGGGAAAATGGTATGTTGACTAGATCTGATTTTCTTAGTGTCTCTAGTTTTTCATTTTTCCTACCCATGATGTTTTTAATTTTATGACAACTATTCCCTTCTTTATTTTACATGTATAAAGTCATACATATATGTGCTTAGTTTTGGTTCTACATTTTCAGACTTGACCAATCCTTGCATTTATTTATTCGCGAACTACTCTCGACGTGGATCAACTAACAGTAAACATCAGTGGGCATGTAGTGGTATATATATTTGTTAGTCTAATGTACCGATTTTATCTATGTATTTATTGTTAGTTGAGACCTGTCTATTAAACAGTGTTACCCCCAGTTGCCGAGAGTTATGCTTTTTTATCAACTGTTTTTGAATATACTAATTTTAAAACCAGCAATTAGTAAAGAGCACTTTCTCAATAAATCGATGAAAAACTTATAGAACAACACAATACCAGTAATTTTGAATATAAGTATGGTTAAGATCCATTATGAAATATTTTATGAACAAATGAATTTGAAAGCGATAACAAATGAATCTTTCTTTATGAATAGACTCTATGTACAGATTATACTTTATATTGTAATACAAAACTGTTGAATAATATTTTTCTGAATTAGTATGACATTTATGACAAAAAATCGAAAATATTTTCTTACACATTTATCAAGCTTAACTTAAATTTCAACTAATGAATAATATATATTTATCTTTGGTAATAACCGAGTAAAAACGCTACATCCTTAATAGTTTATATAATATAATCCTCATTATATTTACTTGCAGTTTCGAATTTCTTAAAAAGTAATTCTCTAAAATTAGATTTAAACTTTGTCCTCCACAACAAAATGTTCATTTCTGAGTGACGTTAATCTCCTGTTTTTTTCCTATATTCAATTCAGGATGACTAAATTATATTTTACATATATTATATTTTATATTGTAATACAAGACTCTAGGATAATATTTTTATGAATTAGTATGACATTCATGACAAAAAAGAGTTAATTTTTTTTCTTACAAATTTATCAATCTTAACTTAAGTTTGAACTAATAAATAATACATATTTATCTTTAATAACAACCACCTAGTAAAAACGCTACATCCTTAATAGTTTATATAATATAATCCTCATTATATTTACCTACAGTTTCGAATTTCTTAAAAAGTATTTCACTAAAATTAATTTTAAACTTAGTCCACCGCTACAAAATGCTCATTTCTGAGTGACGTTAATCTCCTGGGTTTTTTCCCATATTCTATTCAGAATGAATAAGTTTAATTACATGTTTGGAGAAAGTATATTGTTCGCGAACGTTTCACGGAAACATAGCTTAATGCCTTTATTTTTCAATATCCCTCCTTTGATAACTGTATTTCATTTGAAAGCTTTAGGCAACGTTACTTGTGAAAATAAACAGAAAAGTTTGCTATTGTAACGGACGTGGGAAAAATTTTTAATTTCCCGAAAGCAGAATAGAATGATTAATTTTCGAAGAATATATAAATGAAGAGAATTTTATTTTAAGCTTTAAATCGCTTTGTGTTCGAAGCATTTTTTAAAAAGTATGGTTATATAGTCTAAATGCCGTAAAATAAAAATGTGTAATTTTCATGCTTCTTAAATTATATATTTTAAAATACAGATGTTGATTCAATGCATTTAGCTAGTAATTCCCATACTATGTCAAAATACACCTCGTTGAGTAAAGGATGTTCATGTGCAAGATGTGTGATCTGTTTTACCAGACTGATGCTTAAAACTGTATACAGTCAAACCTACCTTAAAGGGAATTCAGGCGACCGAAAGAATTTTATGCTTTGAAAAATGTAATTTTCATGCAGGCCATTTCAAAGAAAGCTAAGTTTAAAAACTTAGCTGAAAATGTTGATAGTTTATACGTAACTGCTCACCTGTATGTTAGACTTTAAAAATTCTGAAACGTGTATTCAGATAAATCTGATTAATACTATAATACACCATTTAATTTTTTTAAATATATATATATACGTACAGCTATGCATACTGCGATCACAAGAGTGTATATAAATAAAAGTATAGTATACCCCATATCTTTAACTGTTAGCTTATTACCATACCTTAAAACCTAAATGAATTTACTTATCGACAAATATATTACTGCTTACCATGAATTAAAAAAATAAATTTAAATAAAACGTGAGATGAATTTTCAAAATAATCCAACTTAGTTTCTTAGACACGTGTTTTACTAATAATGCGACTTTCAGTTAAAAATCGCGCATTGATTAATATTTCTAGTATTTCAGAAGCTCCCTAATTAACGGAAAATTCTTAAAGTTCTGAAACGTCTTTCAGAAAATCGTAATACAATTTACTAGAAAGTTCTGTGAAAAATGGTTCTCATGGAAATAAATGGCTGAAATAGTCGGATGTTGATTTTTTCATTCCCTGTGCGTTACAACAGGTGTTTTTATTACAAAAATATATTTAATTGGCCGCTCGTTTCCGTCTTGAGCAGGTTCCGCTTCACACTGTGGAAAATAACACGGATTTCCTATATTTTTGGAGGGGGCTAAAATATTTTCTGCTTCATTTCAGTATTCCGTTTCCTACAGGTTCCGTTTCAAACAGGTTCAATTTTTATTTTCCAAACGGTAGTTATAAAAGTAAGAAAATCTGCTAGTTGATTATAAATGAAGTAAAAAGGACTTTTAAAATAATAAAATTTATTAACCGACATTCTGATTTGATAGCATCATATTTGGTCTTTGTTATTCAATTTGTTCCTCCCTCGTCAAAATGTTAAGGGACTAAATATCAAAAAGTTCAATTCAGATTCCATTTTTCCTTGAGAGAGAGAGAGTGTCTTATTTTGCATAACGCGGCCGGAGCGGATCGGGCCGGTTTCAACTCTTGCAGTCTACGGTAATCGGGAAATCTGCATCTCCACTATTTCTGTAACGATAGTCATCAGAACCGACCGCAGGAGATGGAATCCGAGGCAATATATGTTGGAGCATCATCTACTATCGTAGAGCTTGTCTACTGGGATAGGTTGATAGCACACTAGTGTATCATCCCGCAGAATGAACTGGAATTGATCCAGACGGTTGTCATAACCATAATCGGGCAGTTGCTAAAGACTTCTCTTGTTGAAAGGTTTTCTTGTCACTTCCCGGGCTCCTATGCAAAAGGCAACACGGCCCATAGCGACATTTTGAATCGCCAGCAAGTAGCCAGGATCTGGACTCACTCAGGCACCTTTGGAGGGATCTGACATCAACCGGTTGTCTAACGGTGGTAAATAGATGGAGTCATCTCCACAGGCTCCTCCCAATCTCCGCGCAGCTGCTTGTGACACGTAGCCACGTAGAACTGTTTTTCTAGACTATCCATTCACTGTGAATTGTGACTTACCTATTTGGGATGTACCCGCCACTTCATCGATATTGACGTATTTTTTTAAATTTCAATTGTTATGTAACGCATTTGTGTGTTAATCTGAATCAGAGTGTCAGTGTAATTCTAAGCTCTAGGAATTTTCGCTTAATTGACAGATTGTATTTCAATTAACGAAAATTCGAAGCCGGAATTATATTACAACTATTCTGTACACTTCTAAGGTCAATCTTGGTACTTTTAAGTGTATTGTATTTGTAGTATTATTATTAATGTTGGTGATTTTGTGTGTTTAAATAAATGTGTTAATGGCCACAAATCGGCTGGTTCTTTAGTGTATACGCATTGTACTTTGATCTTTTCAGAGCCCCCTACACTATTTTAAGAGTCAACTTGGAGACACTAAGGGTTAGTAGTAGTGTTGTATTTATGTACATTCTACTTCACCACAAAATGTGTGCAAAGTATTGTTATAATACTAGCTCAAGTTTAAAAAAATCACAAACAGAACTGTTGCCAAAATGACTTTTCGGCACAGCAAATGTTATTACAACTATTCTGTACACTTCTAAGGTCAATCTTGGTACTATTAAGTGTATTGTATTTGTAGTATTATTATTAATGTTGGTGATTTTGTGTGTTTAAATAAATGCGTTAATGGCCACAAATCGGCTGGTTCTTTAGTGTATACGCATTGTACTTTGATCTTTTCAGAGCTCCCTACACTATTTTAAGAGTCAACTTGGAGACACTAAGGGTTAGTAGTAGTGTTGTATTTATGTACATTCTACTTCACCACAAAATGTGTGCAAAGTATTGTTATAATACTAGCTCAAGTTTAAAAAAATCACAAACAGAACTGTTGCCAAAATGACTTTTCGGCACAGCAAATGTTATTACAACTATTCTGTACACTTCTAAGGTCAATCTTGGTACTATTAAGTGTATTGTATTTGTAGTATTATTATTAATGTTGGTGATTTTGTGTGTTTAAATAAATGCGTTAATGGCCACAAATCGGCTGGTTCTTTAGTGTATACGCATTGTACTTTGATCTTTTCAGAGCCCCCTATACTATTTTAAGAGTCAACTTGGAGACACTAAGGGTTAATAGTAGTGTTGTATTTATGTACATTCTACTTCACCACAAAATGTGTGCAAAGTATTGTTATAATACTAGCTCAAGTTTAAAAAAAATCACAAACAGAACTGTTGCCAAAATGACTTTTCGGCACAGCAAATGTAATTTAATTTTTGGAGAACAATAAAACTATTACGGGTCATTTGCTTTGCAGGCATTATATCTGCCCTATCTTTTTCAAGGCACGTAATGCTCAAGCTTCTTCGATTTCCGGTAATGCCTCACGTAGAGGGGCGCAGACATTAAAAGTCACTTCTGAGAGCTGAATGAAAAACGATAGCTACATACAGTAAAAAGTCAAAAAATACATTTCAATTATATAAGGTATATTCCATTTAAACATTTTAAATGGACAAATTACTATGACTAAATGAATTATTATATGCAAGTATTTATTGAGTTATTAACGTAAGATAATTTAAGTATAATTTATAAGGAATCTATATCCTTTTATGTGTTTATGAAAGACATCATGTTTATTTATTTTTAAAAAATTTGCACACATGTAAGATATATGAATTGATGTAATAGGAAAACTCGAAAGCACAAATACCACAATAATGCAGCCCAAAAACCAACAAACCCGAAATCCAAATGAATAGCCAATTCCTCTTTTCGATTTCGGGTTTGTTGGTTCTTTTGTACTGACGCAGGAGATTCAGTTTATCCTTGAAACGGTTGTATGCTGTATTTTTGTGTTATTTGTATTTTTATACGCTGCTAAAGTTTTCCTAATCGTTGCACAAAATGTATTTTACTTATTTAACTGGTGTGTTAATATTTACAGCGAAAGGAATTGCACTTATCCCAATCAGTCACCTCGATCTAGTTTACTTATTGATGTGTAAAGTTGTCAAGGTTACATGTTTTAATTTTTACTATAATTGAGAAACAGGTGTGTTTCAGATTATTTAATCTGTGGTTAAAATATGTAATATATTTATATTAATGACTACGAAAAGTAAATGGGAAACAACAATGCATTTCATTTTAACTAGAAAATGATTATGGTACAATATTATATTTTTATTATACGTTATTGTTAAGCGTCATTATTTGTATTTTGCGAGACTGTTATAAAAAATAATAAATATGTTTTTAATGGAGGGTCTATTTGTTTTTAAATTTTATTAATAGCTGCTTAGAATTCATTAGACAATAGTGTTGAATTTCAAAAAAATACTTCAGCATTTAACTGAGAATATTAGAATTTGTATATAAGCAAGCCAAAGGCAAGGAAATTAACACTGGTAAAGAAACAGTTGCAATATGTTTTATACGTTACTGTTAGACATTATCATTTATATTTTGACCATCCACGTTTCAGCGAGAATGAAGTTTGTGATTTAGATCATTTACGCTGTGGTTAAAGTGTTGATAACATGTTGATAGATGGATCTGAGGAGTCAAGAGAAAGTTTGAATTTATCCCTGTTTAACTAATTACTATGATGAATATAATAATATATAATAAACAAACAAATATATTTTGGTTACTATAAGCTATTTTAGCCATCATTATTTATGTTTCATAAAATTTTATTTGTAAAAGTTTCCGATGAATATTCAATTAATGGTCTATTGGCTTTAAAGCTTTGTAAATCACTTTAGCTTATGTTAAATGTTTACCTAATTAAATTAGTTGGGGTTATTAAAACTCTCAAGAAGCAACCCAAAATTTCATCCGATTTAGTTTAGATGAATATATGATTATAATAACTTTCTTGATGGAAATGAGTGTGAATACACCATTTTTTAAAATTAGTTTGAATTTTTTCATGCTATCTAACTAATGTAAAGTAAGTATGAGTTTATATGGGATACAACAAACTTATATATGGGATTTGGACCTTTAAAATTACACAAACAAAATACCATTCATTTCAAAGTAAACGAACTTATTCAACTTATGTAACACTTTACTGTTCCTTACAATAATTTTTGAAATTGAAAATAAATCTTGAGGGAAATGTTCCAATCATTGCGTAAAACTTTACTGAAGCAATGATGAGTACAAGAGTGTGCTTATTATTGCGCATGTATGTGTGGGATAGAGGGGGAGGTGTATTGAATTAGGAAAATAGGTATGTAATGTAAGGAAATATAGACACAGAGGTGGAGAATCTACAGCAGTAACGCCACATTATTGAACACGTGAACAAATGTTAACCCTTGAAGGGAAATTGTGCTACTTTGCTTATAAATACATAAGATACTATATGTATCTTATATTAAAAATACATATCAATCGTACTGATCCATTGTTACATCTTAATATTCTAAGAGTCGTTCATTACTGTCCAAGGCCTTTTCGAATTCATATGAATTATGTGTTAACGAATAAATTTGTATACAAAGAATCCATAACTTTTAAGAACCTATGATTTGTGATTTAAAAGATTATTTGTTACTTAATGCTTCTCAATAATTGCATCCATTTTTTTTCTGAAAATCACAGAGCATTTATTTTCCTTGAGAACTAGAAAATTGTAAAAAGGTGTAAAAATATTTCAGGATATGAACGTATTGCGCAAGTATTCACAACAAGTCTGTTGTTCTAATTATTTTCTCGCTATGGGGATCTATGCTGTTAATTTATCATTTCCGCATTTTATCTGTTGTAAAAATAATATTTTTTTCCCTGTTTAAAACTATAAAATGCTATAACTTACGTTAATCGACAGCGGTTTAGTGAAAAAGAAATAATTTAGGTAAAATTAATTGTATGTGATCAGTAATTGAAGAATAATTTCGCCAAATTGTAGCAGGATCTGTTTATCGATATAACTTGTATTTATGCATATTACAGAAAATTATTTGAATCCATTTTTATTGCCTGTACCCATAAATACATTTATTAGTTATACATTTATTTTTTTATTTTGAAATAGATTTTTTTTATAAAATTGGCTTTTGTATTAGCACCTTAATTCAGTTTCTCTATTTTATCGTTTACAAAGGATACAAAATATTTATTACTAAAAGAAAAAAAACATGCATACATATTTATTTTGTATATTATCAAAAACTAAAGGGCTTTTAAGACAGCAACATATTTAATATAATAATTTGCAGCAATTTTGTTCTAATTTTACTGACTTGAAAAGGTAGCTACAATGTTCTATAGATTTTACATTTTTCTGTATTTAAACTGTGGAAAAGGAACATTTATCTTTCTTGGCCTAAAGCAAAAGCTCAAGTAATGTATAACGACAGACTCACCGCAAAGAAGAGAAGAAAATGCGAATTAATGATGCAGGTTAGCACAGCAGTAACAATAAAAGAATTCAGACCATTTCTAGCCGGGTGCTTGTCTTTTGTCAGCATGCTGATCATCTCAGTACCGCAATTAAAGATAAGAAATTATGTTATATTTACAGATAGGCAGATAAATATGGTAGAAATATCAGAAATGTAAATATGAGCAGTACGTTATTTTTTACAAATGTATAACATAAATCTGTTACACAAAAAATACAATTTTTCAGTGTTCAAGTTTTGATTCCCTAAAGTATTAATATGAAATAGAAAACATTTTATGGACATTTATTCATGTAGATTGAGTAAACCTATAAAAAATATAAAAAAATCTGATTTTTACGAACAGAATGTAAGTACTTTACTACTTTCAATACGACATAATGATGGACAAGATCCACTGCACTATGCCTTTAACGTTGAAGAGTTCACTGACATTTGGCGCTTTTCTGGTTGGTAGTATGTAAAATTATTTTGAAGTATCAAATTAACTTATATTTTACGCAAATATAACTTGACAAATGGAAATATGGCTATATACTCAATTATAATAAAATACATTAATATTCTTAATTCATGTTTTGGCTCAATTTCTTCTAATTCGGCGACATTTTCTTTAATATGGCATGACCATGAAGACTAGATACCCCTTTTAGTCCTCATGGGCATGACATTAAACATTCGCCAAGTTGGCGATTATTCATGAAATTATTCAACAAGGCCACCAAATGTATCCGTAAGGGTTATATGTTTGATGATCTTACTGTTCATATTTATAAGTAATTTTTTATATTTACTTTTAAAAAACGTGCAATATTCCGACAGTGGTTCAAATTACCGTATAAAGTTTGTATAATTTATTTTAGAATAAAAAACAATTACACATGGAATAATTACACCTTTCTGGTAGGTCGGACGGTCTGGGTTTCAACAACAACATGGAATAATTAATCATTTAATATCGTTGAATGTTTTGATTTTTCTATATATTTTTTTGATTTTTTTATATAAGATTCATATAAAAGTTTGGAGGTCCTCCAAACTTTCGATCGCGATTAAGATCGATAGGTTTCCAGCATTCGCGGATCATAATAATCGTACCAAATTATATTTGAAACATTCCATTCGTTCTTGAGATATTGATAGATTCATGTAGGTACACACAGGGACAGACATCACCTCAACGAATCTCGATTCGATTTCAGGGACGTATGAAACGCACTCTTCTGTTAGAAAACTCCCTCTGTCTATAACTTGGCAAATTTCGTAATTCATTTAGAATAATATCGCCAACATAACAATGTTTTGCTCCAGATGGATGCCACTGTTGTTAACATTGCAAAATTGACTCTGAGATAACGAAGATGGACTTTGTCACTTTGATGAATTAAGTATTAAAATATTGTAATATATGAACTATATTGCATTTTTTGGATGCTATCAATATTGATAATATTCAGTTTAGAGCTGCTTGAAATATACGTTAATTAAGTACTTGAAATAGCTTTACATGTTGTTATTCGACATCCGTAAAGACACCAAATGTACAATTTAACATTAAAATATTGTGATGTAGATACATATTTTTTTTACTTTTCATATATATATAATGTATAAGGAAAGCATTGTGACGGGGTCGAAAATTAGAATTCGAGTTTTCGACGGGAGAGCACGTTTCAAGCATCTCTGATCACGAATCGAACATGTTTGAGGTCATGCCTCTGTGTGTGTGTACGTGTGTGTGTGAAAGTATGTTTGTGTGTGTGTGTGTGTGAAAGTATGTTTGTGTGTGTGTGTGTGTCAGTCAGTCTGTGGAGACGATATCTCATGAACGAATGGAGCGATCGATTCGAATGCAATTTGGTACATAAATCGCAATCCGTGAATACTGGAAGCCTATTGTTTGTAAATACAGTCGAATGTTCAGAACCCCCTAAATTTTCGAGTGAAATTTTGAAGAAATCATCAAAAAATCAAAACCTTTAATAATGTTTCGTAAATTTTTCTTAGAAAATGACTGACACAAACTTTAGAACGCTAGCATTAACCGCTCTCGAAATATTGCACATTTTTAAAATAAATTTATCAAAACATCCTATAAATTAAAAGAAACTATTAATCGTTGAGAAACATGTTCACTTTTCATATGTAATATCACGCGATACATTTGGTGATATCATTCTCGTGGATCTAGCTCGTTCCTTTCATGAGAAAATATACTTATATATTTGGATTCTTTCTGATTCTTTTCTGAAATTTTTTGTATTTGGAAGCCAATAGTTATTTATCTGTCCTAAGAATAACTTATTTCTCGGTCCATAACGGTTGGCGAGAATTTGGCGACGAATTTGGTGGAATGTCGCCAACTTGGCGACTCTTTTAAATGTTGCCAAATTAACAAAAATCTCGGCAAATGGATAAAAATGACGCTAAATCAATGAAAATGACGACTAATTGACGAAAATTCAATATCATGGAAAGAATATAAGTATCCACTATAAGAATAACCTATTTTCTTTTACTATAAAAGTAGTAAATTTATTGCATTATATAAGGAAAGTCATGTGCTGCCCACATCAGATTTTTTTCACCGTGAAAGAAGTAAATCCATTGCATTATATAGGGGGAGTCATGTACTGCTACTACATGTTTTTTTAGTTTCTAAACAATAAACCTGATATTGAAATATTTAAATAATATTTCTCGTCATAATGTACAACATTTTTTTAGATGCTACAAAGATAAATTATTCTACAACACTGTCAGGTTTCAGATAAACACCATGTAACGAAAATCCTTGTTGAATAATACATTATTTTGTGATTTTATTCTTCACAAGACAGTTCCTTCTAATGATAACTGAAGTATTTTCCAGTGCAATCAACTGTATTGAAGTGTAAGTGTATTGCAGATGCTTTCAAGAACCAGCCAGTGAAATACCAGCAATCGAATACTTCAAATTGAAACAAAAGGATTTCTGTTAGATTACATGATTCAAAACTTATCTCGAGAATTTTTATTTTCTGCAGAAATAGAATGAACTTTTTTCAATTGCAAATTTATTATATTTTTCATTTTTGACTTTAATTCCATCAAAACAATGCTACGTGAACAGAAAGTCTCCCAGAATATAATTATAAGATGGATTTACAGGAATATCATTGAAATTAGCAGTGCTGTGGGACGTCTAATATTAATTTATGTTTAATTTATAAGTTTAAACTATATTAATATTAATTATTATTAAGCATTAAAGACATGGCCTTTGATCTCATAAAGTGGAATTATCATTAAAACGTACATTGCTCGTTGTTTAAAACCCTCCAATTATTTTAATGTAAGTGTGAGTCCTGTAAAGGAATTCATTAATCATTATTAAAAGATTAGACTATATTTAAACTTAACAATAACATTTATTAATTAACATAACTACTTATTAACTTCCATTATATTATATTACTCTTAAAATAGACTGTAATGGAGACATGTGAGACTATTTGAACCAATGTCTAAATATTCATTAACCGTTGGATTGTTGATGACACATACCTTGAGTTTTGGGCCTTGTTGAGCACCGTGGTCAAATTCGTCTGTAGTTGTTCTCTCCATGCCATGATGATACTCTCACTACTTGAAATCTGCTAATCTTACGGTGATACTTGTCGTAATCTTACTCGTTCATGTTGCTAAGTCAGAATGCTGATGCCTGATGTCATGATTTCTCTAATACTCAAATCTTTCTATAACTGCTTCTAAGTCATCTTACTTGTTCATGTTCTACTACTATCTATTACAAAATACCCATACTAATACTGCCGATAATACTAATACTATTACTAATACTCGAACTGCCGATTCTCGGATCCAAACTTGAGGTCCAGTCGGTGGTGGTGGTGGTGGGGGGAGAACTCCGCCTTACTTCTTCCATGGCACTGATTGGCTACCCCTCACCCAATGGCACGACTGTACTTTCAGTCCGGTCCAACTCTTATATGGCCTCCTAAATTTACTGTCCTTTGACCTAAAAGTTCAAGTTCTCATAAAATTCGGCATATTCTAGTCTCACAAGTGCATTAGTTTTACATTTTGCTACTGTGTTACATTTACTGTTTCACATTTACTGTTTACAGTTTTACATTTACTGTTTCACAGTTTTACATTTTGCTACTGAAAATGTGTTGATATATGTGATAATTATCTCGATATACTCCAAATAGTTAAAGGTAAGTAACTTTCATGCCAACACTCCAGTGGTGAGAATGAAATTATTCGCACTATAAACCTTAACGGAATTTACAGAATTGTCCTAAAAATTACCAACCGAAAGTTTTGAAACTGTTACTGTAAAATTATTATTTTTCTAATAAATAACACGCGATACACTCTAAATATAAGTAATGCGTAATTTTGTCTACAATAAGCTGATGCAACGCAAAATAAATATTTCCTAATAAAGTTCTTAGAGTAATTTACTTAATTGTCAAAGAAATTAATTAATAGCTAAAAATGTTAAATAGCTATTAGACAAGTATTGATAGATCGATTACATAAAACGTGTAACATGTGAAAATGTAAATAATAAGTGACTCTCATTAATTGAAACTGGTACCAAATTTTTCTTCCAAATATTTTAAATGCAATTATAGTAACATTCCATACATATAAACTAATGTTTTTTGCTATTTCATCGGCGTAATAAATATTCTGATGAATTATTGCTGTAAACATTAAATACTATGGTTCAATAAATAAAGTTAACACAAAAAAATTAAAATTAAGAAATAAAATCAATGTTGATTAGAAACAGATATATCAACTGTCGTGAAATGTTTGAAATAAAAAATATTTAAAAATCATCAAGCTGCATTAGGAATTATCAAATAATGAATAAACGATAATTATCTAGTAATTTACCGTTCATTGCAGATAATTGGAACATACAATTTCCGTATTTACAAATAACATATATTTACTGTTCCATAACGGAAGTACACAATAAATATTACCTCTGTTAGATATCAGATGAATAAGCGGAACCGGTATTAGGAATGAATACAACGTGATTAAGAAACATGATGACTACACATAAAATATTCTCTCTAATATTTACATTCTAACTACTAAAGCGATATTTAATGATGCAAGAATTCGAATAATAAAGTCATATTTTTAAAGAAAAGGAAGGAGAAATGCCGCTATGTGGAGATATAAAATATAGAATCATTATTTAAATTATTTCATATTTCAAGGTTAAAATTTGTAATAAAATTTAAGCACACCTAAACGAGGCCAGTTTTCTTGAAAAGTTAATATTGTGGTATGTAGTTCTATCAATCTTTGTTGTAGTTCTATCAATCTATTTCAATCTTTGTATATATTAAATGAATTACTATAATTATCTTTAAAAGTATAGAATAAACGTCTTAATTTTTGTCAGATAATTTTCTTTCCTGTCAAAAAGAAATCAAAATTCGTATGCCAGAAGACACCGATATAGACTGAAATATAAATTGAAATAATGAAAATTGAGAACAGAATGTAGATTGAAAATTTATTCTAATTAGTTTCTGCGATATGTTTTTACATTTGATAGTACGTATTTTCTAATATTAGCTAAATTTTTGTTCATATTTTACGAATAGACAAGTCCTAATATTATACTATATAAGGCACAATATTTATCTGATAGTTTATCGTGGAAATGATGTTCCATCTTACATTTACTATCATCTATCAAATATCTTAAAAATGAATCCCGTATGTTTATTTTATATGCAGATTTGCATTTTCCAGCACATTTTAGAGACGAATAACAAATGTTTTGTGATTTTTATGTGACAGATAATTATGGGATGTTTAAAAGGTCTAAAGATTAAAGACGCACCGCAACTAAAAGTTCCTTTTGAATCTACATTTTGTTGTGAGATTGTATTCTATTTCTTCTGTTTTTTGAGTAATGTAGTTTTTCGCGTAATCAATTGCATCGAAAATAACACAAGTGGATTGTAAAGTATTCCAGGATGCTACGAGTGAGCACTAAAATAACAGTCCTCAATTTGAAACGAAATGTTTTCTTGGAGAACATAAAATACGAACTTGATCCTCAAATCTTTGTTTTTGTTGAAATAGACTAGAATGTTCTTCCCTTCAAATTTTCCCTTTTCTGTTCTGCAGACAGTTTTCAGCAAACTAACACTTCGTGAAATGAAAGTGTTTTCAAAGCAATTTTACAAAAGATTTAGAGGAAAGTCAGTGATTTTTTGCCTAAAACTTTTAGCATCAAGCGCGTAATGTAAAAATGTTGATGAAATATCTCAGAAATAGCAGATAAATGAAATCTAAATATTGTGGAGCATATAATGCATAGAAAAAATTCAAAACCATCATATAGGTTACGAAAACAGATTGATATTTTGTCAAATATGTAAGGTATTAATAACTTCAACAAAGATAAAAATCATATCTGGCGCAGATATAATGTTGTCGAAAATTGTTCTTTCTGACCATCCGAAATCTGAAATATTCGACCAAATATCAATCCATATTTCAGTCCTAATTATGGATTTCTATTTAATCAGTGTCATATATATATATATATATATATATATATATAATGTCATATAACAGAATCTACCATAGTACAAATAGTACAAAAACAGTTATCTAGACCAATAAGCGCAATGCAGCTTGAAATAGCCCAGAAAAGTATAATAGTAAAAATTGAAAGATTGGACATGAAGTCAGCCAACAGGTAATACATAAAAGGCCTAGGGGGATTGTGACCCCTAGTTCCCGTTTACAAGTCGACTTTTCCACCAATGGCAACACTCACGGAGCCATGCATTACCTGCGGTTAAATTCAGTACAACGTCGAAACAGAAGACGCCCATACGAAGCATATATCAAACGTAAAATGAAAAAATCCCCCAACATAAGAGCAATATAATTGAAACGACACAAAACTAAACCTACTTAAAATATACGAACTACAAATACAAATACCTTACCTCCATCCAAATCACTCACGTCAATTTTACACGCTTAAATATTTCCTCTCTGTATCGATGCCATATTATTTCCTGAAATAAAGGTGTTGCCAAAATCCTTACTGAACGCATCGAAAACTTTACTATGTACCACATTGTAACACTGACAACAAAATATTAAAGGATAATTTTCTGTTATTGCTTCCTTAATAAATATAGAATCATTTTTGATCCTATCCTTTCCATAAGAATGCATTCTTTCACTACGTTTAAAGTGATTAATGACTATATTGCGAAATATCCTTATACTTAAATTAGAATACCAGTTAATTATATAATGTATTCTAAAACTGTACTGTCTTCTTTTATCATAAATAGTATAATACGTTGTCTTGCTAGGTGTTAAATGTATACTTATATCCAGATAGTTGATTGCCTTTGTTTTATCCTAGATATTCTCAATAAGATTCAAGCAAGCTGGATAAAAGGAAAAATCAAATTCATACCCGTCTCCTGTGTTTTCGTATGCTATGAGGATGTCATCAATAAATCGAAAGTATACCATTTCGTTTATAAAGTGATTTCCTTGTTCATAATGGTGCAAATATATATTTGCTAATAATGTCGAGCACCCTCCACCCATTGGCACGCCTTTAATTATTATATATATATATATATATATATATATATATATATATATATATTGTTCATTCGTGCAGTTTTGAATCAATAAAGAATTCGAAAACATTACACGAAAAATATGAACATGTATATGAAAGGCAATAAACATAACGTGAAGAAATACACATTGATGTATGAAATAAAGCTATTAAATTTTAAATTTCAAGTTTAAAATAAGGAAAATATTAAAATATTATTTTTAACTATGAAGGAACGCAGAATCTATTATAATACCATAATATTTTATATTACTTATAAATTTATGATTTTGTATGAAATGTATATTAAATATACAATGTTACGTCTCATAACTATTGTTTGTACTTAATTTGCCACATCATCCGAAGTTTATATTTTATATAGCATTAAATATTTCATGATGTAAATATCGATTTATGTTATTAACAATTAGTGACAAAATCTCAATTTTTATTTTAAATTACTTAAAATTATTTTAAATTACCTAATATTTAGGTAATATTGGTTTAAAATTAATGTTGAAAAAGTGTACTTCTGTTTGTATATAATAAAAGTTATGAAATACAAATGTGTGTGTGTGTGTAAAATACAATTTTATATTGAAATTCAATTGAATACAATTTTATAATATAATATTATATTGAATTTCAATTAAAAAATTTATACAATTTTAATTGAAATATAATATATATTTTCAAATATAATTTTTGTAACTTTAAATACGATTTTTATATTGAAATAGTATATTTACATTTTTTGAAACGTTTGGAAACGACGGAGCAAATTTATTTTATAACATTTGTGAGGTTTCATGATATTTTGTTATTTTATCATATACTTCACAATACACTATTTTCGAGTGAAAAGTTAAAGTATTTCATCATGCCATCAACTGCATTGAAGTCTAAGTGTATCTGAGTATCGAAGGAACTTTTCAAGAACCTGCAAGTGAAATACCTACAATCACATCCTTCAAAAATTGCAATGATTTCAGAGAGAATTAAAGTGTCGGAATCAATTTATATTTCTTCATTTTCTGTCGAAATAGAATGGAAAATGTATTTGGTAAATTTGTTATATTTTTATTTACCTTATTTTCATCAATACTACATGAAATGAGAGTGTTTTCAATATGATTCAACAATAGATTGTCAAAGGATTGTCAAAAAAATTAGTAAAAGTTTTAAATTGTTAAGGGAAAAATGTTGGTTTATTTGACAATCAAACCTGATACACACTAAGTAAGTTAAAAGTAAGTATATTTATTTTCAGAAAAATAATATTACTTGGAGTGAAACTGATTCCAGAATGAATGAATTTACAGGAATGAATGAATTTACTGTCAATTAATTTACAGGATGTTCAAAGAAATTGATAGTAAAAAGCATTGAAATGGTTACTGGACAAATGTTGGTACATCTAATGACTTGATACATGCTAAATAAACGATAGATACATACATACATTTTCTATACGATTCTATTACGATTACATTTTCTATACGACATTATCTAAACGATATATACATTTTCTTAGGCAAACCAATGCTCAATGGATTAAAAGCATTTCAGCATAATACTTCGAGTGATTTACATGATTGCCACAGAATTCAGTGGCCAAAAAGTTTTAAATTTTTACTGAATATGTGTTGATCTATTTATGAATGGAATGTCATGACATGCCAAATAAGGAATAAGTAACTCATGCAGGTTTAAAATGTTTTCAGCATTTTATGAAGAAGATCTATAAAAATTAAATGCGATTATAACGGCACTACGTAGAGATAAACTGACATGTGTGCTATTTCATTAACTTAATACAAGAAATTATGTTGAATTCATATGTGTTGATACAAAATACAAATTTTTCTGAAATATTAACTGCCAATGTTTTCCTTTTTAACAAATTAGTATACTAAACATGGCATATACTATAATGACCATCGATATTGATTACATCTTAAAAGCTCATACTAAGATTATATTGTCAAAACATTGTCTACATATTTAAATTTAATATGGATAAATTTTCTCAATTATACATGTCGTGTCGAAATCCGGCAAATAACTAAAAAACATATTAGAGTTATTGTGTATGCTTATGCAGATGATTTGGAAAGCCTTATGCACTACACCAAGAGACAAATTTAGGGGTTGACTCTTTTTATATGGGGATACTGAGGTATTTTATTTCTCATTAAAAATTTGGAGACATTAGTTGTGAATAATATCTGCTTATATCCTCAATTTGGTTCAATTTTGTGTGATAAAATTTCTTTTCAACTTTTCCTTGCGCCACTGTTGTGTCTGTCGTTGAGGGCTATGAAAATCTCTTCTCATAATGTCTGAAGAATTTATTTCTTTCTGTCGAAAGTTAACACATTACTTACAGAAGTAAACGTTGAATACACTAATGACGTAGACATAAAATTATTGCTCATTAGTTTTTATGATATGTGTTTACAGTGTGGATAAACATATTTTACAATGTTAACTAAATCATAGCTCATATTCTAAAAACATGCAATATGTCGAAATATTAGGCAGGATAAGATACAAGAAATTAAAGCGGTATTTACATTATATAAAGGATGTTTCAAAAATATCACACATCTTAAGAAAGAATCTTATATATATATCTAATATTTTAATCTTGCAATTTTCCCATCACATTTACAGAGATAGGAATAACAGGCATTCTGGGATATCAGCAAGGTTTAGAGATAAACATCACACTGCAACCGAAAGTTTCTTTTCAATCACCATTTTGTTTTGATATTGTATTCTGTTCTTCAGAAGACAATTCTTTTAGTATATTTTCATGTAATCAATTGCATCGAAAAGAGCACGAGTGGATTGTAAAGGTTTCCAGGGTGCTGCGAGTAAACACAACAATCAAAATCTCCAATTTGAAACGAACTGTTTTCTTGCAGAACATAAAAGGCAGACTTGATCCCGATAGCTTTATTTTTGTCGAAATAGAATGGAATCGACTTCGTTCGGAATTTCCCCTTTTGTCTTTCGTAGGATGTTTTCAGCAAACCAATACTACGCGAAATGAAAATGTTTCCAGAGCAATTTTACAAATATTTAGGGAACATTGTGTTGCTTAAAACTTTTAGTAATAAACTGTTAATGCAAAGCATTGTGGATGTTTCTTATAAATAAAAATAATTTGCATGTAAGTAATATTGAATAAATATTAGACAGATTAAAAAGAGGAAACTTTACATTTTGCTTTGGAGACTTATGTGTAGCACCAGAAAGTTTCATAAAAGTCTTACCATTTGCCTAATCCTTACCCTTGTATCTCAGGGCATATACAAATGTAATATTAATTTCGTAGAATTGACTTTATTGGTGTGCTTTGGAGTTGCAACATAAAGTTTTATTTGAACATGATGTACAAAATATTTGCAATTTAATCGCTAAGCCCAATCTCTTTCCACAGTTCCGACTTTAAGTCAATAAATATAAATTTAAAATATCATCATAAATTTAATGATCCTTGAATTCCTCATATTTATTTCAAACTTTGATCAATTTCACTTTTCGGCAATTCATTTTCAATAGGCATGCTTTTCAAATAGTTTACATAGTCGAAACATGGTTCGTTGTTTTTAATTCATAAGAGTAGCAAAATCTCCACAAAATACATAGAAATAACTTCACATATACAAACACACAGGCATCACATATATTAAGATCTTATAAATAAATTCGAAACATGCATGTTCAATCAAGTTGCAGTTACTGCTAATGTAATAATAAACGAAACAAAGTTGTAGTTTCAGTTAAAACTTTAAGAACGATCCTTCTTCTGAACTAATTGTAAAATGTAAATTAGCATTCACAATAAAAGTATTTATAAAAATAAGATATAGGGAATTAATAAAAATATTTGCGAAATTATTTGGAAGCACAATTTATACAATTTTTTTAAATACTTCTAGTACTCGGATTTTCTTATGCAATACACAGTTATAAAGCTGATATTCCTAACTTTCAGAGAAACTTATTAAAACAATATATGATTTTTAGTCGATTTTAGTGCAGCGGTCCCCTTTAAAATAAATGTTTTAAAGTAACATATAGTTTAAGTGCTAAAACAATTGGCGTGCACATAATAAAATAATATATATACCCATGAATATAATTATTATTTACTAAATATTAATTAAAATTTTCACTATTAAAATTAATATTGTAAAACTGAGTCAAATTATATAAAATTATCTATACACTGGTTAAAAGTGCTAAAAGGTGTGTTTATTAAGAGTTTGTATTTACCAATAAAAGCGCTTTTTCTCTTTTATATCCTTATTTTTTCTCTTTTATCTCTTTTATACCATTAAAAGCGCTTTTTCTCTTTTATATATAAACTAAATAATCATGGATTTTAAGTTTTCAATGGATTAGTTTTACACTTTCATATAATATTTATTTATCAATATTATAAATTCTGAAAGTTCGAACGTCAATTAAGAAAATTTTAAATAAAATTTTACATTAATGCATATATGAAATACCTTGCAATCATTTCATTTAAAATCATTAAAAAACAAAGCATTGATGATTTTTGTAAAATTTAAAATATTCTATAGAAACTTTATTGTTTTAAATATTTAGTATAAATATTTCAATATGTAAATACTTGAACAAATTTATTACTAAACATCATTCCCTTTTTTGACACATATTTCTAAAATAAGAACATGATTACTACGCATTACAAAAATAATTACATAAAACACTGTCATAGAGAAGCAGACATTTGAACATATGAGAAAGTACATGCATGGATCATTAACAAAACATAACCTATATCATTATTGACATATAAACTAGCATTTAAAGATATATACGTTTGAAATATATGGATTTTCACAGACGAAATCTATTCAAAAAGTAATACTTCATTGAAATCTTTAGATGCACTTTCATTTTCCAAGTAGGGAAAAAATGGATTAAGCATTTTCTTTACACAAGGCGTTTTTATAAAATCGAATTTATTCAAACAATTACGAGAAACGAAACTAATTAATTTTTTAAATTACTTTGTATAGAATAGGAAATATTTCAATAAAATTTCATTGGAAAAAATTATCTTTGCAATGCTGAGATTAAAGAATTATTTTTATTGCAATTTAGTTTTTTCTCACCAGAGAAATATTCTGACGCTGAAAACATAATACCATCTTTACTTCTTCAAAGAAATTGTTTGTGTGCGCTTAAAAAAGTTATTTCTTGCTTAATGTATTCCTGAGAGAAATCCAGTTTTATTTTTAATTTCTTAAAACGATTTGTTATGTTCTTAACAAAATCTATTTAACCTCTGTAACCAATTTATTGTTCGAAATAGAATAAAATAAAACTAAAATATTAGCCACCGCCAATTTATAGTCATTGTTAATATATAAAACTGTATTTAGAAATTGTAAATATAAGCTTACTTGAAGGTGGAATTTTACATCCCAACATATAATATTGAGTATGCGTTTAAAGACATGCTTGTAGAAAATAATTGTTCGAAAGCTCAAATGTATGAAAAATGTTGTACACTTTCATGCGTTTAAATTTTTTTCTTGTGAATGATCATAGTCAGACTGAAGTATGTGTATCAGTGTGCATCACTTCTGGATCCTCACAATCTCATAAACATTTAAAAAAAAAGTAATCACTCTACCATTACATATACTACACTTGTAAACCAATGTCGTTATTGTTAGCACATTTTAGTATGATATATCCAACAAATTGATGACTAACTTCTTAAAAGGATATGTCTCTGCATGTGTTTACCTCTGAACACAGGTACTATAGAATCCGAATATGTACACCTCGGCGTTATATATTTTTAAATTTTGAATTAGTTTTTAGCTATTTTATAGATTTTTAGTAATTTTATAGACAATCGGAGAAGAATCGTCGCTCTAAAACTATTGTAAAAAACTCGATAAAAAGTGGTGAACCAAGTGGTAAAACTTGATACGACCGAAAATACATGTCTTAAAATTCAAGGCGACGACAGGACCCAATCATGACAATGACCACGGTGAAGCAAGCTACATATCCTACATCGAAAATTTCATCCAATGCAGATACTACTTTACTTGCTATGAGGAATTCGAATGTAATCAAAAATAACTTGTTATATAATAAATTCATCTTCACACTCGCCTTCACATCATTGTCACATTCTAAAATTATGAAAATGAATGCAATTGTAAAATTAATAATTGAAAGTGTTACTCAAATGTATATACTTTGCTGCAATAAATAATTATGTGAGAAAAATCAAAGATGTCGTTAATAAGTCGTTTACTGAGTGCATACCTTTTAGGAATTAGGTTTATTTACAGATTTACGTCGAACTGCACAACATTTGGGTTCTATGTTGGACTCCTGCCTTTGTACGCACTATTACGATCTCGAAATTATATACTCATTAATTACGAGTTAATTATTATTTCCATCACATTTAAGACTTAATACTCTTTGCTTTCCTGTAATATATTATTTCCACCACACTTTCATCGTTAAATAAAAGTCTGTTTTCCCTGCGACAGTTAGAGTTGGTATCTTCCACAAAGAAGATATCATGTTCCTTAATTTGCGTGTGCATTCGCAACAGCGAACACTATTTCCGTATATTCATTTTATACGTTATCGGAACATGCTACTCATTAACACTTACTTTATTTCATTAAAACTTACGTTACTCTCTCTTTAAATTAGTGTGGCTTGTCACTATCTAGTTTTCTTGTAAATTAAGTTAAATAAATAAAGTACGGTCCTTATTTCACTTGATGTATAAATAACTGTATCGTGTGATGAATTTCATGACAGTTTATACAATCATTTTTCTCATTTCAGGATTTCATCACATCGTGAGTAAGAAACTTGATAACTACATGTAAAATATCAACTTAACTTTCACTTCAACTTTTACAATTTAGCTACAAAAATGATATTTAATTATTCAAATACTTGAATAAAAATGTCTTATTAAGGTTTTATCTAAGGAAAATTACACTATGATTGATAAGGTCAGATCACTGTTAGATAGTTTTATTTATCTTTCATTTCAATGTTAATGGTTGTATTATAATTAAAATATATCATATTGAGTCCGGTTTTCTTGAAAAGATTCTGGCAGTCAGGTATATGCCAGATAATCCTAGTCTGTAGATTCATAATATTCTAGTATGTAGTTTCATAATGCAAGGTTTTGTGAATGTTGACAGCAGTAATTAATTCATATATCATAATAAGTAATATGGGGGAAACTATTGAAATATTAATTTTCTAAATATGTGTATTTCGTTTCTTACAAGGATCATATGTGTCGCTATAAAATACAAATTCCAATGAAATATTAACAATGTTGTTTAACTATTTAACAAATTATTTTGCTAAGCATGTCATATACTATTGTCGTGACGGAATTCGTCACTTATGTGTAAATTGTAAAATTACATTATTTCTTAAACTTCTATATTTATACTTATTTAAATTGTGACCCGGAATCCTCTTGTCATGTGTATATATATTTTATCATCTTTAAATGTAATTAATTCTGTGCAGAAATTGTGGCCATTTTCCTTTCATAAAAGGATATTCTTTCACACACTCGAGGAATAGCGACCGTTAGTTCAAGACCACACGTGTTTGCTGGCGGCGACAGATGTCTTCGTTCTTTTTGTTTTGCTTTTCGGGTGACGCGACGTTGTGCAAAATTTCTCGGTGCAGATATACGTGCCTTCCTGAAATGTCATTGGATGGGCTGGACCCTGGAGAAGAATTTGAATACAAGTGATTTTGTATTGGTGGAAAGATGAGGATGTGAACCTTCCGTGATTTTCCATTGGCCGGGCTCTAAATCCTTCCGGAGTGTTTAAAAAGTGGTGTGAATTGTAATTCTGGGCACTCTCCCTGAAAAACATCTTCGAACCCACGTTCGGCTCGGGGCTCAATCCTGATGTTGGGTTACCGTATTCGTGGGTTGGGAGAGTCGCCATTGCCGCCACCGTCGCCACTGCTTGACCGGAGCATTGCTGATGCCGAACCTCGACGTCCATGCTTGCCGCCGTTGACCGTCCGGGAACCTCCTCTTCCGGATGCCTGAAGACAGTTTCCTGTCAGAGTCCTTGATGAAGCCTGGACCCTGTGCGGGCCGCTGCTTGTATTATATCTGCTGCGTGCTTGCCGCCTTATTTTTGGTCGGGAAAAGATTCTCCCCTAGGGTTCGTTTGGTGGATGTTCGACGATGACTTTCCTTGTGTCCTTCCAGATATGGAGGTAAGCGTCATTTTCGGTAAATGGAGGCTGAGGAGCCTCCGTCTGTCCTCGTGTCATCGGACTGTTTCTCAAGACCTCCCAAGATCCTCTAAGCTAATTATTTAATTAAATTGATCCTCTAAAGTATCATTAAATTAGAATTGATATAGATAATATTTAAAATACTATAAGCTATTCTCGAGTGTGCTGCCTCTCTTTTGACAATACCATATTAAATTAATAATAGAATATCTGATATTTATAAGTTATACTGTTGCTTAATGATATATAGAAATGAATATTTATTTCCGGCTAAGAGCTGATGATATTTAGTGAAGTGTGGTCCATTGGTGTGAGAGCTGAGATAGATTCAGCTGTTTGTAATTGTGACTCCCTATAACTTCAGTTTTAATAAATAGAAATTTAACCTAAATTTGAGTATTTATTTAGGAGTTT
This sequence comes from Amaurobius ferox, assembly GCA_951213105.1. NCBI lineage: Eukaryota > Metazoa > Arthropoda > Arachnida > Araneae > Amaurobiidae > Amaurobius > Amaurobius ferox. The sequence continues at coordinate 139,552,258 of OX578134.1, forward strand.
ATTGTGCTCTTGAAATTGCTTAAAGTGTTTTCAGCTGCTGGTGAGACCTTCAAGGTAAAGGGTTAATATGTTTATTTTGGAATTTGTTTGGGTTTGTTTCGCAGGTCATCAGTTGGGTTTCACCCACTGACGGGAGGAGTGTTTCGGACCTGGGTATGAAATTGCGAGAAAGTTAGACTTTCTCGGTCAGTCGTGCCCAGCGGGAAACCGTTGCGACCCTATAATGGTCACTAATAGTCGTTACGTCTTAAAATCTCAAACTGAGATTATATTGTCATTTATTGTCTAAATATATTGAAAACTAATGTGGATGAATCTTCTCAATTAAATAGGATGATTAAAAACAGATTGGCCAAACTTTACGAGGGGGTTGTATACAACAAACCAAGAATTTTCCATCGTAGTTTACCGGGTCGGAAATGAAACGTAAAGGCGCCAGTGACCTTAATGGTGGAAACGATGATGCGAGACGAAAACACAAGAATAGCTTAGAAGCAATAAAATGACATTTAATAAACAATAATTACAGAAATGGCTCACAAGAGCGAACGTCAACCTGAATGCACGTCTCACAGCGGCGATGGAGGAATTAAATAGATAACTGTCTCGAATAGAGTAGGGATGTCGATCACTCCGGCAGCAGCGGCTAAAATTCTGGTGACGAGCTCTTCTTCAGTGAAGTATCATAGACGAGACTCTTGAGATATGCTCATAAAAAGAAGCCGAGACACTACAGATCGAGCGATCGTGGAGGCCATGCTATGGGCCCATCTCGCCCAATTCATCGGCCCGGTAAAAGTGACGTCCAGATAGTTCCTCACTTCTCGCCCAATTACGAAAATTTTCAAAAGGGTTCTTCTTCTTCCCCAGATGAAATTTGTGTACGTGGTTTTTTCACCAACCAGAAAATAACAACTAGAATTTCGTTTTTAATGTTGCTGAGCCCCCGCTTCCCAACGAGTCAGCGTCCTGTAACTCCTTTACGTTTCATTTCCGACCTTGTAAACTTTGAAGAAAAATGCTTGGTTTGGTATTAACTACCACCTCATAAAGTTTGGCTCATCTTTTTTTAATCACCCTGTATATGGCGTCTAGTCTGAATGTGGCCAATAGCTAAAATGGTATCAAGGTAATCGTGTATTTTTATGCATATGTTTTGGAAAACCTAAGGGAACTACACCATTAGACAACTTCAGGGGTTGTCTCTTTCGTATGGGATGCGGGGGGGGATACTTTTTTTCTTATTAGAAATCTGAAGAAATTATTTGTGAATAGAATCTGCTTGCATCCTCAATTTTGTTCAATTTTGTGTGATAACATTTATTTTCATCTTTTTTCTTGCGCCACTGTTCTATCGGTGAAGGCATTAAAAATTTCTTCTCCTCATAATGTCTCCAGAATTTTTTTCTTTCTGTCGAAAATTAACACATTACTTAAGGATTTAAACAACAAATACACTAAAGACGCAGACATAAAATTGTTGCTCATTAGTTTTTATGATATGTGTTTACAGTGGATAAACTTATTTTACCATGTTAACTAAATCTTAGTTCATATTACAAAGACACGCAATATATTCAAATATTAGATGGCATAAGATGAAAGAACTTCACCCGATATTTATGTTATATAAATAATTCTTCAAAAATATCACACATTTTAAGAAATAATTTTGTAAATGTATAAAGCCAATATTTTAATTTTTCAATTTCCCATCTCCTTTAGAGAGATAGGGATAACAAACATTATGGATATCTGTAAGGTTTAAAGATAAACATCAAACCGCAACCGAAGGTTTATTTTCAAACAAAATTCTGTATTGATATTGTATCCTGTTCTTCAGAAGACAATTCTTTGGAGTAAAAAATGAAGTAGTAGTTTTTCATGTAATCAATTGCAATGAAAAGAGCAAAAGTGGATTGTAAAAGTTTCCAGGAAGTGCGAGTAAACACTACAATCACAGTCTTCAATTTGAAACGATATGTTTTCTTGGAGAACATAAAAGGCGGACTTGATCCCCAAAGCTTTATTTTTGTCGAAATGGAATGAAATCGACTTCGTTGCAAATTTCCCCTTTTATATTTCGTAGGATGTTCTCAGCAAGCCAATACTACGTGAAATGAAAGTGTTTTCAGTGCAATTTTACAAAGATTTAAGGGAAAGTCAAAAGTGTGTTGCTTAAAACTTTTATTATTAAACTGTTAATGTAAAAGCATTATAGAAGTTTCTTATAAATTGAAAATAATTTGCATGTATGTAATATGGAATAAATGCTATACTTATTCACATTGTTTTAAATGTTTATGTAACAAATTTGCAATTTAATTTTAATATTAATACTATTTTTTTATGAAATGCATATTATTTTTTTCAACAGAATAATACATATTAACTTTATATTAACTTGAATGGTTTAATCAAAGAATGAAATTGTTCACTACTAAGCTACATTGGAACCCATGTTAAATAGGCTTTGTTTAGGTGAATTTTTCTCAAAAGATATTCAATATTTTATGCAAAATGTTAATTAGTTGGAAACTTTTATTAGGAACTTATTCATGCTTTAGCGAAAGCTTGTATCAATGCTTTACATGTTTGAATATTTAAAAAAAAATAATGTGCATTTCATAATTTTACCCTACCCAACAGCACATTTTAAATGTTAATTATTTTTAAAAATTATAGAAAGTTATATACTCTTAAGCCGCTTGGTTTTTTATATAAATACATTATAAGTATAACTGGATAAAGTAACAGATTGAAACCTTTGACAGCTTTTGGAAAATAATGTACCTAAACTCTGGAAAAGTAAATTTTGAGAGAAACGCTTTTAAAGCAAAAAAATAACAATTTTTATACCTGTAAGTATTTATTAACTAATTTTCAACAGAATAGGAAGGTTCATATGGATCTTCTTCCTCCAGAAAATCCTTTTCTATAATTTTTTTCTTTTATTTATTTTTATGACAAGCTTTTGTTTTCAGTTTCATCTGTTTTTCATTGCGTTACCAAAAACAAGTGAAATACCAGGATATTTCATAACCTGTACATGATCATTCCTGGTTCAATTCCAGCGGTCATCAAAACATAACGTTTTACAATTTTTCCTTTATTGAAGCTGTCAACAGCTTCATGTACACCGATGTCAGTGGTTTGATCGAAAGATACATGATTTTTGGTAGACGAGATTAAAAAATTTTGTTTAATGATCTATATTTGCACATTCACAAAAAATTGGCTTAATTTCAGGCATTATTACGGATATGTGACCATTAATTTCGACATGGAACTCAAGCACATCACGGGAGGATTAACAGGGAATAAAAGATGATGACAGCCAGTCTTGCATTATATTAGATTATGAAAACTGATAACAGCCAGTCTTGCATTATATTAGATTATGAAAACTGATAACAGCCAGTCTTGCATTATATTATCTGCATTATATTATGCAAAGACAATTTCGAAGGAGCATATTTGACCAGATTAATAACAGGTGCAGCGGTTGTAACAGATGCAGCGGCAAAAACTACAGATTATTCAGACTAGCTTGACCTCGAGCAACTGAAGTAGAGCAAACAGAAGTCAATCGGAAACCAAAGCTTGGGACGAGTCAATAGGCACCAAGTGTACTGTCCAAACAGATACAAGTGGCCACGGCGTGCTATCACCTTCTCCCAACATGGACCAAATAACGTTTCCTGAGTTACTATGGTTGGCAGGTAGAAATTTGCAATGTGTGTTTGACTATTTGCTTAGTTGGCCAAATGATGGACATAATTTAACAAGTATGTAGACATTTTAGAAATTTCTGCAGATACTGTTTGCAAAAATGCGAAGGAAGCTGTAAAAGCTGCAGCTGAACATATTGATTTGTGACTTGGCAACCAAGCTTTATGAAGAAGTATTTACAATATCGAAAGTTGAATACATAGACCATGTACAGAAAATAATGGATACTACACTGAGGAAGGTTAAAATGAAAAGTTTAAAAATGAAACTCTGCCATGACAAAAGCTGGTTTGGAAAGAACAGATCCACTTATGCACTGATTTTGAACATTAAACATATTACGGTTATGACAATATTAGAAAATTATAAATGTTATATGGTATGAAATTTTTCATTTGTTTTCTTGCGATATTATTTATCCGTCATGGTAATATCACGATACTTTCCCCAATATTAATGGTTTGTGTCTGGAAGGCATACAAATTTGGTGTAAGTACCCTATCATTGAAATCCCTGGAATTGGCTATTACCTTAGCACTTAGTTTCATATTTCACCATGGTATCCACTTAGCTGCTGGTCGCTGTAAGAAAGTATATAATTAATCAAATCAATAGAGGCGTATAGACTAACACACACTCGATACAATTGTATTTCTGGGATATATACATTATTTATTCAAATATTTAATATTCACACATATAATATTTACGCTCCATTCCTTTCGTGATAATTGGAATATTTTTTGCTTTAGTAATTCATGCTGTTATCAACTTTCTATCAAAATTAATAAAAATACATTGCACACACATTACGTTCTCTCGAGGATTGACAGGGTGCTTTCTCAAAATTTTAGGTAGATAACAGTATTGGAATCAAAGTGAATATTATTTTCTAGACTTTTGTTGGTACGTCAATATCATATCTTTCACCAGCATTTCATCGATCCAGCATTTCACTGTAAAAAAGACTCTGTATTTTGCTTTGGAGATTTGTCCGTAGGGGCGAAAAGTTTCATAAATGTATTACCACTTGCTTAATCCTTGCCTATGCATCTCAGGGCATATGCATATCTAGTACTAATTTCTTAGAATTGACTTTGTTGGTTAGCTTTGGAGTTGTAACGTATTATTTTATATGAACATAATGCACAACATATTTGCAATTTAATCGCTAAGCCTATTCTTCTTCCGACAGTTATAATTATACATTCTCTACATTTCGTCCACACGAATGCATTTGAAGTATTAGAAATCAGTAAAAATATAAATCTATTATTTAATTGGAATTTTTCTGGTTCTTGAATTCTTCATATTTATTTAAAGGTTTGATCAACTTTCCTTTTCAGCAATATATTTTCAATAGACATGTCTTTTTCCAAAAAGTCTACCTAGTCGAAACATGGCTAATTGTTATTAATTCATAAATGAAGAAAAATGTCCGCAAAAATACATAGAAAGAGCTTCACATATAAAAATACACACTCTTCACATATAATAAGATCTTATAAATAAATTCGAAACATGCATGTTCAATCAAGTTGCAGTTACAGTTAATGTAATAATAAACACACCAAAGTTGCAGTTACAGTTAAAACTTTAAGAATACACCTTTTTCTAATCTGAATGTGAAATTTAAATCCGTGTTCAAAACCAAAATATTTGCAAAATTAAGCGAAAGGAAATAAAAAAAATGCCAAATTTTTGAAAGCACAATTTATTAAATTTTTTTTAAATATTTCTATTACTCAGATTTTCTTATGCAACAGGTAGTTATAAAGGTAATATTGCAAACTTTTAGAGAAGCTTATTAAAACGAAATGTGAATTTTTGGTAGGGATCCCCTTTAAAATAAACTTAGTAAAGCAAGATATAATTTAAGTGTTAAAACAATCGGCATGTTCAAAATGACATAATGTATAAACGTATGAATATAATAATTAATTACTAAATATTGTCTAAAATTTCCCCTTTATAAAGAATATTGCGATACTGACTTAATTTATATAAAATTATCTATACACTGTTTAAAATTGGTAAACGGTGTGTTTATTATGAGAGTTTGTATTTACCAATAAAAACACTTTTTTCTCTTTTATATTCTTTACACAATATCATGTAGTACCTGGCATTACTACAACTAATGTAAACTATATGATCATGTATTTTAAGTTTTCAATGGATTTGTTTTACTTTTTATACAATAATTATATATCAATAAAGATTAAATATTATAATTTTTGAATGTTCTAGTGTTAATTTAGAAATTTTCAAATAAATTTTATATTAATGCATACATGATATACCTTACAATCGTTCCATTTGAAATAACTTTATTAGAAAACCAAGCATTGACGGTTTTTGTCAAGTTTAACGTTAACAAAAACCGTCAAGTTTAAAATATTTTATAGTAAATTTATTGTATGTATTGTAGTATTTACACTTTGAAAGTTTCATACTAAATATGTAAAATATTTAGAATATATCTTTCAAAGTGTAAATACTTGTACAAAATTAGTACTAAACATCATATCATTTTTTAAAACATATTACTAAAATAAGAACACAATTACTACGTATTACTAAAATAATAGATACGTAAAACACCGCATAGCGCCGCAGATAGTTGAACATACCTGGATAGATGAAAAACAAAAAACAAACCATATCATTATTTATTGGCATAGGAACTAACTTTTAAAGATATATACGTATGAAATATATTGATTTTCACAGACTGCGTCTATTCAAAAAGTTATACTTCATTGAAATCTTTAGATGCACTTTCATTTTCCAAGTAACGAAAAAAATGGATAAAATATTTTCTTTACAGAAGACGTTTTTGTAAAATCGAATTTATTCAAACAATTACTAGAAGCGAAACTAATTAATTTTCTAAATTACTTTGTACCGAATTAGAAATATTTCAATAAAACTTCATTTGAAAAATTACTGTGAAATTTCTCTTTGCAATGGTGAGATTAATGAATTATTTTTATTGCAATCTAGTTTTTTTTTCTTCAGAGAAATATTTTGACGCTGAAAACATAATCTCATCTTAACTTTTTTAAAGAAATTGTTTTAGTGTGCTTAAAAAGCGGTTTCTTGCTTAATGTAAGCCTTAGAGAAATCGATTTTTATTTCCATTTTCTAAAAACGATCTGCAATGTTCTTAACAAAATCTGCTTAACCTCTGTAACCAGTTTGTTGTTCTAAATAAAATGAAATAAAACTAAAATATTACCCGTGGGGATTTCAATGGCATTGTCAATTTATAAAACTGTATTTAGAAAGTGTAAATATAAGCTCTCTTGAAGGTAGAATTTTACATCATTACGAACAATATTTGTTATGCGCTTAAAGAAGTGATTGTAGAAAATAATTGTTCGAATGCTTAAATATATGGAAAATGGTGTACATATTCGTGCATTTAAAATTTTTCTTGTGAATGATCATATTCAGACAAAAGTATACGTATCAGAGTGTATCACTCCTGGATCCTCCTGAGCTCATAAACATTTTAAAAATAAGTAATCACTCTGCCATTACAGATACAAACACTTATAAAATTATGTCGTTATGCAAAGCATATTTTAATATGATATATCCAATAGCATATTTTAATATGACATACAATTTTAATTTAGGAATCCAACAACTTGATGACTATGTTACTTCATAAAAGGAGATATCTCTGTCCTTAAATCTGTACGCAGATACTACAGAATCCGAATAGTTATGTCTCGGCCTTATATATGAGTATTATTAGATTTGTAATTAGATTTTTAGTTATTTTACAGACTTGAATTTCCTTTGTGATCGTTATAAACAGCATAAGACGCATGGAGTTTGATGAGAGTTGGAGAAGACTCGTCGCATTAAAAATATTCTAAATAGTCGATAAAAAGTGGTAAACCAAGTGGTAAACAAATTGATACGACCGAAAATACAAATTTTAAAATTCAAGAAGACGACGGTCATCAATCTTGATTATGATCACATTGGTGCCAGCACCAAATCCTACAATGAAAATTTCATTCATTACTGGTACTCCCTTATGTAATAAGGTAAAATTCTCCTTATCAAAATTACTACACTAGGACTTACCTATGATGCCTTCACTAAGGGTGGAGCATGTAAACTCCCGGTTCTCAGGCAGGAGAGACAAACACACAAAATATAAATAAATACACTTAACTAAATTGACATATTTTATTCAATGTTTTAAGTTATAGATATCCATTTTAGTCTTGATAAATAATACTATTCAAAAATCCATTATTATAATATATCTAACACTGACAATATTTCATTAATACACATATTTACACACATAATATAATTGACATATATTTTAAAACACTTTCTTTTAAGCTAACGAAACTCAAATCAGTTCTATTAGTTTAAACTACAAGAACTCGTATTACACAGTGACTCGTGCGAACTGATTGTTCATTATTAGAATAACCGTTAAATGTGTGCCTTCCGTGCTAATTAGAGACAAGTGAAACCTAATTACCTCTTCTCTTTTGCATTCAACACTTATTCGTGCAATCCTTATGCTGTACGATACTATTGCACATCACATATTTGCAACAAGCTTTCATTTTAGCGCTCACATTAGATATATTTTTGCACAAAACCAAGAGACATGTTGCTAGTTCGTTCGAAAATGGAAGTCTGCTGAACTTTCTGGAACAAAATTTTGGGGCGCTTTTTTCCTTCCCCCATTGGTTTCCTACCACTTCTACCATTTGTCGTTGATGCAGAAGGGGATGACCACTGTTTATGTATGATTGTGTTGCAATTGGTTCCCTCTGCTGCATTTAGATAGCTCATTATTTTTCTTGGCATTTGTAATTGGGGGTGAAACATGTAATACAAATATTGTATTACACCTTGCTTGCCATAAAGAATTCGAATGCTATCAAAATCGGTTTTTTATATAATTACTTCTTTATCACACTCGCCTCCAAGTAAATTGAGAATGAATATAAATTCTAAAATTATGAAAATAAATATAATTGTAAAATTAATATTTGAAAATGTGACTCAAATATAAATGTAAATAATTATGTGAGAAAAATCAAAGGTGTCGTTAATAACTCGTTTACTTAGTGCTTATCTTTTACGAATTAGGTTTATTTACAGATAGATGCCGGACTGCACAGCAGGTGGGTTCTATGTTGGAAGCCTGTCTTTTACGTACTATTATCATCACGGATTTATATAGTTATTAATTACGAATTAAATAGTATTTCCACCAAATTTAATGGTTAATAAATACTCTTTGCTTCCCCCTAATATATTATTTTCACCACACTTTCATCATTAAATGAAGCTTTATTTTCTCTGCTACAGTTAGATTTGATATCTTCCACGACAAAGACACCATATTCCGTAATCTGCATATGCATTCGCAACAGTGAACATCATTTTCGCATATTCATTTGATACGTTATTGGAGCATACTGCTTATTAATACTTATTTTATTTCATTAATGCTTATGTTGATCGTATTTAAACTTAATGTCACCTGCCACTATCTATCTTTCTTGTAAATAGAGTAAAATAAATAAATAAAGCACGGCCTTTATTTTACTTTAAGTATAAATTACTATATTGTTTGATGGCGACAAAAGTGAGGCAAATTGACGAAAGCAGTCAGATACTAAATTGTAGAGTATTATCTAATTAGGAGGGATCAACAACGAAACTGTTACAGAATGTATTTATATATTTGACTAATACAGTTATTTGCAATTGCTGTCAAATTCGGGATAAAACAATCTTATTTCCAGTGAAAGTAATTTACACGTGTTATTATTTTTCCAAATGACAACAAGCATATGGACATGTTCGACGGTTTGAATCTTTTTTACGTTATTCGCTTTTAATAAAGTAGAAAATTATGATATTTTAAAATATTATTTTGCAGTATACACAATATACACTTTATACACAATATTTTTGTCTTATTTTATAACTTTCAGCATTAGAATAAAATTTCCACATGTTCACCTTAGATATAAGCGTACAATTAGGTCTGATTCACAGAGCTTCAGCCATTATTCCGTAATCACTTTAAAAGATAATATCAAAACCGATTTAATGAGATAATTCTGAGTCGTTTTATTGAGGTAAATAATACTATATAAAATTGATAATACCAATATTATTTTTGAAGGTGCAATTGATATAAAAATTTTAAACTTATATATATATATATTTTCTATTTATTAACGTTCATTGAACAAAAATTTTTTCAGTGATTTTTCACGAGTACTCACTAGAATCATATGTACAGCGTTATAATATATCAAACTGCTGCTTGTAAAATAAAAACTTTCAGAACGACCTTGAATAAAGTGTCATCTTTCTTGAATAAAGTGTCATCTTTCTTGATTAAAGTGTCATCTTTCTTGAATAAAGTGTCATCTTTCTTGATTAAAGTGTCATCTTTCTTGAATAAAGTGACCTTGAAAATGTGTCACCTTACTGACATATGTCTTCTTTATTCAGTCAACTTTTTGACATATGTCTGATTTTGTCAGTCACCTTACTGACTTATGACTGATTTATTCAGTCACCTTACTGACATATGCCTGATTTATTCAGTCATCTTACTAGCATGCGCCTTATTTATTCAAGGAAGTTTTGAAATCCTTGAAATTCACAGCCTATTGAAAATTCCATCATTTAGCAACAATGCACTTTGAAGACTCAATTGATAGGAATATTTGATAAATATTTATTACCTTCCATATACAGATATCATTCGATCCATTGTCAATTCCTGTTAAATAGACAATGCTCTACAACTTTTTAAATTATTAAAAGTGGTTGCAACACTTTTATGCAAGATCTGATAAAAGTACTGCAATTACGTTTTTTCGATCGAGAAATAACATTTTACTTAAATGGACCTAATATATGGATCTCATGGAACTTTTTCTACAAGTTATCGAGATGCTTAAGGTATTTCCCAAGAATGTACAGTGCTAGAATAATCAGTAATTTAAACACATGGTATCTACCTCTTGCTATCTGGTGTGACTTATTTCCTTTCATTATATACAGGGTATTTCAAAACTAGTGTAACAAACTGTCAGGGGTGTTAGAACAGTCCGAAACAAACACTTTTCATCATAGAAGGCATGTTCGCAAGGGAAAAGGTTTCGCACTAGAGGATACTTTTGATTTCTCCACACACAAGCAGTCTTACGCAACAGAAAATGCGAACTGGCACGAAACATCAAATCAAAGCTTTATTTAAGACAAAACAATTGCATGTCAGCGCTGAAAGATTCCCTTTCAGACAGTTAGCGTTGCAAGCGAGAAAAAATTCATGACCGGGAACCCGCCTGTTTGGGAAGCGCCCTCGGTAAAGACTTTGAGCTTCCCTGCCATTACCTTTGACAAATCCGTAGAAAGAATGCATGTCAGCCTTCTCCTCATTGGTATATGTACCCATTCCAAGTAGCTAATGACCTTACATGCGAAAACCACCACTTTTATACGAGTGCTTGAAAGAGCCTTCTAGTGCCCAAAATTCCAACTAGAGTCAACTACTTCTCTTGCGGCCATGCATTCTATGATGCAAACTGTTTGTTTCGATATGTTCTATACCCCCTGAAAGTTTGTTGCATTAGTTTTGAAACACCCAGTACATTTCGAGAACAATATCTCACTAAACTAAGAGCACATTTCAAGAACATTTTCTCCCGTAACTAAGTTTATGTCCCCAAATTTTTGACTACACAGTAAATCCCTTGTAGAATCCTTCTGGAAACACTGTCAATCCATGTAGCATTGGTTTATTGTTGATAAAGTCGGAAAAGGAACAAAAACTAATTACAGCGGGAAAAATTCTATTATACTTTCACAGAAAAGAAATAATTAAGTCCACCTTTTACATTCTTTCAGAAAGCATTTCATTTCAAATTGATGGATGTGATTGTAGTACTCACTCGCAGTCCTTGAAAGTGATTGGGATACAGTTCTTCTCTTATTGATGCAGTTGATTGCATATGAAGCGACTTCATTTCGACTCCATAGAATATTACTGCAAGGAATGCAATACAATAAAAAATGAAACCAAATTCTATTATAAAATGTGACTTTGCGTGGTTGATTGTTGTGTAAGTTGTGGAATTTTTTAAAGGGACCAAATCGAATGAGACCAAATCGATTGAGACCGAAACCATTATTCTGGTTGGAGTGGAGGTACTCGATAATTTTATAGACGGTTTTGAATTTCTTTTATTATTCTTTTGCATCTTCATACATAAATAGGATTTTCAAAATATTTGATTTCTGTTGTTGATCTGGAAGCTGATTCGGACTAAATGAGACCAAAACCAAGATTCTAGTTAGCGTAGAAGTGCTCGATAAAAATGTGTTATAGATTTTTTTATTATTCTTTTGTCTTCCCACGATATTTAGAGATTTTAGGGTTTTATTTAGTCTCAAAGCTCAGGCGAATCAAATGACATTAAAACGAAAATTCTAGCTATAGTGGATCTACCTATAGTGGAGATATCCTGGAATGTCAGATCTATAATTTTAATGCATTAGTCTCTCACTTGCTCGATCAGTCATCTCAGTGCATATGGCATATATAATCCTTATATAAAACTTTATTTATAAACCGTTTAATTATTAATTACTAATTAACCATAAATTATTTTAGCTGCATTTTAAAATTATTCGTACCTTCAATTTTAAATAGATCTTTCTTTATGATATAATATTTTGTTCAATAAATTTTCTGTATGCAGGCTGTATTTAGATGATTTTATTGCTTTCATTGCCATTTAGATGAAGTCAGCGGACTGAAGCATACAAGACTGATATAAGACTTCACGATACAATGATAGATACAATGAAGATATAAGACTTCACGTCTTATATCTTCTGCTTAGTCATCGTATTCCTCAATTTCTGTAATAACGAGAGAGAACAAAACCTTCTCGGCATACTCATTTAGTCCCTCGTCGTAGTATCCATATTAGCATCTTTGTCGCTTGATGTGGCAAAGCAGAGTGATTAGGAATACATATAGATGCATGGACTTCGATCAAAATTACTGCATTGAATAAAACATTGTGATTTAAGAAATATATATTATTTTTCTATATGATTGATTTAATTGTCAGTAAGCAGATTTTAGTTCAGTATAATTTCAGCATAATTTATACATACGTGTGCAAATGAAGAACTTTATTCTTGAATACAATAGTGAATAATTAAAAAATATGAAATAATTTTAAAAGTGTCTTGGGCAAAACAATACAAAAATAATATTAACATTATGTAATGTCCGCTATATATTTTAACGTAAATGCTCTCTCAGTATAATGCTTACGAAACATACAGAGCCCTCTATTGCAGACCATATTTTTATATTATATACACTATTTTTATTTAGTTTCCTTATTTATTTACACATATAGTTGACTAATTTTCATTAATGCTATCTATTTTCTATGTACATAAAAAATAAATACATGCTTTAGTACAGCAAAACAAAGACTACTTCAGAGATGAAAAAAAGTATAAAAATGAATACTACAAATAGAACCTTATGGCAATGCTAATACAAAGCAAATACTGAATACTTAATACAAATAAATATTTAAAAAAATGTCCATTAACTTTCAAATTCTAGGCTGTTCTATAATTAATGTCACAGCTGCAACTGATTGAGCAGGCGTACATTCTAATGACCGACAAGTTGAGGCTTGCATAAACGACTAGTCCTATTCCGTAAAAGTGATTTTATAGAGAACAATATGTGAATGTTGTATTTTTTACTTCAGCAAGAGCAGCTGGTTCTGTAAAGTCATTAAATTAGATAACCCACAGATTATAGTTTTTTAAAACATATTATAAACTCTAGATGGCAGTTTGCATCCAAATTAAACCAAGTTAATTTGCTCAAATGCATCCCTCTAACAGATATAACCCTGTTTTCACATATTAAGCCTGCATGTAAACAGGGACACAAATAGAAGCACCTATTTCAATATTAAACAATATTTCAGTATTATTAAAATTTCTGAAGGCCTAAATCCAACATATTTAAAATTAATAAATTTTCATCTTACATTCTGCAAAAATTACGAATTTTATAAGACATGTCCATATAAATGACCTGCTTGAACGAAATATATTAATTTCGAAGTATAAAGAAGATGATATATTACCTAACGGAACAGATTAATTAGTTAACTACTGAAGATATGCTTTAAGGCCTTCTCTATTAATTAATAAAATCCTGACGCGTGAACAAAATAAGGATATAAAGTATTGCATTATTTTTAACAGCAAAATTTAACTACGTTTCAAGAATTTTTATTGCTACGATATTAAGGGTGTACATAGTTTTGATAATTTAACTGAAATTTTGACTAGATTGTACTAAATACTAGATCTATATATAAAGTGTTGCAAGCTGGGATCGTATAGACTAAACATCAGGAATAATCTTATTTTGGAGGAAGCAGACTAATAACATGAGACCTAAAAGGAAAACTTGACAAACAACCAAAACTAAGTGTGTAATTTATTCTGTTGAAACTTATATTTCCTTGCATTTTAACAATATACTGATTATTCAAATTTCATTTGCTGAGATACACATGTGGAACTGAGCAGTTACATTCATCAAGTTGTGTTGGTAATGTTACAACGAGCACTACCACATTTTCTGTCAAGAGGGCACACAAAAACTGCAATTTAAAATTGTTAATTTATCTAGAAATAAGCACTGCGGAAAAAATAAAAACACGATACTTGCTGAATTTTCATGGGTATTTTGCTGATTTGCGTGCTGTAACTGGATTTCGGTAAACGCACTTAATATGCCGTTCGCGGCAAGATAAATAAAACGGCACGAACTTGCAAAACTCACTTGATTTATGACTGATTACTACAAGGAAGTTGTGTAAGTTGTGTTGCAAGTTGTGTTACAAGCAGCCGTTTGTTTTTAGTGTTATGAATAAAGTGGTCAACAGCGAGCTCCCAAATTTTATGTTAGAGCAAACAATTTCCTTAATTTTCCAGCCACCTCTCGAACAAGAATGATAAATCCTCAATTTTTCTCTTTCCATCTCTGATCGTTTTTAACTGTCATCAGCCCCTGCGGGAATGTTCGGTCGTCAACTCTTCATTTGCTTGAGTCGCATCTAGTGTATGTAGCGTAATTTATGGTTGTTATTCAATTGTCACTCAAAACAATGATCTAGGAAAGCGTAAATGTGCTTATCCATCAAGTTAGGTCCAAAATCTGAAATATCTAATTTTCGTAAAATATATTTATGTACAGGATCACAAAATATGGTCGCTTTCAGCACCATATATAAAAGAATACCATTTATTGTTTTAAAACATATTACATTCTTATATTAGTAATGATTTTCTGTTTCTTTCAATAGAAACGTAAGAAAATCCAGCATGAGACATTTAAATGAAAACATTTTACACACATAAGACATTTTTATGAATCATCTAAACCTGTAATATTGAGAATTATCAGATTCTATTCATATTCATTGCGGAAGAACTGTTGTACGCTAACACTAAGTTAAAAAATTGAATTTCTAGATTTTCTGAGAAAAATAAATGTGCAACTGGTAGATAGAATCTAGAGTCGTTCAATATCCCCTAAAATCTCTATTTTCAGTCGCACTTTGAAATTAAGTGTTGAGATTTTCAAAAACTATCTAAAGACATATAATTATTTTCTTGTTATCAGAGTCTGAATTATGATCCAGATATGAGTTTAGTTATTACATTATTCAAAATATTTAATTATTTTTTCCCTTGTTCATTGTGATATTCAAACAAGGGAGGATAGCATATGGAGGAAGCGCCAATATTGCAATATACAGTTTGTTCGTTTATTGTGATATTCGCATGCAGAAGAAAATTAGTTGCAAAACATAGTTACTCAAAAATGTTAAATTTCGCATTTTCACCTTCAAAAGTTTATTCGATAATGTTTCAAAATTGTTTTTTTTTGTCATGCTCCCATGGATGCTAAACGCATTATTCATATTACAAGGAGGTAAAAATGCATCATTAAGCTAATGATGCATGTTGTTTAAATCCCACATAATTAGTTAAAAGAAAATTAAAGTTTTCAACGACATATTAATCTATTTCTTTTTTCTGATAAAATGGACTATGAACAATGCTATGGACGGAATTGGATATTTAAACATTTCAATATTTATCACGGAATCGTTTTTCCAAGATGTGGCTAATACCTGAATGGTGTCGAGAAAATCTTAATGTTTTTATGTTATTAAAAACATCAATTTTATAAAGAAAAAAATATTTATGATGCATTTTTAATTTTTTCTGTAGTTTTACATCAATGTATGAATTTTTGTCCCTTGGTTTTTGAAAAAAATAAAATAAAATTCTGAAATGAAATGGTCATATTACTAATGTAGTCATATTACTTCGAAATAGTCATATCACTAACGGGAGATTTATTTTACGCAGATATAATAATGTCCTGAGGAATCTAAAGAATAAAATAGTAAGTTTCAGTCGGGCATGTGTGTATACTGATGCTTAGTAAACATGTGTGCAAATTTAATTTCTCAACAACTGTTCTAGGAAAACAAATTGTAAACGTCTAGTCCTCTATATTGCATGCTGTTCCTTTTCATTCCAGACGCATAATTCTTAATTTTAATACGATGACCATGAACATAGTCGATGTAGATAAAAGTTTCATGTGGTTTATGTAGCGTCCAATCTCCAAGAGATTATTTACTCAGTGTTAAAATTCAAAAGGGTTTTAAAAACATAATGGACATCAAAACTTGGCCTTAATCATTTAATACAATAGAAAAACAAACCCTTCGGATGTAGCTTTACTAGACAGGGAATCAGAAGTTCACCATCTATTTAGATTGAATTTCAAAATACTCTCAATATATAGTTCGTTGTGAGTATATAAGCAAGTTCAAAAAAATCATTAGTAGTTTTCAAGAGTTTTCAAGTTAAAATTCTGTATATCATTATGTGTTATGTGTTTCGGAGTCATTTGGCTATTAACCAACATGGTGTTCTGGAATTTAGATGTCAAGAAATTATGGTACTGTAAGTAAAAACATACAAGCTTATTTTGTCTGCTTATTTTCAAAGAAAGAACAATATTCTTTACAGACGATTCAGTACAAATGTGACTTGTACCATCAGATAACTTTTACTATCCATACAGATGATTTTTACTATCCTGTTAAAAGTGTATTTAAATCCGATCTAAGATCGAGAAAGACAACTTAATATCTTGAATGTCAGATTTATTACCCCTGTTATTACAGATAAAATATGTATTTTTCTATTAAAATATCAAATTTGAGAAATGTGAAGAAAGAGGAATATGAGCTTTCAATATTTACTGACAACAAATTGAAGTTCTTGGGAAGTATTATAATACTTCAAATTTTATATAATTAATGTTACCCATTTTTGTCTTATATACATGGTCTTTCAAAAGCCCGTATAAACTTTAAAAATTCATTAAAATTCATTAAAATTCATAAAAATTCATAAAATTCATAAAAATCATTAAAATTCATAAAAATTCATAAAATTCATAAAAATCATTAAAATTTATAAAAATTCATAAAAATTCATAAAATTCATAAAAATCATTAAAATTCATAAAAAGTATCGTATTGAGGTACGGTTTTTACCATAAGTATTGTTAGGACAGGGTTTTTTTTTTGACGTGAAAAAATTTTGTAGTTTAAAAATCACTTATAGGTGGCGCTGAACGCATTGGAAAGACAGAGAAAATAACATCCTGTACGTGTCAAATCGTGTAACAAGCCAAAGTAACTCTGAATAGGTGTTAGGACCTTTTCCTTTCTTTAGATTTTTCCTAAATCGAAATATTCGCAAAGCATCTGATGCTGATTCTCCGCTCACGTAATACAGCTTCACTAACAAGGTTTTTCTCGGTCATAGTTAACATTCTCGTAAAAACTTCTTCTTTGCACAGTTTACTAATGAATCAAATGAATCAAATCCATCACAGGTCCTCGGTATAAAACAATGTTGCAGTATTACGTAATTCCAGAATTACAGCAGCGAAATGTCGTGAATGACATTGGATGGATGCAGGATGGTGCTCCTCCACTTGTCGTTACATGTGTTCGACAAGTGCTGCAACGGAACTTTGGTAATAGAGTCATCTCCCTAACTTTGCAGTTTCGTGGCCACCGCGATCTCTCGAACTCACTCCGATGGATTTATGGTTCTGGGGTTATCTGAAATCTAAGGTGTACACATCAAATCCACGAGATTTGACAAAATTGAAAGATACCATAAAACATGAAGTTTCACAGATTCCTCTTGCGATGTTACGTTTCTCATTGCTATCAACAATCTCCCGTATGCAATGCGCTATCGTCTGCACGTTGAAAATTTGTAACTCCAATAAAAGGGTTTTTTCCCTCTCCTTTCTTGTGTTGTCATTGGTCCTTTACAATACTCTTCCTTGCAAATGTTTTACACCGCCAATTTTCGTCATACGTGTATCGTTCCAACGCCATTTATGGTTTTTCAATGTGCTGTTCAATTTGCGCGGGAGAAAAGTGGGTATTCCCATACGAAAACTTCGATTTTTTTTTTACTGTAACCGTAACCGCAAGAGCTCTATTGTTTGAAATCATCACAGTCTCGAGCGCATACCTTCAAATAACAATGTCTAAAATTTCCATTTGGTTGAGCATATAGGCCGCTATGGATTCAAATATCGGGGAAGGTTTTTTATGACCACATTGTATGTATATATATATAATGAAATGCATCCACTATAAAATCCTGGTCTCCTTCATGGCTGGGGATGCAGCAGAATTTGTGAGAAAATATGACTTTAAAATATTGAACTAAGATGTTGTTTTTAACGCTTTCCAACATTGTTGAAACGTCTTTATTTATGATTTTGGTCATTCTGTCTGACTGTCTGTTCGTTCGTACGATAACTGTCGTAAAAATGCCTTTGTCAAATGAAATTGTAGTATGTTGTAGAGACGGGCAATTGTTGTTGAGACGATTGTTGAATCCTGTGGGGCATATGGGAATGAAATAAATAATTTCACTCGAATGGAAATCACTCGAATGAAATGAATAATATCACAGTTTCGGATTTTACTAGGATTGAAAAAATGAAATACATTGTAACCTATGGGATTTAATTTGTCAAACATTTTTAAGCGAGGATAAATTGTAAACATAAACTAAATTGTGTAAGTCAATTGCATTACATCAAATCAGTTAATGCAAATTAGTGATTAATCCTTCGGTATACTATTCTTAAAGTTTTCGTTATTTGAAAAGTTATCATTATCTTTAAGATAATACATTATAAAAGATTGATAATAATGAAGCTTAACATGAAGTGTAATTATAAAACTGGTGTGGGCAGCTCATGATTTTCACTGCAGTCTCAAATTCATTTTCTCTTTATCTCTTTAATTCAATAAACTGAGTTTTATTGCACAAAATAACGCGTATACTTATTTGAATTTACACTGGATGTGCACTTTTAATTCAATTTATGTTTTCTTTCGGTAACTGGACTTATTTTCAAAGGCGGCGTAGCATAAAAGCGAAGCAACTAAAATATCCCAAGAACGTCTAGTCCTAGTGAAATGGGGTTCATCTTAATATTTTCTTCGTCAAAAAGTGTTTTTAATAACCGAGACAAGTCAGGAGTTATACATTGTAATAAATGCTGCTATTTGCTTAGAAAAATAAGGCTAACGAACACAATTAATACAGTGGCCATTTTTAAATAATCCCTGCTACAATAACAACTAATAAATCATTATTTTTTCAGAGTGCTAAAAAGACTGGAAAATTTCTGATTGCTGGTCGATGTAAATATAAGAAAATGTGTTTCAAATTACGAACCTTTTATGTAAATTGAATGCCGGGTGATTTAAAAGTTCGGAGCAGAAGTAAAACGCTGTAAAATATCTATGGGTCGAAGAGACATGCGGTTTGCAGATTAATATTCACCGTGGTGGGGGATTTTGAGTGGCATGAAAAAAATAGTTCAAATTCTCGACACTCGGGGGGGCTGCAGCAGATAAAGCCAGGGAGATGACTACTGCATGGAGGTGATTGGCCTGCGATTGGTGACTGGCCTGCGAGATCCCCTGATCTCACACCCGTGATATTAGGTATCCCCACAACGAAAAATCACAGGGTGTGAGATCTGGGGATCTCGCAGGGCAGTCATGTGTGCAATCACATCCATGCATAAGTCATCTCCATGGCTTTATCTGCCGTCGCCTCCTGAGTGTCGAGAGTTTGAACTAATTTTATTTTCATGTCACACAAAATCCCCCACCACGGTGAATATTAATCTGCAAGCAGCATATCTCTCCGACACATAGATATTTTTTATAGCGTTTTACTTTTGCTCCGAACTTTCAAATCAACCGGTATATAAACATTTAAAAGCATCAAAACAATTATTTTTAAATAATACTGAGTATCAGTTCAATCATCATTTCCAGCAGTATATTTTATGTTGTTGTTGTTGAAACCCAGACCGTCCGACCTACCAGAAAGGTGTAAGGTAACTGTTTGGACGGTCGGGAAGTGCCACCCAATTTAGACCGAGACCCAGTGGGGGAGGCATCCACAGGGACCGTACCCTCCTTCCCCTACCACCAACCTCTCGGAAGAACTTTCGGACCCACATGTTTAACGTGATCGTACTCCGCATGAACACGGCGGCAGTTTTGGCAGTGGCTGGAATCGAACCCGGGCCGACCGAGTGCAACTCCAGCGCGCTAACCAATGGGCTACAAAAATTCTGAGATAAATGAAACAAGATGTTATGATAATTTGTATGATATTTTCTTGATGGGATTTTTACTGTACCTACAATCAGATTTTAAGAAGAAAAAATCATTTATTACTAAAATATGAGAGTTTCGAACTTTTATGGATTGCCGTTTTTTGTACTACGTGTCCTGAACTCGAATCAAAAATGTCATCTTTGTCTACATACCACTTTATTTGGATCTGTGAAACTTTGGGAAGTATCCCAATCGAACAGATAGGAATGCTCTAATAAAATTGAAACTATTATTGAAATATATAATCATAACATTTATATTAATCTTTAAGGCGTTCATTTTCTAAAGGAGATTGATGAATTTCCTTTGAAAACTTAATAGAACACTATATTTGAAATGAACAATATCTTGAAAACTATATAAAAATAAATTATTTAAAAGAAAACCATTTTATTTGTCATCTTTACTTAAAAATAAATGATATCATTCATTCAACAATTCATCTCTACTACCTACAGACAGCATTTATCTAAAAATGAACATTTTATCAAAAAATGCATGTGTGATTTAAGTAATAAATAAGTGGATGTCGTAATTTAAAGAATTTCTGTAGCCTTTGATGAGATATTAGTGTTTTCAATTTCCAACTGACTGCGTGATATCTCCTGATACAAAAAATATAAAGAAATAATAAAAGTGTGTTTGAAATTGGGCTAAAATTCCTTCTTTGATGACAATAAGCTTATTTTTAATAAAATGAAGTTTTAAGAAATATCAAATATTAAGATATCGAAAAGAGTGCTCTATTGAAAAATGCATATATTGGACACATCATATGATTTTGTAGTACCGTGTGCTTAAGATAATGAATATTTCCGCTTTTAAATATATTCAATTGACATAGAATTTCGTTTTCATATCTATGAGCGATTAGTGATATACTACATATTTACTAATCAAAGGATTTATATAAAAATGTTCATCCTTCCAAATTTCAAAATATAATCCTCATTAAACCTACTTCCAGACTAAAGTTTCTTAAAAAGTTACTCTAGGAAATTAATTTTAAAACTTAGCCCACTATTATAATCCCTTCATTACTGAGTGACGCTAATCTCTTTCATTTTTTCAATTTCTATTCAGGATGAATAAGTTTAATTATGTTGTTCCAGAAAGTTTGTTGTTGGCGCGCCTGAATGTTACTCGAAAACATAGCTTAAAGCCCTTATTTTTCAAAATCCTCCTTTAATAACTGTATTTCATTTGGACGCTCCGGGCAACGTTACTTGGGAAAATAAACAACAAAGTTTGCTATTGTAGAGAACAAGAGAGGAAATTTTAATTTCAACAAAGCTGAATAGGATGGTTAAATTTAAAATATATTATTATTGAACTTATTAATTTCGCTTTAAATAGTGGATATTTTTTACGTTCTAAATGTTTTATAAAGCATGAGAGTATAAGTTTACAGGGAAAGAAAAATCAAATTTTCACTTCAACATTGTTTACATAGAATTAATTGAAATTGGGAAATTAAATAAAAGTTCATCGTCATTAATTCGTATTCTGTGATGTCAAAATTACGTTGTGCAGTTAAGGATATTTTATGACCGACAGTTTTATAGCATATGTCTGTTTAAATAAAATAACAAAAAAAATAACTAGAGTATGTCTCAACTTGACCTTATCATACAAGAATCCCTTTCTAAAAACTATTTTTTTTTAATTTTACAAGGAAAATGTTGAAAAGTCAGTATTGTGAGTCCAAAGAATTGCAATTATAGCATGTTACCCATCACTTTAACAGGCTTAGAAAATTTTTTCGATTGATACAATACTAGGTAATGTATCCCTCCCCCTCCCGAAAGGGGTGAATTGCCACCAAGCTGGGATAATAACGCAAAGAAAAATAATTCAGTATCTCAGCTATTTTTTTCAAAAATGATTGAAACTAATTCCTGGTGACCACTGAGCTAAAAATAAACCATTTTATGCATTACTATACCAGATTTCGCCCTATTCTGCTATGTTATGAAAATAATACGCACATAACAAGCATGTAATTGACACATTTGAGCATAGTATGTACTCTTTTAATTTATATAGCATATATTTTGCTGGCCATTCTGCAAAAATAAGGGCAGATTCTTTTTTCCGAATCGTACCAAAATCTAAACAACACCACGACATCCCACAAGCGACCTATCTTCCAAGTTCTGTGTAATTTTGTCAATTGGTTTGTCAACTACAGTGAATAAATACGATTTTTGCGGACCATTTCAAAAAAATAAAAATAAAAAAGCAGGTTCCTTTAGCTCTAATTGCAATAAAATCTAGTCAGCAACAGGGTCACCCACAAGTAATTTATCTAATAAAATTTATGAAATTTGATACATTAGTTTTTGAATTATAATAGATACATACATTGCAAAGACACTCGGACACCATCATACAGACACACAGAGACGCCACGCTAGAAATAGTGATTTCGTGTTCTAGTGTTCCCAAAATGTGTAGATCCGTCGAAACTTAATTTTCGACATGAGTCCAATACTTTTCCTATACATTACTATATAATGCAGGGAAAGTAAAATTAAATGATTGAGGACAATGCTGAATTTAAGAACAATAGTTTAACGATTGTTTAACATACAATTTTAAAATGTAAATAAAATTTTTCAAAGTAAAATGATGTCAGTAAAAAATAAACATAAAAATTAAATTAAAGTCCACCTCCTTTAACACCTTGAAATTTAGACAATTTAAATTTTCATTTTAAATTTGTAACAATTTCATTAAAAATAGGCGGTTGTGAACGATTTCCAACATATGTACCGTTTACATAGATACTGTCATCAGCATAAAGGTAGATAATAGATGTGACAGGTTTTATATAAGCTGATTATATATAAGTTTAAACAGTTAATGTATAATTTAAATTATTCTGAACGCACACTTTTAACATACATATCCAAATTGTTTCAATATTCAAGTGCAAATATTTTTTCTTCTTTTCAGACTGTTATTAAATATGAGTATATTATACGCTTTTGTAAAATAAATGAAGCACCATGCAGAAAGTAACTGTTTTTATTAAAATTAAATATTCACACTGCTCATACACAGGAAATGAAATAAATGATTACAAAATTAAGGCCGCAGGACCCGTCAATGGTTAGCAATTGCACATTGAATTTTCAAATCAGTAGTTGGTGAAATCCTTTTGGCGACAATGCATACTTGTATACGTCTAGGTAAGGAATGATAAAATTTCCCAATGTCATCCTGCGATACATTCTGCCAGACATTCCTCAATTGTTGCTCCAGATTTGCTACATATCGAGGCGCTCGAATCTGGCGGCCAAGCATGTACCATACATGCTCGATTGGCAAAAGGTCTGGTGACCTTGCTGGCCCAGAAATTTTATCAACAGCACGGAGACAGTTCGCAGATATGCGATCAGTATGTGGCGTAGCATTATATTGTTGGAAAATGGCCCTAGAATGACGTGCCATAAAGTGTAAAGCAAATGGCCGCAGGGTTTCATCAACATATCGTTGAGCTGTTAAAGTTATAAGTAGGTTGACTAGGGACGGCCTGCTGTCGTAAGAGATAGCACCCCCACACTATCACACCATGAGTAATTTATGTGTGCCTGTGTAAAACAAAGGCTGATTGAGACCGCTGGCCATGGCGCCTCCACACACATACCCGAAGGTCATCTGCTGAAAGACTGAAGCGTGAGTCATCGCTGAATACTATTCGATGCCAGTCTGCTGGCAGCTATAATTCTCGGCTACGACACCACTCCAAACGACTCTGTCGATGTTGTGGGGTTATGTGCAGACGTCTTAAAAACACCGTGAGATAGTGAAGGCAAGCGCCGTGAGATGGTGGAAGGTTCCACGGTTGGTATGGATGAGGCTGTAGCACGTTGTATGACGGACAATGATGTCGTTGTGCCAGTTCGGGTCTGTCGTACAATCAGCCTATGTTGCCTCGTATTCGTGCATCTTGGCCTTCCAGAGCCTACATTCCGCCAATGAGTTCCTTGCAGCAACTATTGCTGCCAGAACCTTTGCACAACAGTGTTTATTCGGTGCAGGTAGCATCCTATTGCTCGGTATGACCAGCCAGATTCACGCATCTTGAGTATACGACCACTTTCGAACTCCTCTAATTGCTTATAAGATCTTCGGTAAAGTCATAATGGCATTATTGGTTGTGTATCCACGTAAATGCGACGCCGATAACGATCAAAAATAAACGTCTCTATTTTAATCTGTTTTATAGGATTCTAGTTGAGCAGTAGATACGCGCGATATGACCGATGGTAACATACATTTGCCTTGCAAATTTAATCATTTGCATATTTGGTATAAAGAAATTTGCATGCGAAATTTCGAGATGATTGGATTACTTTTTAGGGGTGTTTTTTAGTTGTTTTTTTTGCGAAATAGGGTATTTATTTATTTTAATTATATAATAATTGAGCAAAACAATATGTTTTCAAGAAATTATGATATTTATATAGATCTACATTATATTAAAAAAAGAACAGCAGCTCTTTAAATCGAATAGATAAATTTTCCTATTAACATGTCTGACACTGGATGAAATATGAATAAATTTATTATGCATGTTTTTGACTCTATTGTACATTTCTAGAAATCTATATTAAAGCAATACTTTTCTTTTTTCTACACTAAATTATTACATAAAAAACACAGCATCACTATACATTTTCTAATGAAGTAATATTTTTAATTCAAGGCTTATTTCGAAAATATATAACTATAAAATGCTGAAAAATAATAAACATAGTAAATAAATACAATAAAATAATAAAAAATAATAAAAAAATAAAAAATTACTAAAATGAGTTTTCCGCATAGTGAAAGTAATTTTACATTTCCGACAACAATAAAAGGAATGCAAGCCATTTGGTTTTGAAGACATTAAATCTGCTCTATGCATTTCAAGTCACGTAATCCGACAGACTTTGTCGATTTTTTCTGATGTCTCACGAAGAGAAATGCAGATATTAAAAATTGTTTCTGGAACATAAAAGAACAATAATATCTATGCGCTGGGATAAGTATTAAAAACCGTTGAAGGACGTAGAATAACATATACGAGTATATATCTCCATGTTTAAAACTGAAAAATTTTTATGACTGATTTTAATAATATATGTCTGTATATTTAGCTTTGAAATTCCATTATATTTTAATGAAATTTGCAAGAATTCTAAACTTATCTCAGTATTTATTGCATACATCTTTCAATTCCAGTGGTTCATAGGCTAAACCATTTATTAACGCAATGCTGAAGCATAGTGGTATATAATTTATACCACCTAATCGTCGAATGAAGCAATGTGGGTTTTTGTGTAAACCACGTGGAAATAGTAAAGCTAATATCTCTGCAGGTTCGCCACAGGATGACAATACATTCCAAGTCTTCAAATTTTCGGGCAAATGGAAAATAACCTTATTACACCTGGCCTGAGAACTGTGTTAGCGCACAGAAAGGGATTGTTTTCCATTAAATAGTCTTACCAGGAAGTGACACCAAACATTTTATCAGTTTCCATATTGACATCATCAAAAATATCAGAGAACGTTCTTTCCAATGATGTTTGAACTACATCTGTCACTGTCAGTTAATAATAAGTTGCATTTTTAGGTTATTCGAAATGTGCATTCTTGGGTTTTGTGATAGCTCTTTTACCACATCCGACAAAACTAAGATTAGCACAGTCCTATAGTTTAAAAAAGTGTTAGGTTATCTTTGCATTCTAACATTTATTTATTTTATAATTAACTTATTATTTTGTCATTTATTAAAGCGAGTGAATCTGTAACTCGACAACGGGATTTAAGCCACGTCTAGAGAAGGGAGAATCCTTTTAGAGGTTCGTTCATTTTTTTAACTTTCAACGTTGGTGAAATGGTGCTATTTTCACTTAAACTTAGAGTTTCACATTATTTATTAAAAACTCTTTCATTTATTTCATATATATTATAAATTATTAATGAAAACTAATATAAATAAGGAAAAACTAAATTAAAGAATAATATCAATCATGAATAACCGTAAAATATTTTCTAAAGCAATTCACCTCTAATAAAATTATTTTTGCAGTTTCAAGCCAATCAATGTCTGCATTTTATAAAACCAAAATTGTAAAGACAAAGGAAGATTTTAACAGTTTTAAAAATTTTAAAACTTAAAAAAAATTAATTCACTATATATTCATAAGTTATTAATTGTTTAAATGAAAACTACCCATCTCAATGGCAAAATTGTGGTTGAAAGAAATAAAATATTCTAACGTTTAATGACAGTAGTATCTAAACCACCTTACGAGCACACATGTACTATATACACTAAAAACTATATTTTATAGCTTATTTTTTATCTTTTTTATATATAAAAAAAGGTATCGATCCATTTTAATATTAAAAACATGATTTTATATCTAAATAAGGCCTTTTTTACATTTAGACCAAATTTTAACTTTTTTTTTAGATAAATGCGTGAAAAAAGAGATCAAAGATAGGCTGCCCCATTTTGGGGCTACCTCATACATAGGTAAATAACGGTGAAATTAAATAAATGCGTGAAAAAAAAGAGGACTTCCAAAATGAATGGAAGTCCTCTAAGCTTTAAAATAAATAGGGGCCGTTAGTCCCGTCATAAAAGAAGAGAACATGGTGAAAAAATTATTTTATTTTTCAAAGTTTTTTAGAAAATAAAAGGATTTATATGAAAGTCGTGAAAAAAAGAGGACTCGAATCCTCTAAATAAACTTTAAAATAATCCTAAAAATAGGATTACAAAGTGACTCAAAATATATCGAAACGCGTCCGTAATTTACGGACGTGTTTTATAGAGTTCATAAAATCTTGATAGTATTCTAAATTTATTAAATATTCTATTCCTGAGTGCTTTAGAAGTCCTCTAGGCTTTAAAATAAATGGGGGGACTAACGGTCCCCCCATAAAAGAACTTAGATGAAAATAAAATATATTATAAAAATGATTTCTCTAATTCACCCGATCAACGAGGTTGAAAAAGTCTGAGGTCATTTATTATCTAAAACATTTCCTGGCTCGCGGGATTTTTTTTCCAGCTCAGTCGGAAAATAATATTTTTGACCTCGCTTCATAGATTTGGCACCGCTATGTGGAACAAACACTACTATCCGTTGTCTGACTGATAAGAGCACTCCTTCAAGCAGAACGGATGATGAAAAAATAAATGCACGATTAAAATACTCATTAGCTCAAAGAGATTTAATAAATGTAAAAGATCATATGAGAAACGAAGAGAACGTATAAGTAATGATTTAATTTCTATATATATAAATATATTATAAAATATATTATAAAAATGCTTCCTCTAATTCATATTCATATTTATCATTATTCATACCTAAATACTTAAATATATATCTACCTTTATTGATTTCATTTATTGATTCATTAGAAAGTTGTCCATGCTTATTCGCTAGATAATAATCCTTTTCTACCCCTTCTATATATAACTTTGCGATTACTGTATCTCCATATTTAGTTTTAATTTTTTCAATGATATCAGATCATATTCTTCAGGATATAAATCATTTAATTTAAGCGTCTTAAGATAACCTCTCAGTCTATTGAACTCTTCCATTTATTAGTAAAGATTTTTTTATAAATAAAATATCTTTTCTAAACATTATATGATATAGGGGGGGAATGGTCATCCCCCTCCTGAATTATAGAGATATTAAGAAAATTTTAGATTTAATAAAATAGTTATTATAAACACTCTAATATATTAAAAAAATCATATATTGATTAAGCTTTCTCATACTTAAATATATATATACCTTTATATTTTATTGATTCAACTAACTTTAAGGTTACTGTATCACAACAATATTTAGTTATATCAATATATATCCTAGGGTATAAATAATTTAATTCAAACATTTTAGGTCTCAGTCTATTGTCCATTTATTAGTAAACATTTTTTATAAATTCATGACCAATAGAATAAATTCTTTGAAATAACATATAAAACTCCTAATCCTTTCAATTTAATATCTTCATTTTCTTCTTTTTCAATTAATTCAGTCAACCTTTGAAAACTTTCTGATAATAGTTTTTTATTATGATCATATTTTATATCATACAATTCTTTACAACGATAAGTCATATAGTAAATTTCTTCAGAATTTGTAAAATTTAAAGCTCGAATATCACCTAAACACTCATCCATTTATATAGAATTATTTTTAGAAACATTTTTATAATGTCCTAAAGCTCTAGTATTCATACCATCTTCTAATATAAATCTTTTATCATCTTTTGCTGATAAAGCTATCTTGTTCACTTGAATTGAATACAATTCATGTTTCTTACTTCTAATTAAATTCTGTGTTCTATATTGATATTTTTTATTTAATAAACAGTCTTTATAATCTTCAAATGATATTCTGTTTTTAACGGTACTAGTCTTAGTACCTTTAGACTTCTTAGTTTCAAATTCTTTATGGTCTTCATTATTATTATTATTATATTCTTCAACACTCTGTTTTTCTAATCTTATTGAATACATTTTACTTCTTAAACCTACAAATTCTTCCATAATCACACCGTTATTTTCATCTTTCATTTTACCTAATACTTTTTTATTACATCTAGACATATTATACAGATTATTTACTTGATAATCAGATGTATCAAAATAATCAATCATAGACTTCATATCTTCATAAAAGTCATCTGTTTTAATATCATATATAAAACAATCTGTATCCATATATAATAACTTAATATTATCCTTATAACTCGGTTTCATGACATTATAATGAAAATCATACATTAAATGTTTAGATAAATCTAATATACTCATTCTAACATAAATCGGTTTATTAAAATATAGTTTTGTTTTTTTCATGTGAACAGCTACCAAATTTTCATCAAAAATAGTTCTACATTTGAAATTAGGTTTAGCAATTAATTTTTTAACTTGATCATAATTACAACATAATCTTACATCGATTCGTTTTCTTATATTTTCCATAGTTTTTCCAAATACTGAATTATTCATTAATTTATAAAAATCTTTCTCAAAATCATTAGCAGCTTTCTTTCTCATTTCAGTGTTTAAATCTATATATTTTTTTAACCAATTCGATTGTTTAAATTGCAATACTCTATGTACTCTTACAGCCTTTAAACCCATTTTCAAATATTGTTTTAAACTTCTATAATGAACTACATATTTCTCTTTATCGTGTAAAGTTGTTAATAACTTACCTTGTTTCGAATTTTCAGGAATTCTATTTTCAGGACATAATGGTAAATCTGAATGATAATCATGTAACTCTTTTGGATATCTTAAACTAATTTCAAATATATATCCAATCTCTGAATCATCTTTTATTTTATTGTTATATAATTCACGTTTAACTTAATTTATTTCATTACACCATTTAAATTATCCATATGGTAAATATTGACTCATAGCCCATCCATATAAATTATTAGCATCTAAATACATTAAATAATTGGATTCTTTACTTTTATCATAATTTTTCATATATTTATTATTTGCTTTTCCATATCTATTACAACATTGTGAAACACCTCCTCTTAAACCTTTTTCTATCATGAGAATCATATCATAATCATTTAATAAATCTAATTTAACATTTGTTATTTTTAACATTGCATCCCAAGATAAACCAGGAGCAGTAAAATACCAATCTGGATCTAATTTATAAGTTTTTAATAAAACATCTCTAAAATTTTCAAATACATCTGTTAAAATTAATACATCTGTTTTGACATATAAATCTGTATATTCACCTACATTTTTATATTAAATTCTTTCCAAACACGTTGAGCATGTTTATATTCTTCATCAGTTATATTACATTCATTCAATTTATTATAAAATTTATCTTTTGAAGGTAATTCTGTTTCTTTGTACTTATCTCTAGAATCCATATAATCATAAGGATATACACCTTTTCTTGTAATGAGATCTAATTTATCATCAGGAAAATGTAATGATGTCTCTCTAAATTTAGATTTTAAGTATTTAATATATTTCATTTTTCGTATTTTTGGAGGATATCTATTTATTTCATTCTCTGGTCTCAAGTTTTTTGATAAATTATCTAAACTGCAAGACATAAATTTAAATGAATCAATAAATCTCAATTTCATACCTCCTATTTTTTTGCTGAAAGATATATATTTTTCTTCAGTATTAGGTATAAGATCTATTTTTGATTGATCAAATCCAAGTTCTTTTATAAACAAATGAGAATCATAACCTGTTAAATTATGAATTTTTACTGGAATAAATTTTGGAATTTGATAATTTAAATTACAAACATTATGAGCAGGACCTCTATATTTTCCAGTTATATGACAATGATCAATTACTTTTTCATCATTTAAGATTTGATTTTCCCATATATGACAAATATTATTTCTTTTATAATGATTTTCATCGAACTCTATCATTGATTTGATACTTTCATATTTTTTATTTTAGTCTTCTATAATTTTTTCAATTTTAAGAGTATCCTATTTTAACATAGATACAAACTTTTTGATTGTATCTGGTCCTCTATAAACAACAGGAGGTTTAAAGTATTCCTTTTCATATTTGATATAATAACAAAATGCATCTGCTACATGTTTTTGATATTTCACACTATATGATTTAGTTTGATCTTGCTCACATGTATCAATTTTAGGTAAGAGAGATTCAAAATCAGCATATATAGTACTAGCAGCATACCCGTCCTTCGTACAAAGTATATAATATAAAAAAACTTATAATTCGCAATCATGTGCAAATTCTGATAAAGTATTAAATTTATTGCTCATAAAGAGAAGTTTAAGAATATCTGTTCTCACTATGCAAAATTATCTTCACGGGCAAATCTGAAGAATAAAATATCCTGGCCCCTTTTGTAAACAAATTCACACACAAAAAAAATAATTGAATCAATATATGCAACCACGTACTACTTATATTGTCGCAAATTAGAAAATATGCCAGTGTGTTAGTAGAAGCTTAAACATATTGTAATATGAGTCTTAAAAATATTTACCAAAATATAAAAGATGACGTAATAAATTGAAAGTATCAAAAATCCCCGTAATCTTAATACCAGAAGGTCGTAATTGATTCCAATATATGCCAACATATATAAAAATTTTGCCAATATACCTGTACTACTTATATTCTCGTAGATTAGAAGATATACCCGTGCATTTGTAGAAGATTACTTGTACAACGTACTATATATGAGTTTCAACACTTTTCGTCATAATGAAACAATGGCATAATAATTTGAAAATATCAATAATACCTGAATCAACTGTCCCCGAAATATCAATAATAATGATGTTTAAACCTGAAGACCGTAATTGATATTATCCAGTCAAAAATGCAATGTCAATGGAATTTATTTTATATACATATTTTTATTAGATTTAATAAAAATCGTATGACACATAACACATTGGATCTGTTGCTAAGCGACATGATATCATCTGCTTCAAATAAATTGATGGAAATCATGTCGTCTGAATAATGTGATCTTCATGGAAGGTTTGGCGACATTTTCGTCTCCATGATATTTTTATGGATTTACAAATACTTTTATCAATTTAGTGATATTAAAAAAATTAATTAAATGCGTTACTAAGTAGGATGGATGGACTGACCGACAAATGCTACAGAAACATCATTTCAGTACTCTATTCTAAAAAAACAAATTTAATTTCATTGATTTGGGTCATTTTTATCAATTTGGAGATATTTCCTCTAATTTGGTAAAGTTTAAGAAAAGTTACCAAGTTATTTAGAGATATTCCGCTAAATTCGTAGCTCTAAATTTACAGATCTGAAGAATAAAATATCCATATCCCGTCTGTATATATACTAAATGAAAACACTAAAATTGTATTAGAAGATACATACATCCGTTTTACTCTTTTTCTGCTTCAACAATCGGCTAAATGAATTTATTGGGTAAACAAAATATATGAGTTTATTAGCTAACCACAATATATGAGCTTTGAAACCTCTTTGCTAAAATAAATAAAAGTGTGATATACGCAGTTCGCAATATATATTATTAAAAGAACAATCAAAACGTTCATTTATTATGAGTTTATTAGCTAAACACAATATATGAGCTTGAAACCTCTTTGCTAAAATAAATAAAAGTAATGTACGCAGTCCGCAATATATATAATTAAAAGAACAATCAAACCGTTCATTTATAAAATATATTTTTACATCCATTTATTTATTATACAAATAGAAAAAATAATAATAATCATTAACAAACACATTTAATTCCATTCCTTTGCCGAGCAACATGATATAAGATAGAATCTTCCTCATAAAATGGGAAATTAAATAACCATTTTAATTTCTTTATACTTCTAATCGTTGAGTAAAAGCTTGTGAAATACATGGAGGTAGATTTTTCCATTTAAATTCGTGTTTCAAACAATTCATGCTTTCAGATAGTGACTATTTAATGCAAAAATCCTGCATCAAACTCAAAAATAAAGTTTTAATTCCCTTTGACGCTTTAAACAAACGATTTTTATCCTTTCCGTTTGGATAAACCACGGAGTTGGAGAGTAGAACTCCTATAAAAAAAGTTCCGTTTTTCATTAATATCTCGACAACCCCTGGTCTTAGAAACTCGAAACTTGGGCAAAATTTATGGGGGGCTATTTCAAGGCCACCCACAAAATTTCATTAAATTCGGTTCAGCCGTTCTCTCGTGATGATGAGACAAACCAAAGTTTTGTTTTTTACTAATATCTCGAGAACCACTGGTCGTAGAAATTCCAACCATAGACTAAATTTTAAGTGGGGCTATTTCTAGGCTACCCACAAAATTTCATCAAATTCGGTTCAGCCGTTCTCCCGTGATGATGGGACAAACAGACAGACAGACAGACAGACAGATTTTCAATTTTATTTATATAGATATGGTACTCTCATTTTTCTTTCATGATTTTTAAATTGAATAACTTCATCTTTTTTAGGCATATTAATTGTGACAGCCTCTTTACAGTATTCCTCATGCATCTTTAATCTTTCCTCAGAATAAAAATGATTTAAACATCTATCACATAAAAATACTTGATTATTATTAATTTGTGATCTGATCAAACTATTCATATTTTTAATCCAACAATAATGGTCTTTCATATAAAACAAGTTCACATGTTTTTCTAATTTATTGTTAGTTATTCTAAGTGGATAAATTGAACCAT
This sequence comes from Amaurobius ferox, assembly GCA_951213105.1. NCBI lineage: Eukaryota > Metazoa > Arthropoda > Arachnida > Araneae > Amaurobiidae > Amaurobius > Amaurobius ferox. The sequence continues at coordinate 139,586,151 of OX578134.1, forward strand.
CATAACTATAAACATTTACAGATATATTATTTAGTTTTTCAAATTTTTTAATATTGTCTAATGAAACAGGAAAATCAATACCTTTAAAATTTAATTCATCTTTATATTGTTCATATTTTGACACTCTTTGAGAATTTTTTTTTACAGGATGAATTGCTGATAATATAGACCACATAAAACATCTGTTATCTTTATTTTTTACATTTATTATAGCTTGTTTAGATTTAATATTTTCAGGTAAATCAATATAACTTGATCCTCTCAAGGGTTGATACTTATTTATTCTCAATTCCAAAAATTTAATTTCTTCAAGACTCCAACCAGATCCTTTTGATATAAAATCATCAGATTCATTTATTAAGTTGTCAATAACATAATCATAAAAAGTATGTAAATCATTAGATTTTAATATAATTTGATTCTCAGTTTTGAATGTAAATTCTTGAATTTCTTCATTTAATTTATACAAACAAAACAATTTAAAATTTACCTTTATTCCATTAAATTCTTTCATAATTTGCTTTATTTTTTCTATTACAACCTTTCTTTTCTCTTCTAAAAATTCTAGAGGGATTTTAATATTATTACAATTATTAATTCTGTATGATCTTAATCTAGATTTATAAGCAGTTTCATATTCCTTAATTTCTACATTACCTTCATCTAATGCTTTTTTATGTTTTCGACTTGATATGTGATTTTCTAAATGTTTATAATATATGCCGCAAATAATACATTTTCTTTTTTGTTTTGATCTTTTAATCATTAAGTCTTTCTTTATATGTTCTTCTTCTTCATCTTCATAATATTTACCACAATATACGACATTTTCTATCTTCTGTAAATAACTTTTCAAGATTTTCTTCTACTGTAAATACATTTTCTTCAGGAAAGACAGATTTAAAATCATTTTTATCAAATCTTAAACTAAAAGAATCAAAAATATTTTTAATTTTTTTACGTTTTTTAGGTTTATCAATAAATATTTTTTTCTTTTTTTCCAAGTATGCTGACAAATCTAAATTTAATAAATCTACTAAAACAGGTTTATATTCACCTGTTTTTCTGATATATTTAGTTAATAATTTAATTAAATCAACCTTCTTACAACCTTTAGGTTGTTTAATATTCAATTGTTTTACTACTTTTCTAAGTTCATTAATAGTCTTTGACTTTAAGTTGAGCTCCATTTATTAGGAAACATTTTTTACAATACTTTTTCCTGGAAGATGCTTACTGTGATAAATACTTTTTAAATGTCTCTTTTTGTGTGTATAGGTATATTGCATACCACATTCACATTTAAATTTTTTATATTTAATTAAGGAATCACAACATTTGCAATGACTTTGGAAATAAATTTTTTCATTTCTATGATATATGTAAAACTCATTTACTGATTTCATAGTCAAACAGTGTATACACTTTTTTGTAAGCTCCATTTATTAGGAAACATTTTTATAAAAGGATTGTAAGAAATCATTCCATATTTTTTCATATTTCTTTTTAACTTTTTGGACTTTTATATTATTTTCAATATTAAAAATATCACAAATCTTTTTCATAAAATAGTAATAGTTAATTGATTTCTCATAATACATAAAATCTAAAAATTTTAAAAACATATCCTCAACTTCTTGAGAAATATTATATCTCCTTCTTAATCGATTAAAATAACAAACTCTACTATTATATCTTTGTTTTAAACTTTCGTAATCAATAACATAAAAATATTCTTCTTCTTCCGAATCATAGATTAATTTCATCTTATTATCTTCATTCATTTATATATAATCTTTAAACTAATTCAGATGTCCAACTATTAAATTCATCTGGATATCCTAGCCATTTTACAAAATACTTATTTCCTTTCTTTTTTATGATTTTTTCAATTTTATATACATCATCTTTTTTATTATATTTTACCATTTCATTTTCATAAAAAGTTCCTTCAATTTCTTTACTGTTTAAATATTTTAATCGATAAGTAATAGGATCTGTTTTTAATACTTCAGAAACTATAAAAATCTCTTCAGTAAATGTAGAATCATCTACTTTCCTGAATGTTTTCTTAATTGTAGATATTCTAACACTATCCCCTATCTTAAATTTCGGTTTTTTCATGATCTTTTTCGTATATAAATTTTTATAAACTTGAGATTCATTTTCTCTAGCCTCAACAGGTGTCATTTTTATTGATCTATGATATGAATTGTTATAATTAACAAGTATTTTAGGTAGTACATCAATATATCTTTTAGTATTGTTAGCATGCATATATTTTATAATTTTTTCTCTTATACTTCGATTAAATCTCTCAGCTATTGCAGATTTTATTTCTTTATTTTTAGTTGTAAACCAATGTATATTATTATCTTTAAATAATTTTTGTGTCTGTTTTCCTGTAAATTCAGTACCTTCATCTGTCAAAATGAATTTTGGTATTCTTTCTTTAAAAACTTGTTTAAAACCTTGTACTACTTCTTCAGATGTTTTTCTTTTTATAGGAAAAGCCCAAGCATATTTATTAAAAGCATCTATAACCGTTAACAAATAATTAGTTCCATCATTATATTTGCTATAATTTTTTATAATTAACAAATCAGCGTCAAATTGATTATTACTGTTTGGAACATAAACTCTTCTTCTTTTAAATTTACGAATGACAGGTTTATATCTAGTATATACATCTTGTTCATGTAAAAATTCTTCAACATTAGGTAACCCTGTTTTTCTTTTCAATTCATTAATTCCACAATAACCTGTTTCTGGATTATAATAGACCTCTTTTAAATTCCTAAAAAAGTATTCTTTTTACTTCCACAAATAGTACAGATACCTTTACCAACTGGTTTATTATTTTTAGAAGTAGTTTTATGATAATTTTTAGTTGGGGTTTTATCTTTACACTTGACACAATATATAGAAAGACCTAATCCAAAAGTTTTTTTAACTTTAATAATAGGTTTAATAATTCCTCTAGTTAATCTTTCTTGAAATGTTGGATCTTGTATAGCATTTAAATCATCTATTAATTTTTGATCAGCAACATGTCTCTGTTTTGTATCTTTTGTTTTATTGTATTCAATATCATGTTTTTTACATGCTTTATCAACTCTATTTATTCCAGGATCACCTCTTTTTAATATTTTTTCTAATTTTGTATTTGGACCACAATATTGATATCCTGGTAAATGCATTTCTGGAAGATTTATTTTATCTTGTATCCATCCAACAATATCACCACCTTTCTTTTTACAAACCATTTATTTAGAATGAATAAATTTATATCCATTCAATTGCATTTGTTTTACATATTTTTCAACTGGAATAAATTTTAAACTTTTTATGAAATCCTTTTCTTGCATATAAATTTCTTCTCCTGTCATATTTTTAGCTTTAAACGAATTAATGAGTTCTTTATAAAAATTATAACAATGTCTATATTCTTCCTTTCTTTCCGCAATTTTTAATGTAAGATCGATAGCTTCTACTATACCAACTGATAAACTTAAAAAAGCAAGTGGAAGAAAGGCAATAGCTGATAAACCTGTTCCACTTAGAATAACCTTACTTACTGATAATGAAATACTTATCTTTTGATAAAAATTTCTACTCTTTCTGTAAACATATAATCTTTTTTCTAAATATACATCCATTTATATAGGATTAAATTTTTTCCTGTATCTCATTTCAGGATTCACTAAATCTAACATAAAAAAATCGTATTTTTCTTGAACACTTTTATTATACATTTGTTTGAATTCTTCAGTACTTAATAAACCATCTATCTCTCTTATAATCTGTTGAATTTCTTTAGGTTGTAGAGTGAAAAATATATCGTAATTACAGTTCCTTCTGATATTGATAGGTGTTAAAAAATATGACTGAGTTAAATAAATAAAGGATGCGTTTTTCTTTCTACCTCTGATAAATAATTCTTCGATGTTTTTTGGATCTTTCTCAATCACACAATCATCAAAAATAACTAAATTCTTTAATGTAGGATTTAAATCATCTACAGTAATAAAATTTTGATCTGAAGAAAATAATACTTTTTTTTTTAATTTATCATATAATTTTAATAGTATTTTCTTATTCTTTATATTCTTACATTTCAAAATATCTTCTCTTTCTATATCTTCAAACAATGTATATTTTTCTTGTAATTTAGAATATTTAGGTTCGTATAAATCTTTTGCACATATATATAATGTATTAAAAAATAATAAATCATAAATCAAATTTAACAGTAAATTTGTTTTACCTGAACCTGAAGATCCTACTATAGGTAATCTAAATGGATGTTTAGGTAACAAAGGATGTTGTTTAGGATCAGGTAATTCTTCTGGTTCCGTGTAATCTTTAATTTTTATCGTAATTTACTAGCAGTAAAAATAAAATTTGCTGCAGTAAAAATAAAATTAGCTGTAGTAAAAAATTATTATTATATAAATGAACTTAGAAAAAGAACGGAAACACAAGTTTTTAAAGCAAATAAAAGATTCAATTAAAATAGTAAAAATAGAAAAAGAAATAAGAAAGAATAACGAAGATCAACTAAAAGACAAAATAGGTATTCAAAAGACCTTAGAAGAATTTCATAAACCAGTCACTCAAGAAATTGAAAAATATGAAAAATCAAATAAAGAAGTTGTAAAAAGTATTCAAAATGTTGTAGAAAATATTTCATTTCCATCTATAGAAGAGCCTATTGAAGCTGTGAAAGAATTAGTATCTTATACTTATGATATCGATCAAAATTTAAATTTAAAATATTTAAAAGAAGAAAAATTATACAGACCGTCAGCATTTTTAAACGATCAAGAAAAATTAGAGGAGATGTATGGAAGAGCTAAACAGTTAAAAGAAGGATTATCTAAGAAAAGAGGCAACTTAAAAAGTACAATTTCTAGAGCTAAAAATTTTTCAGAGGAGGAATTAAACCAGAAAAAGAATGATATAAAAGAAATTAAAAATAAAGAAAATATGTTGCAAAATTATATGCATAGATTATATATGATTCGAAGTAGTAAAGAAATGAAGGTGGGTAAAGGATTGAATGTATTATCAAATTTAACAGAAAAAATATGTAACGGAAGTAAATCAAAGAAATTGTATAATCAAGTAACTTTATTGTTGGATATGTTATTAAAAAATAAAGAAATGACTTATAATGATGTACAACGATATCATAAACAATTTCTCTGTTAATAAATGATAAAATATAAAGTTTATTTGAGTGAAGGTCAGAAAAATAAACTTAAATCAGCTTTTAAAAATAAAGTAGAAGTAACATTACAAATAGATAAATCTAAAACTCCTAATCATGAGATGTATTTAACTAAAACTCAAATTAATCATATTAATGATAAAAAAAGAATTACAATCAGTAAAACTCAATTAGATAAAAATGGAGGATTTTTACCATTTCTAGCGGCACTTATACCCTCATTAATAACCGCTGCTAAATTAGCAGTTCCGGCATTAGCAACAGGTGCTTTATCAGGATTAGCTAGTTCAGCTATGCAAAAAAAGGGATCTGGGAAAAAAAAAACTTGGAAAGGGAATGTATCAACAGTGGGAATTAGCGACAAAATGATTAAAGAAAATATGAAAAATGAAAAAGGATTTAGAGGTGTGTTTACCTCTGATTTATTACCTAAAACAATAGGAAAATTTGAAAATGGAATCATTAATTTAGATGTATCAACAGGCCCCGGAACTCATTGGGTTTGTTATTATAATGATCCTAAATATAAATATGTGGAATATTTTGATCCGTTTGGTGAATATGACAATATGAAGAAGGACTATATTCCTAAAAATATTAACTCATTTCTTGTTACATCCAATAAAAAAATAGGTTATAATGATAGTTTTTTACAGAAACCTTCATCTGTGAAATGTGGTATATTTTGTATGAAATATATAAGAGAAAGGAATAAAGGTATATCACCTAAAAATGTTCTCAAATCATTTCCTACACAAAAACCTAGTGACTATAATGAAAATTTTGTTATGTATAAATGATAATATTAAAATCAGAAGGTCATGAGAGATCAGAGGAATTTACTGTAAATTTTATTACACCTCTTAAAATAAAAAAATTAGCTTTACACTCATTCTCTATGGAAGTTTCCTGGTTTAATATAAGTAAGAATTATGGAAATAACATATTTAGATTGTATACATTAGGCACAGATATAACAATTACTATCTCAAATGGTAATTATACTATAAGAGGATTAAATGAGTATATGATGAAAATATTCGGTGAGGATCCACCTGTCAAATTTGGTATTATTGAAGCAAGACAAAGAATATCTATTAAACTGAAAAATGGTTGGGTAATTGATTTTACAAAAAGTAACTTTCATAAAATTATAGGCTTTTTAAAACTGACATATGGAAGTTATGATGAAGAAACAGAGATTGAAGGTGAACATATTGCTGATATATCTAATGGAAATGATAATATTTATATTCACTGTGATATTGTAAAAGGATCTTTAATAAATCAATATAATTCAGAAGTTATATATTCTTTCACTAATAAAAACCCTCCAGGTAGTATAATTTCAAAAGAATTTAATAATTGGATATTTTTTCCTGTTAAAGTAGATCCTGTTGAAAGAATAAAAATGAGGATTACTAATCAAAAAGGTGAATTAATAGATTTAAATAAAGGAGCTGTAGAATTTAATTTTATTTCTTCTTAAATAAATGAATAGATTATATAGAAAAAGTAAAAAAATACAAGGATTTTTAAAGGTTTTATTGAAACCTAAGAATATATTAAATGAAATATTTTCTATGAAAAAGAAAGGAGGTGGTTTAAAAATTCTTCCTAAATAAATGATTTATGATTTAAGTGATACTCGTTATTATTATAATGATCACATTAAAAGTTATGAATTAAAAGAAATTCATCCAAAAGAACATAGTTCAGATGAGAATGCCACCTATGTTTTTCATATTAATGATACTAAAGCAAAAATTTTATATTCTAGAGGATATCTTGAACAAAAATTAAAAATTACAAAAAATGATAAATCATCCATTGGAAACGAAAATGTGAGTCTGGTAAATGGTGGAGGTTTTATCAAAACTTTAAAAGCACATATAGGAGATACCGAAATTGAATCAAATACACAGTCAAATTTTTCAATCATGAATCATGTTTTAAGATTAATTCATTATACTCCTGATTATGTAACATCACAAGCTCAAAATTAATTTTTTTTATCTAGATACATCTGATTCAGCTGACCGTAATGAGTTCAAATATGATGGTACTTTAGAAGATACTACTAAAATAACTGAATTTTTTAATAATTTGAAAATGAATAAAGATTATAACGAAGGATTCGTAAAGAGATGGGAACTAACGAAAGATAGCAATGTCATTAAAATATGGACACCTTTAAAAGATATAATCGATTTCTTTAGAGAATATGAAGAGATAATTTCAGGTTTTGAAGTGAAAATAGAAATTCAAAGAAATGAAAATAAAAATATGATATATACTAATATAAGAAACGAAAATTATAAGGTAGTAGTTGAAGGTTTAACCTTGCATTTACCTTATATAGAATTAAAAAATTCTGCAGAAAGCTTGTTTCTGAAATCATATCTATCTGATAAAGATATAGAGGTAAATTGGGATCGATATAGATTTAAGATGGTAGGCCCCTATAGAAGCAACAGTGGATCTGTGACAACAACTACAGCGTCAGATGAAGTTTTAAGTGTCTATGTTATTCCTCAATATATTGAAAGAGATAGTAATTATGAAAAAAATAATATGATATTTGATAATATAGATATGGCAGAATGCTGGTTGATGATTAATAATAAACAAGTTCCTCTTATGCGTTATAAAACAAATTTTGCCAATAAAGATTATAGTAGAGTGTATGAAGCTCTTTTACATGAAGGATTTTACGATAATAATACAGAAACAGGACCTTTGATAAATAAGGAGAATTTTGGTGATCTGTATCCTATTTTTCCTTTTGACTCATCAAATCATGAAAACTATACCGATTTAAATAATTTAGATATTGAATTTAATTGGATAACGAATAGTCAAAAGGAATATAAGTTTTATTTTATTTTTAAAGAAAGTAAGAGATGTTTTATAAATTTAAAAAATAAAACTATAACAATGGTTAAGAGTTTAAAATCTTAAAATTAAATAAATGAGTGCTTATTATCCACCTTATGATGATCAAATGAAAGAAGGACCTATTGGACCTCCAGGTATAGGTTTTAAATTAATGAATGATGGAAATTATGATATGGAAAATAGAATTTTAAAAAATTGTGAAAATCTTATAGATGATTTAGATTTAACCACTAAAAGTTTTGTTTTGAATAAAATAGAGAATAATCATCATGAATTGAGAGATCTTATAAAAACTAAATATGATGAGGGTTTTTTAACCTTTACTGAAGAAACAGGTAAGAGAATAAAAGAATTAAATGATACAACTTTACATACTTTAGAAGGTAAACCTTACGATGCAAAAGGAAAAAGTATAGGAAATGTAGCAGATCCTAAAGATGAAAAAAATGTTGTGAATAAAAGATATTTTGAAAAAAATTCGTTAATATTACAGAATGATAAATTTGATGCAAAAAATAAAATAATTACGAATGTTTCTGAACCTGAAAATGATAACGATGTTGTCAATAAAATATATTTAGACAATAGAGATATCTGGGTTACTATACTAAATGATTTTCATACAGATGGGGATTATAAAAAAGTAAATTTCAACATGATGAGCTCAAAATTACTGGATCAAGAGATGCGATTATCTACCGATATGTATATGGAAATTTCCATATATATATATATATATAATACAATAGAAAGTAAATATGATGAAAGTCCATTGATATCTCTAGAAATCAATGGTAAGGAAATTTTAAATGTTAATAGAGATGTAGTAACCTGTTTTGCTTATGGTAAACGTGATGATATCATCACATTAAAGATAAAATGTGATGGTAACGCTTTAAAACCTTATATGCATATTGAAAAAATTTCTTTCTAATAAATGGATATTGATTGGAATGAATTTTCTAGAAATAATTTATCTGAAGATGTAATTAGAAATCTTAAAGATCATGTAAATTGGGATTTAGTTTTACAATATTCAACACTGTCTGAATCTTTTATTGAAGAATTTGCTCAACCTGATGATTGGTGTAAAATTTCTAGATATCAAAAATTATCAGAAGATTTTATAGAAAAATGTAAAGATAAAGTAGATTGGGTAAACATATCTCAATATCAAACTTTAAGTAACGAATTTATCGTAAAATTTTCTGATAATTTAGATTTATATAAAGTATCAATATTTCAAAATCTTACAGAAGATACCATGAGAGTATTAAAAGATGATTTAAATTGGTTGTATATAACTAGATATCAAACATTTAGTGAAAATTTTATAGAAGAATTTATGCATAAATTAGATTTTTGTTATTTGATTAAATATAAATTTGAGTTATTACCTGATCACTTTTTTAATGTTTATTGGGAAAAAGTACAAGCAATACAGATGAGTGAATTAAATAAAAAGTTTGGTCATCACGAAATAGAACCTTACCAAGAGAAAATTATTGAAGAGATATATGAAGTTAAATCAGTCTTGAGAGAGTGTGTTTATATTTTGAGACAATTAACTAATGATAAATAAATATTTAATAAAAATGTTTCTATATAAATGGATGTTACATATAATAATGGTATGAAAAAAAAAACTATGTCTTTCTTAAATATAGAGAATCCTACTGAAGTGAAATCTATTTTTATATTTAATTGTGAAGGAAATAAATTAAAATCTCTTGAAGGAATAGAAAATTTAACTAATTTAGAAACATTAAATTGTGAAGGAAATAAATTAAAATCTCTTGAAGGAATAGAAAATTTAACTAATTTAGAAACATTAAATTGTAGGGGAAATAAATTAAAATCTCTTGAAGGTATAAAAAATTTAACTAATTTAAAAGAATTATGTTGTGAAGATAATAGATTAAATTCACTTGAAGGAATAGAAAATTTAACTAATTTAAAAAAAATATATTGTGGAGGAAATAAATTAATGTCACTTGAAGGAATAGAAACTAATTTAAATAAATTATATTGTGATAGAAATATATTAATGTCACTTGAAGGAATAGAAAATTTAACTAATTTAAAAGAATTATATTGTGAAGATAATAGATTAACTTCACTTGAAGGAATAAAAAATTTAATAAATTTAAAATATTAGATGAAAACGATATTACATCTCTTGAAGGTATAAAAAAATTAACTAATTTAAATAAATTATATTGTAGAGAAAACGATATTACATCTCTAACTGAATTAATATTTTTACCTAGAATAAATGAAATATGGTATGATGAAGATAATATAAATTTACCCCTGATGTTAAGAAGATTTAGTAATAAGGTATATAATAACTCTGAAGACCATATTACAATATGGGACAGTATTTTTAAGTCTTAAAAAATGTTTACTAATAAATGGAAGAGTTCAATAGTCTGAGTGGTTATCGTCAAACATATGTATTAGATGATTTATATCCTGGAAAATATGATCTGATATCATTGAAAAACATTAAAAACATGATTGCAGGTACAGCAATCGTAAAGTTAATTGTAGAAGGTGAAGAAAAAGAGTATTACCTTTCGAATAAACATGGACAACTTTCTAATAGATCGATAAATAAAATCAATAAAGGAAGATATATATTTTTATATTTAGGTGATAATAAATACATATTAGAGAAAGCTTAATATATTTTAGAGTAGAGTTAAAAAATAATTCTAAATAAATGGATCTTTATAAGATTAAAAAATCTCTAGAAAAGAAAGGAATTAGTGTAATAGCAAGATTTATAGAATCAAACGGTGATACTGGAACAGCATTTTTAAGTAATTATAATGATAAAGATCTTAAAAAACTTAGTAAGAATATTAAGTCATATTATGATTTTGGTGGAGAGAAAAAATTTAGTAAAGATTGTATACAACTTACTTTTATTGAAAAAAAGTAATTATATTTTATGTGATTTTCTAAGTGTATATTATATCTGGCAGTACTAGTAATTCTTTTAATATATTAAACTATAGTACTTTGTGTATATATTAAACTTTCCTTTTTTTTATTTATATTATTTATAAAACTCTATTTTATAACTCTATCTGTTCATAAATAACTCTATAAAACACGTCCGTAAATTACGGACGCGTTTCGATATATTTTGAGTCACTTTGTAATCCTATTTTTAGGATTATTTTAAAGTTTATTTAGAGGATTCAAGTCCTCTTTTTTTCACGACTTTCATATAAATCCTTTTATTTTCTAAAAAACTTTGAAAAATAAAATAATTTTTTCACCATGTTCTCTTCTTTTATGAGGGGACTAACGGCCCCCTATTTATTTTAAAGCTTAGAGGACTTCCATTCATTTTGGAAGTCCTCTTTTTTTTTCACGCATTTATTTAATTTCACCGTTATTTACCTATGTATGAGGTAGCCTCAAAATGGGGCAGCCTATCTTTGATCTCTTTTATCACGCATTTATCTAAAAAAAAAAGTTAAAATTTGGTCTAAATGTAAAAAAGGCCTTATTTAGATATAAAATCATGTTTTTAATATTAAAATGGATCGATACCTTTTTTTATATATAAAAAAGATAAAAAATAAGTTATAAAATATAGTTTTTAGTGTATATAGTACATGTGTGCTCGTAAGGTGGTTTAGATACTACTAATGACATTTAAAATTAATAATTTTACCCACATTTAAAATGTCATGCTATCTTGTAATAAATAGAAAAATGTGGATTTTTGAAAATACAGTTTTGAGATTGAATTCCATATATTCAGAATAATATAATATTCATAAGATATATTTTTTTTATAAAGATTCCTGTTTCATACATAAAACCTTCTATTTAAATAAAATGTTCATTAGCTGTTATATTTGTATTTTTATTTATCCTTCGGATCTCTGATGTTGATGATTTTGCTTTTACTTTAGGTATGTTTACATACATGAAATTCGCCCTAGAATCAACATTTATTAAGAATTATCCAAATTTAACTCATTTATTAATAATACTTGACGACTATTTTATCTATTATTAAATAACACAATTGTTTTTTATACATTTAAAAAAATAGTAGGAAATAAGAAAGTACTTGTTGTCATGCTCCCAAAAACAATTTTCATTTATATAATTTAACAGTTGTGTCTGTGAAAATGTTTATTGTGACATACTGCAGTTGAAGTAATTTTAGAGGATCGCAATACGGTTTCTTTTAAATTGTATCCTAACGTGTAAATTATTTTTTAAAATAGTTTCTGAAAAAAAATTTAAGCAGAAAAGGCAGCATCTCTTAAAGATATTTGTTACAGATAATTGTACATAAAACTCTCTAGGAATAGTTGAAGACGTTATGTTGCTGCAGAACTTACAATACAACCATGAATATCGACACCTCTGAACCTTGATTTTAATATTTTGGGAATTGGTAGTGAGGAAAGTAAATCAAGAGTTGAGAATTAGTTCAAAATGACTGAAGAATCTAGTTTAAATTGACTAACGTATTTAGTTCAATTTTATTTCCCATTGATTCTATTTTAGCACAAATTAGCTAACGAATTACTTAATTTTAACTATTAATGCATTTTTGCTTGTTATATACATATTGTAAGTATAATTTTCATGAAAATATTCGAAATTGAGATTTTGACAAAATGCGACATTGAGAACCAGAAATGAAACTCATATATTGCATAAAAGGCATTGATTGGTTTGTGGTTCCTGATTGTCTGAAAAGAGACGTTTAAAACCTTTGACGACAAAATAACTTTATGATCAAATTTACGACAAGTACAAGAGCTGAGATCTTCCTGGCGTTACTTCGAGCATCTGCGGAGGAGACAACATGAACCTATCAGAAACCAGTGTTTAGGGAAAATCAATTTGCTCCAAATGAACTGGTCAACCAGAAGCTAAGATCCAGAGTGTGGAATCACCCCCCAGCCCCTACCTAGAGAATTTTTTTAAGAGACTTCACTTGCTTGCTGAAATTTAAAATGTGGAGTGTGAGCAAGTATTCCGTTTTAAAAATAAACGGATCATGCACGATTTAACAACCACATGTGCGACCAAGAAGTTGCGTGTTGCTAAAATGATATGATGTTAGCAACGCCAGCTAAAGCATAAAAATAATCTTCATAGTGAGACTCTTACCCATTTTTATGATTTTTGCACATGTTTCCTGTCGTTCCTCTTCACGAATTTAAGAACATTAAAAAATACCAATTGTATTTGATGAACGTACGAGAAAAACATAGTTACAAAGGCAAAATAATGCCTATTTCTATGGATAATTCAGTCTGTAAATATAATATATGTAAATATTTAACATGTAAATATTAGTATATTTATCCCAGAAATACAATGCGTCATAAAATGAATCATATGTGTATTGGTCACCACGCCTTTAATTTTTGATTGGTTTCTATGTTACATTACAGAGGCCAACAGATAAGTGGAAAGTTAATGCATGCGAAACATAAGAACTTTAAATACTGTTCGAATACTTTCTTAAATGCTTCGTATGTGTACATGTGTCGGCGGCTGTGTGCATATTAGTCTATGTGTATGTATGTATTTGTGCATGTTTGAATGTGCATGCACAATAACTCAGCGAATAGACGTAATGGTATGGAACTTTACGTATATATACATTATGGAAGAAACTAGAACTAGATAGAATGATTTGTAATTAAAACTATAAGAACTAGAATTATTCATTAAAATTAAAGTGTTTTTGTATCATTAATTGATAGAAATACATAAAAGGAACTAGAATTATTCTTATTGTGATTCTCCATTATGTGTAGATACAGTATGAAGAAAACTAGAACTAATTGAATTATTGGTAATTAAAATAATTAAAACAAAATTTATCCATTGGAAATTTAAAATTTTTAGAGCGTTACTTCATATGGAGAAACATATTAATGCATGTTGGGTCTCCAAAATTTACAAAAATATCGAATTTAAAATATTTTGTTAGTTCGTTTTATATACTTTTCAATGATACCTTATTTTTGTTTCAAGTTCTAATACAAGTTTGAAAAATGTAATTAAAACTACAGTTCGGATTCAGTACCACACATGTCATGAAGGAATTTTAAACATCATTTTCTCGAGGAATATATATTGCAACTGAATATATTGCGATGTACCTTTTTTTCTAATAAACTGCTCAAACCTAGTAAGTAAACCTAATGAAAATTGTTCCATAATTATTATAGATTATACAGAAATAGGTTATACCATTTTGCGTATATGTATGGGCATTAATTATTATGCTTCATTTTCTAGTGATTGTTCTAAAAATATTTAAATAAACAATGTTATGTACTGCCATGCTAAATACTCACTACAGTATACAAATAAATGTGCTTTGAATATACAAGAAATTAATACTGTAACTTCAGTATATTCTCAGAAATGGCACATGGATATTAGTTAAATTAAAGTTGTCGGTTAAGGAAGAAAATTAAAAAGATGAATTACGCTATGATGGAATCTACCACTAATCTAGTATATATTACACACATTTTACAAATATAATATTAGGTGTTACTATGCTGTTTCTAAAGTGAAACAATAAAATTAAAAATTATTTTAAATATTTTAATTTTTTTATGTAATAATCATGAAAACAAATGTTACGTTCGTGGACGTTAATGTCCACGACAGTCTTTTTCAACTTCAGAAAAAAAAAATTCATTAGAAACCGTGAATTTCCAATATAAAAAATTACAAACCTCTTAAGACAGCAACAGTTTTAGCGAAAGTATTTACAACAATTCTCTGTTAATTGTTTTCTGTCTTAGAGGTAGCGCCCATGTTCATTAAGAACAGTCTGAACATTCCTAAACATTTTAGCTCCGGTGAAAGCAATATTTATGTCCCTGTCTGAAACAAAGGCTATAACTAATGTCAATCGACACAGGTTCAGTACAAGGGGAAAAATTGAGGTAAAATTAATGATCTGTTAGATGCAATTAGAGAAGAATTTCATCCAACTGTAGCAGGGTATTGGACTTGTGTACGCTTATCGACTTTCCCAGTGCTACTATTAGAGGTAAAGTATTTGGGTGCTTTGTTCACCAAGAATAAGAATAATGTTGTAAGATAGCATTAAGATGAAAATTGAACTTTTTTAAGCATCAATTGCTACAAATAAAATAGTAGTAATAGAAGACATTTACTTTTGGATTTTGTGATGTTTTGTAACTATATGATAATGAAATTGAATAAAATTTGTCACACCAAATTATTTTTATAGAAAAATGCCATCGAGAAAAAAATCAATTTTGCAAAATATAATAAAATATACAACACATTAATATGTAGGTTTTCAAACTGTATATTATGACAAAGATGGAAAAATAGAAAAACATACTTTTGTTTAATCAAAATTCCAAATCCTGGATGTATTTTACTAAAGTTCAGTAAGACTTTCTAATATGCTATATTTAGAATTTCATAATAATAAATGAAAGATGAAGTAAAATAATTGCTCGGCATCAGTTCTCTAAATAACGTCCGTTTCATCTTTTAAATTTCAACTAGCCGCATTCTGTCAAGATCTCCGACAGCTTTGGAAGAAACTTTTAAATTGCAATATTTCTGATATGTCTTTAACAGCATTTATTATGAAAATATATTATTGCAGCAGTACATTGATGATTTGCGGATAGACATGACTAACGATAAATTACTAGTGCAATTGGTATTAAAAGCTAAAAGGCCACATTTCCTGAATAAGGACTGTTGAATATTATGTAAGCGCGTCTGCCATATTTTGATGCAGAGGAATATTATATATATATATATATATATATATATATATATATATATATATATATATATATATATATATATATATATAAATATATATATATATATATATATATATATATATATATATATACTAATATTATTTATTATTTCCATTTTTGTTTCTGTCTAATAATGTGTCGGATCTTTTGACGAAGTTTCGGGGCCATGTGGCTGTATCGTTGAACGAAACACATTTAGAACCTCTGTGGGTGCAAAGATCCTTGAAAAGCTGGATCTACGGAGGTTCTATCCAATTTCATTTTTTCGGATTTCATATTTTCTTTTATTTTTTACTTTTTATTTATTGTCATTTTAATATTTTGAGCCTCCAAATTTGATAATTAACCCTTTGATGTTTGAACTTGATTTGTATGTATGGCTCTTGAACGTTGATAAATACATGTGTATTGTCGTGACGGAATTCGTCACTCCTTTGTAAATTGCATAACTTCTGTACTTTTTAAACTTTTATATTAATATTTAAATAATCTGTGTCCTGGAACCCTCTTGTCATTGTATATATTTTAGCATATTTAAACGTATCGAAATCTGTATTGAATTGCGGCCATTTTTATTCCATAGTAATTCTCGCACACTCGAGGAACAATGTACGTCGTTCAAGGTCGCACTTGCTTGCTGGTGGAGACAGTTGTCTCCATGTTTTTTCGCTTTGTTGGGTGATGCAATCTTGTGCTGGATTTCACGTTGTTCTGCACGTGCCTTGTATTTTTCGTTGGAAGGGGCGGATCCCTGGATGTATTTGAAATGGAAAGAATTTTAGATTGGAGGAAATGTGAAGATGTGAGGTCCTTGATAATTTTAATTGGCCGGGTCCTGGATCCACCCGGAGTGTTTAAAAGCTGAGTGATTCTTGATTCTGGGCTCTCTCCCAGGAAACATCTTCGAACCCACGAACTGCGCGGAATTCATCCCCCGGGTTGAGTTCCGTCGCTGTGGGGGTCGGGAGAGATGCCACCTCTGCCACCGTCGCCTCTGCTGAGATCTGATGCCTTGCCCTCGCCGACCGTCGACCGCCGTGTGGATGATGATTGAGAACCTCATGTGACCGGGACCAGTAAAAGCAATTTATGAAACTGGTCGCTCCTTTGAGTACCTGATCCGGCACCTTGCCGGAAACTGCGGTTCCGCCGTTCCTGCTGGAGCGGGGCAATGTTTGCCCCGAGGGAATCTGCCAGTGGATGCCTACGCTTTTCCTACCATGAGCCCTTTTCAAGTTTTGTGAGGTAAGCCTTGATTATTTAGACGTGCCGTTGGCAGTCGTCTGGACTTGAGCGTCGACTCCGAAGAACACTTCGCCTTTGATTTCAGATGCCTTCACTAATCATATTATATATTGTTTAACTTCAGCTTCCAACCACAATTAAAGAATTAGTGCATCTAAAGTAATTTAAATTATTCGAATTCTTAGCGTTCCTCGAGTGTGTATTCTCTCTGACCATACCATGTTTTGTTGAATAATTGAAAATGTGATATTAATATGTAATTCTGGCAAAATTGGATTAAGAATTGATTATCTAAATTCCGGCAAAGAGCCGATGATTCTTTAGTAGGAGTGGTCCAGTGGTTTTGAGCTGATAATAAATCAGCGTGTGTAATTTATGTGTTAACTCCATATTTGAGTAATTAATAAATTTAAATTTAAATTGAGTTTTTATTTGAGTAGAAATTGTATTGATTTATGTGTTTTCAGCTACTGGTGAAATCTTGAAGGTAACGATAATTTCTTCGTAATTTTGGTATTTGTTGTGTTTCCTTCACAGGTCATCAGTTGGAATTCTCCAACTGACGGGAGGTGTGTTTCGAACCTGGGTATGTAAAAATTGGAGAAAGTTTGACTTTCTCGGTCTGCCGTGTCGAGCGGGAATCCGTTGCGACTTCTGATGCCCTCGGATTTCCCGTTGTGACAATTGGTGCCTTTGACCTTCCCTCTCGAGCACCTGTTTTTTGAAATTTTGTTCGTTTGGAGTTTTTTGAAATTTAAATTGGAGTTTTTGAAAATGTTAAAATTCTGTGAAATTTAAGTGAACTGGACCGATGGTATGGTTTGAGTTTTGGTTTGGAGAGTTGCACACTTTTTGTTGAAAATTTGTATGCATTATTTATGAAATTATTGTAAAAATATTTGTGCAAAGAAAAATGATTTGAATTAAATGTGTGAGATCTTGGTGAAGAGTGGCTCGGTTTGAAACGAAAAATGCTTGGTGTACTATGAAAATGGTTAAGAACACAGTTTTTGAAAAATTGTTTGAAATTTGAAAATTATAAATCTGTAATATAAAGCTGTTAAAATTAAATTTAAATAGTATAAAATTTTTATGTGAAAACTTGTTTCGATTTGGAATTTTGAGGAACTCTTCTGTTTTTGATTTTGATTTTTTGAGAGTATTAATGTGTGGGATTTTTGAATTCTTGCTGTAATCTTATCTTCGAGCTCTGTTGAGCATTTTCCCCCAAAAATTGGGTCGGCAGTTTTCGAAACTCCGTGTGTTTAGTTTTGTTTTTGAATGTGAGATTGAAAAATTGGGCCGAGAAGGGAGGCCGTCTTCTGAATTTCATTCGAAAAATAAAATAATATAAAATCTGCGTAAATTGAAATATAAATTGCTTAACTTAAATTTAAATCGAAAGTACACCTGTGTTTGAACGACACTTCTTAATTATGTCTATACCCGATTGTGACTACACGATATGACTTGGTATGTGCAGAGTGGCACAACGCTTTTCCTACCATGAGTCCTTTTCAAGTTTTGTGAGGTAAGCCTTGATTATTTAGACGTGCCGTTGGCAGTCGTCTGGCTGATTCCCTCGGGGCAAATATTGCCCCGCTCCAGCAGAAACGGCAGAACCGCAGTTTCCGTCAAGGTGCCGGATCAGGTACTCCAAGGAACGACCAGTTTCATAAATTGTTTTTACTGGTCCCGGTCACGGATTCACATGAGGTTCTCAATCATCATCCACACGGCGGTCGACGGTCGGCGACGGCAAGGCATCAGATCTCAGCAGAGGCGACGGTGGCAGAGGTGGCATCTCTCCCGACCCCCAAAGCGACGGAACTCAACCTGGGGGATGAATTCCGCGCAGTTCGTGGGTTCGAAGATGTTTCCA
Organism: Amaurobius ferox; assembly: GCA_951213105.1. Lineage (NCBI taxonomy): Eukaryota > Metazoa > Arthropoda > Arachnida > Araneae > Amaurobiidae > Amaurobius > Amaurobius ferox. Next base: position 139,605,235 of record OX578134.1, read on the forward strand.
GGGAGAGAGCCCAGAATCAAGAATCACTCAGCATTTAAACACTCCGGGTGGATCCAGGACCCGGCCAATTAAAATTATCAAGGGTCTCACATCTTCACATTTCCTCCAATCCAAAATTCTTTCCATTTCAAATACATCCAGGGATCCGCCCCGTCCAACGAAAAATACAAGGCACGTGCAGAGCAACGTGAAATCCAGCACGAGATTGCATCACCCAACAAAGCGAATAAACATGGAGACAACTGTTTCCACCAGCAAGCAAGTGCGACCTTGAACGACGCACGTTGTTCCTCGAGTGTGCGAGAATTATTATGGAATAAAAATGGTCGCAATTCAATACAGATTTCGATACGTTTAAATGTGCTAAAATATATACAATGACAAGAGGGTTCCAGGAAACAGATTAATTAAATATTAATATAAAAGTTAAAAAGTACAGAAGTTATGCAATTTACAAAGGGGTGACGAATTCCGTCACGACAGTATCAATAATTTAAAATTAAGATCAATTTGCCTTATATGGTAGAAATGTTTTCCTTTTGTTAGATATTTCTTTTCATATCCTCTTACTTTATTTTCCTCCGCATTGTTTTTGAACCTGGGTATGACACTGTTCATGTTTGAATTAGTCTTATTAAATTTATTTATTTTTATATTTATTATTATATATATATATATATATATATATATATATAAAGTACATAATATATATATACTTTATATATATATATATATATATATATATATATATGTATATATAAAGTGCATAATATATATATACTTTATATATAGACATACTATATATTTATATATCACATATAAAGTGGGGAACGGTGAATATTATGTAAACATCCAGTGTTTGTTAAATAGTTAGACCGTTTTCCGAATCGGAGATTTTCGTCTGTAGAAGTGTGTTTCTTGCAGAAAATATCGCATTATGCACTGATTTCAATTAAAATGTGTTGGGGTTATGATACCAATTCCAAACAACGGCAACTATCATCAGGAGACTCGGCCAAGGACGCCCAAAAGCCACGATACCTCGGAGGAGCGATACGTGGCATTAACTGCAAGACAGGCATCGAGCTCTCTCAGGACCTTGTCGCTGCGTCTGGAACAGCAATTTCTTGGTAAACTGTATACACTGTTGCCTAGCAGATAAGGTTATTTACGTCCGGCGAGCAGCGGTGTGTGTCCTCCTCAACAAATAGCAGAAGAGGGCCCATCTTTAGTGGAGCCAGGAACATCATTCTTGGGGAAAGCAAGATTGGGCGTTGTCCCCATGAGTGATGAATCGAGATTCAGTACACAAAATGATTCCCGACGATGCGAAAACTGTAACAGCACAGTCAGCTCTATAAGGGTGAAGTCTATGAACCGTGTGTAAGGCCATTCCGAGGAGATATCGGAAAGGACTATAATTTTATTTTCCATAATGCGAGATCTCACAGAGCTCAACTTGTTAGCGATTTTCTGGAGAAAGAAGGTATCGCCGTATGGTGTTGCCAGCAAAGTCGCTAGACCTAAATCTTATACAGCATGTTTGGGCTGTTCTTAAAAGACCCATTTCACGACGTTAACCACCTCTCAGAACATGCCAGGCGTTAATATCCTCCCATTCAGAAGAATTAGATTTGCTGCTATAAGCTATGATCAACAATCTCATGTACAGTATGATGGCCCGTTGTGCCACTTCTAAAGCTGTGAGGGGGGCCAGAATACTTATTATCCAGACCATTCTGCAGATATGATGTATCAAGATATCGCAGTTTCTCATCTCATTTGCATATCGAAAAAATTATATCTTCTGTTTATTTTGTTATATTACAGTTGGCTGTCTCACAGTATGAGATATTTCAGAGTTTCATTACAATAAACCAATTAATTTTCGAGATATCACATGTTTTGTGTTTGTAACCTTAATTTTGGACACCAATATATATATATATATATATATATATATATACATACATACATCGTATATATACATACATATATATGCATACATATATATACATACATACATATATATATATATATACATACATATATATACACATACATATATATACATAATCACCCACATCTTACTTATTTTCTTTTTATTTATTGCATATTCCAAAATAAGTGGGTTTCTATTGAAACATCTCACTTTCACTAGGGAAAAGAATATTTCAAACAACAATGTTTTACTTAAAGTGGTTACTTAAGATTCAAATATTTATGGAAATAAATGTAGTTCTGCTGTTCGCTACAATCAAAGTATTTTATATAAAACTGTATTACATCTATTTTAAAACAAAATTTATGCATTTTCGCCTAGCATAAGGACTTTAACTAATGACGGTGAAGTCAAAGCAACAAGTTAAAAAGTTTAATCATCATAAAAGATTTGGTTAAATTAGTTATATATTCCAATATAAGTTTTCTATAGAAACCTTACACTCTTTCAAGATATGAAAATTATATGAAAGACCATTGTTCCACTGAAAATGGTTACTTGAAGCTTTAACTGTTTATAGAAATAAATATGGGCAACTGTTAACTGTAACCATAGGATGTAACATTTATTTGGATTCCAACTCTTGTAAAAGCAATATTTTTGTATTGTCGTATATAAAAGCTTTAATTTCTGAGGGCTGATAAAACGTTAGCTCAAGAATTATATTTAAATGTATTATACATTCCAATACAAACATATTTATATAGAAACTTTTCACTCTCTTAAATTAAATGCAGTTGAAACAACTATGGTGCACTATAAGTGTTAATATAAGCTTTAACTTTTTATGGAAATAAATACGGTTTCTACTATTCATGACGACCCGAGTATGTTTCATTTATCTGTATTACAGCTACTGTAAAATCAATATTTATGCTCTTATATCTACCATAAAATATTTTATTAATGAGGACCGACAAAATTTTAACGCGAGAATAATGGTTAAATTAATCATACATTTCAAGATAAACAGTTCTCTATAGAAATATTACATTCTCTCAAGGAAATAAAAGTAGTTGATACAACCCTTTTTTCTCCGTCAGTCCAAATAGTTGCTCAAGTCCTCAGGATGAGTCGGACGGTCTGGGTTTTCAACCCTTTTCTTCTAAAAGTTGTTGCTTAAGCTTTAACTCTTTATGGAAATAAATGCGGTTTACTGTTAATTACATTTCAACAATTTTGTATTTATCTGAAATTCAGCTATTTTAAAGCAATCTTTTTATCCCCCCCCATCTAACATAAAAGCTTTAATGAGAAAAGACAAAAATGTAGAGCAACGTAAAGAAGTAGAGTTAAATATGTCATACATTCCAAAAAAATCAGTTTTCTATAGAAACCATTCACTCGCTCAAGGAGTTAAAATTAGTTAAAACAACTGTATTCTACTACATTTGGTTACTTAAACTTAAACTGTTTATGGAAATAAAGATGATTTCTTTGTTCATTACGATCCGAGGACCTCCTTCCTAACATAACCTCCTTCCTAACATAACCTCCTTCCTAACATAACCTCCTTCCTAACATAAAGCCTCTAACTAATGAGAACTTATAAACATTTAGCACAACGTAAAGAAGTACTGTTAAATTAATCATACATTTCAATATATGCAGTTTCCTATAGAAACATTTAACTCTATTTATGAATTAAAATAAGTTGAAACAACTATGTTCTACTATAAATGGTTACTTAAGGTTTAACTGTTTATAGAAATAAAGGTAGTTCCACTGTTCAGTGGGTACGAGTATTTTGCATTAATCTGTATCCCAGATCTTGTAAAAGCACTATTTATGCCCTCTTGTCTAACAAAGGCTCTAACTAATGGGGACCGACAAACGTTTACTGCAACGTAAAGAAGTGGGGTAAAATTAATGGTGAAAGTTAGTAACTACAGAAGAATGTTATTCATTTTTAGAAGTATGCGCCATTTGTTGCTAACGTAAGAAGATCTATCCAATGGTATAATTTAGGTTAAGGATGTACGTTTTATTATAGAGAATGAAAATAATATCATGAGGTGATATCCTGGAAGAGTTGCTTATCTTTAGAAATAACTGATGTACAAAATAAATATAAAGCAGAAAGCATATGGATTTTTTTGCATAATTCTATGATTTATGTAAATTATTTCATAATCCACCATGTACAAGATCCGTAACATAATTTTATTGTCTCTACATACATAGTGCAATGTTTAGGGACAGCGATGTGATGGAGACCTTTTCGACAGAATAATATGTTTCAAGCATTCCTGAACTAGAGGCAAACGTTCTTGAGTGATTTCTGTGTGTATGTAATTGCTAAGAACAAACAACCAGTGGTTTTTGAAAGCACACACTGTTTTTTGACCTGGGAAAGAGACCTGAAAGTTCCCTTGAAATAACTGTATTTACCTAATTAACCTATGCCTGTTTTTTGTCAAGGAAGTATTAGAACAGTTATGAACATTTCTCGGAGATTTGCTTCCATCATTAAATATAAATGTCGTCGCATGATGGTAAGGTAGGTTGCCAATGACCTCTTTCGAAGGGGGACCTGTCACTCGTCGAATTTATAAACTAAATTGCGGAAGGGAGGTTGTAGGTTCAGTTTAACGAATTGTTAACAACAGATAATGGAAAGAGTCGACTACGCCTCAAGAACTTTTGGGTATTCATTTAACAGGGGCATTTTGGCAGTCTACCAGTATGAGATGAATGTTGTAATCTTCCTGCAACTGCTTTAAACTAAACAGCTTTATAATATTGGCATCTAAAATCAATATTTACAATAACAAACTTCACTATATTTATATAATCTCGAAAAGTTAATTCTACTGCATGCATTTCTAATGGCCACACAGCAGATCTAGGACGATTTTGATTTATGTAAACATATTTGAACTCTAAAAGTTTCAAGAATCATGATAATGAAAAATTCAGCTTCTTAATTACTTTTTTTAATTGTTTATATGAATCAACAATAAGACTTACTTCCATTTACTTAAGACTGTACAAAAAAATCAAAATCTTCAAGATTAATAACGGGACGAATCAGAAACAAATATGAATCAACTTCGAAATAAAGATGAATTATCAGATATTTGTTTGCATCATATTAAAAATTTCGAACAAAAAATATTATTCCGTGTGTGTATATTTTATTCTTCATATATCGTATTCGGGGAGGTTAAAGCACATTAGAAATTTATCTTAAAAATTCGCTAAAAGTCGTCTAATAATCGCATGGATTTTATTTACATTTTATTTGAAAGAAAATTTTTTGGTCTTTCAGATGGAGTAAAAATTGAAACTCTGTGATAATACTGTAGGTCGTTAAGTAAACGATTTGTGTGGATATCGGCCAAAATCGTTGCGATTCGGGCTGCAACATAAAATAACTGATACATTAATTCTAAATTAAAAGAAATAACGCCGAGTAAGGGGTGCACCTATTCGGGTCCTTAAGTAAATATATTACAAATTTCATGGTGGTACGACGATCAGATTTTCTGCTACAGACTGCACAAACAGATACACAGACAACTCCTTTTATTAAGTATTAGCCGCCTTTGGCGACCAGCGTGTTCGCTGTCCTTGAAAATTCTGACCGTGGCAAATTCGCTGGCGCGACCTACCAGAAAGATGTAAGCTAACTTTTTGGACGGCCAGGAAGTGCCACACAATTTAGACTGGAACCCAGTGGGGGAGCCATCCACAGAGACCGTACTCTCCTTCCTCTACTGCCAACCTCTCGTAAGAACTTACGGTCCCACATGTTTAACGTGATCATACTCCGCGTGAACACGGCAGCAGTTTTGGCAGTGGCGGGAATCGAACCCGGGCCTACCAAGTGCAGTTCCCGCCCGCTAACCACTGGACTACCGCGCCCTCCGCGACAATCTCCATTACTTTCTTTTTATTCACCCAATTTAGACCGAAACCCAGTGGAAGAGGCATCCACAGGGACCGTACACTCCTTCCTCTACCACCAACCTCTCGGAAGGACTTACGGATTCACATGTTTAACGTGATCTTACGCCGCGTGAACACGGCAGCAGTTTTGGAAGTGGTGGGAATCGAACCCGTGTCTACCGAGTGCAATTCCCGCGCGCTAACCACTGGGTTACAGCGCACTCCGCGACAATCTCCATAACTTTCTTTTATTCATCCAATTTAGACCGGAACCCAGTGGGGAACGCATCCACAAGGACCTTACCTTCCTTCCCCTACCACCAACCTCTCGGAAGAACTTACGGATCCATATGTTTAACGTGATCGTACTCCGCATGAACACGGCGGCAGTTTTGGCAATGGCGGGAATCGAACCCGAGCCAACCGAGTGCAATTCCCGCGCGCTAACCACTGGGCTACCGCGCCCTCCGCGACAATCTCCATAACTTTCTTTTATTCACACAATTTAGCCCGGAACTCAGTGGGGGAGGCATCCACAGGGACCGTACCCTTCTTCCTCCACCACCAACCACTCGGGAGGACTTACGGACCCACATGTTTAACGTGATCGTACTCCGCGTGAACACGGCAGCTGTTTTGGCAGTGGCGAGACTCAAACCCGGGCCTACCGAATGCAGTTTCCGCGCGGTAAATTCCCGTGCGCTAATTAAAATTTTATAATGACCATATGCTAAGCTCTTAATTCCATCATCCTCATTCCATCGTTCCATCGTTCCATCATTTAAAATATCCATAAAATTAAAATATTCATTTAAAATATCCATAAATTAAAATATCCATTTCAAATATCTGTAAATTAAAATAACCATTTAAATATCCTTTAAATAGCTATTCCTCTCGGAAGAACTTACGGACCCACATGTTTAACGTGAAATACATCGCCACAATTAAGTTTTTACAATACAACAATACATTACGCCACAATAATACATCGCAATCAATACATCGCCACAATTCAATCTACCATAATTCAATCATTTAAATTTCATAATGACCATATACTAAGCTCTTAATTTCGTCATTTTCTTTCCTATTGCGTATTCAGAATCGTGACGTCACCTTCACCTTTCCTCCTGCTGGGCAAAAAGTTCTGCGGGGGAAAACGTGGGTGAAGGACTACATTAGCGGATTCCTATTGAAAATCCTTAGTTCATTGAAATCGCGATCATGTGGATATTTATAATTATTTCTTCACCAGATTGGACTTGTAAGAAATCCTGATATTTCAGCTTTCTAAAAATGGAAATTATTAGTCGAAATTATGAGTATTTTTTACTATGCGGGAATTTAAAAACCAAAAATCATTTTTTTGAGCCAAAAGTGACTTTTGTTTTAAAATTTTTAAAAAAATTAGAAATCGAAATCGAGATTTGAAATTGATATATTTTTATTTGCAATTGTCTGTTCTTTTCGATGGTGTGATTTTTTTCTTTCTACGACGTCTGGATCGTGGAGAAAAAAGGGCAAAAATTAAAAAAACGGTCGAAATCGCATAAAACATTAAATAACAAAAAAGTAATTAAAATTTAAAAGATCGGTTTTCATGTGACAGCTTACCCCCCCCCCCCGGTCTCCGATTGCCAAATTTCTTAACTCTCCGACGCGCGGTCGCGAAACGTATAGTGTATAAGGCAGACACACAGACGCACACATTGCTTTTTATTATATAGAAGATATTTAATTAACTAAGGTCGAAACTAACTTTCTAAGCCCATCTTATACATCTACGAGATGATATTAACATATGTGAAAATCCATCTGTACGTTTTACCGCCTATTGACAAAAAGTGCAATAAATTAACAGGATATTTTTTTAAATATATACAGAGAATAAGAAACAATAGAACCTGCTTCATAGCATTCAATCTTGGTTAGAATTAATTTAAACATTACATAAATTGCATGATAATTAAACGATATCGAAGCTTTACAGGCAGGAGAATAGAAAGGCGAATGGGCATATTTTTATGCACCCCCATACTTGTAGAATCCATCCCAAAGATCACAGTACCCTACAGTACATATAGCAACAATAATGGAAATGTTTTACACTTCTTAGGTGTCCTTCGACCTGATATAGTTAACACTTGCGTGTCCAGCGAATAAACCTGAAATGTGCCATAATTTTATGCGCCTTGTCATGTTACATGTTTATCGTTTAGTACAAAATAAAATCCCTAAACATCGGATATTTATGGCACCGATTACACATTTATCCCACATCCTAAATATTTCAACTCTCGCAAACGATTATTTTTGTCTAAAGCAAAGAGTGTAACAAATGTTTGGCCGAAGAAGACGTATTGCGTAGGAACGAAGTGAGGTGAAATTAATGACGCAAGTAACCAAAGAAGAATTAGGTTCACTTTTCACAGGATGCTCAAATTGAGTACCACACAGTGACTGCAATGTGATGCAAGCAAAGAAAACATTAGTTTAAGAAGTATAGTGCAAGTTTCTATTTTGTGAGATGCCAGTTATGCAATGGATTGATTTCCAATAAGGCCATATGTAACAGCAATATTAGTTTTTATTTTGTGATTTTATATGATTTTCTACAATGCGATTATGGAACCAAATGCATTATGTGTGCTTAATTTATGCATTTGTTTTTGGTTGACATATTTTTTCTATAAGAAATATTCCCCTGCAATCCGAATAATTTTGTTGAGAAACTTTTATTTCCAAACTTTCTTAATTTAAAACAACATCCGAAATTCGAATTGAGATTCCATAATTTGATACCAGAGGATATAACAAAAGTACTTGCAACTATATTTTATCATCCAACAAACAGGTAATTTTAATGTTATTAAAAAGGATAATATTTCCATTCATCTGAATTTTTGTTCTTGTAAAAGCACATTTTATGCCATTCCGTCTAGAACAAAGTCCGTAACAAATGTAGACCGAATAGGTTTCAGTGGAATGGAAAGAAGTGAGGTTAAATTAATGCTACCATACGGTAAATCGAAAAGAATTGGTGCCATTTATTGCAGAGTACTTGACTTGTGTAAGCATACCGATTTTCGGTTTGCTACAAATTGAAGCAAAGGCGGGTATTTCTTTAGAAAAAGAAGATTATGCTGGAAATAGAATTTACTGTGGAGTTTTCTTTCAAGATTTCATTTCATAGATGGCGTACTGCATAAAATAAGGCAAAAGTTGAAGTGTAATATGAAGTTTGTAGCTGAAGTAATTTGAGTATTATTACTTTACAAGTAAATGATCTCCTTTATGTTTGTGCGCTGCAGAATGGTATTATTCCAGATACAAATTAACATATCAATATATTTAAGACAACGAGTTATTTAATGACTAAAAATTGAGAGATCGTTAAAACACCAGTTTTAAGATATCTAATGTAGTTGCCAAATAAAAATTAGAAATTTAAATGTTGCATATCCGTAGTACGTTTTAATGTGAAATTAGTAAGCAAAACAGTTCTTTATAGGCAGTATTTATCGCGTTTCACTGAACATGAATGAACATAAGAGCTGCTCGTTAGACGGCAGTAGCATGATCTTTAAGTTTTATAGCAATGAGTTGTTAAAGAAAATAAGAAAAAAACATAAAAATATGTTTTAAAATTTAATTAAACTTTTGTGCTTTGATGTTATTTAGATTTACTCTCTGAATCAAATATTTTTGATGTATATAGCATCTATGGTTAGGGTTTCCATGGAAGAAATCCGAGCGTTTCGAAAATATAATTACATTGGACGTTCATATCTATCAACTGAATAAAAATGAATGTTGCTTGTTTTATAGGAAATATAATACCATTTATGTATATATTATATGTAAACATTATTTCCATGTTTTATTATTTTGAAAATTTTTCTTTCAGATAAAGGTGAACAAGTTTTTATCCGAGCGAGTTTTTGCTCCATTTTACTTAATTTCACTCAAAATAACATCTAAATTTTAAAACAAGAAAGATCAATCATGCTTAAAGCATTGATTATGAAACACTTTCCAACTTCAATGCAATTTTATTTAAACATCTCTATAAAATGCAAACCATTCCTAAGTAATATTTTCAGCCCTAACAGCCGCCACAGAATTCACTCTTTCGAGACAAACTGTTTACAGGCGACACAGACATGTTGTTCTCTATGCCAGACGACCAGTAGTTTTCATACCCCTGACGTCTGCACAGAAACGCGCGTATTTACAGTAAAGTTTGGAACATCAGCAGTGGAGGGAACAGCAGTGGGGCAAAGTCATGTTCAGTGACGAGTCCAGGTTTAGCCTGCTAAATGATTATCGTCGTACCACAGTCTGGAGAGAACGTGGAACGCGTTTTCACCCGGGAAACATTACGGAAAGACATCGCTTTCCATTTGGGGGAGTCATAATATGGTCAGGCACCATGATGGATGACCGCACAGACTTCCACAAATTTGACTTGGGGTCGGTTACCAGTCAAAGATACAGAGACGAATTTCTTGAGCCTACCGTTTGATTATTTCGTGGTGCTTATGATCCTGATTTTAAATTCATTGATTATAACGGGTGTCCTCATCGTGCGACCTTAGTCAACGACTTTCTTCAAACTGAAGATATCCAGAACATGCAGTGGCCTGCCAACTCTCTTGATCTGAGTCCAATTGAGCATGTGTGAGATATGCTCGGGAGATACCTTGCAGCCCTCTGCTAGCCAGCACGATCCGTTCCGGGATTGAAAACTGCTCATCGTGGGGCTTGCAATTCTTCGAGCACACAATTCATCCAAACTCTCATCGGTATCATACAAACCCTCATCAAGTATGGGAAATCATTGTGCAGCATGAGTGGCTACCCGAGGATCCCATATACCGTATTAAACTGTATTACATTATGCAAATCATTCTGTTTCACTGAGGTTGACACTCGTATTGTGACCATTTTTCTGTCAACCCTTTTCTTTGGATAATAAAAGTCGTTATCTATTCTTGTTTTGCATTGTGTTTTTCTTCTGTAACCCTATTACACCCACATACCGCTTTCCTTCCATTCCGATGTAGATGTTTTGAAATTTTCACATAAACAGCAAATATGCTTAACTCTTGGACATGAGTCAGTCATGAGTGATATATGACATGAATGATTATAGTATATATATATATATATATATATATATATATATATATATATATATATATATATATATATATATATATATATATATATATATAAATATATATATATATATATATATATATATATATATATATATATAAATATATATATATATATATATATATATATATATATATATTTATATATATATATATATATCATACCAGAAAAGTATAAAAATGAATGAAAGCAATATATCAAAGAATGGCTGGGGGTGTTGTGACCCCCACTCCCCGGTTAAGCCAGCTTTGCGTCTAGACAACACTCCCGGAAGCCGATATATTGCACAAATATGAATACCGAAGTATCAAAAAAACCTTTTAAAAAGGAGGTTACAAAACCCGAAAGTGTGGAGTACCCAGAAGACTCGTATTTTAAAACTGTTCTATTATTTTAACTCTCACAAAACTAAAGGCTATAAAAAACAAACATATAGATTTTAATTACCAAAGTAGATACTGTACCATAACCCAGATGTACCATTCACCATGACGAATCCAGCATCAATCCATCTGCTTGTTATTATCTATTGTATATAAGAGTGTACTCATTCATAACCTGTGTAAAGATGGCTTCAGACTCCCTAACGTAATCAACACGCAGCAGGTTTGGCATCCAAATATATGTGATAGCTATCAGTTACGGTTATACCATAAAATTTGCATATAATGTTACACAGGAAACGCTTCGGAAAACCCTGTGCAATAGCACCATGGAGGAAGTCAATATCGTTATTGTAACGATCATTAACATTACAGTTGATTCTTTTGCTTCGCAAAAGATGGTTCAAAATTATGTTTCTGTACACATTCTTATGTAAGCATGAATACCAAGGAACAATGAAATTTATATTAAATTTAAAATCTCCACGTTTATCGTAGAGACGAAATCCAGTTGATCCATCAGGAAGTTTGTACAAAGACAAATCAAGAAAATTTAGACTTTCATCAGGGTTGTATGGTGTTTCGGTTAAAGTTAAACATTTTGGATAAAATCTAAAATCCAATAAAAAATCTTTTTCTTTACAGGCAAAAAGGATATCGTTAACGTAACGTATGAACAGCAATTCGTTTAAAATGTGTGTGCCCTCTTCATATTTGTTGAGGTAAATGTCGGCGAGAATGAGAAAAAGAAAATCCCAAAACACTAAGTCATTCAAAGCAGTTAAAACGCCGCCACCATGCTGAAAAGACAAGTGAAATAGCACTAGGCCTAAGTTGCTGGTTAATTCGAACTAGATTTTTTCAAGACGTCATCTAATTCCATTTAACTAAAAAAATGTCTGTTTCGGATTAAGGCGTATAGTTAGCGCTATGAACACCATGAGCCTAGTCTACAACCAAAAATGGAAGATTAATTTTTTTTTACTTTCCTTATATACATAATGTATAAGGTAAGTATTGTGACGGGGTCGAAAATTCGAATTCGAGTTTTCGACGGGAGAGCACGTTTCAAGCATCCCTGATCACGAATCAAACATTTTTGAAGTGATGTCTGTGTGTGTGTATGTGTGTGTGTGTGTGTGTGTGTGTGTGTGTGTGTGTGTGTGTGTGTGTGTGTGTGTGAAAGTATGTGTGTGTGTCAGTGAGTCTGTGGAGACGATAACTGAAGAACGAATGGACCGATTCGAACCAAATTTGGTATAAAAATCACAATCCGTAAACACTGGAAGCCTATTGTTTTTATACGCAATCGAATGTTCAGAACCCCCCTAAATTTTCGAATGAAATTTTGAAAAAATCGTCAAAAAATCAAAACCGCTAATAAAGTTACGCAAATAGACATTTCTTATGTAATTTTTCATTAGAAAACGATTGGCATAAATTTTAGAACGCTAACATGAACCGTTCTCGAGATATTGTACATTTTTAAAAAAAATTATGAAAAAGTCACATAAAAAAAAAATTCCTATTGAGAAACATGTTCACTTTTCATATGTAATACCATGCGATAAATTGAGTGACATCATTCTCGTGGATCTAGCTCGTTCCATTCATGAAAAAATATACTTTGAATAATACGTTTGTATTTGAACGCCAATAGTCATTTATCTGCTGTATGAATAACTTTTTTCTTAGTGCATAACGCTTGGCGAGATTTTGGCGACGAATTTGACGGAATGTTGCCAACTTGTCGACTTTTTTGAAATGTTGCCAAATTAATGAAAATCTCGCCAAATGGATAAAAATGATGCTAAATCAATGAAAATGACGACTAATTGTCGAAAATTCAATGTTTTGGAAAGAATATTAGTATCTACTATAAGAAAAGCCTATTTTTTACTGTAAAAGTAGTAAATTCATTACATTATATAAGGAAAGTCATGTGTTGCCCACATCAGATTTTTAGTATAAGTATTTTTTAGTATAAGTATTACCATGAAACACGAGGAAGAGAACCGGAACGGGAGTAATGTGTTAAATGAGAGCAGGTAAGATTGAATGAGAGAGAGTTTAGTTGTATCCAAGAGAGAGGGTCGAAAAATATTAAGTAAGCAGAGTATGTCGCTCGCATCCAATTCGTTATACATTATAAGTTGCAGTACTTAAAAATTAAATTCTGGGAATGACCCATATTTGAATTTTGGGGGTTGGTATTTACCTTTCCGTCGTCAAAAATGAAGAATAAACAGGTATTTAATTGATACATATGGGCATATATAATCTTTTATTTCAGATTCTAAGAAATTTTGTAATAAAAGGCAGATTCTTTTTTTTTTCGAATTGTATCAAAATTACTATTTTCCCTATGCATTATCGTGTATTTGCAGAGATAGTAAAACATCTGATGTGACCAGCTCATGACTTTAACTACATACACAAAATTCAATTTCCCTATATTTCTTTAATAATTCATTACATTGAGTTTAATTGAAAAACATAGCACGAATAATTATTTGATATTACATTGAATTCGTCCTTTCAGTTCAATTTTCTCTTTCATTTGGTTACTGGAAGTATTTTTAAAGGCGGCCTTAGCAAAAATGCGAAAAAACTAAAATATCCAAAGAACGACTAAAGTAGTGGGGTTGGCCGTATTCATTTTATCATCAAAATTTACGAAAAAATTAATAATTACATTGACGCATTTGAGTATACGAAGTCTTTTAATTTAGATTTTGATGTTTTTTGATGAGCCATTCCGTAAACACAAATAGACAGGCAGACATTCGTACAGTCACACGCACATACACACAGGTAACGCTAAAATAGTTTTTACGTATTCTAGACGGCCTGAAATGTGTAAATGTGTCGAAAACTCGATTTGCGATTTTCGACAAAATTCCAATACTTTACCTATACACATTACCATGCATTGTAGGGAAAGTAAAAAAAAATGATAAGTTAGCAATACCTCTCCAAATAAAATTTTACATCAACTTGGCATATGTGCTTCTAAACAGAAGATTACCATCGTATCCGATTCTGCGATAGAGCCATAAACATTTAATTACTCTTGGAGATTTTAATTACTTTAAAAAACTTTTGGTCACTTTCAAATTTTGAATATTTGATATTTAAGTATATTACACGGACCTCCGATGGCATGTTTCGCTTATTCCCGATCAGAGACTACATGGTTGCAAAGAAACGGTGATGAAGAAGAATTCCAACAGGAAACAACGTGATGGGACTATAGGTGTGAATACATCACCTCTATGTTTACTTTACCATAAATCAAGCATAGAAGACATTTTTATTCATTTCAAATTTAACTGCTTTTGTATATTTTCATTAATTTTAAATCAAATTAAAATAATTTTTTTATTTTTAATTTTTTTTTGTATTTAGAAAGCTTTTGTTTACTTTTCAATAATTTGAATTTCACTAATGTCAAATTCCAAATTAGTGTGAAATTTTGCCACTTTCGTGCATCAGATTTAAAGAAAAGAATCAGTTTTGGCTATAAAATCAGCTCGGCATCATACCCAATTGACAAATTTAGCCAATATGAGATTGTTTGGCGAAATCTATTTCTATCCAAGAGCTTTTTTCGGAACGAAATATGCTCATAAGTTTGGTCATGGGATTTACTGCACATAAATAGAAATTTACAAAATTAGGTAAAATATACAGAAACTATAAGGAAGTTCAACCCATATATTTATAGTTGTTATATACTCCAGACGATTTGATCTGAATACAAAGCTTGGAAACGAAATGCATTTTTCAACCTGTTACAGGCATCGGTGACCTCGTGTAAAAGTAGTAAAAATATTTTTTCGTTAGTTCAAAATGGAACAAAATATCATATTTATGTACTGTCATTCCATTTTCCGATTGCGTACTGTATCTTCAAATGTAATTGATAGTGAACTCGGAAATGATAATAACACTGACAGCTAAAATGGCACTAAAATGTAATCGATGACACCAATATATATGGATATAAAAAAAGATTAAAATTCACCAAAATGTATTCTTTCTAAAAATAATTTTTTTAAGTTATATTATGAAATGCATGCTTACTATATTGAAGTATCACTTCATTTTGTGTTTTATTCATCACAT
Source organism: Amaurobius ferox (assembly GCA_951213105.1). NCBI lineage: Eukaryota > Metazoa > Arthropoda > Arachnida > Araneae > Amaurobiidae > Amaurobius > Amaurobius ferox. The sequence goes on from OX578134.1 coordinate 139,620,823, forward strand.
AACTAGAATTAAGTTATTTTGGGAGTTGATTAAACAAAAAAATTATAAATAGGTTATTTTACAAGTTTTAGTCTTGGCACTTATCCACATGTGAGTACTTCTCAAAAGTCAATTTTACGCACTGCTATGTCTTGTCTTATAATCGTGCATTCTCTGTGATTTTCTTCTCAGAGATCCACTTCTCCGGTTTGTGCTTCGTGATCTGTACATCTTTCCTTTTTTTGCTTTAACAATGCCCTTTTTCTTCTTAATTATTCTTGTGGGCTGTGTAGGAATGAATTCGGAAGATCTTTCTGCGAGGCAGGCTACAGTTCGGACAAATCCTCCTTTAGCTACAGTCGTCATCCAAAAAGTGTGAAACAACTCTTCATCTGTTTTTATGGCAATATTTACATGCTTCGATTGGATCCTCAGGGCACTGTCCTCCATTGCCGCTTTTGAAGATAATTCGAGGATTTCAGCAGTCAAATTCTCTAAAATGGCTGTTAATAGCACGGCTGCAGTGTCACTGATGCGTTGACCATAGTTATGAACTCGCAGCATGTTTTTAACTCTTGCCACTGGGAATGTTAACTGAGACTTCTTAGATTTGGTAACTCTATTAAATCTTGGCCGTGGCATAATTGGATATTTGTAATGATTATTCAATTCTTGTTTAAAATATTCTCATATATAGGTTTATTCAAGGAAATGTGGCTATTGCATTGCGGATAATTTATTTTCTTTGAATTGTTCAGAAGTAAGCAAAAAATCACGTGACATTCATGTTGCCATTCACTGATAACACAACACAAATTAGACAAAATAACGTGTTATGTGTTGAAATATACTAGGAAATAGTTGATCGTTGCATGGACTTGCGCATACCACCGGCGAGCATTATACCCTGCAATTAATTTAAAAATTGGTTTATTAATGTTTTTTCGTCAAAACAATAGTGCGCCATCATTTTTGTGACTAATAACACAATAACTAAGTTATATTTACATCTCAATGTTTTCCTTCAGATCCAAAACAATATACCAACGACGCATAAGTATGAAAAGTATAACTCCAGATTTTATAATAAGAGAGAGCTGCGGCATTTTGCCCTATGATTAATTTAAAAAGCGATTAACGCATGGGACATATCGCGTATAATCATTGCAATAGAACCGGGGTTGTGTTTTCAGAAAATGGCGAACTTCCGTTTACTCAATTTCTATTTGATCACTACTTCGATTTCAAACTTTTGTTTGTAAGTACTACTAATAATAATAATCTGTATATAAAGAGCAACGAGCTTATATACATGGAGAGACTACTGGTGCTGACGCTATAAGTTAACTACATATTCCTTGGCATGACGTCACATACAGTCAGCATCCTTTCAGCGTTACCACCACAACTTTACGATGTTGCTATTTGCTATTGAATGAATCTATTGATACCTAAATTTTATTTCGTATATCGCGTTTTAATTTCAATTTCCACAATAATAGATACTACGTTAACCGGTTGCGACATCACCAACAACACAATCTCTAGCTTATGACAGATAATGTTGCCAGAATGCAAGTAGCATCTTCATGCAGCTCGTTGATAAAGTGCAGTATTCTAGAGTTTTACATTGCGTATGACATGAGATACTGAAAATGAAGCTGGTCATTTGACTCGTTTTCCGTTTATTTACAATAATGGATATTATAGTATCTCATTTTGTGATCAAAGAAGAGTAAGCTACAATATTCTATTTGAATCTCACCAGTACATTTTATTTGTTTCGGTATGAAAAACAAGAAATATCAAACATGCTTAAAGCATTGATTATGAAACACTTTTCAACATCAATGCAATTTTATTTAAACATGTCTAAACAGCAATATATTCCTCGGTAACATTTTAAAACTTATCACAATACTACATTAATTTATTATATTTGAAAACTTAAACCTTCATCGAAAAAAATGAACTTCATTCAAATCACGGCATTGAAATATAAATTGTCTGGTTTAAACATCTCTAAAATGTGATACTCCCTCAGTAATAATTTTAGAAATATCGTAATACTACAATAATTTATTATATTTGAAAACTTCATCGAAAACAACTGAAATTCATTTAAATGACGTCATAGAAAAAATAATACGCCTGGCTCTCGCTATAAAAGCAGCATTTCATTCATAAATAATTTCCCATTCATGTCATTCATCACAATACTATAATATTTTTTTTAATTTAAAAATTAAAACCATGGAGCTACAAGTAATTAAACTGCATGCGTAAAACTTCCTAAAAAAATTGTGCTTATCTTTGTAAAATCAATGAATATTTCATTCATATCATCTATAAAGACTCCATGAACTAAATGATTTTCTGTTAAAGAAATACAGCAATTCTAAAACAACTCATTCTTCATATTTTGCTGTTTACATTTTACATAGGTGAAAAATAGGCTTCGTTGTAGAAATAATCAAATTTGGATGAGCATATAAACTCAAATATATTGTAATTGCGTTGTTTCAGTATGTAGATGCACAGAATTTAAGCAAAAATGAAGTGGTTTTAGGATGGAAACAACACTGAATATGAATTAAAGAGAATAAAAATCACAATTTTGAGACAAGATGGATGTCATATATCATTTTAAAGTGGGTCACGTGATCTTTTCATATCATGGTCACGTGATCGCTTCATATAAGGGGTGTTATTATTATTTTAATTTTTATTTAAAAAACTACAGAATATATTTCGCTGATTTTTTTTATATATTTTATGGAATAATTTGAATATTACCTAAAATTTTCGAAGCAATTTGTGAAATTTAAATCCGCTTAAAAATTGTTTGAAAAATTAGGTCCCATAGAGCTCAATGTATTTCATTTTTTCTACCCGGGTTCAATCCAAAACTAATTGGATGATATTATTCATTTATATTCCCATAGGTCCTACAGACCGTCTGAACAACATACTAAAATTTCATTTTGATTAAGTCATTTTTACGGCAGTTATCGTGCTAACAGACAGACAGGCAGGCAGACAGCCAGACAGACAAACAGAATGAGCAAAGTCATAAACACATTTCAACTTTGTTGTAAAGTGCTAAAATTGACTATGGAGTTTTGACTGCCCCCCCCCCCCTATGAGCTATGTTCACCGAATCGAATACGTAAATTCGAATTGAACCCATATTTCCCAACCGAATATTTAGGATTGCTCCGTCATATATAGATATTTATTCTTAAATACATCAAAATTTTATATTTCTAGGATTTCTACTTTTATTTCGTCTCATTCAAGAATAGAAGATTCGCACAATTCTAATCTTTCACATGAATATGTATTAATATTCTACATTCTTATAAAAAAAAGTAATTACTCTATTTTTATTTTTTCTGAATGTTTTAACAGAAATTTAAAAGCTGGCGTCTTCAATTTCTTAAACAGAGTGATAATTGTTTCCACTCATGTGTTGCTAGAGCTCAGTTTGAAGATTCTAGAGCTCAGTTAGAAGAACTATAAGTTTTAGGTTGAGCTAAGTGAAGACGTGCTCTTGCATGTGCTGAACATGCTCATCATGTACGTATTGTATCCTCTCAGAGCAAGTTATGTATATTTGTCCTAAGCGGGTGTATCATACAATATTTTTTTAGGGGGGGGGGCGATAATTCGCAGTATGTTCATCTGTGAGTTTAATTAGAGGATAAAAACTTTAATTCCGGATAACTCCATGTAGATTTTCTAATATAGTGTGTAGATTAGTCTAATAAGTGCGATACTCTGCAAAGTGCTTATTTAAATAATTATACAACACATGCTTTGAAATATCAGTTTTCTGTAAAAAAAAATGTATCTCTATTTTGGCCATAATGTGTGTATTAAATACATATTAAAATAGTTTCTGGCAGTTTTGTTGACAATATTTGCCAGTTATAAATTGATTCTTCGCTCTGGACCCCAAAACTACGGTTATTAATAAAGGTTCAAATAATAGTTCGGAAATTAATTCATCAGTATATTTGCGTTCAGAATTGCATATAATTAAGCATGATTTATATTCATCTGATAGGATCTTTTGCAAACTATAATTAATTCACGTTTTAGGATATATTGGACTGTTAATTAATTGTCCCTTCAGGAAAGTTAACATATTTGAAATTTTTTCATGAATTATGTTTGCTTAAATCATGTTCGCTTAAATGTTATTATAATTAAAACAAATATTAACCAATTATTAACAAATGTTAACAATAAGTCAAATCGCCAAAATTATCTCCACATGTTACTAATTAAATGATAACTTTGATTAAAGTAATTTGAACATTTTTATAAATGCAATATTAGACATATCCATTGGTTCGCCATTTACTCACGAAATGATTTCTATAAAATTTAGCAAATGTTTTAAACAAAAATCGAAGAACTGTATGATGAAAATTATAGCTGCTCTGAAGGAAGAAATAGCTTTACCCTTAAAAATAAAATAATCAAGCTATTAAAAGTTTAAAATATTTAAAAAATCGGGTATTTGTGTGCAAATCCCGGAGATGACAGGATTTGTATATTTCAACTTGTTACAGTTCTTTAAAGTACAAAACAGCTTGTCTGCGCAAAGAGTTTATTATGGATACTGTATTAATACTATCATATATGCTACAAAGTCCACATCGACTATAAAAGCTTGCAATTTCGTCCCAGTAGCTCAACGGTAGAGCGTCGGCTGGTCAGTTCGCAGATCCAGGGTTCGATTCCCGGTTGGGGCAGCAAAGTACTTTACAATTGCCCCCGAACAAATAAATCCTGTAGGTTAGTTTAAAGATGTCGGAGATCTGACCGTGACCCTAGTACGATCAGTACGGATTCAATGGACTCTGGAAAATTGAACGCTGATTTAAAATTGAAAGGATAACGAACACACAGGATATTTACCTAGGTCAAAATAGTAGTAACTGGAGGCTAAACTGAGGTAAAAATAGCAGGCAGTGGTCAATCAGATTGTTAGTTGTCCGCCAATCTCAGATTAGAAGGTAGAGAATGCAAAGTTCACTTCGACTGTAAGAGCTTGCAATTTCATCCCAGTAGCTGAACAAGGTTCTTTACAATGTATTCGAAGATTTTTCCACATGTAAACGGGAATCAATATCAGCATTTATAGATATGAAGAGTTATATAATAAACTTCTTTGAGTAATGCTGTGTAAATGCACAGGAATTTATTTTGAGTGTACAAATATTGTAATAATTATATTTAGTATAATTAAATTCAGACAGTGAATCATTTCGCAACAAGTAGGTCTTGCATCTCGCATACATTTCTCCATAAATGTATTTGAAATGAGTTTAAAATAATTTTATTTGCTCGAAAAACTTTGTTTCCCAAAATATAACTGTTTTTATTCGTTTCGTACATTGGAGTTAAAAAATTTCGAGAATTGTTTTTACAGTTCATATTGTCTCAGATTAAACGTTAGAGAATTTATATATAATCACTAGCAGCATACCCGTTCTTCGTACGGAGTATATAATATAAAGAAACTTAAAATTCACACTCATGTGCAATTTCCTATAGTATACTAAATGACATTTTTAATCAAAATACTCTGCTAAAGTATTTAACATAATGTTCCTAAAAAGAAGTTTAGGAATGTCTGTATATAATATGTAACTTATAATTCGCAATCATGTGCAAATTCTGTTAAAACATTAAATTTATTGCTCCTAAAGAGAAGTTTAAGAATACCTGTTCTCACTATTCGAAATTATCTTCACGGGCAAATCTGAAGAATAAAACATCCTGGCCTCCTTTGTAAGCAAATTTACCAAAAATATGGAATTGAATCAATATATGCAAAATAAGTGTGTTAAAATTGTATGGGATCCGTACTACCTATATACGCGAATATTAGAAGATATAACTTGTATTAGTAGATTACATGTATAAATTGAAAATATCAATAAATCCGTAATCTTTAAACGAGAAGGAAGTAATTGATTCCAATATGTGCCGAAATAAAAGTGCTAAAAATATATTGGAAGATATACCCATACTACTTATAATCTCTTAGATTAGAAGATATGTCCCAGTGTTAGTAAAATATTACCCGTATTATAATTAGTAGAATATTACCCGTATTGAAATATGAGTCTTAAAAATCTTTGCCAAAATAAAACAGATTGATTAATAAATTAAAAATATCAATAATCCCCGAAATTTTCATACCAGAAGACCGTACTTGATTCCAATATATGCCAATAAATGTCAAAATATATGCCAATATACCTGTACTATTTATATGCTCATAGATTAAAAGATATAGCCGTGCATTTGTGGAAAATTACTCGTACAACGTACAATATATGAGTTTCAACTATTTTGTCCGCAATAAAACAATGGCATAAGAAATTGAAAATATCAATAACCTCTGCATCAATAATCCCCGAAAACATCAATAATATTAATGTTTAAATCTGAAGATCGTAATTGTTATTATCCAGTCAAAAATACGATGGCAATGAAGTTTATTTTATACATATCTTCAATATTAAAATCGGAAAATCTATATAAATAAAATTGAAAATCTGTCTGTCTGTCTGTCTCTGTCTGTCTGTCTGTCTGTTTGTCCCATCATCACGGGAGAATGGCTGAACCGAATTTGATGAAATTTTGTGGGTAGTTTAGAAATAGCCCCACTTAAAATTTAGTCGAATTTTGAGTTTCTACAACCAGTAGTTCTCGAGATATTAGTAAAAAACGGAATTTTCGTTTGTCTCATCATCACGGGAAAACGGCTGAACCGAATTTAATGAAATTTTGTGGATAGCCTTGAAATAGCCCTCCATAAATTTTGTCCCAGTTTCGAGTTTCTAAGACCAGGGGTTGTCGAGACATTAATGAAAAACGGAACTTTTTCTTAGGAGATCTAATCTCCAACTCCGTGGTTTATCCAAACGGAAAGGATGAAAATCGTTTGTTTAAAACGCCAAAATGAAATAAAACTTTATTTCCGAGTTTGGTGTAGGATTTTTGCATTAATTAGTCACTATAGGAAAACATGAATTGTATGAAACATGAATTTAAATGGAAAAATCTACCTCCATGGTTCATCTTTCACAAGCTTAACGATGTAAATTATAAAGAGATCAAAATGGCTATATAATTTCGCATTTTAGGAGGAATATTCTATCTTATATCCTGTTGCTCGGCAACGGAATGAAATTAAATGTGTTGGTAATATTTATTATTATTTTTTCTATTTGTATAATAAATACATGGATGTAAAATATATTTTATAAATGAACGGGTTGATTGTTCTTTTAATTATATATATTGCGGACTGCGTACATCACACTTTCATTTATTTTAGCAAAGAGGTTTCAAGCTCATATATTATGTTTAGCTAATAAACTCATATATTATGTTTACTCAATAAATGCATTTAGCCGATTGTTGAAGCAGAAAAAGAGTAGAACGGGTGTATGTATCTTCTAATACAATTTTAGTGTTTTCATGTAGTATATACAAACGGGATCAGGATATTTTATTCTTCAGATCTGCAAATTCAGAGCTACGAATTTAGAGGAATATCTCTAAATAACTTGGTAACATTTTTTAAACTTTACCAAATTAGTGGAAATGTCTCCAAATTGATAAAAATGACCCAAATCAATGAAATTAAATTTGTTTTTTTTTAGAATAAAATACTGAAATGATGTTTCTGTAGCATTTGTCGGTCAATCCATCCATCCTACTTAGTAACACATTTAACGAATTTTTGTAATATCACCAAATTTATAAAAATATTTGTAAATCCATAAACATGTCATGAAATTGATAAAATCGGGCTTAATAAATGAAATTAATTATGTTTTGTTAGGGGATAGTATTGTGATGATGTTTCGTCAATTTGTCGCAAAATGGGACTATCAGTTCTACAGTACCACTTGGCGATAAATTTGGCGATTTTTTAGGTTATCGCTAAATCGACGAAAATGTCGCCAAACCTTCCATAGAGATTGCATTATTCAGATGATATGATTTCCATCAATTTATTTAAAGCAAATGATATCATGTCGCTTAGCAACGGATCCAATATGTTATGCGGCATATGATTTTTATTAAATCTTTTCCGATGTGAATAGTAAAAATATGTATATAAAATAAATTTCATTGACATTGAATTTTTGACTGGATAATATCAATTACGGATTTTTGCATTAATTAGTCACTATCTGAAAGCATGAATTGTTTGAAACATGAATCTTAATGGAAAATCTAACTCCATGGTCAAGCATTTACTAAACAATGGAAAGTATAAAGAAATCAAAATGGTTATTATTTTTGCATTTTATGGGGAAGAGATCAAAATGGTTATTTAATTTCGCAGTTTATGAGGAAGATTCTTTATTATATTATTATGTTGCTCAGCAACGCAATTAAATAAAATGTATTTCTTAATATTTGTTATTATTTTTTCTATTTGAATAATAAATAAATAGATGTATAAATATATTTTGTAAATGAACGGTTTGATTTTTCTTTTAAATATATTAATTACGGACTGCGTACATCACTTTCATTTGATAAAGAGTTAAGCTTTTATATTGTGTTTAGCTAATAAACTCATATTGTGTTTACCAATAAACCCATTTATCCGATTGTTGAAACAGAAAAAGAGTAGAAAGGGTATATCTTCTAATACAATTTTAGTGTTTGCATTTAGTATATACAAACGGGATCAGGATGTTTTATTCTTCAGATCTGCAATTTCAGAGCTACGAATTTGGCGGAATATCGCTAACTTGGCAACTTTTCTTAAACTTTGCCAAATTGACGGAAATATCGCCAAATTGCTAAAAACGACGCAAATCAATGAAATTAAATTCGTTTTTTTAGAAGACAGTACTGAAATGATATTTTGGTAGCATTTGTAGGTCAGACTATCCATCCTACTTAGGAAAACATTTATCGAATTTTTAAAATATCACCAACTTGATAAAAACGTTTGTGAATCTATAAAAATGTTATGAAATTTATAAAATTGCGCTTAATAAATGAAATTAATTGTGTTTTGTTAGGGGATAATATTATGATGATGTTTCGTCAATTTGTCGCAAAATCGGACTATCAGTTTTATAGTCCCACTTGGCGATAAATTTGGCGATTTTTTAAGTTATCGTTAAATTGAAGAAAATATCGGCAAACCTTTCATGGAGATAGCATTATTCAGACGATATGATTTGCATCAATTTATTTGAAGAAACTGATATCATGTCGTTTAGCAATGGATGTAAATCCAATGTGTTATGTGGCATACGATTTTAATTAAATCTTTTCCGCTTTGAATAATAAAGATATGTATATAAAATAAATTTCATTGGCATTGCATTTTTGACTGGAAAATATCGATTACGGTCTTCAGGTTACACATTATTATTATTATTGATATTTTCGGGGATTATTAATTCAGGGATTATTGATATTTTCAAATTATTATACCATTGTTTTTTTATGACAAAAATTGTTGAAACTCACATATTGTACGTTGTGCGAGTAATCTTCTATAAATGCACGTGTTATCTTCTAATCTACGAGAATATAAGTAGTGCAGGTATATAGGCATATATTTTGATATATATTGGCATATATTGGAATCAATTACGACCTTCTGGTATAAAGATTACGGGGATAATTGAAATTTTCAATTTATAATGTCATCTGTTTTATTTCGGCAAAGATTTTTTAGACTCATATTGTAATAAGGGTAATCTTCTACTAACATACAGGCATATTTTCTAATCTGCGACAATATAAGTAGTATGGGTATATATATATATTCCCATATAATTTTAGTGCTTTCATTCTGGCATATATTGGAATCAATTACGGGTTTATTGATATTTTCAATTCATACATGTAATCTATAATACAGATTATATCTTCTAATATTCGCGTATATAAGTAGTACGGGTCCTATACAATTTTAATGCTTTCATTTTGCATATATTGATTCAATTCCTTTTTTTTTGTAAATTTGCTTTCGAAAGGGGCCAGGATGTTTTATTCTGCAGATCTGCCCGTGACGATAATTTTGCATGATGAGAACAGATATTCATAAACTTCTCTTTAGGAGCAATAAATTTAATATTTTAACATTATTTGCATATGAATCTGAATTATAAGTTTCTTTATATTTTATACTCCGTACGAAGAACGGGTATGCTGCTAGTATTTAATAAAAATCTTCTTCCTCATAAACACACTGAATTAAAATCCGTTGCTAAGAGACATGTTATGATTTGCTTCAAATAAATTGGTGGTCAAAATATCGTTTGAATAAAGCGATCTCTAATGAAGGTTTGGCGGCATTTTAAAAAATCGCCAAATTTATTGCCAAGTGGCACTGTAGAAATGACAGTCCCACTTGGCGATAAATTGACGAACCATCATTAATATATTATCCCCTAAAAACACAATTTCATTTATTGAGAGCAATTTTATCAATTTCAAGATATTTTTATGGATTTACAAACATTTTTGTCAATTTGGTGATATTTTAAAAATTCGCTAAATGTGTTACTAAGTAAGACGGTTGGACTGACAGACAAATGCTAACGAAACACCAGTTCAGTACTTTCTTCTAACAACACAAAATAAATTTCATTGATTTACATCGTTTTTATCAATTTGGAGACATTTCAATCAATTTGGCAACGCTTAAGAAATTTGCCAAGTTGGTGATATCCATCCAAATTCGTAGCTCTAAATTTGCAGATCTGAATAAAATATCATGTTCCAGTTTGTATATAATAAATGAAAATACTAAAATATTATTAGAAGGTATACCCGTTCTACTCTTTTTCTGTTTCAACAATCGGATAAATGAATTTATTGGATAGACAGAATATATGAGTTTATTAGCTAAACACAGTATATAAGCTTGAAACTTCTTTGCCAAAATAAATGAAAGTTGATGAAGTACGCAGTTCGCAATTAATATAATTGAAAGAAAAATCGAACCATTTTTTTTCTAATATATATTTTTATATCCATTTATTTAATATTCAAATAAATAAAAATAATAATTATTAGCAAACACATTTAATTTAATTGCATTGCCGAGCAACATGGTATAAGATAGAATCTTCCTCATAAAACGCGAAATTAAATAACCATTTTGATTTCTTTATACTTTTCATTGTTGAGTAAAAGCTTGTGAAATATATAAGCCATGGAGTTAGATTTTTCTATTTAAATTCATGTTTCAAACAATTCATGCTTTCAGATAGTGACTAATTAGCGCAAAAATCTCCACCAAACTCAGAAATAAAGTTTTATTTCTTTTTGACGTTTTAAACAAACGGTTTTCATCCTTTCCGTTTGGATAAACCTTGGAGTTAGAGAGTAGAAGTCCTAGGAAAGAGTTCTGTTTTTCATTAATATCTCGACAACCCCTGATGTTAGAAACCCAACACTTGGATAAAATTTATGGAGGGCTATTTCAAGCCTACCCACAACATTTCATTAAATTCGGTTCAGCCGTTCTCTCGTGATGATGAGACAAACGAAAGTTTTGTTTTTTACTAATATCTCGAGAGCCACTGGTCGTAGAAACTCCAAATATAGTCTAAATTTTAAGTGGGGCTATTTCCAGGTTACTCACAAAATTTCATCAAATTCGGTTCAGCCGTTCTTTCGTGATGATGGCACAAACAGACAGACAGACAGACAGATAGATTTTCAATTTTATATATTACTAGCAGCATACCCGTTCTTCGTAATGAGTATAAAATATAAAGAAACTTATAATTCAGATTCATATGCAAATTATGTTAAAATATTAAATTTATTGCTCCTAAAGAGAAGTTTATGAATATCTGTTCTCATCATGCAAAATTATCGTCACCGGCAGATCTGCAGAATAAAACATCCTGGCCCCTTTCGAAAGCAAATTTACAAAAGAAAAAGAAATTGAATCAATATATGCAAAATGAAAGCATTAAAATTGTATAGGACCCGTACTACTTATATACGCGAATATTAGAAGATATAACCTGTATTAGTAGATTACATGTATAAATTGAAAATATCAATAAACCCGTAATTGATTCCAATATATGCCAGAATGAAAGCACTAAAATTATATGGGAATTGGGACGGTGCTGTTCTTTTCTCTTATCGGCATTATGGCCGTGAATTTGCTTCTATGGTGATGTTAATATTACTTGAATTGTATTTTTATTTTTACATAATTCTAATTAATACATATTTCAAAATATATATATATATATATATATATATATATATATATATATATATATATATACCCATACAACTTATATTGTCGCAGATTAGAAAATATGCCTGTATGTTAGTAGAAGATTACCCTTATTACAATATGAGTTTAAAAAATCTTTGCCGAAATAAAACAGATGACATTATAAATTGAAAATTTCAATTATCCCCGTAATCTTTATACCAGAAGGTCGTAATTGATTCCAATATATGCCAATATATATCAAAATATATGCCTATATACCTGTACTACTTATATTCTCGTAGATTAGAAGATAACACGTGCATTTATAGTAGATTACTCGCACAGCGTACAATATGTGAGTTTCAACAATTTTTGTCATAATAAAACAATGGTATAATAATTTGAAAATCTCAATAATCCCTGAATCAATAATCCCCGAAAATATCAATAATAATAATGTGTAACCTGAAGACCGTAATCGATATTTTCCAGTCAAAAATGCAATGCCAATGAAATTTATTTTATATACATATCTTTATTATTAAAATCGGAAAAGATTTAATTAAAATCGTATGTCACATAACACATTGGATTTACACCCATTGCTAAACGACATGATATCAGTTGCTTCAAATAAATTGATGGAAATCATATCGTCTGAATAATGCTATCTCCATGAAAGGTTTGGCGATATTTTCTTCAATTTAGCGATAACTTAAAAAATCGCCAAATTTATCGCCAAGTGGGACTGTAAAACTGATAGTCCCATTTTGCGACAAATTGACGAAACATCATCATAATATTATCCCCTAAAAAAACACAATTGATTTCATTTATTAGGCGCAATTTTATCAATTTCATGACATTTTTATAGATTCACAAACGTTTTTATCAACTTGGTGATATTTTAAAAGTTCGATAAATGTGTTAGTAAGTAGGGTGGATAGACTGACCCACAAATGCTACCGAAACATCATTTCAGTACTCTCTTCTAAAAAAACGAATTTAATTTCATTGATTTGCGTCGTTTTTAGCAATTTGGCGATATTTCCGTGAATTTGGCAAAGTTTAAGAAAAGTTGCCAAGTTAGCGATATTTCGCCAAATTCGTAGCTCTGAAATTGCAGATCTGAAGAATAAAACATCCTGATCCCGTTTGTATATACTAAATGCAAACACTAAAATTGTATTAGAAGATATACCCTTTCTACTCTTTTTCTGTTTCAACAATCGGATAAATGAGTTTATTGGTAAACACAATATGAGTTTATTAGCTAAAGACAATATAAAAGCTTAAAAACTCTTTGTCAATTGAAAGTGATGTACGCAGTAAGAATTAATATAATTAAAAGAAAAATCAAACCTTTCATTTACAAAATATATTTATACATCTATTTATTTATTATTCAAATAGAAAAAATAATAACAAATATTAAGAAACACATTTAATTTAATTGCGTTGCTGAGCAACATAATGTAATAAAGAATCTTCCTCATAAACTGCGAAATATAATAACCATTTTGATCTCTTCCCCATAAAATGCAAAAATAATAACCATTTTGATTTCTTTAAACTTTCCATTGTTTAGTAAATGCTTGACCATGGAGTTAGATTTTCCATTAAAATTCATATTTCAAACAATTCATGCTTTCAGATAGTGACTAATTAATGCAAAAATCCTGCACTAAGCTCAGAAATGAAGTTTTAATTCACGTTGACGTTTTAAACAAACGATTTTCATCCTTTCCGTTTGGATAAACCACGGAGTTAGAGAGTAGATCTCCTAGGATAAAGTTCCGTTTTTCATTAATATCTCGACAACCCCTGGTATTAAAAATTCAAAACTTAGGCAAAACTTATGGAGGACTATTTCAAGGCCATCCACAAAATTTCAATAAATTCGATTTAGCCGTTCTCTCGTGATGATGAGACAAACGAAATATTCGTTTTTCACTAATATCTCGAGAACCACTGGTTATGGAAACTCCAAACATGGACTAAAATTTAAGTAGGGCTATTTCTAGGCTACCCACAAAATTTCATCAAATTCGGTTCAGCCGTTCTCCCGTGATGATGGGACAAACAGACAGACAGACAGACAGACAGATTTTCAATTTCATTTATATAGATATAGATTATCCAAATTGTTTTTTAGACCCTATGTTATACGTGTGCAAAATCCGCCAGGTTTTGCACTCGTATATCAAAACAATTTTATACATATTAATATGAAATTTTTAATGAAAATATATGAAAATTTTAAATTTATAGTGTTATGTACAAATTATATACTCCACAGTCACTATTTTTGTCATATTTGATTGTGTTTACTAGCAGTGCTATTTCCTTTTTTATCCACTGCTTATAATAGAGTTTAATAGTTTAATTTGTGCCGAAATTATACAAGTATACAAACTTTCTTTGAAAAGTCAACAACTCCTTAATAATTAAGAACAAGATGAATTTAAAATGCTCACGCTTCAAAGTAGGTATGGTGACAGTTTAATTTGTGCCGAAATTAAACTAGTATACAAACTTTTTCTGAAAAGTCTCAGCTTTAATTCATTTCTCCCGACGATTGACTTCCGTGGAAAATTCAAAAAGATTTATATAGTCTTTCATGCTACTTAATGTATAACAGGATACTACACAATAAACCACAGTAAAAGCTGATGCATCCCTTACACTGCGCTTTAAAAATACAAGTAAATCAAAGTCAAAAATTTTGAAAACAAGATCAAAATTAAATAAATATAACGAATACTCCAAGGTAAAAAGCATAGTCAAATGGAAAAATAAAAAGTTGGTTCAGAAGTTAACTAGCACTTCATAGCGGTCATTTTGAGCTGGGATTGTTGCCTAATTTCGCAGAGGAAAGAACAGAGCATTTTAGATAAAGGTGGCTATACTTATAGTATCTGTTACAAGACAGAACCTAAGAAAGCATAACTTTCGACTTCCTCGGCGACGGAAAAATGGAGAAGGACGAAGATACTTTCCAGACCTTAAAAAAGACCTTTCTTGTAGGTCAGATGGTCGAGGTTGAAGAAGATCCTAAAAAAGCCCCCCTGTGGTCACTAGGATAGTTCTTTACATTTTTATAGTATCGTCCACGCCACCGAATCTAAGCACTATCCTATACGGGCAATAAAAATGTAGATAATTTTGATAACCCGTCAACGTCAGTAAAATTACGCAATGGGCTGACGCGTGGTAAACGTCATGGTTTAATCTATACGATGCTTTACACAAGAGAGCCGGCAGTGACTGGACATTTGGTGCTTTCAAAGCAACTAGAGGTAGCCAACGCCATGGTACAATTTATAATATGCTTTATAAATGCAAAAGAGTCAGCTGTGGCTGGACCTCTGGCGCTTTCGAAGCAACTAGAGGCGCTAGCAACTCTGACATTTGCAGCACTGGTCAAATTAAGGCTCTTTAATATACAGCTTGATGCAACCACTATTTTGACTTCAACAGGTACAGTCCAATATAGTTGCCTGTACCGTTATAGTTGCCATATAGTCTGACATATAGTTGTCATATAGTGAGTTCATTATAGTTGCCATATAGTCTACCATATAGTTGTCATATAATCAGTCCGTAATATATAGTCTGCCAGTGATATTTCAATGACAAGTGCAAGTTACGATAACGCACCATACATTGTTAAGCAAACTTAAACAAAGCAAAATATTAAACTTTATTTTTACTACTCTTAGTTTCCCTTATTTGGCATGCTCGAAAACTACTGTGTATAAATGCAGGTAATGTTGGGATTCTGGAAATTAACACATATGTGTACAGAAGTTATACACATCAAATACCCTTTACATTATTACTATTGTTTCAAATAACATTTTCTGAATAAAATTGATATTATAGGTCCGACCCTTTACAAAATTTATCGGACATACATTATACAATAATTGAATCTAAAATAATATTTTGTAAATGAATAAACATATTCTTTATTTCCTCCATAAAAGCTATTTTAAATGTGTTTGTTGAAATGGTTTTTGATAAATTTGCTGACAAAATATTTCAAGTAACATTTAATTATAAGCTCTAAACCATACTTTCCAAGATCCAAAATTACAGTTATTTATTAGGCTTAAATTATAGTTTGAAAATTAATTTATTAGTATATTTCTGGTAGGCATAGTATATAATTAAGCATGATTTATATTCAACTGATAAGATCTTCTACTATTCAATCCCGACGAATCCTGTGAATTAATGATCATATTAGAGTACTGCAATATTCCATTATTCTTTATTAATTAGTATTTGTTTTTCAAATTGTACGGTGCAATTTTTAATTGAAACACATATTTTAGTACTAATTAAGTTGATAAATCAACTTAAAGTATCTTATGTTAAGTCTCCACTTGACTTATTCATATATTCATATAGCATGATTGAATGAACTAATGTGACAGATTTTTGTATCAATAGTTACTTCTGCTTCGAAGTGCACAAACCATTTTTATTGACGGACATAAACACAAAACAATATAAGTTAATTATTAGGCTTCGTGTTTTTTAAACAATAATATTATTAGGTATACAACCTTCCGTTTATAAGATTTTGGCCATAGCCATCATTAAGAGTTAACTCTTCCACAGTTTATCCTAAATTAAAACTATTTTCATCCGAGCGCGATGGCAGCGAGACTGAACGGCAAACTCTAATTCATATTGAAATATATATATTTTTAACACTTTATAACAAAGTTGAAAAGTGTTTATGACTTTGTTCATTCTGTCTGTCTCTCTGTCTGTCCGTTAGCACGATAACTGCCGTAAAAATGACTTAATCAAAATGAAATTTAAGTATGTTGTTCAGACGGTCTGTAGGACCTATGGGAATATAAATGAATAATATCACCCAATTAGTTTTGGATTGAACCCTGGTTGAAAAAATGAAATACATTGAGCCCTATGGGACCTAATTTTTCTAACATTTTTTAAGCGGATTTAAAATTCACAAATTGCTTCGAAAATTTTAGGTAATATTCAAATTGTTCCATAAAATATATATATAAAAAAATTAAGCGAAATATATTCAGTTGTTTTTTAAATAAAAATTAAAATAATAATTACACATCTTATATTCTGTGCATCTACATACTGAAACAACGCAAATACAATATATTTGAGTTTAAATGATTATCCAAATTTGATTATTTCTACAACGAAGCCTATTTTACACTTATGTAAAATATAAACAGCAAAATATATAAAATAAGCTGTATTAGAATTGCTGTATTTCTTTAACACAAAATAATTTAGCCCATGCAGTCTGCATGGCTGATATGAATGAAATATTAATTGATTTTATGAAGAGAAGGACGATTTTTTCGATGAAGTTTTAAGCATAGAGTTTAATTACTTGTAGCTCCATGGTCTTTATTTTTAAATAAAATCAATTATTATAGTATTGTGATGAATGAGATGAATGGGGGAAAGTTATGAATGAAATGTTGCTTTTATAGAGAGAGCCAGGCGTGTTATTTTTTCTATGACGTCATTTGAATTAATTTCAGTTGTTTTCGATGATGTTTTCATATAAAATAGATTATCGTAGTATTATGATAGTTTTAAAAATATTACCGTGGAATATATCGCATTTTAGAGATATTTAAATCAGGCAATTTATATTTCAATGCCGTCATTTGAATGAAGTTCATTTTTTTCAATGAAGGTTTAAGTTTTCAAAAATAATAAATTAATGTAGTATTGTGTTAAGTTTTAAAATAATACCGAGGGATGTATTGCATTTTAGACTTTTTTAAGTAAAATTGCATTGAAGTTGGAAAGTGTTTCATAATGAATGCTTTAAGCATGATTGATCTTTCTTGTTTAATTTCTCAACTTACTGATATTTCTGAAAATTTTAATTCCTCGCTATATTGCATATATTATTCAGTACTAGCAGCGATTACCCGTCGTTGCTCGGGATTTACCACTGTGATAAAAATTACACCGGAACATATAGGGTCGTGAATCTTAGACATTGCTTTTTGAATGTGAAAGATGTAAATCCATTGCATTATGTAAGAAAAAAAATCATTACATTATATAAGTCATAGCTGCATAAGAAACAATCTTCATCATAAAATACTGATAATTAACTAACCATTTTTAACACTTTACAACAAAGTTGAAAAGTGTTTATGACTTTGTTCATTCTGTCTGTCTATCTGTTTGTCTGTCCATTATAGCACGATAACTACCGTAAAAATGACTTAATCAGAATGAAATTTTAGTATGTAGTTCAGACACTCTGTAGGACCTATGGGAATATAAATGAATAATATCACCCAATTAGTTTTGGATTGAACCCGGGTTGAAAAACTGAAATACATTGAACCCTATGGGACCAAATTTTTCAAACATTTTTTAAGCAGATTTAAAATTCACAAATTGCTTCGAAAATTTTAGGCAATATTCAAATTGTTCCATAAAATATATGAAAACAAATTCAGCAAAATATATTCAGTAGTTTTTTAAATAAAAATTTAAATAATAATTCCACCTCTTAGATGA
Organism: Amaurobius ferox; assembly: GCA_951213105.1. Taxonomy (NCBI): domain Eukaryota; kingdom Metazoa; phylum Arthropoda; class Arachnida; order Araneae; family Amaurobiidae; genus Amaurobius; species Amaurobius ferox. The sequence continues at coordinate 139,639,610 of OX578134.1, forward strand.
AGCAATCACGTGACCATGATATAAGATGGATTGTACCATGATATAGAATGAGTTGTATATGAATAACTGTATTTCTTTAACGCAAAATTATTTAGCTCATGGAGTATGCATAGCTAATATGAATGAAATATTCATTGATTTTACAGAGAGAAGGACGATTTTTTTCGATGAAATTACTTGTGGCTAATTAGATTAATAACTTGTAGCTCCATGGCCTTAATTTCAAAATAAAATAAATTATTATAGCATTGCGATGAATGAAATGAATGGGAAAATGTAATGAAAGATATGCTGCTTTTATAGAGAGAGCCAGGCGTGTAACTTTTTCAATGACCTAATTTGAATGAATTTCAGTTGTTTTCGATGAAGTTTTCAAATATAATAAATTATCGCAGTATTATGATAATTTTAAAAGTATTACCGAGGAATGTATCGCATTTCAGAGATGTTTAACCAGGCAATATATATTTCAATGCCGTTATTTGAATGAAGTTCATGTTTTTCGATGAAGGTTAAGTTTCCAAATATAATAAATTAATGTAGTATTGTGATAAGTTTTAAAATATTACCGAAGAATGTATTGCATTTTCGAGACGTTTAAATAACATTGCATTGGAGTTGGAAAGTGTTTCATAATCAATGCTTTAAGCATGGTTGATCTTTCTTGTTAACACTTTACAACATAATTGGAAAGTGTTTATGACTTTGTTCATTCTATCTGGCTGTCTATCCGTTAGCACGATAATTGCCGTAAAAATGACTTTATCAATATGAAATTTTTGTATTTTGTTCAGACGGTTTGTGGCACCTATGGGAATATAAATGAATAATACACCCAATTAGTTTTGGATTTAACCCGGGTTGAAGAATTGAAATACATTGAACCCTAAGGGACCCAATTTTTCAAACATTTTTAATCAAATTTAAAATTCACAAATTGTTTCGGAGGTTTTAGGAAATATTCAAATTATTCTATAAAATATATAAAAAAAATGTTCAGCAAAATATATTCAGTAGTTTTTTTAAATAACAGTTAAATGAATAATTAAACCCTTTATATGAAGAGATCACGTGACCATTATATGAAGAGATCACGTGACCATTATATGAAGAGATCACGTGACCCACTTCATAATAAAATATGGCAACCATCGTGCGTCGAAATCATGATTTTTAAAATTATTTTTAATTTATGTTTAGTGTCGTATCCGTCCTAAAACCGCTTTATTTTTACTTAATTTCTGTGCATCTGTATTCTGAAACAGCACAGTTACAATATATTTGAGTTTAAATGATAATCCAAATTTGATTATTTCTACAACGAAACCTAATTTTTACATATGGAGAATGTAAACTAATTAGGCTATAAGAGGAGTTGTACTAGAATTGCTGAATTTCTTTAACGCAAAATTATTTTGCTCAGGAGTCTACAATATAAATGATATGAATGAAACATTTTACGTAAAGAAGCAGGTGATATAATAGCAGACTTCTTCGATGATGCTTTATGCATAGAGTTAAATAACTTTGACCTCCATGGCTTTAAATTTTTAAGTAGAATAAATTATTGTGGTACTGTGATGAATGAAATAAAACTGTATGAATGAACTATTTACTGCTTTTACAGAGAGTCAGGCGATTTATACTTCGATGACGTCATTTGAATCAAGTTCGTTTTTTTCGATGAAGATTTAAATTTTCAAATATAATTAATTATTGCAGTATTGTGATATATTATCGCTGAATGCACAGCATTTTTGAGATGTTAAACTAAAATTAAAGCTGGAAAGGGTTTCATAATCAGTGCTTTATGCATGATTGATCTTTCTTGTGATTTTCTAATACTTTTCGTTGTTGAATAAGGCTGTGAGAAATAAACCATGGTGATAGCTTCCATTTAAATTCATATTTCAAACCTGCGATTTTCAAAAGTGACTAATACATTCAATAAACTCCCACAAAACTCAGAGATTTATTTGACTTTCACGTAAAAACCGAGGATTTCCAATCTTTTACGTTGGGAATCATGGAGTTAGAGAGTAGAACTCCTAGGAAAAAATGTATTTTCCATCAATATCTCGACAATCCCTGGCTTTAGAAACTCGAAACTTATATAGTACTCGAAACTATTTTAAAGCTACCTACCAAATTTCATTAAATTCGATTCATCCGTTCTCCCGTGATGATGAGACAAACGAAAGTGCCGTTTTCCCCCAATATCTCGAGAACCACTGATCGTAGAAACTCGAAACATGGACTAAATTTTAAATGGGGCTATTTTAAGACTACACACCAAATTTTATCAAATTCGGTTCAGCCGTTCTCCCGTGATGTTAGATTATACATACATACATACATGGATACATACTTTTCTTCTTTATATATATAGATTGTTAGTAATTCCCATGCTGCAATAAATCCAATAAGATTCTTACAATAGTACTTATGAAAAATAATCGTAATTCTGGAGATAGTATAAAAATGGTGGAAATTCCTGATTTTAACACCGTTTTGATTGCTAAACAATCAAAATAGTTTATATTGCCATAGATAATTGAAATGTATCCATAGATGTTATTTAGCTGTTGCCACTTTGAAAAATATATTTGTAGAGAATACTTACGTAATGCTTTACATGTAAAGAAAACCTTCTAACGAAAATTGAAAACATATTTTTTTCGTATTCTGATATTAATTATGATACAAGTTGTCTAAAACATTATAGACTAAGAATATATGAGAAAGTTGAGTAGGCGTAGTCTCCAAATATCATAATTATTACATTATATATTAAATTATTGTATCTTTTTCAAGTTCCATAATAAATCTACTATTGGTTACGTTCAGCTAGTACATCGTTTTAACGAAATATAACAAATTATCGGATACAACAGAGTGTACGTGTATAAATAGTCAAAATCCATTGCATGTTATATTTAAAAAATGCCAGTGACTTTAATCTTAGTGTCTTATACGTGAAAATAAACATAAATATTTGTTAAACAGTTATATATAATTTGTTTTAATAATGTGTAGCGCATGCCCTATTTTGTCGTAAACTGCATAAGAAAATTTTAGCTTATAATTCTTTTTTTTTTTTTGATCAACTAAATTAAACTCTTATATTTAAAAAACATCGCGCATCACATTCTTTAAACTTACTAACTATGTAGATAAAAGTAAGGAGTTAAAACTTCATATTAAGGAAATGCCAATATCGTTTGAGACAATAATTCAGGTGGCCCTGGGAAAAGTTCAGTAGTCCTGCATTGTATGCATTTATACGGCAAAAGACCTAACATTTAAACTGTCAATTTTGTAAAAATAAATTATTAGCGCGATGCAAAGAAGAACGGAAACAATAAAGAACATTCCAACGTATTCAAACTTGTTTTACCTTTCAATTTATTTTTATCTCTATATATTCTGTATTCTATCCTACAACGATGAAAAAAATCTGATGTGGGCATGACTTTCTTTATATAATGCAATAAATTCACTCCTTTTACAGTAAAAAAATACTGTAAAAGGTAATAAAAGGTAAAAACACAGATCGACGATACTGTGTTTTTATCGTTGAATTGTACATTGGGGGATTTTCAGGATGACAACATGCAAAACTATTTGAAAATACTCAATTAACTTTCACTTCACGCAATTCTAAACAAACATCAATATTGATAGCGACAGAATCCATATATTAAAATACTTTAATAATTACATCATCATCTAGTCGTCATTATCATTGATTTAGAGGCATTTTTATCAATTTGGAGGTATTTTCGTTAATTTGATAACGTTTACAAAATCGCCAAGTTGGCGACATTCCACCAAATTCATCGCCAAGTTGGCGACATTCCACCAAATTCATTGTCAAGCGTTATGGATGGAGGAATAAGTTATTCTTGTAGCAGATAACTGACTATTAACGTCCAAATACAAAAGTATTACCTAAACTATATTTTCTCATAAATGGAACTAGCTAGATCCACGAAAATGATGTCACCCAATTTATCGCACGATAGTACGTATAAAAATTGAACACATTTCAATAATAGGTAATTTTTTTTTTTAATTTTATATTTTTTTTTTATATTTTTTTTTGAAAATTGTAAAATATCTCGAAAACGGTTCATGGTAGCGTTCTAAAATTTGTTTTAATCGTTTTCTTACATAAGAAATGTCTATTTACATAACGTTAGTAAAGGTTTTTATTTTTTGTCGATTTTTTCAGAATTTCACTGGAAAATTTAGGGGGAGTTCCGAACACGCGATTGCGTATAAAACCAACAGGCTTCCAGTATTAATGGATTGTAATTTGTTTACCAAATTTCTTTCGAATCGGTCCATTCGTTCATGAGTTATCATCTCCAAAGACTCACTGACACACACACACACACACATACATCATCTCAAAAACGTCTGATTCGGGTTTAGGGATGCTTGAAACGTGCTCTCCCGTCGAAAACTCGACTTCGAATTTTCGACCACGTCACAATTATTTCCTTACACATTATATGCATATAAGGAAAGTAATAAACTGATTAATTATACTCATAATAAGGGAACCTTATAATTTAAAAATAATTAAAATTACATATCTTAAATACTACGCTTTTCTGTTGAGTCAACTAACAATAGCAGCTTTTTTACTAACACTAGTGACATCAAGATAATATAATTCTCAAAGAATTATGACACATCCAAGCGTTTATTACATATGAGTTTATGTCCTTAAATTTATATAACTAACTTTTTAATTCAGATTTTCAAATAAATGGAGTTTAACCTCATGATACTTTTAAAAATATCTTGTGGCATTCATTACGCAATATATGAATTTAAATTAACAGTCTGAAAATTAAAATTAAAAATATATGATGAGGGCAGCACATGACTTTCCTTATATAATGCAATGAATTTACTACTTTTACAGTAAAAAAAAATAGATTATTTTTATTGTTGTTATTTATATTCTTTCAAAGATATTGAATTTTAGTCAATGAGTCGGCATTTTCCATGTCGTTTTCATCAATGAGTCATTATTGATTTAGCGTCATTTTTTATCCATTTGGCGAGTTTTTCGTTAATTTAGCAACCATTTAAAAAAGTCGCCAAGTGGGCGGTATTCAACAAAATTCGTCGCCAAATCTCGCCAAGCATTATGGACGAAGAAATAAGTTATTCTTACAGCAGATAAATAACTATTGGCGTTCAAATACAAAAGTATTACTCAAAGAATCTTTTTTCATGAATGGAACGAGCTAGATCCAGGAGAATGATGTCATCAAATTTATCGCATAGTATTACATATGAAAAGTGAACATGTTTCTCAATAGGAAATATTTTATTTTTCATTTTATATGACTTTTTGATACTTTTTTAAAAATGTGCAATATCTCGAGAACGGTTCATGTTAGCGTTCTAAAATTTAAGTCAATCGTTTTGAAAGGAAAAATTACATAAGAGATGTCTATTTGCGTAACTTTATAAGCGGTTTTGATTTTTTGACGATTTAGGGGTTTTTGAACATTCGATTGCGTATAAAAACAATAGACTTCCAGTGTGCACGAAGTGTGATTTTTGTACCAAATTTCGTTCAAATCGGTCCATTCGTTCGTCAGTTATCGTCTCTATAGACTCACTGACACACATACACACACACACACTTTCACACACACGCACGCATACTTTCACACACACACACATACTTTCACGCACGCACACACACAGACATCACTTCAAAAATTTTTGATTCGTGATTAGAGATGCTTGAAACGTGCTCTCCTGTAGAAAACTCGAATTCGAATTTTCGACCCCGTCACAATATTTTCCTTATACATTATGTATATAAGGAAAGTAATATTTTTTTGTTTTAAATTCTGCGCTAAATACATTATTTCAAGCAATATTTAACAAATTTGTTGACTGAACATTTTAACTGCCATTTAATTCTATGCTTCGGAACCTGTACTCCAAGATCCAAATTTAAGGTTATTAATAAAGGGTTTAAATAATGGTTTGAAAATTAATTCATCAGTATATTTGTGTTCGGAATTGGATATAATTAAGTATGATTTATATCCAACTGATAGGATCTACAAACTATAATTAATGTATGTCAAAGCCGTTTCGAAGCGTGAATTAATGGTGCTCATGGAATAGCTGCATTAATCCTTATTAATTAGTATTTATTTTTAATTTGTACATTGTTTAGGAATATAATGCTAGTATTTGGAATTCATTTTAATTGAAATATAGCTTATAGTTAAGAGTTAAGCATTAAGTCATTCTTACGTTAACTTCCAAATTGTATGTACCAAAAGCATGAAAGAAAACCATACTTAGACTAATTAAATTATATATATATATATATATATATATATATATTGCTTTATTATTTCCTCTTTTTGTCTTAATTTCCTTTATTTCTTTGTATTTTGTAGAAAATTTTGGAATAGTGTATTATGAGTTACTACATACATTCTAACTTTGGATTTAATAATTTATATTTATATATATATATATATATATATATATATATATATATATGATAAGTTAACAAATTATATATAAATTGAAAATTGTTCCAAGCATTAGAATTTAAATATCTAATATGCATTGATTAAGATTTAAATATGAGTGAATTTTTAAATGTAAATATCAAATACTTTATTTATTAGCTTTCGTTTTCTAATAAAATATTACGTCTAAACTTATAATTGCTTTATCATTACAAAAATTCTTGATTTTTTCATTAGTTTTTTTTTTTTTTCAGAAAATCATTGTAAACGGTCACTTTTCAAACATTCGATCACGTTTAAAATTAATAGGATTTCAGTATTCACCGATTGTAATAATCGTACAGATGTACATTTGAAACGATCCATTCGTTCGTGAGATATCACGTTCACAGTCTGGCGAACACAGTCGCTAGCATACCGTCTCCACATACACAGGCATCAATTACATTCAAATTCAGAGATGCTTAAAACATAATCTTTCGTCGAAAACTTGAAATCCAATTTTCGAACCCGTAGTAGACCAAGAAATGATATTTATATTATTTAAATAAAAAAGTTTTGGTTTGCTTTAATTAAGCAATGTTTACTTTAAAAGATCGAAAACATACTCTTAAAAATTTCATTCTGTGTTTTCCATCATTTGTCATGTTTATTGTTCTACATATCGTTGAATATAATGATTTATCGTTCTCTGCATAGCTATTTCTGTTTTAAAGAATAAATCATTTCTTTAAATAATATATTACACTGAAGTTGATGTATTAAAAGCTACAAGAATTATTATGATTGTAGAATTTAATGTTTTGTTTGCAAATTGCAGTTGATTTATACCCACAAAAATATTTTTCAATCACATGATTTAAAATATATTATAATCCAATAAACCCAATACTATTTTTAAATATATCTATCAAAATCATTGTATAAAATTGTGGTGAATTAAATTTATTTTTCTTAATTAAAGTGGTTATGAATTTAAATTAGTGCATGCTATTATAGCCACAAAACCCACCATTAATTATTTGTCCCTTACCATAATCATTAAATCAAAGACACTACTCATTAAAATATAGAAGTTTAACATTTAAAACAAATTAGCATTTATTCACACTTCTATTATTATTATAATTAACGTTTTATAAATTTATTATAAACTCGCTTAAGCAGGAGAAAGCACTTGTGTGAGACCAGGTCGTTTTAACTTTATTCCAACGAGCAAACGACCTAATATACATGATAATAATATACATGCACATACCTTTGTATTTTGGCCTCTTTTTAATGGTATCGGATTTCAACTTTTGATACACCACTTCCACTCTCATAGCATTCTGAATACTGGCATTGAATAACCTTCTGAAAATCGATACTGCAATCGTCTGAATAACTTGAATATTCTCTTTCTAAAATATTTTCGTTGACCTTCTTTCTCCACAGCATCTCTTGTGCTCCGGGTGAAAATACGCATTTTTGCCTTCACTGACTGTCTCTCAGCGTGAGGTCGTACCGTTGTTTAATTGGCTTTTTCAGTGTCGAATGAAGCTTGATCCTATGTCTTGGCCCTGGAATACTTTTTATGCCCCAAGCACGCCTGCAATTTGTGTGGCGTGTATTTATTGGGGACATAACTTGGGGTCATAACTTTAAGACTGTCAAAATTGGGGACTACATGTCTGCGCCTTTGTTTCGTCACAAACATCGAAATATGCATGTGGTGCCTACTGGTCTTACACTACTCCTCCGCGCACAAAGAACACGTAAAACTTTCTATGAAATCATAACATCTATGAAATTAAAGATCTATGAAATTAAGTATCTATTAAATTGAAAAAAACATTATAAATGTTCAGAATGGAAACGTTCACCTTGACCTTGCCAAAGTCCAAATTTGTCATGTTGCACACACTGAAAATTATTGATGCACAACATTTTATCATTATCATGTACCAATGAAGAGTTTAACTTGACATCTGAGACAAATCTATAATTGCCTTGTTGCACACACTGAAAGTTTTTCATGCACAGCATTATATCATCATTAATATGTGCTAATATTACATATACATTAGAACGAGTAGCTTTAAACAATGAATAAAATTAAATTTTGACTATATTATTAGTATGATTATTATATGCACATGCACTCATAACCTAGTATTTCGATATTTATACACACTTATGTCATACTATTAATGCATTTTAAGTACATAATATGACATTACACAATTATTACTATTTTAGTTTCTATAGTTTCATTATTCACTACTTATACATTACACAATCTATTGAAACCCCTAATATTTTAAACGAACGTGTGCACCAAATAACTTAGCTTTTTGCGTGTATGAATTCATTTTACTATTTACCTTTCACATTTAACACTAGATATTATTATGATATTTTTTTTCATTTACACTGTCACGTTATTTATTATTTTGCTTAAGCATCAATTATTTGACTAGCATTTTATATTAACAAAATACAGATTTTACTTTCATTTTCGTTTTTAAATACAAGATATCTTCGAAAATATTCCACTTCAAGATTCCACCATATTGAATTAAATGGCAAGAACTTCAAGTCTCGGAAGCGCATCTTTTTTTCAAACCGATAACGAAATCCATCAATGTCGCTGACCCCGTTCTCGAGGGTCAGCGACATTGATAGATAAGAAGTGTGAAACCAGTAGGCACCATATGCATACTTTGATGTTTGCGACGAAACAAAAGCGCAGACATATAGTCACCAAATTTGACAGTCTTGGCCCGGAAAGTTATGACCACAATATATACACATCACACAAACTCCAGGTGTAGTTAGAGCATACAAAGTATTCTGGGACCAAGACTTAAACCAAGTTTCATTCGATACTGAAAAGCCAAGGAAACAACGGTACGACATCACACTGAGAAATAGCCAATGTGGCAAAGATCGTATTTTCACCCGAGGCACAAGAGATGCTGTGGAGAAAGAAGATCGACGAACACATTTCATAGACAGAGAGTATTCCAGTTATTAAGACGGTTGCAGTATCTGTTTTCAGAGGGCTATTCAGTGCCAGTATTCAGAATTGACGTCTGACTCCAAATACCAGAAAGTGAATCTAAACGTTGGTGACATCTATGCAGATCAACAGACCATCAAAATGAGGCCAAAATGCAAAAGTGAGTGCCAGTCTTCATGTATATTAGGTCATTGTTTGATCAATGGAATAAAATTAAAACGATCTGGTCTCACGCGTGTGCTTTCTCCTCCTCAAGCGAGATTATAATAAACATATGTAATTTCAACTATAATAATAATAGAAGTGTGAATAAATGCTAATTTGTTTGCAAAGTTATACATGTGGATTTTAATGAGTAGTGTTCTTGATTTAAGGATGATGGTAAGGGACTCGTGCAAAAAATGTATGGTGGGATTTGTAGCCATGATAGGATGTACTAGTTTAAATTCACAACCACTTTCATTAAGAATAATAAATTTAATTCACCACAAAAATGCTATTCTTCTGCTTTAAAAGTATAAAAGCTGTCCGGAAGAGTCTTGAAAGATTTTTTCCTGTACCAATTGTCGTCAGTATAGTATACTTCCAGTTACAAAAAGATTGATATAAGTTTGCGTTTTATCTTCTGACTGTTTAAAATCTAGAAACATGTACA